>CM064532.1:9751606-10236600 GCA_032716605.1 Paralithodes platypus | reverse complement strand
AATCAGCTCCGACCAGTAGCATAATACCATTGTTAGCAGATAGTTGATCATCGGCCAGTTTATAACCCTTGCTTCTGAGATATTTCAAATGTGGTTGAATCTCTGATGCTATATAGAAACTGGGTAGTGTGTCGACCACAACAGCCTTGATGGGACATACCTTTTTTCTATAAACATAGGAAATCTCCACTACATCATAGTCACTGGAATCTATTTCACCAGTGAAACCATGGAGACGCAAATTCTCTTGACCCTTGCTGGTACACTTGAGCTGGGGTAATGATGACCGCAGAACGAATGACCTCTGTGAGCACTGGTCAAGTAAGGTGCGCGTCATTATAGTATTATTATTACTCCCCACTACTGGCAGCATCATAGTAGGAAGCAATTGACATTTTCGAGAAGCAATGGACATGGCAGATACTTTATCACCCTCGCTCTTACTTTTCTCATGTGACTCTTTGGGGGTTCTCCCCTTTTCTTTGCCGTCGTGCCGATCAGATTGGGTGCAAAGGGAAAACCAATGTTTCCCCTTGCAATACTTACAAGGTTTGATGTAGGAATTGGTGCAGGTACTGTTGAAGTGGTCTCTTGCCAGACAGCTGGTACATAACTTAAGCGATTTAGCCTTGCTAATCTTCTGTGTAGCCTTAGGATATTTAGGACACTGATACCACAGATGACCGTGAACACTGCACAACTTACAACCTAATGATATTGGCCTTTTCTGTTTAGGAGAAGTCTGTACCGGGAAAGCTTCAGTAGATGGCGACATCTCCACTTGTCGGTAGTGTCCAGTACTCTCCATATTGAAGACTTCAGTCTGGTACACCTGCACCAACGCTTCCAAGTTTAGTGGAGAGTCGCTTAGTTGTCGTCTTAATATTTCCCTTAGGGGAGAGGGTATTTTATTCAAGATATTCACACTAAATATCTCCTCCTTGGTGACGGCCATTGTCTCCATAGATCGGAGGAGGCTCTCAAAGGAGGCATAATACTCCTTTAGGGCCGTCACATCATAGGATGGAGGATCTAGCGTGAAGAACTTAGTAATTAACGCGGTCTTGATGACTTCCACTCTCCCGTAAGTTCTCTTCAGCAACTCCACTGCAGACTCGTAGCTGTTAGCTTCTAGCTTGTACCCATCGACTAACTTCAATGCCTCCCCTTTCAATTGACCACGGAGATATGTGAACCTTTGGATGGATGTGAGTGTTTTATGATGATGGATGGAACACTCAAAAATATCCCAAAATCCAGTCCAGGTAGCCAAATCCCCGGAAAAGGTAGGCTAAGTAAGCTTCGGCAGGTTAAAACCAGTCGCCTTTGGTGTACCGGTATCCTTAACAGAGGTTGATTCTTGGGTGGAAGATAGTCTGGCTAAGGCTGTATTAACGTCCTCAAAGCACTCAAAATCTGCCGACATTTCTTCTTCCACATCGTCAGTACTGTCAATAAACCATATACCTGCTGAGAATAACTATCATAAGTAGCTAGCGATTTAGTAACAGTAGCAAATTTACCTTTTATCTGATCAGCCGTGGCACTTATTAAAAATTCATCAAGATCTCTTAAACCTCTATTTAAACTTCCCTTCATCCCTCCCTTAAGAATCTTAAGTTTCTTCAAATCTGTCATCGTTAAGGTTTAATTTTAAGCAACTTAAACTACAATGAGGTCAGACTACAAACCGTTAATCGCTTAGGAATCAACAGCGGCAAACCCCCATTACTTAAGAAATTTACTCAAAAAGAATTACATAATACCTACAGTCCCCTTAATATAAACTAACGAAAGGAAATTATCTGACTAGACAACAACATAAAGTACACTGGGGCTATCTATGAGGAGACCGACTACTGCGACGCAAGATAGTCCCTTACCATCTTAATGACCTAGGCCAACAAACGATCGCTGCCTTCATTGGTGAGGTGGACGCCGTCCTCGGACATATACTGGCTCCCAAAACTATATGGAGAATCGACCACCAAGGTGCTTGTATTTCCTCTTGAGGAGAGCATTGACCGAGTTCTTCACCTTGTGGTATTCGCCTGCCGGTATACCCCGAGGAGACTCCCTCTGCTCTAATCCCAATACAAGACAGCGGCCATTCGTGGATGCCTCAATCTCATAGGTCAACTCCTGGATCTTAGCCGCGAGCTCCTGCGGGACTACCCCAGAGACGATGTCGTTACCGCCCAACACTAATACAGTGATCTCGGGCCTTAGGCTCAAAAGACCATCCCAGGCTGGTTGGGACCTGATATTATCGAGAGTGGCTCCTGGGGCACTAAACACCCTCACTACAAAACCCGGGTCATAAAACTCTCGGCGGGAAAACCCCTAGGCGACCAACATAACTGTGGCCTAATATACCCACCACTTTCCCAGGGCTCTGATTGTATGAGGAGGTTGGTGTAAAATTCACTCCAATGCTACTTCCTGACGCAGCTGTGGGATGGTTCCTTTGAGCCATGATGTATTGACAAAAGAATTAAATACTAAATCCATTAAAAGAAAAGGTAAGGTGAAGCACTAATTATTGTAAGCCCTTTATAGGTAAGCCTAGTTGGTTAAGCTACAATCATGAGGTCTGACTATTAACTGTCAATCGCTTAGGAATTAACAAAGACCGACACTCATGACCGCCACTTTAAGCAACTAGGCCTAGGCTATTATGAAATTTAAATATAAAAGGTCACATGAGAACCCTCCCCACCAGCACAATCAATAATGAGTCCCACAATGACAAAACACAATTAACACCACAGGCACACCACCAAAGCGAAATGAATAGCCACCACAGACACCTGCAGGCCTAGCCTAGCCTCGAGCGCAAAATGGCGACCGACGAAACTACCCCTACCTCAAACCCCAGCCCAGTTAACCCACCAAAAAATGCCAAGGATCACACACCCAAAAAAACCTGGAAACTAGTCCCAAAAAAGAGAGGGACGGTGCCTAAACGGTAAAAAACACGAGGGAAGAAGCTGGGCCTAAACTAGGGAAATGGCAGGCGGCCAACAACGCGCGAGGCGGCAGCCATTTGTAAGCCCACAAGCGTCAAGGAAGCAAACAAAACGGTACTACAGTAAGGAAGTTTTAGGGCACGAAGGACCATTATTTATCGGGAATTTAGATAAAGGTTAAATTACATATCACTGGTACATGAAATATCCCAACAAATAGTTATAATATAATTACCAACGAGGTATTCGTTGATGGGTGTAATCCAGTCCCCCACACGCGGCTAGTTCAATTGCATGACATGTAGGAATGTTCACATAATACAATATCGATACAATGAACTTAGCTTAGAGGACTGGTGATGTAGGACTGTTGTTAATATTATTAGTAGTTGTAGCACATGGTGAACTGTGGGTTGAGTCAGAGCCGGGGGAGGAGATGTTGACTGTACGGTGTTGTTTGAGAGACTAAAGGGCCGGCCTCCGATCGCTTCGCGAAATTACATATGGCTGCCGGCTCATAATAATTATAACCCATAACTGGGTTTCATAATACATCTAGAGCTGATGTAGATATTTATACATTACAGTTAATATTTAACCTAACTTAAGAATAAACTACAATACACAAAGAACCAGCCGAAATCGTACAAGCGATACGATACCGCCAAATTCAAATGTCCTATTGGACCAAAACCTGTCGGGATCATTACCCTATTCCCGACAATAATCAAAATATTTATAAGATGAGGAATAGGCAATCAGCTGGCAGCCCGAAATTGCCCGAATCGTTCGCACGCAAATTCACGCCGAGATCAGTGGACTCTTCTAAAACTTTTAATAAAACAATACTATTTTCAATATCGTGCATTATATCATGTTAATAAAATTACATAGTATCAAATCCAATATTTAGCCACACTGACTCCAATTATATAAGAATGTTATGAACAAAATGACGAAGGTAAAGTCGAAGAGCAGCCTTGTGGTAGTCCTTCAAATTCCAATATTTTCCCCTGTTTAAGGGAAAGATTTTCCCTTCCCAAGGGAAAGGAAAGGGAAGGATTTTTTTAAGAATACGAAATCGAAAGAAAATCCCTTCCTTTCATTTTCGAAGGGAAAGAATTGTTTAGAATACGACTCTGAGCTCAGCCTCTTCTAGTTTGAACTTATTTCGACCTGGACCCAGAATCATTAACTATACGGAATATAATTGCATTTTGACTTCATTAAATAAAGTAAACGTTTCTGATCAACTGTCGAGTTCTTTTTTTCCCTATTAGTATAAGCATTTTCTAAATATATACAACACTACTAATGTTTATTTCATTGCCATGTTATGTAAATAGTACATGAATAAGCCTAAAAAAGAAAATTTGATGGGCTAGCCTGCTGAGCAGTAGCTCCTTAGCAGACAATACAAGATATAGGCTACATACGCTACTTTTGAGTGCTCCAATTATGCAAGCATGGTCTGATGCATAAACACACACATGCACAAAAAATATATTATATCATATACACACATATGCAGATATACACATATGCACACATAAATACATACATATACACATACATACACACACAAATATACACACACGCATATAAATATATACAGTAGGCTATAATATACTGTAGAGTATTTATGCAAACACACAAACATATAATTATACGATGCATCTACACATTAAAATAATAATTATAACCTCACGCACACTCTTCCCCACACATATCCTGGCACATTTGTGTCGGGGTATACAAAAAGCCTATTATCTCATCCTGGCCCCATGTTCAACGAATTCGTCTACTTTCGTGCCGCACTCTCACAAATTCAAAGTACCATCACTCTATATTTGCACAACCTTCGCAATCATTTGCCAAGGCATCGCATTATTCAGCTATGCCTTGCACAACATTCGTGCATAGTTATGTGTACCCTATCGCCGTGGGTCGCAATATTCGCAGTACTTTCGCACATCATTTGTGTTGTTTTCGCAGTAATGTCGCAGGGATGCGGATCACCATCTAAAAGGCTTGTCACTAAAATATCAGGCGAATGTTGCTGGCGAACCATTCGCAGCAGATTTGCTGTCTAAATGTGGGATATGGCCTTTAGCACCACTGTAGGTTGTTCAAATCATTAACTAGAACTTGATAAGTTAAACCCCTGGCCTTGATCCCCCTCTCAATTTAACGGATACATCCCAAATATAAACTTACAATTAAAATGGTATGCAATTATTGCTAATCATGTTTCATCATTTACAACAGTTCTGCTATATAAATTCTTACCTTTATGTACTAATTCCCACTGCTAAACACCTCCTGGATTATATAACTAGTAAGCTCCTATACAATATGTCAAAAGTTATACAAGAAAATAAATTATTACATACATACCTTTACTATGAGAGAAGTTGTGAGAACATGGTAGCTCAACAAACTAACCTTTATGTCCTCCACCATCACTCGCCACCACTTGGATGCTGTACTCAGGTGTGGTCTCACGGTCCAGACAACACATGGACGTCCGCACCTCCCCGGACTTGCCCTCCACGGTGAATATGGCTTCGCCCGTGCCTTCGTCGATCGCATTCTTCTCGATGGAATAGGTGAGACGGGCATTGGTGCCTTCAGTGGCGTCATCTGCATCCCAAGCGGCTACTCTTACTACAAGCAGGTCTGGAGAGTGAGAAGTAACATGTTAGGTGGTGAATATTGTCCCATAGTACGACTTTAAAGAGAACTAGAGCCGTATTCTTAAACAATTCTTTCCCTTCGAAAATGAAAGGAAGGAATTTTCTTTCGATTTGGTATTCTTAAAAAATCCTTCCCGTTCCTTTCCCTTGGGAAGGAAAAATCTTTCCCTTAACCCGGGAGCTGCGGGGAGACTCTTAAGAGTTCCCCCGGCGCACTGCGGGAAGACTCTTAAGAGTCAGAGAAAATAAAAATCAACTTTTGACATCGAAAAAAAAAAAATTTTTTATATTTTTTTTTTTTTTATTTTTTTTTTTTTTTTTGGCCCCTGGGCCATGCAAAATCTCAGTCCTCTACCTCCCCTCCTTCCCCACTTTCCTCCTCTCCTTCAGTTATCACCTATTTTCCCTGTTATTCCCTTATTCTGAGGTATATTTTCGTGCTAACATTAGAAATCCGATTGGAGGGTGTGGTCATCACTGATAGCAAGCGAGTGCAAGAGAGAGAGAGAGAGAGTATCGATCGACTGCGTCTCAGTGGCCTTGGGGGAAATTGGCGGGAAAGCAGATTGCCTCACCCATACATTATACAACTCGCGGGCTATATCTCCGATTTTGACCATCCAAACGCTGTTTTCACTCGTTTTATTGTTGTTTCAGGTTAATACCTTTATAATCAACCCATAATAGGCGCATATGGATAAATATTAATGCTATTAATGGCACAATGAATATTTTAGTGACGGAAACACCTCAAATACGTCAGCACAGGGGGACGTTTCCAATTACCCCCATGCGCACTTCAGAGGTTAAACAGGGGAAAATATTGGAATTTGAAGGACTCTCACTAGGCAGGTCTTCAGTTTTCCCTTCGTCATTTTGTTCATAACATTCTTATATAATTGGAGTCAGTGTGACTAAATAATGGATTTGACCACTATGTAATTTTATTAACATGATATAATGCACGATATTGAAAATAAAGTAATATTATTAAACGTTTTAGAAGACCACCTGATCTCGGCGTGAATTCGCGTGCGGACGATTCGGGCAATTTCGGGCTGCCAGCTGATAGCCTATTCCTCATCTTATACATATTTCGATTATTATTGATTTTCATTGGTTTACTGATGTAGCCCTTTCAAAGCATCAATTTTGTGCACGGTGTGACTATATTTTGGCACGTGTTAATGCAATAAGTGTCAACATTACCAGGTTTGAGGCTTGACAGAGATACGCTATCAACAATTCCCAGTAATACCATACTTTACATAACTAAAAATAGCTAGGCATATACTGTAATATTAATATAAATTTGTGGGCTAACAGTAATAGTGGTCAATCATCTTATATACTAATTTAGCCTACCTTACTAGTACCGTACCACATATTGGGTTAGGCTAGGCGGCTAGGCTTAGCCTACAGCCTACAGTAGGCTACATCATCATGTAAGCTAGCCTAGCCCAGGCTAATCTATTTTTCTTATGAATTTCACGACTCATACAGGATTGTAGGCCTAATTTTTTTTTCTTAGGCTACATCCCCACTGAATAAACTAACCTAGGCTAGTCTCTGTCCCTCTAGGCTAGCCCATCATAATGTTCAAGCCAACATTTGTTAGATTTTGTCAGAATTGGCTCACCTCAGATAGGCTATCTGGATTTTAAAATGTGAATTTATTAGGCCTATGGGAAGGATGTAGTATTTGGACATACTACATGGCGCCTGCCTTGGTTTACACTACGCCGAACGGCGGCAGCAGTGAACGCTCGCGATCATGTTCCAGTCTATTTTGACTGCCGCAGGATTCAATAATAGGTTGACGGGGTCCTCACCCCCCCCCCCCCCCCATTACATGTTGTTATCATCATATATTATATTGCCAGCAGGGGGAAAATAACCGTTAAAATAGACGGGAACGTACCCACGAGCGCACTACCTATGTAAATATGACGACTGTACACCCGGATACATCCTTCACGATTCACGACTTTTGACTGTTTTTTTTAAGTAATTTGCCCCCTGCTGGCAAAATGCCTATATATGATGATGACAATAAGTCATGGGGGAGTGAGGGGGCCCTCAACCTAATGTTGTATCCCACGGCAGTCAATATAGACGGAAACGTGATCGCGAGCGTGGGAGTAGTGTAAACAAGGCAGGCGATAAGCTCGAAATTCCTGGAATACTACATCCTTACCTTTATTACTTTATGTTATAGAAAGTCTGAGTTACCTTTTCACTATAATATTTTCCCTGATGTTCATAGCCTTGTACACTATCAGGGAGCGTGTTTTTAGATTATTCGGTAGCTACCGGGTATCTTAACTACAGTTCAAGGAGACTACAGCACAGTTTGCACGCTCTCTGCGTTTATTTTTAATTTGACAGTGTTTGGTGGACATAATTGTCATCATCATATTCATATATAATGCCAGCAGGAGGCAAATAACCACTCGCAGAGGGATTTCAGAAAAAAGTGGCAAAATCTGACGCATAGAGCGTGCTAATATTGCCGCAGTGTCTGCTTGAATATTGTCATCATATTAGCCTAATCAAAACAAAATCCCTTGAAAAACATATTTGTAAACACTAGCCTATTCAATACTATTGGTTGTGAGTACAATTATAGGCTACCCTAATTTTTCATTACAGTATATCCTAGCCTAATCCCTCTACTTTCTTTAAATATCCAAACAATATAACTTAACCTGAGAACCTAAGATAGGCCTAGGCTATGCTAATATACAGCGTTTGATTATGCCGAGTGTATAGGCTAACTTACTAACATTGGTAGTTGCTAAAAGTCTGGTAGGCTAAAAGAAAATGTATAAGATTAGAGCCCAAAATTGCTAATGAAAAAATGTGGCTACTTATTTTGGGCTGTATACAGTATGGTATGAGATTTTGTTGAAAACTTGGGATTGTTCTTGATCCCTGGCAAGCCTCAAAACCTGAATTTTCAAACTTATTACATTAACATGTGTCAAAATGTAGTCACACTGTGCACAATATTAATGCATTGAAAGGACTGAATCAGCAAAGCAATAATAGTCAAATATAGCCTACTCAATGTTTGTAAGGAAAACCCCACTAGTCACCAGAGTCCCTCGCACACTGTTTCAAATAAAATTTGTGGATTTTCTGTCTGAATTTACTTTACATCCTTAGTATTCTCTAGTCTTGAAGGTTAGGAATAATTATGGTATTATTACATACAGTACATACAGTGTTGGAACATCAGTGCTTCCAGCAGCTGTGGTGGGTGGATCGGTATCAGTCATTATCATGATCAGTATGGCAGTGGTGGACAAGTCCCCGTCAGTTTTTAGTGTGTACGGGTCAGCGAAAGAACGTGACACAGGATCTAATTGCACATTATATTGGGCTGCACAAGGAAGGCCAGTTAGTGAAACAAATAGTGCAAGCCACTGGTGTATGTGAGTAATCGGTAAGAAATTGGGCGAGGCCTTACAAAGATATTTGCCTAACTACATGATAACCTAGCCTTTGCCAAACTATATGATAGCCTAGCCTTTGAGGGGAGAGTAAAGAACATAAGAATATCACCCAATCTTCAAAACTATACTAATGGATAGCTAATATGATTAATAACCTACTCAAGAACATTATGTTCTTATGTTCTTATTGATGCCTAAATCATAACTATTGGTGATTCATCTTTTATTCAGATTACCCAAGAACAAAAATCAATTTAAAAATTGGAAGAATCTTATTTAAAGGTTCAGTATTATCCAAGCAACCTTCCGCGTCGATTTGCACGCTCTGGGCCATGACCGTTAAGTTTACTTCTATTATGTCCGCTTCTTAGGTTGAGGGGAGCCTCACCTTACCAGGAATTATTGTCATCAATATACAGTATATATTGTTTGCAGAAGGGCAAATAACAAATAATGGTAAGGGTTGTGTTAGCGGGCGTACTGTCCAATTTGTTTACAGTCGCACGCTCGCAGTTACATTCGCGTCTAATTTCATTGCTGTTATTTGCCCCTGCTGGTAATATGTATGATAATGACAAGTCATGGGGATGATGGGGGGTGAGCCCCCCTCAAACCATTATTGTATCCCACGGCAAAACAATTTACCCAACACCTGGCCGTGGGATACAATAATGGTTTGAGGGGTGCTATGTCCCCTCACCCCCCATGACATTGTCATCATCATATACAGTATATTGCCAGGGGCAAATAACAGCAGTCAAATTAGACGTGAATTTAACTGGAAGTGTGCTAATATGGAAACAAAGCAGGCGGTACGCCCGCTAACACAACCCTTACCAAAATAGGGAAGAATGTCATGTTGTGCGCTCGCACTTACGTTCCCATCCATTTCGACGCTATATTTTCTGCTATTTGCCCCCGTCATTACTGCATGAATACTAGGTTAGGTTAGAACATAAGAACATAAGAAAAATGGGAGTCTGCAGAAAGCCGATTGGCCTAAGCAAGGCAGATCCCTGTCCCACACAACCCCAAATCAATTACAAAGCCCAATTATAGGCTCAACACTCTAATACCCTGAGGATCATCTTACCAAAATGGTAAGGTTAGGTTGTTTGGTTAGGCTAATGTATTTTTATATCCAAAGGCATCCGCATAGTGTAAACAAGGTGGGCGGTACTGCCGGTACACCCGGTAACTACATTCTTGCCCAAAATAATGTATAAAAAAAAAACGGTCAAATTAGATAATTAATAAATAAATATCGGTAGCCTAAATATAAACATTGAAAAAAACTAGTTTCAATAGCATAGTAAATCTACTATGGGCCATGAATTGCAATTTTTACCAAATTGGGCCAGATCAAATATAGCCTAGCTTTTATTTTTTGTTCACTGAATAGAAAACAAATCTAGCCTAGGCCTATATAATATATAGGCTAGGCCTACAGAAGTTCAAGTTAGTATTTGAACTCAGCACACCAGAATATGTCAGGCTATAATGTGTATTGAACTTTGAAGGTAAATACTTCTCAATAGTGGGTTATTGTGCGATTCCTATAGCCTAGTTGTAAAGTTTTGGTCAGAAATGGAAGACTTGACCTTGTAATTGAAAAGTTCTCATGCTTGATATACGGTACACTAATTCGCACTACATTTGGCTAATCTAATTTATCTCCATCCCTGTTTCTTATCATATCAGTTTATATGTAATTATATTCTTGGATAATAGCCTATAGGCTAGGTCTAAATACTACAACAAAATATGGCTTGTTGGTGTACATGCGCGATTTAGAGCTAGGATCCTGTATTTATTAATATCATGTTGACAATTCATTCTTGTGTTTGTGCAAGTCAACATAATATGCTTTGAAGACAATATTTGTGGTCTAAATCATGTTTTGGGCAACAATAATGCAAGTCAACCCTTGGAAACGTTTGTTTGACAAGGCTTGTTTACTACTTCAGGGAGTTCAGGCATACCAACTGGTACGCGCCTAGCTTCGCCTGTGGAACAGAGCTACCAACACTTCCGAAAAAAATTCCTTCCAAGGAATTCTTTAAGAATACCGAAGGGAAAGAAAATTCCTTGGAAGGGAAAGGAAAGTTAAAGGAAGGTATGGGTTTTTAAGAATACGACTCCTAGTCAGATTGACTAATCAACAAACTTATGGATGGAGTAAGGAGGGTATCGATATAGTTTAGCAATCCAGAAGAGAAAATTAAGAGATGGAAGATGGAATACACAAAGAACAGACAAATCTGAACTAGTGAAATCGTAATCAAACTGACTGATAAATACTGATTTAACAATACTACAAGTGGAATAGGGAAGAATATGTTAAGCACAACAGATGGAATAGGTTAGGCGCATATTGGTGCCTTTTGTGGCGTTCTCTTCAACCCAAGCTGTAAGCGTTTCCCCAAGTAAGTCTGGAGAGGGAGAATTTTTACACTGCAAGTGTTGAAAATCGTTGATAGTTGTTGTAAACCTGAAGAAGAGAGTGAAATTTAACCTCTTCACACTGTTTATTACAAGAGAGTACTAAGGAGCGCAAAGGATAAAGTGGATGAGGCATGCATTGGTGCCATCTAATGCGCCTTCCCTAAATTCCAGGTGCTAACCATTGCTATGAGAAGTTCTGGAGAGGGAGGAGAATCGTTTGCTTATTAGCTAATTCTGATATATTAGAACAGTGCGTACCAACAATTCAAAGGGAAATAAAAGAGAGAACAGATAACAGAAACAAACATAAATGGTGAAATCATTATTGTTTTGACTGCACAACTCCTGAACTGCAGAAATCATTCCTAATGAAGCAGCAAGAAACCATGAAACCATAATCAAGTACAAGACTGCTAGATAAGAACCAACGACAGCTACATCTGAGAAAATGTGATATTATAAAGGAATACAAAGGAATGCAAAGGTTGGAGTAGGAGAGGTAAGCTTTTGTGCGATGGTTAAAAAATATAAATAATATAAACATCAAAATCAAATCAGAATAAACAGGCGAGTAATATAAATGATCTGCCGGAAAATAAATATATAAATAAATATGGGTATATATATATATATATATATATATATATATATATATATATATATATATATATATATATATATATATATATATATATATATATATATATATATATATATATATATATATATATAATATATATATATAAAAGATGCCGACTACCACCAGGAGTAGCTGCATAGTCAGACTAGAATCGTGTAGTGATTGGCTAGTGGACAATAGACTATCTCTTCACCTGGGCAAGACAGAAGCCATCTTTTGTGGAACAAAACGCAAATTGAAAGACATTGAGGGCTTCTCGGTCAACTGTAATGATATTCCTATAACAACAGTGTCACAAGTGAAATATCTCTGACTAAAACTGGACTCTACTCTGTCAGGTGCAGCAATCTTGAAATCGATCCTGAGTAAATGTAGAGCACATATAAAATACCTCTCTCGCTATTCTATCGCTACTATAATAATCTGTGTTCCTCAGAGCTTTCCCAGTGTAGGCTATACCACCTCCTTTACGTAGGGCACGTGGTACCCGTCTTGCAACTCAATCCCACCCCTACTCTGTGCAACTCTCCAACCCAAGAGTGAAACGTTACTCTCAAACTTTCTTCTACTCAACAGCTGAGCTCTGGAACTCTCTCCCAGAATCAGTCTTTCCCTCTTCCTATGACTTAAATTGCTTCAAACTTCGTGTGTCCAGGCATTTTGGCTCGAACATCCCTTGATTTTGGCCCTGTCACTCTTTCAACTATGGGGGAGGCACTCGCTATAGGCAGTTCTGCCTTTTGCCTCCCTCATCACAGATTTTTTTTTTTTTTTTTTTATAGACAGGTGGGATGCTTGCCAGCGGCGACCAAAAAGACCCTATGTCAAGTGCTTGTTCAATGTCATTTTAACTATTCTGTGTTATCCTGGTACTCTGCATCATCTAAATCAGCAAAGCACAAACTTCAGGTCACTCAAAATAAAATGGTTAGGTTCATGCTGAACCTAGGACCCAGATCGCATGTTGGCCAGGAACAACTTCAGTCACTTGGTATGCTCAATGCCTCTGACAGGGCCAAACAAATCATACTCATAAATGCTTTCAAGATATTTTATGATAGGGCTCCAGAGTATTTAAAGAGTAATTTTGTTGAAGCAAATGAGAAGATTGGACACAATGCAAGAAGTAGGATGTATAATTTTACGGTCCCGAGAATCCAAGAACAGGGTAAGGTAACATTCTTCTTCACTGCCATCAAAGACTGGAACAACCTACCCCAGTCAGTCCGTGAAAAGAGAACATTGTATTCCTTCAGACGTAGCTTGAAGGAGCACCTGAACCGGACAGCTGCGAGAAGGGAGCACCAAGCTTATGCCTACTAATAAATACGACATAAGAGATAGGCAAAACAAACTGAATTAATTACTGAAATATTTTGACCAGTCCAACTATAGAATGTAAAGTATCTTAATATAACCCCCCTAGAAATACTTTCTCTAAAATATCTAATTTTTTTATCCTCCCCTTTTTCCCTAACTAACCTAATCCCACAAGGACCCCAATGGAAATACGCCAAACGGCCTTATTGGGCTATCCTTAGTTGGAATTATGCAAAGCTGGTACATGTCATATTTGTATCATATTATGTGGTACTAACATTGTAAAATGCTAACTGAATAAATATTATTATTATTATTATCATAATTATTATTATTATTACTATCTGTCACGGGTCCGTTTTGCCGAGGGGGAGGTGTAACACGTACTATACAGACGTAATTGATGATGAATGCTCTCAATGCGACTCAGAATGTGTGGGGGAAAATTCCTAAATGGAAGCTAGTGTAGGTGTGAGTGTAGCAGAGTTGTTCGCGTATAGTTACGCATAGGCCTGGTAACCTAGTGATTAGTCTGACATGTAACAAAGTAAATATAGGGAAAGGATTTACTTCATGGATACTGTGTCGGGGTATTTAATAGGCAAACTGGAATAACTTACTTATGTTAGAGGGGACCTGAAACCTAGGCCACAGTTAGGCAAGCGTCCGATGAATACTAACTTCGACTAATGAATCTCCAAGAAGCTTGTGAGCATTCGAGGTCCTAGAGCCTGGGAGCTGTCTAGGTCTTCCTGTTTGGGATTTAGCCGTTTGTACAGGAAGTAAGGCCAGCGAGCACCTGTAGAAGCTTGGGAACATTCGGATCTCAGAAAGGGGAGAAAATAATTTTCCCCTACCTGGCCTGAATACCTATTCACTTCTCAGGTGCTCTCTGCTGAAAGTATGTTAGAAGGAAACAGGGCGCAGTGAAACATTGGTCTCAGGTGTGCTGTAGGTTGGTGTGGTTCTGGTGAGGGGGGTTGGGGGAATATCAGCGGAAGAGCCCTCCGTATACGCTGAAGGATCCCCCCTATCGACCAATCAGGTGGCGCCCCCGGCACGTTGGTGGAGGTGAGGTTCCGGCCGTCCAATAAGCGCCACCTCTTGGGAGTGGGGGGGGGGGGATTGAGGGGGATTGTTATGATTTGTGTGGGGGGGACCAGGTGGGCTGTACCTGGTGTTGATGGGGGAAACTTGGGTATTTCTGGGAAAGGGGACTTGGGTATTTGGGGCGCACATTTTCTCGGGGCTTTTGTAGCACATTCCGTACATTTTCTTGGGGTTTTGTGAGCATATTTCCTTGGGGATTTAGTATAACACTATCTCCGCCCTTACGAAAGTAACGTCCTCGTGGCTGGAGTGTATACTTTTTCTCTGTGATGGTGACGAACGTGAGTTGCAGGTGCTGGAGGGCGTAGTACCATCTCTGGGTGTGGGGACCTGTGATGCCGTCTCGCCTCCCCACGATAAGTATGGATTGGTTGGTGTTCCCACTATAGAGCCTCGATCAATTGGGCTGGGTGCTTCAGTGTCCGTTTCTTCCCCGCCCTTGAGATCCAAAGCACAAAATGGACGAACATCTTGGAGGGTGAGGCAGGAAGTAGGAGAGGAGGTGTTGGTTGTGCGGCCTCTGGCGGCTGACTGATAACCTTTGACCTGTTCCCTGGGCTCTTAAGGACCTTTAATTCCTAATCTAGTGGGAGGGTTGGAGACTGCCTGAGCGGGTTATAGAGATTGTGGGGAGTCCTTCAGGTGGACTTTGTTGGGGTGAGGTGGGTTTATGATGGTGGGTTGGTGATGGGAGGGTGGAGGGGTAGATGCTTGAGATTGGGGTGAAATTGCATCTTTTTGTGATGTTAGGTTTGGAGTTGGGAGCGTCTTGTGTGCTGTTTGGGGAGGCACGTTGACAGAGGTGGTGGTGTATATTTATTTATTTATTTTTATTTTTTCTATGTGATTGAGGGAGGCAAAAGGCATAACTGCCTATAGCGAGTGCCTCCCCCATAGTTGAAAGAGTGACAGGGCCAAAATCAAGGGACGTTCGAGCCAAAATGCCTGGACACACAGAGTTTGAAGCAATTTAAGTCATAGGAAGAGGGAAAGACTGATTCTGGGAGAGAGTTCCAGAGCTCAGCTGTTGAGTAGAAGAAAGTTTGAGAGTAACGTTTCACTCTTGGGTTGGAGAGTTGCACAGAGTAGGAGTGGGATTGAGTTGCAAGACGGGTACCACGTAACCTACATAAAGGAGGTGGTATGCACCAGGATAGCTCTGAGGAACACTGATTATTATACTAGCGATAGAATATAGGGGTTTGAGAGGTGGTTTTGTGGGTAGGATGAGGTTGGGGGGTGATGTAGGAAAGTTGGTGGCGTTGGTTCATTGTGTGAGAGATTGAGGTATAGGCATGATTGAGGTTGGGGAAGGGGTGGGTTGGGTGGGAATGAATGGCATGTAGGAAGGTTGTATGAGAGCAGGCTCATGAGGTAAGAAAGCGGGCTCGGCTTGGGGGAACAGCAGGGTGGAAGACAAGGGGGGTCTTCGGAATCAGTGGTGGTTTTGGGGGTAACGTGGTGAGGTTGAAGGTGGGGTTCGGAAGGGGTTGGTATAAGTGATTTGGGCTTATGAGGTGGGTTTAGGTTTAAAGAGTGGGTGGAGGGTGGTTGGGTTGATGATGGTGCAGGTATCCAGGTCACTGGATGAGGTGGTGGGGTTGTGGGGTTATGAGGTTCCTGAATGTAAACTCGCCATGTATGCCTGTTCCTGAACACGCGTGGTTCTCTGTGATAGTCGACCGTGACTTGGTAACAATTAGGAATTTTTGTGAATTTAAAGGGGTCTATATATTTGGTGGCCAGTTTGTTGGTGACCGACAGATTTGCTACCATTACGTGGTCACCCACCGCATACGGATTTCTTAGATTTAATGTGTCGGCTGCCAAATCTTAGCAGGACTGCAATTGTTTCAGTCTTGCCTTGACGTGTGTGACTGTTGGATGAACATTGAGGTGGGGGAGGGAGTTTGCATAAGATGGCGCAGTGGGAGCAGGACGGGAGCTACCCCAAAAAGTTTCTCGTGGGGCGTGATGCCGTCGTCACGCGGGGTTGAGTTCACTCTCCACTGAATCATCCGTACTTAACTGGGCCAGTCTTTGGTATTCCCTGCGAGAAGTTTCGTACGGATCTGGTTGTTGATTGACTTGTGGCTTCTTTTGCAGATTGCGTTGCCATTTGGTCAATAGGGGGAGGGGTGAGAAATTGCATAACCCATCAATTTGAAGAGGACTGCCCAGATTTTCCCCGAGAATTCCGGGGCGTTGTCTGTGTGCAGGGCTTGGGGAAGTTGGGAAAAACGTGATTGAGCATCGCGTCTGCCACGGTTTTGGCGCTATGATCTTTGACGGGGACTGTGATTAAGAATTTTGGATAGGTATTGACAAAGGTTAGTATGAAGCAAAATGAGTTGTACGCGGGGAATGGGCCGACGGTGTCAAGGGACAACAGTTGCCATGGCGAAGTGGCGTTTATGGTGCCAGAAGGGCCAGGGGTGCACGTGGTGTCTTTGCCTCCCACGCAAGCTAGGCATGCCTCGATGGTTTGTTTGGCGAGGGCGTTAGGGTGGGGGGTCCAATATGTTGCTTTGAACGCCTGTAGGAGTTTAGTGTACCCCAAGTGGATACCATTTCCATGATACAATAAAGCTAATGTGGTTTTCGCTTCTTCTGGACTTGATACAATGGCAGGTAAAAATTGCCTACTCTAGTCAATGCAGAAAAAACATATTGCGGTAGCCAACCGGTTTTTTGTCATTGTCCCACGTAGCGATGGGGGCAATACGAGTTGGGAGGTTGGGAGTAGGTGGTTGAGGGGGGTGGGGTGATAGGGGGAGTGTAGGCAAACGAGAAAGAGCATCAGTATTGGTGTTAATTAGTTTGCCCAGGCGGTACGCTATCTCGAAAAAAACTTCTTTGAGTGTCTCTTGCCATCGTATGATTAAGGCTTTGGACGTGTTAGACTAGCACAGTCATTGTAAAGCGTGGTGATCCGTAATGACAATGGTGAGTTTGGCACCAAGCAAGTATTAGTGCCCATACTAATCCCAAACAATCCCTCTTAGTGGCGGCGTAATTTACCTCCGATGGTGTGAGCGTGCGACTCGCTCAGGCTACGATGTGTTCATTATTGTCGGATGTTTGGGCGACTACCGCCCCAATTCCGAGTAGGGACACGTCCGTATGTAAACGGAACGGTTGGCTATAGTCTGGAAGCACCACTATAGGGGCGGAGGTGAGGGCTTGTTTGAACGCTTCTAGACGGGTGTCCGTCCATAAGAATTGTTCCTCTTTCTGAGTGAGGTGTACAGCTCCAACATCCTTATAGCCTGAAACCGGCAAGTGGTCAATTGATGAGCACATCGTGATGTCTTAATTAAGGGGGAGGTATTCGCTTTTTCTAGATCCCTTTCTCCCTCGTGTTTAGCATATTATTTTTGAGATTTTTAGACGTTTGTTCCACTATTTTGTCAATTTTAAGACTTTTCGCCCCATTTCTTTGTCAATATAAAGATCTGTTGTGCCATTTAGGTGTCGATTATTTCCTGGCGAGCTATAGCGAGCCTGTAACTTAAAAGAAACCGGCCTTCGGCCGAAAAAAATTTCAATAAAAAAATGCACATATATATCTTGAAGGAGGGTCTTGTGCGGGTGTTTTTTAAGCTTGATGGAGGTCTAGGGAGGAAACTAACAATATCATAAAAATATACATAAATGAGCAAATAAATAAGCCCATCTCCCCTTAATCACACTGAAGGTTGATTGGAAAACAAATATTGCAGAATCCAGGTACAACACTGATCCAACTCCTCAGAATTTAAGAAATATACAGGAAATATCTCGGTTTAAGAGACAATTAAAAAAAATTCTATTAACACGATATCAACAGTGACTACTAAAATAAGTATATCACCAATTATACTACCAATAATTACAACATCCCTATCACCTAGATCGACAAATGTATAACCTTTAATAATATTTACGCTGGCTGTGTGTGTATATATATGTAGAGTCACGTAAAGGGTTGAATGAGCTTGAATACTATTTTGTAATAAACATGCTTCTATTTTTGTCTGTAAAGGTGTATATGATGTATGTGTAGTTGGCATTTGTATGCATTTTTTTTTTTTTTTTTTTTTTTTTTTTTTATAGAAATGGATATATTATAGTCCACAGTAAATTATTTACCATGTTCTCATATATAGGTCTAAATGAATAGTGTAAGTGTGTATTCCATGCACAACAAAGTTTATGTCCTTTACTAATTAGGCATATACTGTTAGGGAAGCGTATGTGTCTTTGTGTCGAATTGTGGGTATAATTGCGAGTATGGCCTTTGAACATCAAGTCAATAGTTGTACAATGTATGTTATATGTATTCAATTTTTGTAAATGGTATTACATGGGTAATTGTGATAATGAACAATCAGCTGTGAGCTCTGGGAAGTGAGTGTGACCTCAGGGTTAATCACCATTAATTTAATTTGTTTTATGTTATTATATTTTGCCTACATACATCCCTTTTCCAATTTAGAAAAAATCTTTACAACACGTAGTTCCCGGGGCTCATAGCTGTGACTAAGTGTATTATATACAATTGCATTTTGATAGATCGAGTTATAGCCAGGTGCCTTTAAGAGAGACATCTCTCAAAAGGCTCAGCCTTATTTTTTTGTATTATTATTATATATTTTTGTTTTTTAACAAATCATTTGTAAGCAAAATTGTATTGTATACTAAAGGCTAAATAAAAAGATTTCAATTCAATTCAATTCAATTCAAAATATGATAGCTGGGGGTAATGAGTCTCGAGCCTCTCTCTCTCACACACACACTTTCTCTCTCTTTCTTTGCATTTGACCTCATTCTGTGTGCAAGTGTAAATAATGCTCACATAGTCGCACACATAATTATGTATAACAGTTCATAATACTTTGTTTAAAAATTTTTGTTTACAAGTTAATGGTTGTAGAGGACGGCGGACATACTATTTTTACAAGTTAATGGTTGTAGAGGACGGCGGACATACTATTTTTACAGGTTAATGGTTCTAGAGGACGGCGGACATACTATTTTTACAAGTTAATGGTTCTAGAGGACGGCGGACATACTATTTTTACAAGTTAATGGTTCTACAGGACGGCGGACATACTATTTTTACAAGTTAATGGTTCTAGAGGACGGCGGACATACTATTTTTACAAGTTAATGGTTCTAGAGGACGGCGGACATACTATTTTTACAAGTTAATGGTTCTAGAGGACGGCGGACATACTATTTTTACAAGTTAATGGTTCTAGAGGACGGCGGACATACTATTTTTACAAGTTAATGGTTCTAGAGGACGGCGGACATACTATTTTTACAAGTTAATGGTTCTACAGGACGGCGGACATACTATTTTTACAAGTTAATGGTTCTAGAGGACGGCGGGACGGCGGACATACTATTTTTACAAGTTAATGGTTCTAGAGGACGGCGGACATACTATTTTTACAAGTTAATGGTTGTAGAGGACGGCGGACATACTATTTTTACAAGTTAATGGTTTTAGAGGACGGCGGACATACTATTTTTACAAGTTAATGGTTTTAGAGGACGGCGGACATACTATTTTAATGATTGCCTGTTTGAATTTGTGTTTATTTTTTCTAGTTTTTTGCTTTATCCAATATCAACTATACTTCATCCTAGCTACAGCCAGACGATTTTAAAGGAAGATAATCCCTTTAATACGATGATATATTTGTTCGTTTTAATCGTGCTATCGTTTGATTGTACCTGAGGGAGTCAACAGGTTAATTATTAAGGTTTTATGCTTCTTTATTCCTAAATGTCCTTCCTAAACTGAGTAAGATCGTGTAAAACTATCTGTATCAGAGACAGGTGTCCTCTATTATTTATTAGTATATGTTGGAGTATTTAGGTCATGTATTCGTCTATCAAAACGTTTGTTCCTGATTGTAAGCTACATAATTTAAATTAAAGAGTTACAACCTTTTCTTTAATATATATTTAATTAGATAAAGTGACTCCGAGCCTACTATCGGATGTACTGTATTCCCTCATGTGACGCCGTCAAAATATTATAACGTCCTATGTACTGAAGGGGTTAATGGTTCATAAGGAGCGGGCTAGAGACCCCATAATCACAGAGATCGGGCAACCTCCGCCATCTTGGTGCCTCCGGTGATATTTTTCTCTCACGACAATCAATTGTCTCCATTCCCATACTGCACATTGGGGAGTACGGTTACAAGATATATAATTTGGACTTTTGATATACATTCTACAAGATTAAAAATAAAATAATATAACTTTCTTTGATAATTAAGGGAGCTCAGACGGTATTGTGCAGCATAATTTACTGATTTGGCTCAATGGTTTAAGGAAGGGGTTTAGTTTGCTCGCTAAACCTCTATCAAGCTTAAAAAAACACCCACAAGACTTTGATATACTGTAAATTTGTAAATTTTTCTACCGAAAAATGTCCCAGCCGAAGGCCGATCCATCTTTATATACAGGCTCGCTATCGCTCGCCAGGAAAAAAATAGACACCTAAATGGCACGAAAGGTCTTAATATTGGCAAATAAATGGGGCAACAGGTCTGAAAATCGACAACCTAATGGGGCGAATGTTTGAAATTTCATAACTAATAGGGCTAAACATGAGGGAGGAAGAGGACTCTAAAAAACAACTGTCTCCCGTTAAGACACCAAAATGGCGTTCAAAGGAAACTCTGGCCACTTTCTCTTACTGCAGGGTCGCTAGCGTGGACGTACTCTTTGACTATCTACCTTTTTTGGCAAAAGTCGGATTTGAAGAAACAAGTTAACCATATTTGGACCCTGGGGGACTTTTTTTACTTCTCCTGTTTCGCTCAATTAGCTTAGAGATTCACCCCATTAGTTTGGCGATATTAAGACGCTTCACCCCATTCTCTTTTTATATTTTCTGGGCGAGTGATGCCAAACCTATAAGTTAGAAGAAATCGGCCTTCGGCCATGACACTTTCTAACGAAAAATATACAAATTAAGGTACAACGGGGTCTGAGTGGGCATTTTGTAATTTGAAGGAAGTCTGGAGATGTATTCTTGTTAGCCTAAGAGATACTAATATACTTTGCTTGAAAAAGGCAAAAGTAACAAGATCCTTAATAATAATTAAACAAAATTTCGTAATAACCGTCGGATCAAATAGAATTAAACCCAACATTATAATTCATTTGAGCCCTTGTTTCTTCTTTATGTCGTCCGAGTGTCGGTCAGTTGAGTGTGGTTAATGTTGGGTTGGAAGAGACAAGTTTAGATTGATACAAATTAATTAACCCTCTCTATACCGGTGACATCCTTTGTATTATGTTCTGGGAACTATTAGACGAGATTATTTTACTTAGGAAGGATATCCACCAATGAAAAGGCAACAGACTATATCAAACAAGTAATTTACCTACCATATATTCTTCCTAAGCTTCTAAAAATCGTCTAAATATAATATAGCTAGAATAAAATGGTAAAGACGTCGCCGGTAAAGAAGGGGTTACAGAAACATCAACACCATATGCCGAGGAGCACTATATTGACCTTCACTCTAAATGAACATCAACACCATATGCCGAGGAGCACTATATTGACCTTCACTCTAAATGGCTGCATTTCTGAGGAACGGTACAGGCGCCTCAAGAAGTTACTATACCGTTCCCTGTGCCTGCATTGCTTATTTGGCTACTTGTGTTGGGGATTAACCTTTAACATAATATTTATATTATATACAGCTATATATACAGCTGTATATATATATTTGTTTTCTTCTTCTTTTAAGCTTGCCATGACCCATCTTGATTATTCAGCTATTACAAGGATTATGTCGTGAAATATGGTGTTACTTAGGGTATTTTTATGACATGGAGGCATACTAGTTTCCTAGGTTTGTCATCAATTATCTATAAATCAGTTGTAAGGGATTCAGTTTAAGGCCAGATGAAATATAACTAACTATAGTGGCAACATCCGAGCATTCACTTAATCTATTGAACACCGATGACCTCCTTTTCATTATATTCTGGTTACTGTTAGACGTTTTGACTCGGTTTAAATTGGGCCTTCAGCAATTGACAAACTTCCAACTATCTCACTTAATGTTGGAATAACTTAGAAAAGTTGACAGAATGATTTTATATACCATATGAGGAGGAGCACTTTAATGACAACGTTTCGCAGATAGCTTCTTCAGGTCACTGACCTGAAGAAGCTATCTGCGAAACGTTATCAATAAAGTGCTCCTCCCCATATGGTGTTTATATTTATCTATAAACGTTATCAATAAAGTGCTCCTCCCCATATGGTGTTTATATTTATCTCACTTAACCCTTTTTACTACCCAAGATCCTTCTTAAACTGCACTAAATCGTCTAAATGTAGCTATAAATAGATTAGAAAGACGTCGCTGGTACAGAAGGGGTTGTTGTTGTTGTTGTTTTTCCCCAAGCTGCCTGGCCGAACAGCCCCAAGGCCCCGAGCAAGGCCAAGGCCATAACCGAGCGCCCCCACAGAACCCTCCCTGCCGACCACAATAAAGCCTGGGTGACCGAAGCCACTCCATGGCGGGGAGCTGAGGAGGGTGCGGAAACGCCCGGGAAACCAAAGCCCCACCCAGGGCCCTGTGCCCCTCAGCAATTATGAAGAGAAAGTTGAGGGGCAAAGGAAAGATGTGACGCTTTGGCTTCCAATCTTGGTAGATTAGGAGGTCAATCCATGCAAGAGACGCCGTCACTTGAGATCTAGAAAATATATAAGTAAAAGGAACAGTCAGAGTAAGCTATGGGTATGGCAGAGATCGCTCCGTTCTCACTCTGATAGACCAGCCCATCACCACATGAGGGGTTAACAGCTATAGAAGTTGTGCGATGAGTGGTTTGTATATGGTGAAGGGTTCGTACATGAACCTTAGACTACTGTACCAGGGAGAGAGGTGAGGCAGGATAAGCGTAGAGTGGGAAGATAAAAGAACAGACAAAGAGGTAAAGATGATATGCTTAGGCACCCTTCTCTTTCTTACCATACACATCTTTGCAACACATGTAAACGATCGGTCATTAGATAGATATAACACAGACAAATGAAGATATTTGCATATATCTATTATGACTTACTATATAATTGAAAGTATTTACTATAAGGCAACCAAGTCGCTATTGGAAAATTCGTACATCAGTTCATAATAGGTTTGATAACAAGAGGCATATGTAAGTTGCAAGCAGATGTCTACTGTATAAAATATGATTGATTGCATTGGAGGATTTAGGAATGATTATAGACATACACGCGTGAGCTACTAAATGTTTTTATACTCTCAGCTGGGCTAGAGCCACCGACAGTAAAGATGATTGTCCATGTTTTAACTGACACCGTGGTAGAGTTGGTTAAAGTATGGATAACTGTCCTGATTGTCGTTGGTTGGAGCCCGGCAGAGAGAATGAAAACATTTAGTAGATCACTATATATATATATATATATATATATATATATATATATATATATATATATATATATATATAGGTTTATATCAACTATATCCCACAAATACATGTGAGCTAATAATTGTTTAAATACTACCACCTGGCATTGAACCTCCGACATTCAGAACGAGTGTCCAAATTATCTGGATACATGGAACTTGAAGCAGTTTAAATCTTAAAATGAGGGAAAGAAAGATTGAGAGAGAGAGAGAGAGAGATTCAGAGCTTACTTGTTGAGTAAAATAAAGAATGGAAAACTTGCTTCAATCTTGGGTTAGAGAGTTGGACAGAATAGGGGTGGGAATGTGTTGAATGTCGGGTGCACCCCACTCTCCGTAAGGTAGGAGGTATACACTGGGAAATCTCTAAAGAACGTTGAATATTGTAATAGCAGTAGAAGAGTGAGAGAGATGCATCATTGCAGCGTGTAGAGAGAGATTGTAGGGAAATAATATGTGGAGGTGAATTGATGAGACAAAATGCTTGACTCTACCTTTTCGAGAAGAGCAGTATGGCTTGAGCATCCCTGCACATGAGAACAAGACTCGATATATGGGCGCACTGTGCCCCTGTACAGAGCAAGAAGCTGTGCGGGGATGGAGAATCCACGGAGACGGTTGAACATACTGAACTTCTGGGAAGCTGTTTTAGCAAGAGTGGTACTATGATCTTTCCAAAAAAGGTCAGATGAAAAAGATACACAGATAATATTGAGAGAAAATTAAAGGTTGATTTGTGTATTGTTGAAGAGTAAGAGATAGTCTTGTGGAAGATTTCGATGGGTAGACAGAGGAAGAAATTGGGTATTGGAGGCATTGAAAGTACCAAGATTCTCTCTGCCCCAATCAGAAATATACATGTATGAGACATACTGTCACCAACGCTACTATAAATGTGACTATTCAATTACCTTCCTACTTTTTTCCAAGGCCTATTATTACCTTACACTTTCAGAAAGAGCACCAGCAAACAACACCAAAAACCCACACATATGGTGAGAATGGGCACCGTCTCCTCTGAAGCGCTCTCTAACTTCACGGAAAAACAATAACCTCTAAACTTCAAAAAGCCCAATAGTGGTGTCATGTGAGCCAGTGTTGAGGCAAAAACGATGCGGCACAAGTAACCAAGAAACCATACCTCCTGAGTTAGGCAAGCATTCGAAGGAAAACAACTCCTCTTTCAACCACCAAACCATATGTCCTAAGTTTGAGAGACTTGCAAAATACACCGATCACCTCACAACATGTCCACTGAGTTTGGTTGTCACACAGATGACAACAAACACCTTTTACCACCAATAAGCCATATCTCCTGAGTTTGGCAAGCATTCGAAACACAATCAACACCTCTTTCCACCAATAACCCAAATCTACTTTGACAGGCATAATTATGGATGACACATAACTCCTAGCCAATTCCATCCATCTCTCTTGTGGGAGGCTGTGAATTATTTATGTCCATTGTTTTCGTTTCTTCAATTCCTCTTTCACCTCCGTTAATAGTTTAGAATACACTCGATACACGAACCGTGTATTTCCCCAAGTTCTTTACAAACTAGGTTTGGATACTCATAACATGTACGATGCCTTAGCTCCCTCTGACCACTATATACTGAATGCTGACATCTTAATTTTAATATAATTAATACTAGAAAAGCCAGTCTATAACTGAGCATTATACCTTACGATAATTGAATTTTCCTGAGAATGAGGAACGTATAACATCGTGGGCAAGGAGTGTGCTTCTAAATCATTGTAACATTTATTTATATGTTGATTGATTGATATATTTATGTATTCTATTTGCTTTAATTATTACATTTTTGTATATGCCTCTCACCTCGCCGTTACAAATGCATCTTTGATTACTCGGGGCCAGGTGTCTACCAATGAGAGGACGCAGTTGATCTGGCAAATCAAAGTGTCTGAAGCTTTCCAAATAAGATAAATATCCAAAACAGGAAACATATATAGTACAAAAACATACGGTAATATATAACGGCACTTCGCCTGATATTAGCTTCTTAATTAACTCAAACACATATTTTGTTACAGCTACTGTCATATGTGTTTTAAACCTTAAAGAGACCTATACAAAATCAAGGGATAAATATGTTCAGCCTAACTTTAGATAATTATCTGAAGATAAGAGAAATAATTAAAGAATATATAATATATATTTTTTATTATAATATTCAGATAGGGGAATTTCTATTATATTATTTTATATCATAGTAATCATTGCACAAAAGGTTAGCAGGCAGCTCATCCAACATATGCTGCTAAAGGTTAAGTTGCGGATATGAACGTTGCAGCAAAGCCCAGTCTAACGAATGATCCCTGGTTGTAATGATTTAAAATGTCATCTGGTTTAAAGGGAATAATTTAATTTTAGTCTTAGGTTCACAGTGGGGCCTCCATCTCTTAAATACCTCTATCGCTCGCGCCTAATGTGTGTGAGAGAGAGAGAGAGAGAGAGAGAGAGAGAGAGAGAGAGAGAGAGAGAGAGAGAGAGAGAGAGAGAGAGCGAGGGGCTGAGGGTTTAAGGGGATTGTGACTAGTGCGATGTGGGTGAGATAATTGCATAAAACTGTTTTCGTATCAACTTATATCTTATTACATTGTATTTCATATAATTATATATAGTTTCATATAATTATGTATAATTTCGTATTATATCATTGCATGCTTCTCTCTCTCTCTCTCTCTCATATGTATTAATAAATAAATAAATAAAATAAATATATATATATATATATACTGGTATATATATATATATATATATATATATATATATATATATAAATAATATATATATATATATATACAAATAATATATATATATATATATATATATACAGTATATGGCTCTGTCCTATCTCCTATTATCTTTCTAATTTTTATAAATGACCTTCTCAACTGTACCTCAACTCCCATCCATTCATACGCAGACGACTCAACCTCCATTAGTTTTTCAGAACGCCCAAGCCAGCAATTCCTCAACGACAAACGAAATGCAGCCATAGAACACTTAAATTCTGATCTAACTACTATCTCCAATTGGGGCAGAGAAAACCTTGTTACCTTCAATGCTTCCAAAACCCAATTTCTCCATCTATCTACCCGTCAGGAACTCCCAGCGGACTATCCCTTATTCTTCAACAATACAAAAATCAATCCTTCATCTTCTCTCAATATTCTTGGTGCCTCTTTTTCTTCTGCTCTCAGTTGGAAGGACCATATTACCAGTGTTGCTAAGGCAGCCTCCCAGAAGCTGGGTGTGCTCAACCGCCTTAGGGGGTTCTTTACCCCTGCACAGCTTCTTGCTCTGTACAGGGGCATAGTGCGTCCTTGTATTGAGTATTGTTCACATGTGTGGGGAGGTTCCTCTCACACCGCTCTCCTAGACAAAATTGAAAGGAAGGCCTTTCATATCATTAACTCCCGTCCACTCACAAACTCTCTCTCTTCGCCGCAATGTTGCATCTCTCTCGCTATTCTATTGCTACTATAATAATCAGTGTTCCTCAGAGCTTTCCCAGTGTGTACCACCTCCTTTACGTAGGGCTTGTGGTACCCGTCTTGCAACACAATCCCACCGCTACTCTGTGCAACTCTCCAATCCAAGAGTGAAACGTTACTCTCAGTCTTTCTTCTATTCAACAGCTGAGCTCTGGAACTCTCTCCCAGAATCAGTTTTTCCCTCTTCCTATGACTTAAATTGCTTCAAACTCCGTGTATCCAGGCATTTTGGCTCGAACGTCCCTTGATTTTGGTGCTGTCACTCTTTCAACTTTGGGGGAGGCACTCGCTATAGGCAGTTCTGCCTTTTGCCCCCCTCACTCAGATAGGGAAAAAAAAAAATTATAGATATACCGGTATATATATATATATATATATATATATATATATATATATATATATATATATATGTATATATATATATATATATATATACAAAGTAGAAAGGAAGGCCTTTCGTATCATTAACTCCCGTCCATTCACCAATTCTCTGCAATCTCTCTCTCTTCGCCGCAATGTTGCTATTCTATCACTACTACAATAATCAGTATTCCTCAGAGCTCTCCCAGTGTATACCACATCCTCTTCGTAGAACACGTAGCACTCATCTTGCAACACAATCCCACCCTACTCTGTGCAACTCTCCGACCCACGAGTGAAACGTTACTCTGTCTTTCTTCTATTCAACAGTTTAGCTCTGAAAATCTCTCTCAGAATCAGTATTTCCCTCTTCCTATGACTTAAATTGCTTCAAACTCCGTGTATCCAATCATTTTGGCTCGAACGTCCCTTGATTTTGGCCCTGTCACTCTTTCTAGTCTGGGAAAACTCACTAAAGGCAGTTCTGCCTTTTGTATCCCTCACTCAGATAGGGAAAACAAAAAATTATAGATATACCGGTATATATATATATATATATATATATATATACTGTATATATATATATATAATATATAGATATATATATATCTATATATATATATATATATATATATATATACATACATAATATATATATATATATATATATATATATATATATATATACCGTATATATATATATATACAGTATATATAATTATATTCTCTCTATATATATACCGTATATATATACTGTATATATATTATATATATATATTTATATAAATATATGTATATACTGTATATACAGCCTATACAGGGTGTTCCAGTAATGCTTTTCATAAATTATATGGTGGACTCATCAGACAAAAATAAGAATAAATTACTCTATGAACATGAGGTTCAGTATTTATAATAAAGGCCGCGTCATACAGAACTCGAATCCACCAGAACCCACTGGAATCAAACTTTTCACCGGAATTGACGAGAATTACGCGGCCTTAATCGAGTGTGACTTCAGAGTAGAATGCGACCCGTCAATGACCGGAATGTAACTCGAACGTAACTCGATGGACTCGAATGTATCCCAAATATGAGTCGATGTTAACCAGTAAGTGACTCGAAGGAAACCGGATGTGGAAAGAAGACTATTCGATCCCAAGTCGAATGCAACTCGAATGACCAGAATGAGACCGGAATGTCAGTATATCATGACCAGAATTACATGAAGTTAAGTCGAACGTAAGTGGAACTAAGTTGAACGTAACTCGAACGTAAGTGGAACGTGACTCGAATAGGCAGAAGGTGACTCGATGAGGAACCTTTGAGTATATAAAGGGAGGATTGGTTCACAGGCACACCAGTAGTAACAGGGCACTCACCACGGCAACATAAGCACTTTCAATCACACATACACGTACACGAGGGGAGGGGGGGGGGGGTGGAGATAGGGTTTTTCTGGACCCCCTTCTCCCTCATGTTTAGCCCCATTAGTTTTTGAGATGTTATGACGTTCATTCCATTAGTTTGGTAGTTATAAAAAAAATTGCCCTATTTCTTTGTTAATATTAAGACCTTTCGTGCCATTTAGGCATAGGTTTATTTCCTGGCGAGCGATAGCGAGCCTGTAACTTTAGGAGGAACTGGCTGGGACACTTTTCTACCGAAAAATGTACAAATTAAACTCGAATTGAGTGTGTTTTTTAAGCTTTGATGGATGTCTAGCGAAGAAAGTAAAAACAAAAAAATATATATAGGCTAAATAAAAAATAGACCAAAAAGTAACCCTACCCCCTTAACTAACACAGCTGGGGTGAAGGAAGAACACTTTTCATTGGTAGACACAACTGAGGGGAAGCCGAAGTTAAGGTGTGGAGAGTTAGATGAGTAAGTTTGATTCCAGGAACTACTTGAAATACAATGGCCTCTTATAGGGCCGATTTTATATTTTATTTTATTTATTATTATTTTTATTTATTTTTTCTCAATCCGCTATATATTTGGGGCCGCACCTAGTCGAGTTATATTCTGGTTGTATTCCAGTTACCTTCTAGTTGGATTCCACTTGTATTCTAGTACTTCTAGTCATGTTCGAGTCGACATCCAGTGTACACTCGATACATCAAGCAAGTATGCAGTCATCTACCAGTCATATTCTAGTCGGCATCCAGTTGTATTCTTCTTAATTCGGGTTATATTCAACTCTCATTCCATTACATTCAATTTTAAAGTGGAATAATCAACTTGTCATCCAGTTGACTTCCGGTCATTATCGAGTGGCATCGAGTTACATTCAAGTAATTCGAGTCGGCATCGACTATAAAAATTACATCAGAACATGACCAGAATAGGTAGAATGCGACTCTAGTGCGACTCGAATGCGACCAGGATACGACTAGAATGTAACTCGATAATTATTAACGTTTTTTTCACTCGATAAATCGTAGAAAGATAACGCATGCACTAACTTTTTGCTCACTCACTCGATCAATCGAGTGACGACTAGAACATCACTCGAAACACAAGAATAGACAAGAATCTAACCAGAACACGTACAAGAATAGACCAGAATGGGGAAGAAGTGGCTAAAATTTTTGAATTCATTCCAGTGGGTTCTGGTGGATTCGAGTTCTGTATGACGCGGCCTTAACGGAGTTATTACACGATTTAAGTTAACGATAGATACAATGCCATTCAGTCCAAGGGGTAATGTTGCCATTTTAGTGGATTATATCCATTTGGCCTTCGCTATCGCTTGCTAGCCTCAAGATAGTGAGCAGTAGCGATCTGACTTTTCGGTAGAAAAATATGTCCGGCTTTGCCGGTAGAAAAATCAAATCCGGCGAAGCCGGACATATTTTTCTACCGAAAAGTCAGATCGCTACTGCTCACTATCTTGAGGCTAGCAAGCGATAGCGAAGGCCAAATGGATATAATCCACTAAAATGGCAACATTACCCCTTGGACTGAATGGCATTGTATCGATCGTTAACTTAAATCGTGTAATAACTCCGTTATTATAAATACTCAACCTCATGTTCATAGAGTAATGTATTCTTATTTTTGTCTGATGAGTCCACCATATAATTTATGAAAAGCATTACTGGAACTCGCTGTATATATATATATATATATATATATATATATATATATATATATATATATATATATATATATATATATATATACCGGTATACATCCAATACATACTCTAATTACCTTATTTACCCCGAGCTTAACTTTGCTAACAATCTACGAATTCAAGTTAGGATCCATTGAGTCCTCAGCCATGGAAGTTAGGATATTGCGACAAAGAAAAAGAGACTAGATTTGCTGATAACTTGTTAAGGTGGAACTCCCCCCCCCCCCCCTCCCCTCCCTAAGGCACTCAGGTGACTATGTTAACAGTAACGTGCTTTAGAACATATTATACCATATTGATTTATTGCACAGTAATTACGAGTGTTCCCGGAAGTGCTAATTACGCATTGAATAATGAGATTTCATAGTTGTCACAATAAGAACCGTTCATTGTTATATATGTTAATTAATTAAGTTCATTGTTGCCTACGTATGTTGATGAGTTCATTGTTGCCTACGTATGTTGATGAGTTCATTGTTGCCTACGTATGTTGATGAGTTCATTGTTGCCTACGTATGTTGATAAGTTAATACCTGCTTATGTGAAAGAGTTAAACCTTGCTTGTCTGAACGAGTATATGATATTGACTGCGATCAAAAGGTCCAATATTATACATATAAACTATATTGTATTAAATTACCGTGTATTTCTTGTGATTGTAAATTATATGCCAATAACCTTTATGGTAATAACATTTATTGTATATCTATGTTACCATATATTTGCGTTATCCAGCTGAACATGCATTAGATCCAAGCTTTACATTTGTTGCATAATATATCTATCTATTGGCGGACGCAGTGATCCCCGAAGGGTCACGTGACCACGAACGAAACGCCCTCATGCACCTCTTTACTTCTTTACTTCCATGCTGCCCACCCTATTTCTTGTTACTGCTTTCAGTGTTCCTACAACCCTTTTCCCCTGTTGCACCTTCTGCACTTCTTCATCATAATATATACATGTACCGTATATACTGTATATACACATATATATACCGGTATATATATATACTGTATATATATATTTTTTTTTTTTTTTTTTTTTTTTTTTTTTCCAACTTACTTCCTCTCGGGCATAGGCTGAGAGCCTTAACATTCACCGCTTTACAATGAACAGTGAAGCCCGTGAGGTCTTGTTCCAGTCTAGGGAGTGAGACATGTGAAGCACGTAGAGTACAACATGCACCTGCCACCTTGACTTCACATGAGGCACGGTGCTCACTCATGGCCCGAAACGACCCCATCTCTGAAGCCACCTCGTTCCCGTGCTTCACTGTCTCACCCCCTACACTCGGACTCTCACACTTACACACACACAACGCCACCTGTTGAGCAGATAACTCACCAGGCATTGCACCCCTATAGCATATTTTGAATATGGGAATATTCATACAGTGCCATTTAATCAGGGAACAATGAGGGTATTTTATTGACGTTTCGGTGGGCTTGTGGTAATGCACTGATACTAGGTACAGCACAAATTCCTTCCCAATAATATCTTCCCATTGATACATCAGGGATTTGAACCCGGGACCTTTGGATTACCAGGCCAGTGGCAAGACCACTCCACCACACCTCCCCTAAACACTATAAAGTATATATATATATATATATATATATATATATATATATATATATATATATATATATATATATATATATATATATAGATAGATATAGATATATAGGCAATACATAGTGTTTCCAAAACTATATTTATAATGTGCTTAGTCAGGAGCTCCAGTCCGTTTACTATTATATAGAACAACATATTGATAACCAACATCTTGTAACTCAAAAAAGGCTGGAGAAAATGGGTTGTACATGTTCACATCTATTTACTGTTTGACTCTCCCCAAAATATAGAAATGTTACCTCGATTACTCTAGTCCTCTGTGAGGTATAGAGATTAGTGGTCAAGATTGGTGGCCTAATTGCACTAAATTTTAATTATGATGAAATTACCTGATAATTCAATTCCGATTCGACATAACAAAATACATTGACAAATTCACCTTGAATATTGTATTGCTCAATCTCAAATATACTGGTCTATGCTTTACCCGATTTGGTCTGATGAGGGTCTTCTTGGGCTTCGCTTGTGTCGCTTCATTAGTTTGGAGATCCTAAAGTGTTTCACCCAATTACTTTAGAAATAAATTAGACGCTTTGTCCCATTCAATTTTCGTTTTTATTTCCTGGGGGAAAACCTGTAACTTAGGAGCAACCAGCGTTCGGCCGGGACATTGTTTCTGTCGAAAATGTAAATATAAATGCTTGAAGGGGGTCTGGGTGGGCATTTTTTAGACTGAAGGAAGTCTGGGAAGGCGTCTTTGTAAGCTAGGGGACTAACTTAACTACATTGCTCGAAACAAAAATAGAAATACAAAAAAGCGAAGTCAAATTACACAAAGTATCCTAATAACTCACAGAGCGGCGGATCAGAGAGTGTTAAATTGTAATGAGTTTCAGGAAGTGCTCTCAAAGATTCTAATCTCGCGTGACACTTCTGTCTCTAGGCTCTTCACGATCATGTTAAACTATTTTTTTGTCTGATAGATTGCTAGATAGATAGATTGATGGATCGATGGATGGACTTATCTCTGTGCTTTTTCCTGATAGACTGATAGAGAGATAAATGGATCGATGGAAGGATGTATGGAATGAAAGATACGTGGATATAATGATAGATAGATCTAGATAACTAGTTAAGCATACACCCAGACAGGTAGATATATAGACACATAATCAGATAAATATAGGGAGAGTAATGAAAATGTTTTAATGAAAACTAACTGAATGTATCTAATTGTGTGCTCTCCTTACGGGATGGACAGGTAGAAAGATAGATGAAGAAATGGATACATTAATATAGTCGAATACAATACATTAATATAGTCGAATACAATACATTAATATAGTCGAATACAATACATTAATATAGTCGAATACAATACATTAATATAGTCGAATACAATACATTAATATAGTCGAATACAATACATTAATATAGTCGAATACAATACATTAATATAGTCGAATACAATACATTAATATAGTCGAATACAATACATTAATATAGTCGAATACAATACATTAATATAGTCGAATACAATACATTTTCTGAAACACCGTCTATATTCACAACTGTATTATTATTCACAACTGTATTATTATTCACAACTGTATTATTATTCACAACTGTATTATTATTCACAACTGTATTATTATTCACGACTGTATTATTATTCACAACTGTATTATTATTCACGACTGTATTATTATTTTCTGAAACACCGTCTATATTCACGACTGTATTATTATTCACGACTGTATTATTATTCACGACTGTATTATTATTCACAACTGTATTATTATTCACGACTGTATTATTATTCACGACTATTATTATTCACGACTGTATTATTATTTTCTGAAACACCGTCTATATTCACGACTGTATTATTATTCACGACTGTATTATTATTCACGACTGTATTATTATTCACGACTGTATTATTATTTTCTGAAACACCGTCTATATTCACGACTGTATTATTATTTTATGTATGTAATTTACGAACTGTCAAACTCATGGGTGCCAGGCTAGAGGCGGCATTGATAATGACAAGTTGAAACATGATTACATTCCAGCCATTTTTAGAATATCTTTTAGCCACCATAAATATATTGAAACAGTAGATGTGGTATAATGAATTATAATTTATATATAATTTACTGCTTCTACTACTAATACTATTGCTGATAATCCTACTATTACTACATTATACTGTTTCTATCCAGTATCCAATTATTAATTATATCATGGTTTGCATTGTTAACATAAGCAAACTCATCATTAATGTTATATAAGTTTAACCACTTCTGTACCAGAGCCATCCTTTTTATTCTATTCTGGCTACTAATAAGCGACTTTATTCAGTTTAGGAAGGATCTCTAGCAATTATAAGGTTTCGAGTTATTTCATTCAACCCTCTTTCACTACTACAAATCCATCCTAAGCTGCAAAAAGTCGCCTAAATATAGCTAGAATAAAATCTAACAGACGTCGCTGGTACGGTAGCTCAGCTGCCATTACGTTTGACTCGCTCTGTGCTTTATTAATATACAGTATGTCAGAGGTTGAATCGGGTGGGTAAGTGTAGGAACAGGTTTGTATAACGTGTTTGTATATTGCTGATACAAATTATACTTGGTGCCGAGACATCACTTATTAGGCCGACTGTACACAAAGGGTTAAAATGCAATACATGTAAATATATTCGTACTCACCAGTGGGCCCATTCTCGATGACCTCCCCAAACATGGTGGTGTTGAGGAAGGAAGGCGTGTTATCATTGATGTCCTTCACTATTACCATCACTGTCGTCTGCACTACATGTACCATCCCTCCTCTTGTTCCTCCATCACCACCAGTCCACCTTCCATCACCAGCACTCCCTCCTCCACCGCCATCACCAGCACTCCATCCTCCATCACCACCAGCACTCCATCCTCCACCACCACCAGCACTCCATCTACCGTCATCATCAGCACTCCATCCACCACCACTATCACCAGCACTCCATCCTCCACCATCATCACTAGCCTTCCATCCACCATCACCATCACCAGCACTCCATCCACTACCACCACCAGCACTCCATCCACTACCACCACCAGCACTCCATCCTCCACCACCATCACCGTCATCCCATTCTCTGTCGTCTTCATGATTCCTTTCTCGGGCACCCCATCCTCCAGAATTACTCTCGTCACTCCATTTTCTGCTATGGTCGCCTTTAACTCTGCGATGCCTTGTTTCGTAGTCTTGGCCTTCAATATCTGTTTTAATTCCATACATTTCTGCTTCGTTGTCGTCTTCATCGGTTCTTCCTGTAACAGCCGTGGTGGCAATCGGAGGTGCGACATTCCAGTAAATCAAATCATATTCGCCGCATTCAACGTCATCCTCCTCGGCGATCCACATTCTGTCAGTAAAATCCAACTTATAGCGCGAGGCATCTATATTTCTTCTATCTCTGAAGGTGTCTATATTTTCTGTATCTATCGATGCAACTATGAATATTTCAGCTTTTGAGGCGTCTATATACTTTCTATCTCTTGAAGTGTCTGTATTTCTCCAATTTCTTGAGACGTCTACATTTCGTCCATTTCTCAAGGGCTTTTTAGTTTTTCTGTTTCTCGATGCATCCATATTTCTTCTATCTCTAGAGGCATTAATGTTTCTTCTATCTCTGGAGGTGTCTAATTTTCCCCTATCGTCTTGACTACTTGAGGAGGTCAATAACACTGGCGTATTTGGCCTATGGAGGTGGGGTTGAGGTTGGTGGACAGGAAGAGGATCTGACAGCAATTCTTTATTAGTCACATCACTGGAAGTCCTGGATCTGTGTGGCTCAGAAATGTTGAGTTTATACTTTTCGCTCTCTACCTCTTCCTCTCCCTCCTCTTCCTGGACTTTATTCAGATTTTGTGCTTCATCTTCCTCGTGTTTCTCATTCTCAGCCTTCCTTGTCTTTGCATTATCCTTCTTTACCTCTCCTTCATCTCTTTCCATCTCTTCCTTCCTTTTCTCAACCTCTCCTTCATCTTCTATGTCATATTCCACGCCTTTCTCTGCCCTTTTCTCATCTTCCACTCCTTCATCCTTCGTCTTTGATTTCTTTCCACCATATCTCGGCAGTTCTCTTTTCCTTCTCCCCGTATTAGTTACAGAGCCCTTAATAACAAGTTGGCTGAGGTTTGCGACTCTATCTTGAAACGTAAGTCTTGGTGATTTATAGAGGAGAATTTGAGCTCGTCTCTCATGACCAAATGCATTTACATCTAATCTGTTAGGGCTTCGGTGTATGTTTGATAATTTAACACGAACAGAGTTTTTCGTGGAACTAAAATTTGGTCCGGTGACACTGCTGCCGATTACCTCACTTTTTAATCTTACCTTTTTTTCAATCGATTGATTAGACATGTTACTAGGATCAGCGTCTTGCACTTCAGAGTCAACAATGTATTGGGGCAATTTCGATAAGCCTCTTTCATCCACGAACTTGCTTGTGGGAGGAATATGTCCCGAAACAGTTTGTTTCTCGCCGACTCCATCATCACGCACACGCAAGGAAACTTTGGCGGGGTATGGGGGGGAAGAAGGATGCCATCTTTGCCTTCCCCTTCCCTGACGTGACGAGTGATCAACCCTGGAAGCCAAATCCGAAGGCTCACGTAACATGCTCATGGAACTCCCAATTGTAGTGGTGGATGACGACATTTCATCCTCAATTTCTCCCAATTTCTTCTTGGATGAAATGGGATTCTTGGTCGGCCGGTTCAGATCCCTATTGTGTCTTATTCGGTAAAATCCCGAAGGAGATAATCTGTCGTCCATCCGTCTCGTAAGGTACCTGATCGGGTGGCTGGTGGTCCCATTGTGGTCATCTAAGGAGTGGTCGGTCCTCGGGTTGTTATGGACCATTACATTCAAGTTACGGCCTGACCTCCACTCCGAGTCTAATGGCTCTTCCGCTACTACTCTTGTTGCTGTTGTTGGATCCTTGTCTCCCCTTTCACCCAATTCTTCTCCTGCCAACTGTCTCTCTCTCGCTCCTTCTGTTATATTATTTTCTTCTACCGACTGTATTTCTCTAGATTCTATTGTTATATATTTCTCTTCTACAGATTTGCTCTCTCTCATAAACAATTCGCCATCTTCTTCATTTCCTTCAACTTCAGTATTTCCGTTACTCCAAGCACTTTCAGCCACTTGTTCACCTTGTTCATGTTCATTCTGGCTTGCTTTGTGGTCCAGCATGTTAACATAATTTTCCTCCAATGTCACTGCCCCGATATAGGTTTTTGGCGATTTCTTGGCCTCTTCATCGTCCCTCCCTTGTAATAGTTCATTATTCTTCCCATGGGTGTATTTAATAGGCCCTGTCTTTGCTTCCGTCATTTCCTTGTTCTTTTTGCTCTCTGTCTGTTTACTAAGCCTGGTCACTCTCTCCTCAGTTTTATATTCTTGAAAATCATCATCCTTGTTTCCCCATGGTTTCTTGCTGTTCGCTGTCTCAGATTTATTTGCTTTGTCCTGGCTGTCTGACATGTTCGCTTCCTGTACATGTTTTCTAGTCACTGTCTTTACCTCAGTTTGTATTGCTTTTACATCTCCTTTATTCACTTTCCTTCTCTGTATTATGTGTGTTGCCTTCATCTCAATTTCGTTTTTCTTGCTGTTATCTGCATTCTCTCCTTGTATATCTTGCATACTCGTTGTTGGTACTGTGTTTGAAGTAATATTTGTTTTTTGTAGCTGTCCTTCGCCTTTTGTACGTTTCCTTTTAGTCACGATCTCTTTCTCCTCAATTTTCTTTTCTTGCAATTCTTCATTCTCTTCTCGTCGTGATATTTCAGACCCCATCTCAATTTCCTGTTCTGGGTCGTCTTCTTGTGGGTCTTCTTCTTCACTCCCTGCCTGCGTCACTTGGTCATTCATCTCGTTCGTCCCCCTTCCAACGTCCTCACCAAGTTTACCTCGATCGTGATAAAGCAACCCATCTGTTTTCCATTCATCACTTTCTCTCTTAGGTTCTTGTGGTTTGCTGCTGTCTTTTTTGCTTGGTTCTGGTTCGCTGCTTGCTTTGCTGTTTGGTTCGGGCAGTTTTTTAGATTCTTTGATTTCTTTGTTTCTTAAAGCTGGTGGTTCAATAATGTTTCTACTTAGCTCTAGTGGTTCGACCTTAGTTTCTTTCCTTCTTGGTCTTACTGGTTCTTTACTCTCTGTCTTTGGTTCTTTGATTCTTGATTCTGGTGGTTCTTCGTTTTTTCTTCTTGGCTCTACTTCTGTGGGTTCTATACTTATTTTATTTGGATTTGGTTCTTTCCAACTCGCCTCTTCTCGTTTCTTCTGCTTTTTACTGTTTTTTCTGTCTCCCCTTTCGATTATCAGATGTCCTTTCCCCCTTTCCAAACTGTTTTCATGTACTGGATTGGGCAATTTTTCCAGCAGTTTTCCTATATAGTCGGTTTGCCTTCTTGTCTGCAGTCTCAGCATGTCCTCTCTATCTCTCACTTCATAGCTCTTCCCTAACACTATACCTCTTCTATCGTCTGCTTTACTATTTACTTTCACTTTGTTTTCACTATCTACTATTACTCTTCCCTCTTTATCCTTCGATCTTTCTAAACCATCTGCCTCTAAACTATTTCTTACCAATCCTCTCTCATTTCCCACTGATAGTTTTCTTGCTTTATCCTCTAGTCTTTCTAATCCAACCGGTACTATCGGTGCATCCCACTTCGCTCGAAATTGGACTCGGCCTCCCTTATTTCTGATTTGTGAAATACTTGGCATCGTTAGCACAGGCAGAGTGATCGGTTTCCCCATTTCCACCTCTCTTCTACTATTTACAATCCATATTTTTCCAGCTATAACATTATCACTTGATCTCTCTCCTGATTGTATATCTCCAAAGCTCGGCAAGGCATTATAATTTCCAAACTTAGAAATTCGACCCTCTCGCTGTTCTCTTACTTCTATTACATAATCGTTTGCTTTTTCTCTTGTTCCTTCTTCCCCAAAGCTAGGCAAGGCATCATCATTCTCAGTCGTATCAATCCGACTCTCTTGCTGTTCCATGACTTTCCTCTTGTTGTTTTTCCTTCTTTCTCGCTTGGATCTTTCTCCTGTTCTTCCTCCTTTATCTTCACTCTCCATCTCACCATGTATATTTCGCTCAAATATGAATTTACTGTTCAGTTCACTGTTCTTTACGCTGGATAATAAGACCCTCTCCCCATGACGTCTTTCACTCGTTTTGTTGGAGTCTAATCGCATCATCTCTTGTGTGTGTGTTTTGCTTATTTTCTCATCTATTTCTGTTTCGCTCTCAAAATCTCCCTCGCGTATTGACATTGATGTGATTCTTGCACTATCTTCTACTGCGTCTAGTCTTACACCTCTTTCACTCTCTTCCATTTCTTTTCTAACACCCCTTTCGTTATCATCTACACCTTCATTTACACCACTTCCACTATTTTGTCTGGCATCTGGTTTGTTTAATTTATTTCCTCTTTGTTGTAAATGTGCTTTAGTTCCCCATCGCAAGGTCTCTGTTTCACTTCCAAATACAACATCCTTTATTCTTCTCATTATATTTTTTCTTTGATCTTCGTTTATGGTCTCAACGGTTTCTCCTCCTCTTTCCTTTATTACTTCAATATTCCTTCTATCTGTTATTGCCCCTTCAGCTGTCATCATTCCTTCTGTTCTCTGATCTTTTCTTATTTCAATGACAGGTTCTCTTCTTTGTACGTCTTCCTCAGCTTGCATTATCATGGTCTCATCTTCTTCCATATTCCTTCTATGCGATTCCTCTTCAGTTTTACTTCTCCGTGCTTCGTTTTTTGTTTCCATTATCAGTGTTTCCTTGTCACTCTTACTTCGCTTTATTTCTTCCGCAGTTTCTTTTATTTGTAGTTCTTCGTCAGTTTCCCTTCTCGGTGATTTTTCTTCGGTTACTCTTCTTTGCAATTTCTCTCTAGTTTCAGTGTTCTGTATCTCTACTTCAGTTTCTCTATTTAGTATAGCCTGTCTAGTTACCGTTTTCTGTGTGTTTTCATCATTTTCGTTTCTCCATATATAATTCTTCTCCATCTCCTCCTCAGTTGACAATTTATGTAGTTCTTTCATGGTTTCCCTTCTTTGTATATTCCTCCTACTCAACATTTTATGTTTCTCTTCTTCATCCTCTCTTCTCCACACCACGTCTTCCTCTTCTTCCTCCACCTCCTCCCCTACACCATCTACACCACGGGCCTGTCTGCGGTATCTCTGTTGCTGCTGTTGGTGGTTGTAAGTGTCTTGGGTTCGATCCCTGGGCCCTCCACCTCCTTGTCCATCCATAACTTTTACCTTTAACCTCCATACGCCCTTGCCTCCTGGGGGGTCTCGATCTAGGGCCTGGAAATAAAATAAAAACAATATTTAGATATAATTATATACAGTATACTAGTAGATATATAATATTTGATATATCTAGATAGATAACTGGGCTGACATACACACATATATATATACAAAGCAGACAGAAACATTAGAAAATACTGGAAAACAAAAATATGTATTTCAACCACAACCACCTTTCTCCTTTCTGAGAGGGTTTTCGTAATAATATAAATCTCCAAATCTCGAAAATCTCCAAATTAATGGAGAGTAATAGGCGAGATTCCATTAGTTTGGAGAATGAAGGCCTAGATGTAATAATATGATCATATATTTGTTTTTATAGTTACATAATCTGAGCATTACTACGTACCGTACTGAAAAGCACTTCCATTTACGTACAGTATAATATATAACGTAGCTAATGTGTAATCATTTGGCGTAGGTATAGACAGATGAGGCAACTTAACGATTAGGAGTGAATATGAAATGTGGTCGTTTTAGTTATGGCCACTTTGGTTGTGGCTGTTTATGAGTGCGGCCGTTTTGGACATTAAGAAATGTGGCCACTTTGGTTGTCGTCGTTAAAGAGTGTGACTGTTTTAGAGTGCGGCCGTTAAGAAGGAGGGGGGGGGGGTCTTTTTGGACTTCCCGCTTCGCTCTATTAGATTGGAGAATTTAAGATTTCACCCCCGTATTCTGGTGATAATAGGACATATGTCGATGTCGATTTTATCTGGGCGAGTGACAGCGAGCCTGTTAGAAGAAATCCGCCTTCGGTCGGGACATATTTCTATAACAAAAAATGTACAACATTATTTTGAAGGTGATCTGGGTGGACAATTTTTAGTTTGAAGGAAGGTTGGGAAGGCGTTTTTGTTAGCCTAAGGGGCAATACATATCCACCATACGATAATGTTAAAAGCAAAGAAAATCCTCAATAATATTTAAACAAACAATCATAGTAACCCCCCAAGGCTCGGACTAGATAGTGTTAAACCAACCGCTCACTAATCAGTCTACTCCTCCGGCTAAATATCCCACCTGCAGTATACTCCCTAAATCCTTCGTTAACCCCTACTGTGCCGGTGACACCCTTTTCAATATATTCTGCCAACTATTAGACAATTTTATTCAGTATGATAAGTGCCTCCAGCATTCAATGGGCTTCGAACTATCTCGCTTAACCCTTTTTACTACCACAGAACCTTCTTAAGCTGCACAAAATCGTCTAAATATAGCTAGGATAAAACTGAAAAGACGTTTCCGTTTCCGGTACAGAAGGGTTAAACTCTAGAGGCCCCGAGGCGCTCACAGAGAAGATGGAAGCCGGCATCACACGAGGATTTCACCCTCAATATTTTTATCGTCAAGACTGGTCTAGCACTTTTTGAAGCAAATGTTTTACATTTTCGGTTATCCAGGTTAATCAATCTTCAGTCTACTTTCCGATACCAGTCAAAAAATTCCCAGAAATGCTCCCGAAAAAAAGAGTAGACTATGCAAAATTGGCGATATTGGTTCTCATATGATAAGTCTAGAAAAAAAAAAAAAAAAAAAAACGTCATAAGCAGAGATCACCAATTACCCAGATATAAAAAAATGCTTCGCCGCCCAAGCTGCCCAGTTAGGAAAGGGGGAAAAAAATATGGTTTCCTGAACATGACACAGGTGGAAAATGGATTATAGTTGCCTGGTAGTAGGATGTGGGAGGGAGTAAAGAGATAGATCTGCATTGATTTACATAGATACAGTAACAACACGGACCTAGAGTGCCAAGCGAGGTGGTCAGGACTATATTTTACTAGATATTTCAGAACCTCATATGGGAAGGTGAAAAAAGGAAGGATATATATCTACATATATATATATATATATATATATATATATATACATATACATATACATATACATATATATATATATATATATATACTGTATATTTATAGATATATATATATATAAAATTATATATATATATATATATATATATATATATATATATATATATATATATATATATATATATACTTTAATACATACGAGGTTGAAAGAAATGGCAATTTCTGCATTGGAAATTTTATTATTCAAAGTTTCCAGGTCTCTGATGAGCTTTCGCTGAGTGGCAGGAAGTAGATGAATGAGATGAGCAAAATTCATGGTGGTACAGGGTTACATTAATGTACATGATGATACAGGATATACGACGCGTTTCACTGGACAACCAGCATTATCAAGAAAGGATAGAATGATATAAAAGGTAAACAGGAAGGGTATATATAGAGGGTGGAGGATCAGAGGAGGCGAAAATCAGGGGGCAAAAGTCTGCTATTGGTGGAGGCGTATTCTAGGAGTGCAAAAGCGAGAACCGCTTCACGCAGGCGCACTGGATGCGGGAAGGTGGTGGTCGGTTGGCGGGGTCAAAGCTGATTGGCTGCGTGTCGAGGGGCGTGGCCTAAGTTGCGTAGTACGTGTGGCGCCGGCAGAAGACGAAGCTGAAGGAGGTAGCGCGGAGGACGAGGGCGGGCGTTAGGTCCTGTAGGATAGTGCCTTTTGGCAGAAGGAAGGATCTGAAGGTCCAGAGTTTGGTTGTTGATGTTAGGATGTAAGGCTTGGATATATAAAGCTTCGAGTATAGGTAATCTCCTTGGGTCACTTTCTTTATCGAGTATGGTGGTGTGTTTCTCTAACTCGTTGCGTGTGAGGTGGGGGTGGTTAGGGGTGAGATAGTGGTCTTTGATGGCTCCAGCCTGAAGGTAAAGAGTTAACCGACGTGAAAGACGAGTCTGCGTCATGCCAATATAGGAATGAGGTCCACAGTCCTCATAATTACAGGTATGTTGGTAAATGACGTGATCGTCGGTCATCGGGCTCTATATCTTGGTGGAAGCTGGTTTGTTGCGGAGAATGAGGTTGGAGGTCTTGGGGGGGATTTGTAATAAATTATTAATTTGATTTTGTTTTCTGGGTTGGTTGGGTGGACATGCTTGGAGATTATTTCTTTTAAGACGGCCTCGTCATTTTTGTGTTCAGAGGACATAAAATTGCGGTAGAAGATCTTAATTTCATTGGGGGGGGTCAATGTTGGGAGGGCTTTGGGTGTACCATTTTTCAAGATGGTGGTTGATGGTGCTGGAGATGTCGGAGTTGGAGTATCCGTTATTCACTAAAACTTGGGATAGTCTTTCTAGTTCCTGGTGGGTGTCGGCCCAGGTAGAGCAGTGTGTGAGGGCTCTCCTTACATAAGCGGAGATGGAGGATAGAAGATAACGGCGGGGGCATTCACTATCGCCGTTGAGGCATTGTCCTGTGTTAGTTGGTTTAGTGTAGACGGTGGTTTTGAACCCATGGTCGTTCAGAGCTACGAGGATGTCGAGGAAGGGGAGTTGTCCATTGTTTGATTTTTCAAAGGTGAAGTTAAGTCCGGAGGAGGTCATGAAGCGACGCTGGAGTTCCTGTAGTTCGTGGAGGTCCTTGATTTGCACGAAGATGTCATCCACGTATCTACAGTAGATGGCGGGTCGTTGGGCAGCTAGGAGCTCTTCCTCGATGGTACCCATAAAAATGTTCGCAAAAAGAACTCCTAGGGGGCTGCCCATCGCCACACCGTCTATCTGCTTGTACATGTTGCCCCGGGGGCAAAGGAAGGGGGCCTCCTTGGTACATAGCTCCAGTAGTGTTTTCAGGGCCTTCTCCGGGATGTCCAGTGTTGGTGTATCAGGGCAATGGTAAATTCGACGTAGAATCATGTCAATGGTCCTATCCACTGGCACGTTGGTGAATAGGCTTTCTACGTCGAGGGAGGCGATTGTGTGGTTGTTGTTCCGGGGGGCGTCTCGTAAAAATCCCGGTACAACAACAACCACACAATCGCCTCCCTCGACGTACAAAGCCTGTTCACCACCATGCCAGTGGATAGGACCATTGACATGATTCTACGTCGAATTTACCATTCCCCTGATACACCAACACTGGACATCCCGGAGAAGGCCCTGAAAACAGTACTGGAGCTATGTACCAAGGAGGCCCCCTTCCTTTGCCCCCGGGGCAACATGTACAAGCAGATAGACGGTGTGGCGATGGGCAGCCCCCTAGGAGTTCTTTTTGCGAACTTTTTTATGGGTACCATCGAGGAAGAGCTCCTAGCTGCTCAACGACCCGCCGTCTACTGTAGATACGTGGAACACATCTTCGTGCAAATCAAGGACCTCCACGAACTACAGGAACTCCAGCGTCGCTTCATGACCTCCTCCGGACTTAACTTCACCTTTGAAAAATCAAACAATGGACAACTCCCCTTCCTCGACATCCTCGTAGCTCTGAACGACCATGGGTTCAAAACCACTGTCTACACTAAACCAACTAACACAGGACAATGCCTCAACGGCGATAGTGAATGCCCCCGCCGTTATCTTTTATCCTCCATCTCCGTTTATGTAAGGAGATCCCTCACGCACTGCTCTACCTGGGCCGACACCCACCAGGAACTAGAAAGACTATCCCAAGTTTTAGTGAATAACGGATACTCCAACTCCGACATCTCCAGCACCATCAACCACCATCTTGAAAAATGGTACACCCAAAGCCCTCCCAACATTGACCCCCCCAATGAAATTAAGATCTTCTACCGCAATTTTATGTCCTCTGAACACAAAAATGACGAGGCCGTCTTAAAAGAAATAATCTCCAAGCATGTCCACCCAACCAACCCAGAAAACAAAACCAAATTAATAATTTATTACAAATCCCCCAAGACTTCCAACCTCGTGTTCTCCGCAACAAACCAGCTTCCACCAAGATAAAGAGCCCGATGACCGACGATCACGTCATTTACCAACATACCTGTAATTATGAGGACTGTGGACCTCATTCCTATATTGGCATGACGCAGACTCGTCTTTCACGTCGGTTAACTCTTCACCTTCAGGCTGGAGCCATCAAAGACCACTATCTCACCCCTAACCACCCCCACCTCACACGCAACGAGTTAGAGAAACACACCACCATACTCGATAAAGAAAGTGACCCAAGGAGATTACTTATACTCGAAGCGTTATATATCCAAGCCTTACATCCTAACATCAACAACCAAACTCTGGACCTTCAGATCCTTCCTTCTGCCAAAAGGCACTATCCTACAGGACCTAACGCCCCCCCCCCTCGCTACCTCCTTCAGCTTCGTCTTCTGCCGGCGCCACACGTACTACGCAACTTAGGCCACGCCCCTCGACACGCAGCCAATCAGCTTTGACCCCGCCAACCGACCACCACCTTCCCGCATCCAGTGCGCCTGCATGAAGCGGTTCTCGCTTTTGCACTCCTAGAATACCCCTCCACCAATAGCAGACTTTTGCCCCCTGATTTTCGCCTCCTCTGATCCTCCACCCTCTATATATACCCTTCCTGTTTACCTTTTATATCATTCTATCCTTACTTGATAATGCTGGTTGTCCAGTGAAACGCGTCGTATATCCTGTATCATCATGTACATTAATGTAACCCTGTACCACCATGAATTTTGCTCATCTCATTTATCTACTTCCTGCCACCCAGCGAAAACTCACCAGAGACCTGGAGACTTTGAATAATAAAATTTCCAATGCAGAAATTGCCATTTCTTTCAACCTCGTATGTATTAAAGAAAATTTATTACCTGGCTTTACTAACATATATATATATATATATATATATATATACCGGTATATATATATATATATATGTATATATATATTTATTACCTGGATTTACTAACATATATATATATATATATATATATATATATATATATATATATATATATAGAGAGAGAGAGAGAGAGAGAGAGATAGAGAGACACAAAATTACATTTACGGGAGATCGTCAGAATGACTCAGAAAATAATTTACGAAATAATTTGGAGTGAAATATTAAAGGAGCATCTGATTGTAGGCACCAATCGAGCAGGGCAGCACCCAAGGGATGCCACATAGGCATATGATAAGGAGTTGCTGGAATTCCTGTTTATTGCCTGGCATCCCCCACTGTTTCTATTTGTGCCACACCTACACAGAAAGTAATTCAACTAACTCTCACAAACACCTCCTCCTCCTCCTATTAATTTCACTACACTTAACCAGCACACCACACTTCCTTCCCTCACACCTAAATGACCTCTAACGTACCTTGAATGTTGCTCTCTATTACTCTTTCAATCGTGTGTGTTGGGGGGGAGGGGGGGGGAGAGGGGCACTTGTTACAGCCAGCTTTGCCTTTTTCTCCTTTATGCACAGAGACACAACATAATAGATTATACTAGCGAAAGAGAAGATTCAGTGAGAACTTAAAATTGTCAAATATTATGTAAGTTATAAAAAGAGAGTAAACTTAATATTGTAAAAGAGGAATGGTGTACAGTCGCGGTAATTGATTCTAATTAACTTTGAACACATTAAAGAAGACTCCGAAATACAGATATCAGCAAATAATATATAAGGAGTTTCATTCAACCCAATACAGCTTCGAAAATATATGCATCAGCACTCGTCTACTTAAGTTGTATTCATCTCACTGATCTTATAATATGGAAATAACATGGGCATTATTGAATTGCGACTGTTTTCTATTATGCAATAGCCAATTTATCTAATCCGCCAACCGATTTGTACCAAACGATACTCGTAATTCAATAGTACTACGTTAAGAACATATTATATAAGAGACTCTATAACATTCTTACTTATTCTTACTTAAATAATAAACTTAACTAGATACCGATACAGGATATAAAATAAAGCAGAGAAGTGAGAGTTTGAATCATATAGTAAAGATGCTAGGAGCAATTGGGAAGACAAAGTACCAGTGTGAAAGATGCTAGGAGCAATTGGGAAGACAAAGTACCAGTGTGAAAGATGCTAGGAGCAATTGGGAAGACAAAGTACCAGTGTGAAAGATGCTAGGAGCAATTGGGGAAGACAAAGTACCAGTGTGAAAGGCGAACCGTAAGGATAAAACATGTAAGAGAATATGGCTGTGAAGAAAGAGAGGGGTCAATTCTGTAAAGGGACACATGGCGAGGCCACGGGATATTACCAAAGGTGATATACAGTATATGTGTTATATAATATGACTAGGAGGAAAAAATACCAACACGTGAAGTGAAATGAAAAAGATACAATATGTAAAGAGTTTATGGCTGAACAGAAAAAGAGGGATCATAATGTGCTTGACAGAATTGGATGAGCACACCATGTATTATATAAGGGTTATACATTTTGTCTTACTCGTGATTATCTATCTATCTATGTTCTATATATTTACTCAGACCCATTCCCCATTTGTTTTGTATTACTTACACAAAGTCAATGCATACAAGACTCAGGAAGCTGTTTTTTGTTTTGTTGTTTGTGAATATGGAAATAAATAGTTGGGGGTTAGAAGACTAATTAACACTTGTTGTCATAGGTAAGATACAATGAAAAACTAATTTATAGGAAAGATAACTTAATTGAAAGAGCAACATTTATACAAGTATTTGGGGAAACAAATACGTTATAATACGATTTTGAAATGAGTGACAGAAAAAAACTTTGCAAAGTATCGAAGGCTTCCGTCGAACACTGTCATTCACCCAGCCGCTCCAAACCCTTGTCCTTCCTAGTCTATTTCTGATAATTCTTTGTTTTTTCCAGTCAAATAAACAGAAAAAGAAGAAGAACAAGAGCAAGATTTAGACGAGCGGTAATAAGACTCGCATCGGTTCCCGACGGAGGAAAAATATACATATTTTTTGGGAGACAATCAAAGCTATTAAAATCATGAGGAATTAACATAGTTTATGTTTTTCTCCTGTCACTTATTTTTCCTTTCTCGAGCATCTTGCTGATCCTCCCTGCCCCTTGTAGGAGTAATGGTTGGCTACTGACTGACTGACATATATATATATATATATATATATATATATATATATATATATATATATATATATATAAACGGGGGACAATAAAGGTAACAAGATACTGACTTTGGTTGAGAAAATATACTGTGAGTCTGAAGATGAAGAGTGAAAGAGTCTGGTTTGGAAGACATAAAGACGAAAACTTAATGCCGCAGGTAAGTTCAAATGAATACTTAATCTGTTAAAATGATTATCTAATTGAAAGAGATTTAGTTGTGTAAGTGTTCGGGAGGTAATCAATGTAAACAACTAAACACTAAAAAAGAATGAACGAAGAAAACAAAAATATATGGTGTATGTTAAATTGAAATATAATTATATGCAATGTTCTCCTGAAAACCGCCCTAAAAGTGTCATATTTGTTTATAATTTATATATCTCTCATAAGAAATATATAACAACTACAAACACATATAAGAGTTTTAGGGCGGTTTTCGGGAGAACATTACATATTATATAGAACAATTGAATGTTTCGAAAGAGAAAAATAAGTATAAAAATAATATAATTAGAAGTTACAAAATATTGATGGTGGTAGAGACAATATTTTGCTAGTCTACAGAATGAAACAGTTGAGTTTTGGAAGAATAACGATAAAAACTCGAGTACGCAGGTAGAGAACAAAAGAGAAGAACAGATCAAGGGACTGGAGTTTTTCGAAAAGGGGCTCCAGTCTTGACGTTATTCTTGAATTTCAGTGTGCTGGCTTGATAATCCAATAGGGTTGATAGCCTCTGAAATCCTATTTTAACTAACATGAACAGAACATTTACGGAAAAAAAAACTTCTTATTATACAAATTTAGGGAAGGAATCGTATTTAAAACAAATAAGATATTAAAACGAGTGCGAGAGAGAAGAACATACATACATTTTGGGAGATAAATCAAAGATACAGAGTAGTTTGTGGGAGAGCAATACGTCTATAATACAACGCAATTTAAGAAAAATAAATCTAGTCATATACATAACACATAACATAAGGAGATGTGGTGTGGAGGTAGATGTGCTGGAAAGTGTGAAAAGGAACAACTTGAGATGGTTCGGCCATATGGAACGTATGGAAAGCCAGAGAATGACTAAGAGGGTGTACGAGAGCGAGGTGGAGGGACAGAGAGGGAGAGGTAGACCGAATATGAGGTGGAAGGATGGAGTGAGGAAGTACATGAACGAAGGCGGTGCTGGTTGGGGGGAGGGGCGTCGACTGACTGGGGACAGAAGTGCATGGGGGCGGTTCGTTCGTGGCCACCCCTTCGGGGATCACGGCGTCAGGCAATAGATAGATAGATATACATAACAAGACAAAAGGTTATAGGAGACTGATGGCAGGATGGTATAGACAACACTTCGCGAGTCTGAAAAGTGAAATAGTTGGGCGTTGGAAGCATAAGACGAGAATGTGATGCTCCGGGTAAGGAACGAGGGAAAGGTGATCGGTTACTTGACCGTTTATTTACTAAAACGATTTTTATGTATATATGTATTCAGGGAAGTAATATAATTCAAAAACGAGCAAAATATAGGAAAAAGTACCATATATACAGTATATATATTACTAATTGTCTGATAAACGTAAGTATAAAGCTCTATAAGTGAATAATGATCATATAATATGCAATAATGGAACTGCTAGAGCAGTTTTCAGGCGTCAAATCTATTATCAACATTTACGAAAAAGTGAACAAGTAAAAGCAAATAGGAATAACCTAAATTAAAAGATTAGTGATAGTGGTAGATAACATATTAAGCCAGTCTGAAGAGCGAAAAGGTTGCGTGTTTGAAGCAAATTTACGAAAACTTGAAACGACAGGGAAGAAAAGAGAAAAATTATCGCTTACTACACAGGCTATTTACTTAAAAAAAAAAAAATTGAGTATACAAATAATGTAGGTAAACAATCATACTTAAAACTAATATGAAACTAAAACAAGTTACCTAAAAGTAAAGTAAGTATTGCAGACACCTGTTTAACTTAATTAAAACACATTTTAGAAAATAAACACAATTATAAACATACAGTATTAGGCTATAGGAGTTTTTAGAGCAGTTTCAAAAGAAATTTTAAACCAACCAAAGCTATGATACGAAAGAAATGGGAAGAAAAGGCAAGAATAAAAGATCATAAGAGACTGATGATGGTGGTGGGGAAAATATTTTGCGAGTGTGAAGAGTGAAATAGTTGGGGATTGGAGGCATAAAACCGAAAATTTGATGCCGCAGGTAAGAAAACTGAACGTTGATCGGTTATTGGAAGCGAGGGAAAGGAAGGGGAGGAAGAGGAATAGGAGAATGTTGAAAGATATACAGTATGAAGCCTTTTTAAATAATAATAATAATAATAATATTGTTCTAGAAAGAGAGTGTGAGTTAAGAAAAGGGGAAGGATGTTCGGTTACAGGAAAAAGGGGATAGGAAGGAAAAGAAGAAGACAATGTAGATGATATATTTGTTTACAGGAATAACGTAAAAATATAGATAAATATAAATATATTAGTTTTGCTTATAGAACGAGAATGAGAGTTAACAAAAGAGAAGGTTGGTTAGTAACAGAAAATAAGAACATGTTTAGTTAGAGGATATAGATTGTTTACAGGAATTAAGTTGACATCCAGAGACTGAGGTATACTAGCTTTAGTGCATATACAGGTAAAGAATGAGTAACCCCTTCCAGTACCAGTGCCGTCTTTTAACTTTATTCTGGCTACTATTAGACGATTATATTCAGTTTAAAAGGTGCCTCCAGCAATTAACAGGCTTCTTACTATCTAACTTAACCCTTTTTACTACCAAAAATCCTTCTAAAGCTGCACAAAATTGTCTAAATACAGCCAGAATTAAATTGAGAAAACGTCGCTGGTATAGAAGGGGTTAATACAGAAAGACGGGTGATTGGTTACAGGAGAGAGAGCAAGGAAGGAGAGTCGATAAGGAAGGGAATTTTGAAGAATATAGATTATTAACATGGATAACAATAAGATACAAAGCATTGTAAATGTCACACCTTTAGTTTAGCCCTAAGAAGATTATGACGCATTTTGGCAGTTTGTTCTGGCTAATATAACAAGATTTTATACAGCTTAGGAAGGATCTGTGGAAATGATGATAGTATGAGTAAGTTAATACACACTACAGAATAATTTATTACAAATATGAGAGGAAAAGGAAAGAGATAAATAGGAATTGGAAAATGACAAAGGCAAAAGCCTTTTACAGGAACAAAGTTAAGATACAGATAATTTTAAATATAATTAGTTTTGGTTTTATAATAGCGTATGACTGACTTGAGGTGAACAAGAAGGATGATCGCTTATCGAGAAGGAAAGGAAGGAGAAAAAGAGGAAGAAAAGAATGATGAAGGGTAGGTTACAGCTTTATTACAGAAACAAATGTAAGCTACAAGGGATGATAGATATTATATATTTGGTTGTATAGAGAGAATGTAAGGTAAGACAAAAGGAAGGATGATCGGTTACAGCAAGGGAGAAGAAAAGAAGGAGGAAGAGAAGAATGTTCAAAGATATAACTTTTTGACAGGAGTAAAGGTAAGATACATAGAATGATCGACATAATAGGCTTAGTTGCCAACGGGTAAATACATATATTCAAAGTTGATAACAAATAACAAAAGTCCCAGAATGTTTGCATGTGACTGCACAACCTTGAAAGAGAAGCGGTACTTGGGAAGGGAGACAGGCACATAATTTACAGTATCTGGTCCGACGTCTTGGGGGTTAATATGATATTGTGTTTCATTAGTATTAAGGATTTGTCTTGCCTTTGCCATTTTCGAGCAAAAAAAAAAAAAAAAAAATTCCCAGACTTCATCCAAACTAAGACAAATAAACAAATATATAAAACTAAACAAAATATAATAATATGCCCACGCAGACCCCCTAAAAGCGAATTTTTTACACTTTTCGAAAGATAAATTCACTCGCCTGGAAAATTTCTACATCCAAATGGTGTGCAACGCATAATTATCACCAAGCTATTGGGATGAAACTTTTTAAAAGCTCTAAACTAATGAAACAAAACTGTGGAGCCCCAAAACGACCCCCACCGACCAAAACAATTTTAATAATCAACATCTCCCAAAAGCCTGTTATTGTTTATACGAACTCACGAACTCGGCCTCACACTAAGGGGACATGGTTGTGTAAGTTGAATTTTTGTTATTCTCTTTTGAGTGCTTTCTTGCCTTCGAATTATGACCAAATGAACTACTTATTTCTTTAGTTAGCCCTGTGCGGTCCTGGGGAGGTTTGCTTGGCTCCATTCGCTTGTGGCACTTTGACGCTGCCGACTGGGAGTCTCTTCACCAGTACTTCTTTGTTATGCTAACACTTTCGCTATGAACTCCACTTTGATTGATTATGGTGCTATTCCTACCTATTCACTCTCCTCTCTCCTACTTATGCCTAGCATCATAATATCTTCCAAGGATGTACTTTTCACCCTCTCTGGGCCTAATACTAAAAAGGCTTACGGACCGGACGGTGTTCCTCCTGTCGTACTAAAAAACTGTGATTCCGTGCTGACTCCCTGCCTAGGCAAACTCTTCCACATCTGTCTCTCCTCTAACGTCTCCCCTTCCTGCTGGAAGTTCGCTATCATTCAACCTATCCCAAAGAAGGGTGACCGCTCTCAACCCTCCAACTATCGTCCAATTGCTCTCATTTCTTGCATCTCTAAAGTTCTTGAAACAATTTTTACTTCAAAATTTCTTAAGCATATTACTTCCCATAACCTACTCCCAGACCGCCAGTATGTTTTCTTTAAGGGCCGCTCTACTGGTGATCTTCTTTCTTATCTTACTAACTCCTGGTCATCCTCCATTTGGGACTTCAGTGAGCGTTTTCTTTTGCGCTTGACAAATTGAAGCCCTTCGATAGAGTCTGGCACAAATCCCTCATTTCCAAACTACCCTCCTGCAGTTTCTATTCCTCCATCTGTGCCTCTCTAATTTCCTTTCCAGCTGTTCCATAGCTGATGTTGTGGACGGCACCGTTCACTTCCTCAACCTATCAACTCCGGTGTTCCCCAAGGTTCTGTTCTATCTCCAATTCTCTTCCTATTATCCATTAACGACCTCAACTGCACCTCCAGCCCCATTCACTTGTATGTTGACGACTCTACATTACACTATTCTACTAGCCATCCACTACATCATTCACAGCAGAAACTCCAAAGCTCACATAAGGAGAATATAAAGCACCTATTTTCTGATCTCTCTACTATCTCTAATTAGGGCAGAGAAAACCTTGTTACTTGTTACCCATTCCAGAAAACTATGACCTACTCTTCAAAAACATTCAAATTAACCCTTCATCTTCTCCTACTATTCTCGGTGTCTATTTTTCTTCTGATCTCTCTTGGAAAGATCATATTACCACTCTTGCTAAAACAGTTTCCCAGAAGCTCCGCCTCCGGGTGTTCTTTACCCGTGTGCAGTTTCTTGCTCTGTACAGGGGTGCAGTTCGTCCATGTATTGAGTATTGTTCACACATGTGGGAAAGATCCTCTCACACAGCACTTCTAGACAAAGTAGGAAAGAAAGCCTTCCGTCTCATTAACTCCCGTCCACTCACCAATTCTCTGCAGTCTCTCTCACTATTCTACCGCTATTACAATAATCAGTGTTCATAAGAACATAAGAAAATAGGAGTCTGCAGAAAGCTAATCGGCCCACACAAGGCAGATCACTCTCATACCCAATCCCAATTACAAGGCCTAATTATAGGCCCAACTCACTAATACCATGAGGACCGACCTCACCAAAACGGACAGAGATCAACACAAGATTACGGGGGTCTACAAAGTGCCGATTGGCCTACACTCGGCAGATCCCCCCTCACACCCAACCCATCTTGTCCATATGCCTATCTAATATTATCTTAAAGCTCCCTATCGTTCTCGATCCTACCATATCACTTGGTAGCCTATTCCACATGTCTACAACTCTGTTACCAAACCAATATTTGCCTATGTCTTTTCTGAAACAAAATGTATCTAATTTGAAACCATTTGTTCGAGTTCTTTCGCTATCACTGAGCTTCAGTACATCTTTCATGTCCCCTTTATTTATCCCACTAACCCACTTTAATTTAACACTTCTATCATATCCCCTCTAACTCTGCGTCTTTCTTACGAATGTAAGCCTAATTTCTTCAACCTTTCTTCATATGGTAGATTTGTAATATGAATAATTTTTGTCATTCTTCGTTGTACTCTCTCCAACGAATCTATGTCCTTTTTGTAATAAGGACAACACAATTGGACAGCATAATCAATATGAGGTCTCACTAATGACAAGTAAAGTTTTAAGATAACATCGGCAGTTCTGTTACTCACACTCCTTGAGATGAATCCGAGAATCCTGTTTGCCTTGTTACGAACGCTTATACACTGTTTTTTAGGCTTCAAATCATTGCTAACAAACACACCCAAATCTTTCTCGCAGTCTGAGTTTTCTAATTCCTCAGAGCTCTCTCAGTGTATACTACCCCCTCTTCGTAGAGCTTGTAGCACCCATCTTGCAACACAATCCCACCTGTACTCTGAGCAACTCTCTAACGTAAGAGTGAAACGTTATTCTCCATCTTTCTTCTATTCAACAGCTGTGCTATGGAACTCTCTCCTAGACACAGTCTTTCCCTCTTCCTATGACTTAAATTGCTTCAAACTCCGTGTATCCAGGCATTTTGGCTCGAACGTCTCTTGATTTTGGCCCTGTCACAATTTCAACTCTGGGGGAGGCACTCGTCACAGCCAGTTCAGCACTCACTCCCATAGAAAAAATAAATAAAGTCGCGAATCGTGGCATAGTCAGTAGAGCATCAGCTGCTGATCAAAGGGTCGGCGGATCGAGCCCGCACTGTCAAAATGTTATTGGTAGATGTCAAGCCCGGGCAACTTGACCTAGCGATTCGTGACAAACGCCTAATGTTCTTGGCCGGGGCGGCCAATTCGGGAATTACGGCATCTGGCCAAAACATAAATAAAAAAATATAAATAAAATAAAATATATATATATATATATATATATATACAATAATAATACTATAATACTGTAGTTCCAAAGGACTGAAGTTCTCGAAAAGGGGCTCCAGTCCTGACGTTATTCTTGACTTACAGTGTGCTGGCTTAATACTCCAGAAGGGTTAATAGCCTCTGATATCCTATTTTAACTATATGTAGTTCCTCACATACGTTTTGCTCCTCGTCATGATCTTATGTATGGATGAATTGAAAGTGTGGTTCCATTTAAGTATCAATTGACTAGTCAGATGAGTTAACAACTGCAAAACAAATTACACTCGTAATTCAATCATGCGTATTATATTTCTATGTAGGCCTATAAGATCACTAAGAGGAACATCATTTATGTGGGCAACTGTACATATATGTAGGACTATAAGATCACTAAGAGGAACATCATTTATGTGGGCAACTGTACATATAAGATCACTAAGAGGAACATCATTTATGTGGGCAACTGTACATATAAGATCACTAAGAGGAACATCATTTATGTGGGCAACTGTACATATATGTAGGACTAGAAGATCACTAAGAGGAACATCATTTATGTGGGCAACTGTACATATATGTAGGCCTATAAGATCACTAAGAGGAACATCATTTATGTGGGCAACTGTACATATATATAGGACTTTGGACTCACCCTAAGCTGCACGAGTTGTCCAGTGTTGGGGTGTATGGAGAAGTAGACATCAGAGGGTGACAGACCATCCACACCATCACCACTAAGGCTGTACCGCAAGCCACCTCCCATACTGTCCACCCGGTCCACATCGTACGCCATAATCTGATCCACCATATCAGAAATGGATGGATGGATGGATGGATGGATTGGTGGATGGATGGATGGATGGGTGGGTGGATGGATTGGTGGATGGATGGATGGGTGGGTGGATGGATGGGTGGAAGGATGGATGGGTGGATGGATGGTTTAATGTATGGGTGGATGGAGGGGTGGGTGGGTGGGTGGATGCATGGATGGATGGGTGGGTGGATGGATGGATAGATGGGTGGGCGGATGGATGGTTGGATGGATGGATAGATGGGTGGGTGGATGGAAGGATGGATGGTTGGAGGTATTATGATGAATGGATGGGTGGGTGGATGGATGGGTGGGTGGATGGATGGGTGGGTGGATGGATGGGTGGGTGGATGGATGTATGGGTAGGTGGATGGATGGATGGGGGGGTGGATGGATGGGTGGGTGGATGGATGGGTGGATGGTGGATGGATGGAATGATTGATGGGTGGATGGATGGATAGAAGGAGGGGTGGGTGGACGGTTGGGCGGATGGATGGATTGGCGGATGGATGGGTGGGTGGATGGATGGGTGGAAGGATGGATGGGTGGATGGATGGTTGAATGTATGGGTAGATGGAGGGGTGGGTGGGTTGGTGGGTGGGTGGATGGATGGATGGATGGATGGATGGGTGGGTGGATGGATGGATGGATGGGTGGGCGGATGGATGGATGGGTGGGTGGATGGAAGGATGGATGATTGGAGGTATTGATGGGTGGGTGGATGGATGGATGGGTAGGTGGATGCATGGATGGGTGGGTGGATGGATGGGTGGATGAATGGATGGATGGAATGATTGATGGGTGGATGGATGGATAGAGGGAGGGGTGGGTGGACGGATGGGCGGATGGATGGATTGGCGGATGGATGGATGGGTGGGTGGATGGGTGGGAGGAAGACAGATTATATGGTTTAGTGAGGTAGTCTTATGTATAGAGAGCACGTCAAACAATTCACCCTTATTTAGGATACTACAGTAGAATGTAGATACATAGATTTACATGCATATGGTTTACTATAGTCTATTCATGATAGGCAGGCCAGAATCGTTATTCTTAACCCTTGTAATTCAGAAAGGGCTAAAACAAATGGGCTGCAACTTTCGACAGCTATTCCTTGGCTGACTCCTCCCACATGGTAGAATTATTAGCTCTTGATCACTATCGTCGTTTTTTAGTTACACAGGTTAGTGGCTAAGATTTGCGGCCTAATTATAATGGATAGAGTATAACACATCTTCATCATCCCCGCCACACAACACATGTGTATTGGGTGGTAGGTTGTGAAAGGAATGTATTATCTAGGAAACATATGGATAGAGTATAACACACCTTCATCATCCCCGCCACACAACACATGTGTATTGGGTGGTAGGTTGTGAAAGGAATGTATTATCTAGGAAACATATGGATAGAGTATAACACACCTTCATCATCCCCGCCACACAACACATGTGTATTGGGTGGTAGGTTGTGAAAGGAATGTATTATCTAGGAAACATATGGATAAAGTATAACACACCTTCATCATCCCCGCCACACAACACATATGTATTGGGTGGTAGGTTGTGAAAGGAATGTATTATCTAGGAAACATATGGATAGAGTATAACACACCTTCATCATCCCCGCCACACAACACATGTGTATTGGGTGGTAGGTTGTGAAAGGAATGTATTATCTAGGAAACATATGGATAAAGTATAACACACCTTCATCATCCCCGCCACACAACACATATGTATTGGGTGGTAGGTTGTGAAAGGAATGTATTATCTAGGATACATATGGATAGAGTATAACACACCTTCATCATCCCCGCCACACAACACATGTGTATTGGGTGGTAGGTTGTGAAAGGAATGTATTATCTAGGAAACATGGATAGAAGAACCACCAAACCATCTTCGTTATTGGGTCAACTTGCTCAGAGTAGTGAAAAGGTTATGATACAGAGAGATGTTAAGACTATTCAGTGTGATCTTGTCCAGTGTCGGGGAGAGAGATTTTAGATTGGTCCATAATTTTAGTGTTTATCTATCAATGAGGAGGGTCTCGCATGAAAGCTAGATCAATGTGACTAGTGATCTCTATATGACTGTATAAAGGGAACACCTCTAGAACGGTTCTCTTAATTCTGATTAAATAGAACTCTTATTTCGGGAAAACAATATCTCCCATAACCCCTTCTATACCGACGAAGTCTTTTTAATTTTATTCTAGCTATGATTAAACGATTTTATTCCGTTTAACAAGGGCCTCCATCCAGGCTTCAAACTACAGTATCTTACTTAACCTTTTATACTACCACATATCCCCATTAAGCTGCATAAAATGGTCTAAATATAGCCAGTATATAATTAGAAAGACATCGTCGGTACAGAAGGGGATAATAACAAAACTGGAGTGTCCCATCAAATGAGGTACATTATCACCAAAAATAACTCCTTATTCTTCAGGCGACCTGGGCGGCTGCATGATAATTTTTATCTCTGTCGACTAGTTATTCAAACAAACTCAAATAACTACTAATTGAATCATTTGGGCACTTCGGTTATTAGGCTTTCGCCAAATCCTGGATTGACAGTGCTACCAAAAACCAAATATAAACTTTCAAAATAATAGGGAGTAAGTTATTCCACAGACAGGAGATGGGGTTGTAATGTATGCCAGCAACCTGATCATAGTAATAGTTTAACCCATGAACTGCTGACAGCTGTCCAAAAATACAAGGGGAAATTGAGGGAGGGAGGGGGGGGGGGGAGGGTATAAAGAAGGGGAGGAGTGGAGGATGTGGTATGGAGAGATACCACTACTTTCTATGTGTCACCCAATTTTGAGACATTTCCCAGCACTGGTGCAGTATTTGAAAGTTTTTATTTATACATGTTTGAATACTGTGCCTAAAGTGAGGCATGTCACAGTTCCTGGGTTAACATGTCAAATATTTAGCTTGAAATCAATATGGACAAGTAAATTTACACGTTTTTGTTATTGCACTGGCTTCCATGTGTAAGTATGTGTTTGTACATCAATATATATATTTATTGTTTCATCTACATCTCACCTCTGTCAATGGAAGTGGTAGATCCCTGTCGTCTTCCTCTATGACAGTGATTGTTGGGTTTGGCTGAATAAAGGTAGGTGGGTTGTCATTAACGTCCCCCACCACCACCTTAACCAAGGCATGGCCGGTGTTCCCACCTGCAGCACCCCATACTAGGACCTCATGCTGGAAGAACAAATAAAACTTAAATTAACCCTTAGGCTGAACATGTTTGTTAGAGGTATTTTATACACAATTAAACAGACAGATAGGTGAAAAGAAATACATTCTTTACTGTATAATCGTCTGAAGATAGCAGGAACAAATTAAAAACAGGAAGAAACAACGATAAAGACTAATATCCTTCTTAAGGAGAGATTTTAGTTTGCTTCCTAGACCCCCATCAAGCTTATAAAAAATACCATCCTTCCATAACATTTAGTACATTTTTCGTCCCGGTCGAAGGCTGGTTCCTCCTAAATTTCAGGATCGTTATCGTTCGCCAGGAAAAAAATCAACACGAAATTGGGCGAATCGCCAAACTAACGGTGCAAACGTCTTAGCATCTCAAAACTAATGGTGCTAAACATGAGGGAGAAGGGCGTTCGAGAAAAAAAATCCCCTAAGTGAAAATCTCCCCTTAATACCAGTGAGTGTGGAGTTTGGTCTAAGGAAGGTAGTTGGGCTGTCATTAACCTTTCCCTGCGGGAGACGTTCCAGAACGCCATGGCAATTTACAGCAATCTACAAGCTACTCACCCTCCTGTGGCCTAGACAACATAAGCAACATACACCTCAGACACCTGGGACCACAAGGCATACAAGCACTCACTAACATATCAAACTACAGTTATTCACACAACACAATACCAGACATCTGGAAGGATGGTATCATCATCACATTCCCTAAACCCAACAAAGAACCCACGCTACCCTCCTCACACCGCCCTATCACACTCCTCTGCACCCCCTCCAAAGTCATAGAACGCCTTGTACTACAACTGATTACACACGCCTTACCCCTAGCTCGAACACAACATGGCTTCAGGCCACTGCACTCCACAAACACTCTTCTTACAGACCTTACACAAAGAGCTTTTGACGGCATCAACTCAGCCAGACCACCACACAGATCACTACTTGCCACACTCGACATTAGTAAAGCCTTTGATGCTATCCCCCACCACAACCTAACAAACAAAATCTACTACACAAACATGCACAACAACATAAACAGGTGGCTGGCCATCTTCCTAGCAGGCAGATGTGCACACGTATCTTTTGCCGGTCAGTCATCTAGCATCAGAAATTTCCCAAACGGAGTCCTGCAAGGATCCATCCTGTCGCCCGCACTCTTCAATCTATACATGCATGATATAAATACACCCAATACACCCTAAATGAACATAGCCTCCTACTCAGACGACATAGCACTCGCATGCACACACCAAGACCCACAGACAGCAACTTAAGTCTCCCTCAACCCTATCTCAACACACTACATGGCTGGTGCACTACAAACAGACTCAATATAGCCCCAGCCAAATCCACAGCAACCCTCCTCACAAGCTGGACAGGAGATCACGCACACTCCCCGCAACTCACCATAAACAACACATCCCTAAAACACACACACTCACCCAAAATCCTAGGAGTAACATATGATACTCAAATGACATTCAAACAGCACACCACAAACATGAAAAAGAAACTGACACCCAGACTTAACGCCCTCAGGTCACTTGCCCACACAAAATTTGGACACAACAAAGAAAACACCACCACAGTTTACAAACAATACATAAGATCAGTGATGGAATACGCAAGCCCAGCCTGGGCTTCTAACCTAGCTGAAATACAACATACCTTACAGACTATTCAAAATAAAGCCCTAAAAATCATCACAGGCTGCACAGCTACTACACCTACAGATCACCTACATCAAGAAACCAAAGTCCTCAAAGTCAAAGACCATCTGGACATGAGAGGCACTCAATTCCTGGCAGCAGCCTCCACGAACCAACACCACCCACTACACTACATGGCAACACACCCACAGATACCAAGAAATATCAAAACAACACCCAGCACACGCTATCACACACAAATACTATCTTCTCTCCCTCCCTGCCCTCCCCAAACCAGACTCCAGAAGCACATCCATACTCATATCTCTCGCCGTTCCATCCACTCACTCATAGACAACACGCAGCTGCAGGCATGACCTCCCGAAATCCATCCTTCTGAATTCTCCCTTCCTCGCGAGGACAGTCCACCTGGCCTGGCAGAGATGAGGACACCATCCAGCTCTTCTGAGCTATCAGAAGAGACTGGATGACTCTGTCGTCGACACCTGCCCAGGTTGTAACACAGCACCCCATATCATTAAACACATCATAGAAGACTGCATTTCACACAACCACTTACGCCAACAACACAATCTACACTCCTTGAGAGCTATGTGGGAAAGCCCGACAGTGGCCATGGCCTTCGTTAGGGACTCGGGGCCGTTCGGCCAGGCAGCTTAGGGAACAACGACAACAACAACAGCAATCTACAGACTTTTAAAGCCTCTTAAAGGTGGGGACTCATGGGTTGAGATTAAAATGGAATGATAATCGCCAAGCTGTACATAATTATCTTCCAAAATGCAATGGCACTGAAATAATTATTAACAATGGTATAAAGGATTTTGTGGATCGTCTATACCGGGCCTGTGACGTCACAAGAGTGTAAGTCCACCATCCAGTCTAGGCTAAGGATACTGGTGTGACGTCACTATGACGTCACAGGCCCGGTATACGCGATCCGCAAAATCCTTTATACCATTGTTAATAATTATTTCAGTGACATTGCATTTTACAAGATAATTATATGCAGGTTGGCGATTATTTTTCCATGTTTACCTCAACCCATAAGCCCCCACCTTTAAAGCCTGTAAAATCAAGTGAGTGAGAGCGTGACAGGCCACCCGTCCTCCTCCCAGTCAGCCGCCCTGGTACACTGAAGGGTCTGAGTCAGAGTCTCGCTAGATATACAATGCTGCCAAAGGCAAAAATACCGTGACATTAGCGAGAATTGCTCATGTTAGCGAATGTCTATGGTAGCGCTGCAAGTGAACCCCGCAAGCTAGGAAGCTCGTTCTGGTGTAATTTTGAAGCTATTTTCTGCTAGTTTTCGCCTGAATATATATAATTTCATGCAGACACTTGCCTAATCAATCAGGAGTGCCCGAATGAGCCCTAATATGGCGAAAATAGGCGGAAACGTGCCCGTAAGGTAAGTGTTAAGAACCCCAACCACCACCTTCAAGGTATGGCCAGTGTCACCCCCTGCCACTCCCCATACGTGGACCTTATGCTACAAAACAGAGAAAGATAAATTAAGGGGAAATGGGCCGTTTTTCTGTTCCCCTTTCCACCTCATGTTTCGCACCCATTGGTTTTGAGATTATAAAACGTTCGTCCCATTAGTTTGGCGATTTCGAGACCTTTCGCCCCATTTCCTTGTCACTTTTAAAACCTTTTGTGTCATTTAGGTGTCGATTTTCTCCTGGCAAGCGATAGCGAGCCTGTAATATTAGGAGGAACTGGCCTTTGGCCGGTACATTTTTCTACCAAAAAATGTACAAATTGATCTTAAAAGGGGGTCTAGGGGGTGTTTGTTTAAATTTGTATGGAGGTCTAGCGAGGAAACTAAAAAAAAAAATATATATATATATATATATATATATATATATACCGGTATATACAGTACATATTTTTTTAGTTTCCTCGCTAGACCTCCATACAAATTTAAACAAACACCCCCTAGACCCCCTAACAAGAAATAGGGTGGTCAGTATGGAAATGAAGAAGTCCTTGCATGACAGTGTGGTAATCCCGACACTAACTTACGGAAGCGAAGCATGGACGTTCGGGAAGAGACCTATTTTACTGTTAGGCTTAACAGAGGCAATGGGTGTGACAAGATTGCCCAACCATCTCAAGTTGTTCCTTTTCACACTTTCCAGCACATCTACCTCCACACCACCACATGTGTGTACATGCAGTGACTTTGTGAAGATTGTTCAACAGTGGGCCTACATGTCCTGTTCATTATTAAAACCAACAAGTTCTTAACCGTACATAATCAGGGCATATTCCAGTCACACAATTCATAGCATACAGTAACATTATAAACCCATACAGTTTGGGAGACGTCAGTTTTCCTTTAATTTTGTCTAACATTACACGATCCTGTTCAAATTAGGAAATACGTGTCTTCGTCGAGAATATCAAGGCTACCTCCCGTATCTTCAGTGTAGGTATACCATCATGATTTGTTTCTTGGCTAACACTAGTCGATTGTATTCCAATTAAGAAAGGTCTCCCGCATTCAAAGCTTTAAAACCATTCTACCATACCTCGACTTTGGCCTCTCCCACTTTCATTGCCAGGGATATTCCTGCAGGCCTTCTTGCATTGTGTCTTCCCCCTTCCCACATGTCACACAATCTGGTTCGTGTCCTTCACAGATGAAGCCAAGTTGAGATAGAGAGAGAGAGAGAGTCAGAGTGAGAGAGAGAGAAAGAGATGGAAAGAGCAAAAGAAGCTCGAGAAAAATTACAAATTGAAACTCTAAGTGAATGACGTGCTTACTGAATTGCAAATTGGAAGCCGAAAAGCAGAATAATGAAATGAACATATGAAGTTGAAAATGGTCCCAATTCTCATCCTATCTCTCTCTCTCTCTCTCTCTCTCTCTCTCTATATATATATATATATATATATATATATATATATATATATATATTAATGATTTACGTTTCCGGGATCCCACTCTCTTCTACGGCCCCTATCCCCCCTCTAATGTTTTCTTCCAACCATATATCGTATATTTTCATTACCTTCCTCCGCTCGTGCTCTTTTTATTACTGTAATTATTTCTTGAGTTTCTTCTAGCTATCCTCCCTCGCATTTGCTGGCGCCTTTCTTGTATTTCTCTGCCCCGCAATTGTCCATACTATAATATTCCGAACTCCTGCAACCAATTGGGGACATCAGACGATCATGAAATTATATATTTTTCCACCAACCAAATTCACTTCTAAACTCAATTAATGAAATCAACAAATACATGTGGCACTCCAAGGACTCGAACCTAGGACACACACCGAAATTCCGCGCACTTATGCATTACGCTATCAAGAAATATATGAAATATAGGAGACATGACGAGACAAGGGCAAAAAACGGCATGTCGGAGCTTGTCAACGACCAAAATCGGGCATGTAGGAAAGCCCCTTAAAGGTGGGGGCTCATGGGTTGAGATAAACATGGAATGATAATCGCCAAGCTGTACATAATTATCTTGCAAAATGCAATGGCACTGAAATAATTATTAACAATGGTATAAAGGATTTTGTGGATCGTCTATACCGGGCCTGTGACGTCATAGTGACGTCACACCAGTATCCTTATCCTGGACTGGATGGTGGACTTACACTCTTGTGACGTCACAGGCCCGGTATAGACGATCCACAAAATCCTTTATACCATTGTTAATAATTATTTCAGTGCCATTGCATTTTGCAAGATAATTATGTACAGCTTGGCGATTATCATTCCATGTTTATCTCAACCAACGAGCCCCCATCTTGAAGGGAGCCCACCTCGCTTTTTTGTTGTCTTTCTTTCCCTCTCTCTTTGGCTTGTATATATTTGGCCCCATTCAGCCTACTGTTTTAAGACGTTTACCCTCATCCAGGTGTCAATATTTTCCTGGCGAGCGGTAGCGAGCCAGTATATATATATTTATTTATTTTGACAGAGAGCTAAATTTGTAAATTTTTTGATAGAAAAATGGGTCCAGTGAAGCCGGATTTCTCCATACAATGCTGGCTCGCTATCGCTCGCCAGGAAATAATCGACACCTAAATGGCACGAAGGGCCCGAATATTGACAAAGAAATGGGGTGAAAGGTCATAAAATTCCCAAACTAATGGATCCAACGTCGTCAAATCTCAAAACTAGTGGGGCTAAACATTAGGGAGAAGGGGGTCCAGAAAAACGGTTTGTCTCCCCTTACGTATGACATATGAACAGGTATAGGCCTAAACATTCTTTATTAATGTTAAAAAAAGGCCATTATATAATGGACGTATTACATGTTAACGTAAAATGTTATTCGTCTGATTGACAGCAAAATGTTGGTAATTTTTAATGGACTCCCTTCACTTTCACATACTGTATATCCATTCTTGTCCACTGCAATCTATTATATGTGTCAGTGATATTGATATGGGATCTAGGTATATTATTGTAAACCAATTCTAGACTGTCTAGACTTACTATCTTGATATCGTAATGCATAGTGCGCGGGATTTCGATGTGAGTATCCTGGGTTCGAGTCCTCGGAGTGCCACATATATTTGTTGATTTCATTAATTGAGTTTAGATGTGAAGTTGGTTGGTGGAAAAAACAATAATTAACCACTATTCTTGTAGACACGTTCAAATGAGGGTGATTTGATTAACAAAAACTTAATATTCCAAGCAGCGCATTTCACTTTCATATATATATAAGTATATATATATCTATCTATCTATTGCCTGACGCTGTGATCCCGGAAGGGGTGGCTACGAACGAACCACCCCCATGCACCTTTGTCCCCAGTCAGTGGACGCCCCTCCTCCCAACCAGCAACGCCTTCATTCATATTCTTCCTCACTCCATCATTCCACCTCTCCCTCGGTGCACCTCTCCCTCGGTGCACCTCTCCCTCTCTGTCCTTCCACCTCACTCTCGTACACCCTTTTAGTCAATTTGTCGCTTTCCATACGTTCCATATGGCCGAACCATCTCAAGTTGTTCCTTTTCACACTTTCCAGCACATCTACCTCCACACCACACCTTCTTACTTCCTCATTCGTCTGTCTATCCCTCCATGTAACTCCGCAGCACGCACTTCTCAAGTAACTTATTTCCACCGCTCTCACTCTTGGTCTGAGTCTCTTCCCGAACGTCCATGCTTCGCTTCCGTAAGTCAGTGTCGGGATTACCACACTGTCATGCAAGGACTTCTTCACTTCCATACTGACCACTCTATTTCTTGTTACTGCTTTCAACGTTCCTACAACCCTCTTCCCCTGTTGCATATATATATATTATATATATATATATATATATACTGTATATTATATATATATATATATATATATATAATATATATATATATAAATATATATATATATATATATATATATATATTATATATATATATATATATATATATATATATATATATATATAATATTATTATATATATATATATATATATATATATAATATATAAAATATATATATATATATAAATATATATATATATATATATATATATATGACATATATATATGACATATATATATATATATATATATGACATACGGAGCCCTGTATGTTAATTTAAGAGTTGGAATTAGAGTTGAAGGAGCCCACTACCCAAAATGGTGAAGCAGACTAGCGAACGAGCGAGTGGGCAAACCATCTCTCCCCCCATACCAGCATGCTAGCCTTCACACCTCGATGACCGATGCTATGACGTATGATCGACGCCAGGAGCTGTGAATGGACCATGCACCTGTTATGTGATTCGAGGAGCTATGATTGGCGCCGGCACCACCCGCCGCCTCCTGATTCGTTCCTACACCATCATTGTTTGGTATATAAGACCCGAGTTGTGGGCATTCAAATCAGTCTCATTTGGAGTTGGGGAAGGTGAACTTGCAGCTGGAGGAAGACGGGGTGAAGTATTATAATGGGATTGTGACTGTCAGTCAGATTATATAAATGTGTGTTAAGTGTGTTCGGTGTAAACACTTATGTTATGTTGGTTAGTGAGATATGTGATTGGGAATTAACGTGATGTGTTTAATGTGTGTAATGTGTTTAACTATTTAATTGGGAATTAACGTGAACGCTACTATTACGTGCTTAACTATTTGATTGCGAATTAACGTTAACGCTACTATTTATGTACTTAACTATTTGATTGGGAATTAACGTTAACGCTATTATTATGTACTTAACTATTTTAGTTGACTAACTTGTGGACTAAAGCAACTCTTTAAGTAATTGGGTTATGATGAAAGTAATACTATTGTTTTATATTAATACTTACGAGTTCTTTAATTTTCTTTGAATTAAGCTTACATTGCTTAATGGTGCTTAGTACGGTGATGCTATTGTCTCGTATTAGTAATATCGCCTTAGACTAACATGGCTGTGTTAATATTACTTCTAGTGATTTCCTAAGCTGAAGAAAATTCTTTTGCTTCAAAATATTATATTTTGCTTTTCATATTATTTGAGTGAGACCTGAATCGAATCTATGAAACGATCCTGTAACTTTATTTACTCATAATCAAACCTCAATGTTACGTGGTTAAGAAATAAATTTAACTAATTATTAAATATATATCTAACTTTTATGTGACTTTGATATTACTCCTGATGATAATAATATAATACTATTAACGTAAAACAAGAACCAAGAATAATTACATTAAATATAAATAAAAGGACATATAAGAAAACTATCTATTCATTTCAAAAAGGGTAAGAGACAGAAATATTCTTACTTTAATATTTATCTTTCAAGACTTTTTATAAAATTAATAGTCCTTCTTTAGCTATAACTTATTCGGTTCATAACCATAGCCTACAAGCTTCGGTTAAATAATAATTCTTTATAAATACTACATGACTTTAATTAGTTTCAGTATTTTTCATAAGTAAAGAGTATCAGTCAATAAAGGATACCAAGTCCTAAGATCCAAAAGGAAAGGAAGCAACAACAGGAAATTATTTTATTAGATTTTACTTTTGTTTTGCCTTCAGCTGACTGATACCTTAATATATATCTCTGTGCTATCTAGATTCATCAAGTTAACCACTTGAGGATCAAGATACGTAACAGAAGAGTGGCGACCTCGCCAGGATTCGTTTCATACAGTTTCACTACTTAAAAATCAAATATTAATCATGCCTCAACTAATTAATAACGAAGATGCTCGAGTTTTCATAGAATCAGAACCCACATCCCCTGATATTGACTGTCTGTCAAAATCCGAACTGAAAGTGCTTGCCTCATATCTCCAATTAACTGTCTCAAACATGTCTAAAGTAGAGGTGGCTCAGACCATAAAAACCCACCTGTTCCCTGTAGAAGGCAAGGAGGGTGACGGAGCAGTTGGTGGGATCCCTAGTAAACCTAGCCAACTTGAACAATTGCCACCTGGTTTGACCGGTGATCAAGTACTGGAACTAGCTAGAATAAATGCCGAAGCAAAGACCGAACAAGCCAGACTAAATATAGAACTAGCCAGAATAAATGCCGAACAAGCCAGAGCAAATATCGAAGAAGCCAGAATAAAGACCGAACATTATCAATATCAATATCAAACGGCTCAACTAAATGTCAATACAAATGCTCCCTTAATTGCTCCCCCTCTGGGATTGACTATGACTAGTGTCATTCCACCTTTCACTGAGGATAATGTGCAGGATTTCTTTGTTTTGTTTGAGGAAGTTGCTGGAGGTATGCAGTGGACAAGAGATCAATGGCCTTTTATGTTACAAACTGTTTTGACAGGGCAGGCTCGAGCCACGTATTTGTCAGAAGTAGCCGAAGTTAGGCAGGATTATGACAATCTCAAAGAAGCTATCCTAAAAACCTATCAATTGCAGCCTGAGGCTTACAGGCAATCTTTCCGTAAAAAACAGAAGAAAGTAGAAGAAACCCATAAGGTATTTGCCAGGACCATGACTAAAACTTTCAATCATTGGGTCAAGAGTAAGAAAGTCACAAGCTACAACGATCTGAAGGAGTTGGTCCTGTTAGAAAATTTCCTATGGAAAATTGATTCTTCTGTATCCTATCATTTAAAGGGGAAAAAGGTAGATTGTCTTGCTGACGCCGCTGACATGGCTGACACATACGTGCTCAACAACAAATTTCGTGGAAAGAAGCCCTACGATAATTCTAGTTCTAATTTTAAGTATCTCAATCACAAATCTGACCGACCCAGTCACAAGCCTATAACGTCTTCCCCAGCTAGCCAAAATAGAAATGTTCCCCCAACTAAAAATGCGACTCAGGGCAATGGTAACAGAGGTGGGCCCCAAACTAATAGTAATGCTCAAAGAGGGAACTTTCCCGTATCCCCTAAAGTATGTACTTTTTGTGGCAAGAGAGGCCACCTAGCTTATCAGTGCTGGGCCAAGGAGAGAACCGAGAGCTCGGGGCAGACAGTTGCCGCCGTATCTCAAATTCCATGTGTGCCTTTAATGCAGGGCTCCCGACAGAAGGAGTACCTAGCACCAAATGTTCCTTTAATGCAGGACTCCCGACAGAAGGAGTACCTAGCACCAAAAGTTCCTTTAATGCAGGACTCTCGACAGAAAGAGTACCTAGCAGCTAACGTAAATCATCTAGACAGGGGTGTAGTAGCATGTGTGGTGCAACCCACAAGGGTTAAACCAATAATAATTTCACCATCAGTGCAGGACTGTTACCGTCCCTTTATTTCATCTGGCAACGTGAGATTAAATGGTTGCATGCATGAGGTAAAAATTCTGAGAGACACAGGTTCTACTAGCACCCTCATGGTGAATCCTTACACTGAGTGCCCACCTGGCGAACCAGTTGTAATGAGAGGTGCTGGAGGCCAGTTTTATGCATACTTGGTAAAAGGCGAAATTGAATGTGAGTTACTACAGGGTGAGGCCACCATAGCTTTGTGTAGGTCCCAAGATATCCCTGTGCCTGGGGTAACACTCCTTTTGGGGAATGATGTAGCAGGTGAGAAGGTCCGACCAGACCCCATTTTGTCACTTTCCCCTGTTAACGAGCCACTAACCGGTGAGCTCGACAAGGAGTTGCCAACTGTTTTCCCTGTGTGTGCTGACAAACTTTCAATGTCTCAAGTAGCAGTTCCCTCAGACAGAAATGTACCGAATGTAAGAGTTGATGAAAGGGATGATGAGAGTGTGAATGATGCTCCAACTGTGCCTGATGATGTGACTGAGGTGGATTTATCTGACACCTTTATGGCTCATCTTGACCCTAACGATGACCATGAAACCCCTCCAAATTGTCCTAGCGGCCTGGTAGAGCTACAGAGAGATGATAGTGAATGCAAGGAGTTAGCTGCCAGGTCCGTGAGTGAAGAGGAATGTGAGAAGGAGGGTGGTGAATGTTTCTACCTCAAAGGAGGAGTATTGTGGCGAAGATGGAGACCGCCACACAGACCAATCGATGACGGGGCTTGGGACGTCCATCAAGTAGTAGTCCCCAAACCTTGTCGTAAAGATATCATGGAAATGGCACATTGTATACCATTGGCAGGACACCTAGGTGTGAGAAAAACTCTAGACAGAATCAGATCCCACTTTTACTGGCCAGGAATGCGTGCAGATGTAGTGGAGTGTTGTAGAGTGTGTCACACTTGCCAGATGACAGGAAAACCCAATCAGAAGGTGCCTGTACATCCTCTGGTGCCCTTGCCCGTTTTCGAGAATCCTTTTACTCGGGTGGTAGTGGACATTGTAGGCCCATTGCCTAAGACTTCCCAAGGTAACATTTATTTATTAACTATCATGGACATGGCAACTCGCTACCCAGAGGCTATACCCTTAAGGACTACCTCTGCTCCAACTGTAATCAAGGAACTGCTCAAATTTTTCACCAGAATGGGTTTTCCCCCATGAGGTGCAAAGTGATCAAGGAACTAATTTTACCTCTAACATTTTCCAGCAGTCTCTGAAGGAGTTGGGTATCGAGCATGTAAAGTCTAGCACCTACCACCCAGAGAGTCAAGGGGTTCTCGAACGATATCATCAGACATTAAAGGGAATGTTACGTAAGTATTGTACAGAGACCGGAGTTGAGTGGGATAAGGGGGTACCTTTTCTTTTATTTGCTACTCGTGAGGTTCCAACTGAATCCCTGGGTTTTTCCCCTAATGAGCTAGTTTTTGGCCAACCCTTTATCTGCCAAGTTCAGGGGCCCATATAAGATAATTCGGAGGGTGAGCATTACCGATTATCTAGTAACTACCCCAGACAGGAGAAAGCCCACGCAAGTATTCCATATAAATATGTTGAAGCCCTACCATAGGTCCCCTGATTCCTCTCCTCCAGATTCTCCCACTGTGGCAGTGAATGTCAGGACCTGTGAGCAGCCTGGTGCGGACAAAGTCTTCAGTTCTCTTACTGACCCGCAACAGACTGTTCCAGAGCCTGAAGGTATCCATGCAGACTTTGACTTGTCATGTAGCCTATCCAACTTTCAGTATAATTCAGTGGCTTTGAGGGAATTACCATCTAAACTATGTCATCTTCCCTCTGATCAAGCGAACCAACTAATCTCTGTTTTATCTCAGTCTCTCAATGTGTTCCGTGATACTCCAGGGCTCACTTCTTTGGCCGTGCACGACATCGACGTAGGGGATGCAACTCCCATTAAACTATCCCCCTACCGTGTCTCGCCACAACGCAGGAGTATACTGCAGGTCGAGCTTGACTTAATTTTTTCAAACTAGCTGATCACAAGGGCCTTCAGCCAGTGGAGTAGTCCGGTCATACTTGTGCCGAAGCCAGACGGGAGCCATGGGTTTTGTAGGGACTATAGGCAAGTCAATGCTGTCACAAAGAACGATACCTACCCACTGCCACGGATCAAAGATTGCATTTACCAGTTTGGCCTCATGCAGCAGTAAGTATAATTTAATGAGAGGATTTTGGCAATTAGCTCTCCCTTGTAGCGAGGTAAATATCATGCTTTTGTAGTGCGCTTTTAAGCCTTCAGCTGTGAGATGCCTTGCAGTTCGAATAACGCTCCAGCTACGTTCCGGCTATGTTCTGATGTGGTACCTGGAGACGTTGCCTACTTTGGGTGATATCCTTATTATATCCTCATTATAATCTTGCTGTTGCCAATCTGGTGGTGAATCTATTTATGTATTATGTTTAATATTCTGTACTATACTCCTTAAACTCTTTTCTAGGGGGGAGGTCTGACATACGGAGCCCTGTATGTTAATTTAAGAGTTGGAATTAGAGTTGAAGGAGCCCACTACCCAAAATGGTGAAGCAGACTAGCGAACGAGCGAGTGGGCAAACCATCTCTCCCCATACCAGCATGCTAGCCTTCACACCTCGATGACCGATGCTATGACGTATGATCGACGCCAGGAGCTGTGAATGGACCATGCACCTGTTATGTGATTCGAGGAGCTATGATTGGCGCCGGCACCACCCGCCGCCTCCTGATTCGTTCCTACACCATCATTGTTTGGTATATAAGACCCGAGTTGTGGGCATTCAAATCAGTCTCATTGGAGTTGGGGAAGGTGAACTTGCAGCTGGAGGAAGACGGGGTGAAGTATTATAATGGATTGTGACTGTCCGTCAGATTATATAAATGTGTGTTAAGTGTGTTCGGTGTAAACACTTATGTTATGTTGGTTAGTGAGATATGTGATTGGGAATTAACGTGATGTGTTTAATGTGTGTAATGTGTTTAACTATTTAATTGGGAATTAACGTGAACGCTACTATTACGTGCTTAACTATTTGATTGCGAATTAACGTTAACGCTACTATTTATGTACTTAACTATTTGATTGGGAATTAACGTTAACGCTATTATTATGTACTTAACTATTTTAGTTGACTAACTTGTGGACTAAAGCAACTCTTTAAGTAATTGGGTTATGATGAAAGTAATACTATTGTTTTATATTAATACTTACGAGTTCTTTAATTTTCTTTGAATTAAGCTTACATTGCTTAATGGTGCTTAGTACGGTGATGCTATTGTCTCGTATTAGTAATATCGCCTTAGACTAACATGGCTGTGTTAATATTACTTCTAGTGATTTCCTAAGCTGAAGAAAATTCTTTTGCTTCAAAATATTATATTTTGCTTTTCATATTATTTGAGTGAGACCTGAATCGAATCTATGAAACGATCCTGTAACTTTATTTACTCATAATCAAACCTCAATGTTACGTGGTTAAGAAATAAATTTAACTAATTATTAAATATATATCTAACTTTTTATGTGACTTTGATATTACTCCTGATGATAATAATATAATACTATTAACGTAAAACAAGAACCAAGAATAATTACATTAAATATAAATAAAAGGACATATAAGAAAACTATCTATTCATTTCAAAAAGGGTAAGAGACAGAAATATTCTTACTTTAATATTTATCTTTCAAGACTTTTTATAAAATTAATAGTCCTTCTTTAGCTATAACTTATTCGGTTCATAACCATAGCCTACAAGCTTCGGTTAAATAATAATTCTTTATAAATACTACATGACTTTAATTAGTTTCAGTATTTTTCATAAGTAAAGAGTATCAGTCAATAAAGGATACCAAGTCCTAAGATCCAAAAGGAAAGGAAGCAACAACAGGAAATTATTTTATTAGATTTTACTTTTGTTTTGCCTTCAGCTGACTGATACCTTAATATATATCTCTGTGCTATCTAGATTCATCAAGTTAACCACTTGAGGATCAAGATACGTAACAATATATATATATATATCTATCTATCTATTGCCTGACGCTGTGATCCCGGAAGGGGTGGCTACGAACGAACCACCCCCATGCACCTTTGTCCCCAGTCAGTGGACGCCCCTCCTCCCAACCAGCAACGCCTTCATTCATATTCTTCCTCACTCCATCATTCCACCTCTCCCTCGGTGCACCTCTCCCTCGGTGCACCTCTCCCTCTCTGTCCTTCCACCTCACTCTCGTACACCCTTTTAGTCAATTTGTCGCTTTCCATACGTTCCATATGGCCGAACCATCTCAAGTTGTTCCTTTTCACACTTTCCAGCACATCTCCACACCACCTTCTTACTTCATTCGTCTGTCTATCCCTCCATGTAACTCCGCAGCACGCACTTCTCAAGTAACTTATTTCCACCGCTCTCACTCTTGGTCTGAGTCTCTTCCCGAACGTCCATGCTTCGCTTCCGTAAGTCAGTGTCGGATTACCACACTGTCATGCAAGGACTTCTTCACTTCCATACTGACCACTCTATTTCTGTTACTGCTTCAACGTTCCTACAACCCTCTTCCCCTGTTGCATTATATATATATATATATTAATATATACTGTATATATATATATTATATATTATATAATTATATATATATATTATATATATATAATATATATATTATAATATATATATATATATATATATATATATAAATAAATAATATAATATTATATAAATATATATATTATATATATATATATATATATAAATATATATATATTTATATATATATATATATATAATATATATATAGAATATATATATATATAATATATAATTAATATATATATATATATATATATATAATATATATTATAATATATATATAAAATACTGTATAATATATATATATATATATATATTTATATATCATATATATATATATTATATATATATATATATATATATTCTCATATATATATATATTATATATATATCATATATATATAATATAATTATATATATATATATATTATATATACTATATATATATATATATATATATAAGAAATGTATATTATATATATATATTATATAATATATATAGATAATATATTATATATATATATATATAATATATCTATATATATAATAATATACTGTATATATATATATATATATATACTGTATATATATATATTGTTATAGTTGGTATTTTGGCGAGTCTATAGATTTCCTGTTGCACCAGCGACGAGGTGGAGGTGTACGCCGTTACTCACAAACAAGCTTCACATTTTGTTTTTCTATATGGATGAGGGAGACAAAAGGTAGAACTGCCTGTAACGAGTGCCTCCCCCAGTTGAATGAGTGACAGGGCCAAAATTAAGGACTGTTCGAGCCAAAATGCCTGGACACACGGAGTTTGAAGCAATTTAAGTCATAGTATGAGGAAAGATGGATTCAGGGAGAGACCTCCAGAGCTCAGCTGTCGAATAGAAGAAGGTTTGGGGTTGTGGGTACTGAGGTGAGCCACAAAATCTGGTCGCTTAGGTTTGCTACCTATTCTATATATTTACATGTGCTTATAGCCATTATCATTCTGATACACATCACAGAGAGAGTCTAACTGGGGTAGACTGCTCTTCACCGTCTCGAGGTAAGCTTCGGCTTGGTTAGGTTAGCATTTTCCTACAGCCTACTCCCACTGTCCCTGTTTTAGTGCTCTCTACATGATGCATACTGGGTGCTAGGATGTACTATTATAATCTCCCTATGTGTTGATTAACCTCGCAGTATCACTTAGGAGAATTCTTCTTCACCTGCTTTGCTTGCCAGTGTACTGAAGCCCAACCCCTTGGGTTGCTTAACTCTCGTGAAGCGGGGTTTTGTGTGTATATCACCGTAGCGCCAGGCCGCTATGTTTGCCGAATATTACCTTCATTTCATGCTCTTTTTCATGCATAAGCAAGACTCGGAGCGTAATACAATTGTATATCCGTGAAAGTGCAATGATTGAGCTTTCCAATGGCACCTGAATTATCCCTGTGCGATATTTGGTTATCTTGCAACGATCGTGCAACCGCAGGGCAAAAATCGGTAAAATAGTGGCAATTTGGCTGTTTTTGGTGTGTGAAAGATAGTACATGAGTGAGAGAGCCATACCTCGGGCCTTAATGTACACCGCGCGGACGTGGCGAGCGATTGAAGCTCGCCTATGCTCCCTCCAATGCTTGGCCTCTCTTTCAGCGCTCACAATAGCCTCAAAATGGCGCCCGTCATATGACGGGTGCCGCAGGATAGGCCAATTTTCTCTCTCCCGTCATATGACGGTCGCCGCGAATTAAATGTTAAGAAGGACACTTTGCTTTTATGTTTTATAGGGAGAGTTTCATCTGACTCATCCCTTTGCAGTAGAGTAATGTAATTATATTTCATAATTAGGCTTCTTTGTTTCACAATAGCCTGATAACCTGTTTATTGAGCCTGGAGAGTTGTACTCCAAGTGGTTTTTCTGTTGTGATTTTAAGGCGCCACTAGTTTGAGCGGGGTTTGGCTGCCTACGAATACAATTATTGTGTGTGTGGTGAAGTGATAGCTCAGATATAAAACAATTGGGAGACTTTTGCCCTTCTACTATATTCTTTTTCTGCTTGTTGCGAGGATAGAGTTGTAGCAACATGGTGGAATCGAGTCAGACTCCATTACATCTTGTGAGCGACCAAGATGCGGCTAACTTCCTAGTGGCAAGACAAAGTCCTGATAACCTAGAAGAGAGAACTGTCGAGGAACTGCATTATTTTTATTGTTAGCTGCAGCTATGTGCCAAGGGCCTCATCATTCAACAAGGAGGAGTGTTTTGTGCAGATATAAATCTGTAGGCGATTGCAGACACCAATCGAGCAGGGCAATACTCAGGTTAGGCATCATAGGCATGTGATAAGGAGTTGATGGAACTCCTGTTTCATACGTCTGGCTTCCCTCACTGTTTCTGCTTATGTCTCACCTACACAGAGAGTAATCCAGCTAGCTCGCAGTTTCTCCTATTAATTTTACTGTACTAAACAAGCACACCACACTTCTTTCCAATAGACAATTTTTATTTTTATTTTAATAGCCACTATCACACTTGTTGTAGGCCGCTTTGTCTTATGTCATTTTCACGCATATAGCAAAAAAAGCGTGGCAATGTGAGGGGGTATGTGAGGCTATCTATGTTGCCTGTTCAAAGGTTCAATGGTGGGGTGTCTAGTCGGGTCTGTTCCTGTGGGTGGTGTCATGGTATCTGGCGGTGCCAGTGGCTATGGGTTCTCCACTGTTCAGAGGTCCGGTGTTTGGAATGCTCGCAGGATGCTACCTACTACACCTTTTGTTGGTCCACAACATTTTTCTGGGATTCAGCCTAGGCTGGTAGCCACACCGTTTCTACCTATGTTGGACATTCTGCCCCACAAGGTCATGGTCGCCTGTTTGCAGGATATGCTTATGCAGTTGGAAGTGAAGAAACCGGAGTTGGAGCGGGAAAAGCTAGAAAGAAATATGGAATTGGACCAGGAGAGGATTGCGAGTGAGCTAGAGAGGATAAGGATTGAAATTGAAAGAGCAATAATCAAGCAAGGAGAGGAGAGGGCCGTGAGGAATTCGCAGGAACGAAGCTTAGCAGAAGTTTAAAACTGGTACCAGTTTTTGATGAGGTGAGGGTAATGAAGTGGTTCCAATGCTTCAAGAAGAAAGTGCACGAGTTTGAGTGGCTGCAGTATCGGTGGGTGGGACTAGTGTCTAATGTTCTCAAGGAGAAGGAGGTGACAAGAGTAATAGATGGATCTAACGGCTCCGCATCAGGCTCCAAACAATTTACCTGTTACTTCTGTAGACAAACGAGATACATAAAGCCTAACTGTGTCAAATACAAAGCCTTGCTAAACGTTAAACCATTGTCTTTGATGATGGGATTTGCTGAGAGAAGTATGGGTGGCTTGGGTTGCGACAAGGGGAAGATTTGTGCAAGGGAGAATCCGAGGTGCACTGAGATGGCACTGCCGGACCTGGCACTGGATAGCGCTAACCAACTGTTGTTGCCTCGGATGGGGTCAAATCGGGAAGCTTCTCTGGATTGCTGTTGCATTTATATTAAAAAAGGGGTTTTGACAATGAAGGATGTGCGATACCCGTCACAGTATTGAGAGACTTAGCAGCTAAGCAGCCCATATGCCGGAATGTAACAGAGGGGTTGTGCACACCCAGCTTCTGGGAAGCCGTTTTAGCAAGAATGGTAATATGGTGCTTTCAAGAGAGATCAGAAGAAAATGAGACACCGAGAATACTGAGAGAGGATGAAGGGTTGATTTTTGCATTGTTAAAGTATAGGGGATAGTCGTCTGGCGTTCTTGATGGGTAAATTAATGGAGAAATTTGGTTTTGGAAGCATTGCATGCAACAAGATTTTCTCTGCTAGAGTTGGAAATGGTTGTTAGATCAGAAGATAAGTGTTCTATGGCATCATCACATAGGTTTTTGAGGGATTGCTTTGCTGGGGCGTTCTGGAAAACTAGTTGAATAGTATAAGATAGAGTCATCAGCATATTAATGGATAGGACTGGAGGTACAGTTGAGAAGATCATTTATGAATATTAGAAAGATAATTGGAGATAGGACAGAACCCATAGAAACTCTGGAGTTGATAGGATGAGGAAGTGAACGATGGCCGTCCACAACCGCAGCTATGGAACGGCCAGAAAGGAAATTAGAGGTAAAGGCACAGAGGGAGGGTTATAAACCGAAGGAGTGTAGTTTAGAAATTAAAGATTTGTGCCAGACTCTATCGAAGGCCATCAATATGTCTAGTGCAATAAAAAAGGCCTCACCGAAGTCCCGAAAGGAGGATGACCAAGAGTTAGTAAGATGTGAAAGAAGATCACCAGTAGAGCAACCCTTAAGGAAGCCATGCTGGCGATCTGAGAGTAGATTATGAGCGGAGCAATGATTACGAAATTTTGAAGTAAGAATAGTTTAGAAAACTTTAGAGATGAAAGAAATGAGAGCAATTGAATGATAGTTGCGGGGTTGAGAGCGGTCATCCTTCTTTGGGACAGATCGAATGAGAGCAATTTTCCAGAAAGAAGGGAAGACGTTAAAGAAGAGACAGAGACGGAAGAGTTCGCCTAGGCAGGGAGTCAGTACGGAAGGACAGTTATTGATAACACAGGAGGAACACCATCCGGTCCATACGCCTGCTAATGCCCCTTTCCCACTTATGCGATTTCATACGATTTTCATCGCCGACACCCATAAATTGGCACATTCGTGACATGTCGGAGAGCAATCGTATACCGTCGCATAATAATCGTATGACTCGCAAGGCCTCGCATGAGGCCCTCGCGGGTCTTCGCAAATGTTCTGTTTGTTCAAAATTTTGTACGAGGACTGATGATGGATCGTAGACCTTGCAAGCATCGGCGAGCATCGCAGATGGATCAGCGAGGCCGTCGGAAATCATCGGCGACGTCGGCGAGGATGTCGCACAAAAAAAAACGTTGAAATTTTCCAAAACGTCGCACGATGGCTCGCCGATGCTCTCAGATGTTCCGAGAACATCGCCGGTGCACCATAATCATCGGCGATTTCCTCGTCGATTAATCGCCGGCATGCGGACGAATACTCGCCGAGGGTATACCCCCCAGGGGTGTACTCTGCACGAGGCATGCGAAGGCATGCGAAGGGCCTTGCGACGTCGCCAAAGGCTCACGACACACCTCGCCGAGGCCAAAGAGCATGTTCGGCGAGGTGTGTAATAAAAAGGGATTATCACCCTGTTTTTCCCAGAAAAGCGCTCGTGTTTACTGCAGTTAAATTGACCGGAAAAGCGCTCAGGTCTCCATTGTATCCATTGTATCCATTGTAAATCTGTCAGAGATGAGGTCAGGTCAGGGGGTATATAGACCGCGGTACAGGTCAGAAAAGGTCATTCCACAGTTTCCAGTCAACAAGCCACCCACCACTCTCCAAACTTACCAACACTCTCCAATTGAACATGGGTTCCAAGGCACAACCAACGCTGAAGAAGGTGGCGAAGAAGGTGGACAAGAAGAAGGCGACCACGAAAAATGTTCGGAGTGAGACGCCCGTCATCCAAGCCCATGACATTTTGGATGCCATGCAGGGTCCTGAAGGAGAGGTGGCGTCAAAGGACGTGGAAGGCCACCAGGACAACCAGCAGAGCCAGCAACTGTTCGCCACACAGGACGACTTGGTGGTTGAGGTCCACAGGGCCGAACGTGACAGCGACATGACCCAGGTGACCCCAGAAGAGAAGTCGTCCTCCGACACTGACGAAAGTCCCCAATACGGAGTAATAACTGCCGCGATGGAAAACGATCGGGCAGAATGGGTCCACAATCACCCAGCCCTATGGGCCAAGTCTGACCCACGTTACCACGACAAAATTTATAAGTGCCGCATTTTTGAGAAGAAAGGGAAACAACTGAATTTACCAGGTAAGTGGCTATGAGTTATTTGGAAATACAGTATATATATAATGGTTTGTGTGATGAACGTGGTGCTATGAACACATTTACACAATAATATAACAACTTGACAAGTGAAAAATTTGATATTTCAGTCGATTTCTTGTGCTTGCCCTTTGTATTGTTTGCTATAATGTTTTATAAGTTAGATATGGTATTTATTGTATTTGACTTTCAGATCCAGAAAAGATCGTGGCCACAGGCGAACTTGGAGGAGGACGAGGAGGAGGTGGTCGTCGTGGAGGAGGACGTATCAAAGGTGGAGGAGGCGATGGACCAGCCAATGGAGGGGCTGTCAAACTCTCCTGTCATGCCCTCAACCCACAGAAGCATAGACGTCCGGCCCCGGCCCAAGATGATCCCCTGTACTTGAACAAAGTAAGCATTTAATCGTAATCTTTACCGCAATAGTAGTCCACAAACAAATGTCATGTCCACAGTCAATGTGGATATAAAACTATTAATGTTTAATACTTCCAACAATTTCCATATCTGTCTACACAAATATATATATATATATATATATATATATATATATATATATATATATATAGATAGATAGATAGATATATATATACCTATCTATATAGAAATACATATAAATATGTATATTATATATATATATAAATATATATATATATAAATATATATATATATATATATATATATATATATATAATATATATGTATATATATATATATATATATATATATATATATATATATATTATCTTTTAAACAGACGAGGTTAAAGGCAACAGCAGTTTCAGCATTCAGTATTTTATTGTTACAGCTTTCAATAGTTCTAACAATTTTCCTCTGGGGTTCAGAGATGAGGTACAACAGGTTAGCAAAATTCATGGTGGATCCAACGTTTCACAAGTAAACATCTTGCATCTTCAGGGAATGGGCAGGTAATGATTAGAATAAGGACAAAGCAACATGTTTATACAAAATTCGAGGATCAAGAATAGGTAGGTGGGCGCTCCGCCCACCTACTGGGTGTGGGGTGGCTGTTCATTGGTGGAAGGCAGTCTATTCGCGAGACGGGCACTAAATCTTATCGGTGGTTGGTTGTTGGCTGTGGGTGGCTGTGATTGGTTGGTGTTGTCAGTTGTGTGCTGAGCGCGGAAAGGTAAGGGAGAGGGGCACAGGGCGAGAGGAACGAGGGCAGTATGCCTGTAGCGCTTGCCTGAAGGAAGAATTTGAAGGTCTTGTGTTTGGTTGTTGATGCTGGGGTTGAGCGTTTGGATATATAGAGCTTCTAAAATAGCTAGTCTTCTGGGGTCTGATTCTTTGTCGAGTATGGTAGTTTGTTTGTCTAGGTCGGCGCGAGTTAGGGCAAGATGGTGGGGGGCTTGATAGTGATCTTTTATAGCGCCAGATTGAAGGTGGAGGTTAGTCGACGGGAAAGGCGAGTCTGTGTCATTCCAACATAGGATAGGGGTCCACAGTCCCCAGAGGTGCAAATATGCTGGTATATCACATGATCGTCTTTCGGTTGGTTGGTGGAAATGGGGCGGTTACGGAGGACAAGGTGGGAGGTCTTAGGAGATTTGTAGTAAATAATGAGTTTTATTTTATTGTCAGGGTTGGTGGGGAGGACGTTTTTGTGAATTATTTCTTTCATAATGGATTCGTCTGTTGTATGGTCGGAAGATATGTAGTTTCTGTAGAAAAATGTAATGTCATTGGCCGGGTTGGTGCTAGGGGGGTCTTGTTTGTACCATTTTTCTAGGTGGTGGTTGATGGCATTGGTGACGTCAGTGTTGGAATACCCATTGTTGACTAGGACCTGGGTGAGCCTTTCCAATTCATTGTGTGTGTCATTCCAGGTGGTGCAATGGGTGAGGGCTCTCCTGACATAGGCGGCGATGGTGGACTGATGGTATCGTTTAGGGCATTCACTTTCCCCATTAAGACATTGGCCATTGTTAGTAGGTTTGGTGTACACTGTAGTTTTGAAGCCGTGGTCGTGGAGGGAGACAAGGAGGTCGAGGAAGGGTAGATGACCATCGGTGGTTTCTTCGTATGTGAAGTTGAGTCCGGAGGCGGCCATGAAGCGCTGCTGGAGGTCCCTGAGTTCGTCCAGGTCCTTCACCCGCACGAAGATATCATCGATGTACCTGCAGTAGACAGTGGGCCGGTGGGCAGCCAGGAGTTCCTCTTCGATAGTTCCCATGAAGAAATTGGCGAACAGGACCCCCAGGGGGCTTCCCATCGCTACACCGTCGATTTGCTGGTACATATTCCCGCGGGGGCAGAGGAAAGGGGATTCCTTGGTACATAGTTCCAAGAGCGTCTTCAGGGCCTTCCCCGGGATGTCCAGGGGGGGCGTATTAGGGCAGTGGTAAACTCGACGTAGGATAAAATCTATTGTCTTGTCAACGGGCACGTTGGTAAACAAACTCTCTACGTCGAGGGAGGCGATGATGTGGTCGTTAGCAGGGGGGGCATCTCGTAGAATTTCTAGGAAGTCATAAGCAGAGTTGAGGTTGTATTGCCGAGGAACAAAAGGGGTGAGGAGTTTGTTCAGGGCCTTGGCGGTCTGGTAGGTAGCAGTAGGGATCTGTGATATGATGGGGCGGAGGGGGTTCCCGGGTTTGTGGGTTTTTATAGTACCGTAAGCATAACCTTGGGTGAATTCGCCGATGAGTTTCTTCAGGTGTACGCCATCGGCTTTGGCGTTGATAGCAGTGATGGTGGTGTTGGCTTTCCTTTTTATTTCGTCAGTAGGATTGCGAGTGATCCTTTTGAATTTGTTTTTATCACTAAGAATGTCGTCCATTTTCCGTAGGTAAATGCCTTCACCGGGCAGGGCCCGGAGAAGGCCCTGAAGACGCTCTTGGAACTATGTACCAAGGAGTCCCCTTTCCTCAGTAGAGTTAATGGAAAGATAGACAGCACAGAAATATCTGAATGTCGGAGGTTCGTTCCCGACTGGGAAAATTTATACATATAATATATATATATATATATATATATATATATATATATATATATATATATATATTATGTTCTATCCAACAACTATAAGAGGCTAAGTGGGAAAAGGACACTTGGAACCATCTAATTTATTCTTAAATATTCGGCTTACCTTTCGCAGCCATCTTCAGGAAAACACCAATTAATATCCCTAATGAAAGAACACATACTTATTGATACTCAACAAGAATGGGACCAGGAATACATCAGTTTCAGTTTAAATTCATTCATTGACTCAGTAAAGTTATGTATATAATTATATTATATACTCATTCTTAAATGCAAGATATTTAGCACCAATTTGTTCTTTCTACTGTAAATGCGTGGTTGCAAATTTTCGATTTGCTGATTTAATGGTAAATTAGGAATTAGTTTATAATGTAATTATATACATAGTTATACTGAGTCAATGATAGAATTTAAACTGAATGATATGTATTCTTGGTTCCGTTCTTGCTGAGTTTTTCCCTCCATCCCTGATGCTTTACCCATCTTCACCTCTTTAATAGCCTCACACATTCACTCGCTGATCCCCACTTCCTCCTCCACTACTTCTCTTCTTCTCCCTCCCATACCCCATCCAACTATGTTTGCCAGCATTTAATTTCCTATATTCTATATACTCAGGCCCAATCCCCACTTTTCCTTTTTTTTTAGGGGGGGGGGGGCAACTCAAGACAGAGACAGAATAGGGACAACACAACAGAAAACAATGAACACACACAACAAAATACAAATTCACACACATCTAGGACATCCAGGAGAAGACCCAGAGACCAGGGTCACCAAGGTCCCTCCAACACTTCCCCGGCCCCCGACCACCCGGAGAGGCTCCGATCTCGGCAGGCAGACATGCAGCAGAGCGAAACCACAAGCCCGCCCACCACAGTTCCAGGCGCACCCTTCATATAAACCGTCTCACCGGGCCAGGAGCCTAATGGACTATTATCTAGTCCAACTTGCGCCCGAACCCTTCCCCCAAATGACCACGTGTTCACTCATCTATTTACAAGCATTCTCCATTCATTCCTGCCTATCACCACTTCCATTGCCTGACATATAGTCATTCCCCTACCATCCAAAGCTGGTCTTACACAGTCTCTCCATCTCAATGGGGGTCTTCCTGCTCTTCTATCTCCCCTTGTACCCAACACACATACTCTCTTTGTCAGCATTTCATCTTCCATTCGTTCAACATGACCATACCAGTCCCATACATCACTGTTGGCACAACAATTCCTTGATACATTGCACTTTTTACTTTCATTTTGAGATTTCTCGTCTTCCACATACTTCCCATTGCTCCGAAAACCTGCCTTCCTTCACACACTCTCTGTTTTACCTCCATTTCAATACCTCCACTCCTGCTTATCGATCCTCCTAGATATTTAATACACTCTACTTGTTCTAATATTTCCCCATCCAGCCTCACATCTAGATTCACCCTACGATCACCCCTATTACACACCATTAATTTACTTTTATTGACGTTCACCTTCAGTTTCCTCCTCCTACAAACCACACCAAACTCTTTGACTTCCCGCTGCAGTTTTTCCTCAGAATCCGCCACCAGCGCTTTGCCATCAGCGAACAGCAACTGATTCAACTCCCAAGCTCTACCATTCTTTCCTACTAAACCCAATCCTCTTCCCATAGTTCTCATTTTCACCTCCCTCACCACACCATCCATAAACATATTAAATAGCCAAACCTACATTTACCTCAAACCATTCACTCAACTCACCATTTCTTATTCTAACACACGCTCTGCTCCCTTCATAAAATCTCTTAACTGCTTTTAACAAATTTCCTCCAATTTCATAAATCCTTAACACCTTCCACATTGCTTCACGATCCACTCGATCATACGCTTTTTCCAAATCCATAAAACCCCCAAATATCTCCTTATGCTTCTCTAAATACTTCTCGCATAACTGTCTTACTGCAAACACCTGATCCATGCACCCTCTTCCCCTCCTAAAACCGCAGTTCTTCTCCTATTACAACTTCCGTACACTTTATTATCCTCTCTATCAACACCCTGCCATACAGCTTTCCAACCACTGATAATAAACTAATACCTCTATAACTTCAACACTCCTGCCGATCTCCCTTCCCCTTGTACAACGGCACAATACATGCAGTCTTCCAGTCTATTGGTACCATTGACACAACAAAGCACACATTGAAAAGTCTCACCAACATATTATCACATCTTCACCCTTCTTTATACAGTCCACAGCAATACCATCCAAACCTTCTGCTTTTCCCGCTCTCAATTTTTTTTGTGTCACTGCTTCTTTCACCTCTTTTTCCTCAAACCTTTCATTCATTCTCTGCCACCTAGGTGGCCTGGGTAACCTATCTCCATCAACTACTGCTTCCATCACTGCTTTTCTTCTATCTCTTGCATTTAGCAAAGATTCAAAATACTTGGCATATCTTTTCCTCACTTCAACTCCTTCCACTAGTAATTCTCCATTGCATCTTTCACTGACTCTTCCTTCTGTTGTCTTCCTTTCCTTACTCTATTTACCTCCTTCCAGAACATCTTTCGTTCTTCAAAAGTATCACTCAATGTTTGACCTCACCTCTCATTTGCATCTTTTTTTGCTTCCCTAATTTCCGTTTTGCCTCACTTCTTTTCTCCTTGTACCTCTCCCATACCTCAACACTACCATCCTGTAAAACCCTCTCAAAACACTGTTTCTTCTCCTCAACTGCCTTTCTCACCGTATCATTCCACCACTCGCTTCCCTTCCTGATACCTCTGCCTCCTACTTTCCTTGTACCGCATATTTTTTTTTCATTTCCTACATCCAACAATTCATTAACGTGCTCTCTCCATCTCTCTAATATCTCTTGCTTCTCCACTAGCCCTCGCCCATTCTTATCTTTCACACCCTTACTTATTACTCTGTTACCCTCCCTAACTTTCTTGACCCCTTTCCAAAACAATTTCTTGCACTCCCTCCACTTTTCACTTATAGTCTTTCCAAATTCCTCATCTACTCTTCTCTTACTTTCCCTCACTACTCTCTTCACCACTCTTTATTTCTCCAGATACCTTTACCTTATCTGTCTCTCCATATCTGTGTTCCCTCTACTAGCCAACCACTCTCTATATCCTTTTTTTGCTCTTCAACTGCTTGGTTCACCTCCTCAATCCACCATGCTGCTCCTTTCACTTCTCTCTCCCTTTTCCTAACCCCACATACCTCTTCAAATACTGCACACATTTCATTAATCGATTTTAGGAGTAGAGTTGGTTGGTGGAGAAAACATAATAATTTAACACTTTGCTAACCTCTTCCACTTCGTCCTCCTGCAATTTTTCCACTCTCTTCACCACTCTACCTCCCTCCTGCCCTAAGCTAGCTCTCTTCACCCACTTCTTCTGTACACTAACTTTAGCTATGTATGTATGTATGTAATAACTCAAGCACATACCCCATAGCTGGCGGTAGCTGACTCGAGACAGAGACTGAACAGAAACAACATTTAAAGTTCCAGTTCTTAGGGTTCGGGGCCACTTTTGCGTTCCCTCGCCCCTTTCTCTGACTTGTATAGTCGGTAAAGTCTACAAGGGGAGGAGGATTCCTAGCCACCCGCCCCTATCTTTAGCTACTACCACATAATGGTCAGACGATCACCCCCGCCCCCTTCAATATCCCTCTATACCCTAGCAACTAAAACTGATTTCCTAACTCGTTTATACATACATACATAGTAAATCAACGCCATTCGTTCCACCATCTGCCCCTCCCTCCTCCACTCCACTCTCCATGTGAATCTGTGTATCATCCTTTGTCTGAAGAAGGTGTTGGCTGTCATCAACCTCCTCCCTACACATACTGTACGTCCACAAGTGCTTTAGTAATTTCCATCCACCTTAGATGTCGGCCCCACCCTCCTACCACTCCATCTATTTTCCTATCACCCAACTTCTCATTCTTATCACCAATCAGAAATACTCTTTCATTCTTACCAAACTTATCCAGGCACGCCTCAACACTTTCCCAAAATTCCCCTTTCACTCTTCTTGCTCTATCCTCTGTTGGAGCATGCACACACACACACAACCACCCATTTTCATTTTATCCACAAACTCCTTGAACCAACAGCACTATTTACCCTTACATATTCCTTCCATTTATTATTTACAAACAAACACACACCTTCTTTTGCTCTCTCATTCTCATTCACTCCAGTACACACAACCATTTAGCACTCTCATTCTTTCAAACATGTACCCTTCCATTTGGTCTCGGTCATTTCTGCCTGACCTTCGCTAGTACATTCAGAACCTTTCTTTATTTCGTGCCATTATTCACGCCTCCTACATTCCAGGTCGCTAGCCCGAAACAGTCCTTGTCCGGTCAATGGTTGTCAACAGTTAACACCGAGGCACACGAACGATTTTTCTGTCGATTTTTACGGGCAATTGTAGTCTGGCAGCTTCTAAATATAAGTTCCATAATCAATAAACTACCTAAAATAATCTACTGCCGATCTAGTGTCCAATTCCAATGCGAAAAATCCTCAAAATAGTACGAGAAAAAACTTGCTAATCGAAAATTGCAGGAAAATGCGCTCGTGTGACAACACCTTTAGCCCTTCATTGTTAGAGGCTTTCTTTTCTTCTTTGTTGCTGGATATTTTTCCCGGGTAGAGGGTCGCAGGCCCAACCACCCAACCTCTTTATGCCCCTTTCCCACTGATATGAATTTAAACGATTTTCCTCGCTGAGGATGTAGTTTCGTCATTTCGCAACAAATTTGTGCGACTAAAAACGATTTTGACCGTTAAAAAACGTTGAAAAGTTACACTTGGCGACGATGTGTCCGATGGAAGTGACTTAATCGGCGACATTATGCGACGTCATCGGTTATCGGCAAATTGAGCGATGGTTCGCCGATGACCTCGGCGAGAACTGTCACATTTTGAATAAAGTATTGCGAAATAATGCGAGGGATGAACGAATCCTTGGCGGATGTTCTGCGACGTTTTCGGCAAATCAAGCGATGGTTCAGCGGTGACCTCGGCGAGATTATCCGAAAACTATTTGCATATATTTCATGGCACAAACATTAGAACATATATAAGAACATAAGAAAATGGGAGTCTGCAAAAAGCTGATCGGCCCACACAAGGCAGATCCCTGTCACACCCAACCCCAATTACAAGGCTTAATTATAGACCCAACTCACTAATAACTTGAGGACTGACCTCACCAAAACGGTCAGAGATCAACACAAGATTACGGGGTCTGCAGAGCGCTGATTGGCCCACACCAAGCAGATCCCCCCTCATACCCAACCCATCTCGTCCATAATTATGCCTATCTAATTTTATTTTAAAGCTCCCTATCATTCTCAATCCTACCATATCACTCGGTAGCCTATTCCACATGTCTACAACTCTGTTACCAAACCAATATTTGTCTATATCTTTTCTGAAACAAAATTTATCTAATTTGAAACCATTTGTACGAGTTCTTTCGCTATCACTGAGCTTCAGTACATTTTTCATGTCCCCTTTATTAACACTCAGGCCGCGGGGCCCGTAATATGTCGGGCGGAATTTTGAGCACATTATCGGGTCTGAGAGCGAGTCCACGCGTTGGTAGGACGATAGGCGGGCTCTGACCGCCCGGCACGGCCCTCGCGCCGGGACTGACGTAATCTCTGCACCATTCCACACCTCCACCCTCGCGAGACCAAGAAAAAACTCTGGAATTTACCGTATTTTGCCCTCGTGTTGCGCAATTATTGGAAGAGAACCCGTGGTCGTACAAGGATGTTTCAGGTGTCATAGGAAAGCTATATTATCGCCCTTTCACGGATACATAATTGCATTACGCTCTGGCTCTTGTTTATGCATGAAAAAGAGCGTGGCATGAAGCTCGTTTAGGGTAAATATGCCCGCCTGCCAGGTAGTAGAAGTTACAAACATCCCCGTTTGACAGGGTTTAATCCCACTAACCCACTTAAACACCTCTATCATATCTATCATTCTTCTCAACTTAATACTGATAGCGGGAGCTGATGTGTCTCTATACGTTATACTTTGAAGTTATTGTAGTACCGGTATTTAACTCATCCAGTACTGGTGACGTCCTTTTCATTATATTCTGGCAACTATTAGACGCTTATATTCAGCTTAGGAAGGATGGCTACTTGTAAAAGATCACAGATTATCTGGATTAATAGCTTAATTTTAGCTACCATATATTCTTCCTAAGCTGCACAAAATCCTCTAAATGCAGCTGAAATAAAAACAAAAAGACGTCGCCGATACTGTAAGGGTTAACTAAGATAACCCCTTCAGTAACGGTGACGTCCTTTTCATTGTATGCTGACAATTATTAAACGATTTTAGTCAGCTTTAGAAGCACGTCTACCCATAAGACTACAAACTATCTCAGTTAATCACTTTAGCTACCATATAGCCTTCCTATGCTTCATATAATCGTCAACAAACAGCTGAAATATAATAAAATATATGTCGCCGGTACAGTTGCCTAAATAAGTGATGGTGCGGCACCAACTATATTTCAATCAATAATTGGTATCAGCACTATATAAAGTTTAATTCATAGTTTCGAGTGAGATATACAAACATTTTTCTATCTATACACACTCTATTCAACATCTGACAGACATTAATACATCACACAGTGAGCAAAACGTAATGACAGAGGCGACACGACATATTTGGCAAACTGTACAAAAGGGGTTAAATTAATAATGCAAATATATACAAGGGTTAGGAAACGAAATGTGTAAAATTGAATGGTTAGCATTTGAAAACTGGGTCATATTAAATTTCCTTTCATAAACCTACACTTCATTTCTTATACTATTACGCCCATCCCCCCGATGGGCGTAATATTTGCTCATTTGTATATTTTTTTATAATTTATTTAGTTTCATCCCTAGACCTCCATCAAGCATATAAAGCACACCCCAATACCCTCCTTCAAGATAAATTTGTAAATTTTTGATAGAAAAATGTCATGGCCGGAGGCCGGTTCCTCATAAAGTACAGGCTCGCTATCGCTAGCCAGGAGTTTTACGACAGCTAAATGACACGAAAAGTCTTAATATTTACAACGAAATGGGGTGAAATGTCTTAAAATCGCCAAACTAATGGGCCGAACATCATAAAATCTGAAAACTGATGGGGTTAACCATAGGGAAGAAAGGGGACTAGAAAAACGACCCATCTCCCCTTAATTGGAAGATTGGCAATGTCCTTGCCGTATGTTTACGAATTACGGCTTTAAAAAAAAAAGAGGTGCAAAGAAAAAAGGGTTGACAGGTTCACTATAATCCTTTTTTTTTACCCACCTTACCGAAGGTACTCTTTGGCCTCGGCGAGGTGTTTTCCGAGCATTCGTCTACGTCGCACAGCCCTTCGCACGCCTCGTGCGGAGTATAACCGTGGCGGGTATGCTCTCGACGAGTATTCGGTCGCATGTCGCATTACATGTGTGAGTAATCGCCGAGGCAATCTCCGATGATTATTGTGCATCGGCGATTTTCGGCGATTTTCAGCGAGCCATCATGCAAAGTTTCGGACATTTGCAACACTTTTTTCGTGCGACACCCTCGCCAATGTCAAAGAGGAGCTCCGAGGGCCTCGCCGTTGCGTCGGAAAATATTTGCCGATGCTTGCGAGGGTTGGCACAGCTCGTCACTCCTCGTGCCAAATTTTGCACAATCCGCAAACTTACGAGGCCCCTTGCGAGTCAATCGATCATCATGCGAGGATTCAAAATTTTGTTGCGACATGTTCCGAATGTGCCCATTCATTGGTATCGGCGATGAAAATCGTTTAAATTCGCATCAGTGGGAAAGGGGCATTAGTCGCCTTTTACGACAGCAGAAGGAATGTAAGGCCTATTCTAACCCCTTATCCTTAGGGGGATGATTATACATTAGCTCAAATATCTATGTCCATCTATATAACCATCTATCAAAAAGCTCCATGAATCTATAAATCTGTCAATCAATCAATCAATGTACAGAATCTCTATCGATTTATCTATCTATCTACATATACTGTATATATATATATATATATATATATATATATATATATATATATATATATATATATATATATATATTATATACAGTATTATACGCATCAACCTATCAGTGAATGCGGTAGTTATCTATCTAACTATCTACTGTTTCATTATACCCATCCGTCCAATTATCTATCCATGTATATACCGTATCTATTGCATTGTCCTCTCTCTGTATTCCAGTCTCCCCTCCTACTACATTAGAGTACAAGACCTGTTTGTGTCCTAAGAAAATAGCTGAGGGTAAAATGCTCACAGAGAGAGAGAGAGAGAGAGTGTGAGAGAGGTGCGGAGAGATGGGCGGGGGTTGGAGGTTCAGAACAAATAAGAGACAATGGCCTCGTTACATAAACGGTACACCCCTAGTCACCCATACCAATTGTTTCCAACGACATTGTCTGGCCCTAAACGCAACTATTAAAGTCCGCTGATGCCCATTACACTACATTATGTGAAAGAAAACGACAACAAGGACATGACTCTCTACCCTTCCTCCACCTCTTCCAGCAAGGTACAGTCACTCATACAAATACGTGGACCTCACCTATTTCTAATTATGGAAGTATATTTCTGGAAACGATTTTTATGACCTTGGTGATCCCTGGTCTCCAGGTCTTCTCCTGGGTGACCTAGATGTATGTGAATTTGTGTTTTGTTTTTGTGTGTTCATTGTTTTTCTGTTGTGTTGTGTTGTCCCTGTTCGGGCTCTGTCTCGAATCGGCCACCCCCAGAAAAAAAACAAAAAACAATTGGGATTGGCCCAGAGTAAATACATGTAGATAGAAACAAATATAATTTTCTATACATCAACTACAATACTATATTTGCTATTTATTGAAAACCAAGTTCTATACAAAACAAATCAATCCAGATAGTTAAAATTGCAAACAGAAAAACGCCGGGGGTCCACGAATTTATATAAGTGACTATACATTTGCCAAGTCATGAACTTAGTACAGTGTAATCGCGCTAATAAGTCATGTCTCGGCACCAAGTATAATTTTTACATTAATAATTGGTATCAGCAATATCAAAGCTTCATTTCTTTATATCGAGTGAAATATATGCACATGTTCCTACACTTACCCACCCTATTCAACATCTGACAGACATTAATACAGCATAGAGCAAGCCAAACATAATGACAGCTGAGACATGACATATTAGTGTGACCGTTCTATCAACAACAAAAGTTCGTTCCACCAACCAGCCACTTTGTGAATCCGAATCACCTGGGGGTCGAAAAATGAATTATGTATTGAGTGTAAATGGCACTTCTCTTAGCTACTTCGTGTGTCGACCATCGGGTGTTTCGAATTCACTCAGTGGCTGGTTATCATTGTTATTATTATTATTATTATTATCATAATGGTCAAAAGTTGAGTGAGAATTTTGAAGAAAGAAAGAAGATGTTCTGGAAGGAGGTAAATAGAGTAAGGAAAGGAGCACAAAAGAGGGAAGAGTCAGTGAAAGATGCAAATTGAGGAAAAGATATGCTGAGTATTTTGAATCTTTGCTAAATGCAAGATGGAAGAGCAGCAGTGATTGAAGCAGTGGTTGATAGAGATAGGTTACCCAGGCCACCCAGGTGGCAAGGAATGAATGAAAGGATTGTGAAAAATTACGTGAAAGAAGCAGTGAAACAAATGTGAGAGAACTATAGATCAGGCGGGCGAAGTGAAATAAACAGGAATGAATGGAGAATGCTTCTGAATAGATGAGTGTGAACTCGGTCGTTTGGGAGAGAGGGTCATGCGCCACTTGGACTAGATAGTAGTCCATCAGGCGCCTAGCCCAGGGAGCCGGTGGTAATGAAGGGTGCACCTGGAAGCATGGTGGGCGGGCTTGTGGTGGTGAAGCTTCGCTGCGGGTCTGCCTGCGGAAATCGGCGCCTCTCCGAGGGATCTGGAACCTGGGAATCTTTTGCTGGGGACCCCAAATGGGCCTGGGTCTCTGGGTATTTCTCCTGGGTGACCTAGATGTGTGTGAGATTTTTATGTTTTGTATTGTTTTGTTTTTCTGATGTGTTGTGATGTCCCTGTTGGGGCTCTGTCTCGAGTCAGCCACCCCCATAACAAAATATTATTATTATTAACTTTTGTCGTTGATACACTTACTAATTCAAAAGCATATCAGCAAGAAACGGGGGCATATAATCGTGAAACCACTCCCAAATACTAGATAATGTTTTATGTCTCACCCTCTTCTATTAAAGCCAAGATGAGAGAGAGAGAGAGAGAGAGAGAGAGAGAGAGAGAGAGAGAGAGAGAGAGAGAGAGAGAGAGAGAGAGAGAGAGAGAGAGAGAGAGAGAGAGAGAGAGAGAGAGAGAGCGCACCCAAGATCGAGTAGCTTGTGAATGTAAACCCTGAGGACTGGTAAGGAGATAATTAAATGCTGGATAATTACATTTGAGGCGAAGTGAATAGTGTAAAGGGAATCTCATGGGACTGGTGGGTGAGAGAGAGAGAAAGAGAGAAAGAGAGAGAGAGCGAGTGCTAGGGGTGGTGGGCTCGACTGACTAAGGAGAGAGGTGCATGGGGGCGATTCATTCGTGGCCATACCTTCGGGGATCACGGCGTCCGGCATTAGATAGATGGTTAGACTATAAAAACTCGAAGATTGAAAAAAGGCACAGACAATAAAGGCGTGCTTATCGATAGTGATTTACCGGTTGTTTATTTACTATACCTCTTTGTCTCTATACATATCATCACTATTATTATATTGTTTTTATGGACACTTTAATTCCCGTTATCATACTTTCCTGAACCCCTAATCTGTCCTTACGTAAGTCAACTTTAATGAGGCAAATTAGGCAGAGCAACTAGTTCGTACGTGGTGATCCAATTAGCACGCGATATGGATACAAATAATCACACATAATTAAAAGAGTTAGATTAATATATTTCGTGTAAACAATGCGCAATAGTTATAGTCCTTTATATGGCTTGGCTAATTTATACTTGATCACTTTAAGCTATAGGCTAGCTATAAACTTTGAACTGATTGGTTGATGACATATTGTTCGATTTTATTACATGCCTCCACCTTTTATTCTCTCTATTTCTTAAGACATTGCTCACCTCTCTAACCTGTCTATCCCCCCTCAACTTTAACTGTGTATATATATTGGCTTATGTAAGTGAGGGAGACAAAAGGCAGAACTGCCTGTATCGAGTGCCTCCCCCAGAGTTACAAGAGTGACAGTGCCAAAATCAAGGGACGTTCAAGCTAAAATGCCTTTGAAGCAATTTAAGTCATAGGAAGAGGGAAAGACTAATTCAGGGAGAGAGTTCCAGAGCTCAGCAGTTGAATAGAAGAAAGTCTGAGAATAACATTTCACTCTTGGGTTGGAGAGTTGCACAGAGTAGGGGTGGGATTGTGTTGCAAGACTGGTACTACGTACCCTACGTAGAGGAGGTGGTATACACTGGGACAGCTCTGAGGAACATTAATTATTATAGTAGCGATAGAAAAGTGAGAGAGATACAACATTGCGACGAAGAGAGAGAGATTGCAGAGAGTTGGTGAGTGGGCGGGAGTTAATGGTACGAAAGGCTTTCCTTTCTACTTTGTCTCGGAGTGCGGTGTGAGAGGATCCTCCCCACACATGTGAACAATACTCAACACAGGGATGCACTGTGCCCCTGTACAGAGCAAGAAGCTGTGCAGGGGTAAAGAACCCTTTGAGGCGGTTGAGCACACCCAGCTTCTGGGAGGCTGCCTTAGAAAGACTGGTAACATGGTCCTTCCAAGTGAAAGCAGAAGAAAAAGAGACACCATGAATACTGAGAGAAGATGAAGGATTGATTTTTGTATTGTTGAAGTGTAAGGGATAGTCCTCTGGGAGTTCTGAATGGGTAGTAAGATGAAGAAATTGGGTTTTTGAAGCATTAAAAGTAACAAGGTTTCCTCTGCCCCAATTGAAAATAGTAGTTATATCAGAAAATAAGTGTTGCATGGCTTATTTGCGTTTGTCTTTGAGGGATTGCTGGCTGGGGTATTCAGAAAAACTAATTAAGTAGTGTAAGGTAGAGTCGTCGGCGTATGAATGGATGGGACTGGAGGTACAGTTGAGAAGATCATTTATGAAAATTAGAAAGAGAATGGGAGATAGGACAGAGCCCTGAGGAACACCGGAGTTGATAGGATGAGGAAGTTAGCGATGGCCGTCCACAACCGCAGCTATGGAACGGCCAGAAAGGAAATTAGAGACAAAGGCACAAATGAAGGGATAGAAACCAAAGGAGGGTTTAGAAATTAAAGATTTGTGCCAGACTCTATCGAAGGCCTTTGATATATCTAGTGCAATAGAAAAGGTCTCACCGAAGTCCCGAAAGGAGGATGACCAAGAGCTAGTAAGATATGAAAGAAGATCACCAGTAGAGCGACCTTTAAGGAAACCATACTGGCGATCTGATAGTAGATTATGAGAAGAGAAATGCTTAAGAAATTTGGAAGGAAGAATAGTTTCAAAAACTTTAGAGATACAAGAGATGAGAGCAATTGGACGATAGTTGGAGGGTTGAGAGTGGCCACCCTTCTTTGGGACAAGTTGATTGAGAGCAAACTTCCACCAAGAAGGGAAGATGTTATAGGAGAGACAGAGACAAAAGAGTTTGTCTAGGCAGGGAGTCAGCACAGAAGCACAGTTTTTGAGTACAACAGGAGGAACACTGTCCGGACCGTACGCCTTCTTAGTATTAAGCCCAGAGAGGGTAGAAAATACATCTTTAGAAGAGATTAGGATATTAGGCATAAGTAGGAGAGAGGGGGGTGGAGAGGGAGGAATAGCACCTGAATCATCCAAGGTGGAGTCTCTAGCAAAGTTTTAGTGAGGAGTTCAGCTTTGTCAGAGGAAGAAGTGATGGTTGTGCCATCAGAGTAGGAAAGGGGAGGGAAAGACGAGGAAGAAAAATTGTTGGAGAGGTTTTTGGCTAGATGCCAGAAAGCTTGGGAAGAGCTAGAGTTGGATAGTTCAGTGCATTTATTATTGATGAAAGAGTGTTTGGCAAGTCGAAGAACAGATTTGGCTTGACTCCAGGCAGAAACATAGGAAGAATGAGACTCTTGAGTCTTAAGGCGTCGGTACCGTTTGATATGATAGTCTACCCTACCTTCCATTATCCCTGTTTTCAAAATGTTCACAAATTGGGACGTTCATATTACATGGGTCGACAACTAGACTACCACAGCCAAACATACAGCAGAATAATGGCTAGCTACAATAAAAGTCACGTTCATAAGTAAAGTCAGGTCAAAGCTTTTTTTGTAGTTTAGGTGACTGGCCAATATTCAGAGATGGAAATGTTCGTATTAGTGTAAGAATATATCTCATATAAGGTAACCATAAATTGAGGTATTTTCTTTGTTAAGCTATAGCTACGATCATGCGATGTATTTACTTATTTATGTATCTGTTTATTTGTATTTGTAATCGGACCTCTAGATGTTAACGATGTGAATCTGGCGAGACAACGATGCTCATGAATATAATTGTTATAGGTTATTCAGTGAATTAGCATAGTCTATCTATCTATCTATTGCCTGACGCCATGATCCCCGAAGGGGTGGCCACGAACGAACTGCCCCCATGCACCTCTGTCCCCAGTCAGTCGACGCCCCTCCCCCCAACCAGCACCGCCTTCGTTCATGTACTTCCTCACTCCATCCTTCCACCTCTCATTCGGTCTACCTCTCCCTCTCTGTCCCTCCACCTCACTCTCGTACACCCTTTTAGTCATTCTCTCGCTTTCCATACGTTCCATATGGCCGAACCATCTCAAGTTGTTCCTTTTCACACTTTCCAGCACATCTACCTCCACACCACACCTCCTTCTTACTTCCTCATTAGTCTGTCTATCCCTCCATGTAACTCCGCACACACTCCTTAAGTAATTCATTTCCACTGCTCTCACTCTTGGTCTGAGTCTCTCAACCAACGTCCATGCTTCGCTTCCGTAAGTCAGTGTTGGGATTACCACACTGTCATGCAAGGACTTCTTCACTTCCATACTGACCACCGTATTTCTTGTTACTGCTTTTAGCGTTCCTACAACCCTCTTCCCCTGTTGTACCCTCTCCCGCACTTCTTCATTCATAGTCCCATCTTTACTCAACACACTACCCAGATACTTAAAAGAGTTGACGATCTCCATAGCCTGACCGTTCAGCTTCACCTCACACTCTGTGACTTCACCCCTTTCGAAGACCATAACCTTGCTCTTCCCCGCATTTACCTTCAAATTCCGTTTTTTGCACACATAGCATAGTGCTTCTCTCTAACGGCAAAATGAAAAGCCATTGTAAACCTACACGCATATTTGTATAAACATTAATATAACATGTACGACAAATAAACACCTATTCTGTAAGTCCACCTACTACCCACCAACCTGTTCATATTATCCACAGTAAAGATCCATTACGTACCCAATATGTCCACATCACCTGTTCTCCAAATGCCCAATAGTTGCAAACTGTGTTTGTCAATAAACAAAGGCTGCACACGACACACGCACTTATTGCAATCACAACTTGACAAACGTAATCTACGTACATCTGAATAATTACTAGGTACATAAAAGTCAAGTTACCGGCTACAAGGAGTTTTGCATAGTACATAAATATCTTAAACAATACGTTTTTAACAAAATTTAATACAAATTATTACTACCACTACCCTTGTTTTCAAAATGTCCAAGAGTTGTCGAGACAAGTAATCACAAACTACAGGGTACTCAAGAAACGTACAGTAGAGGGACATCAACTTCATTAACATATATACAGTAGTATAAACGTGAAGCAGAAGAATGACCAGGTAAAGAAAAAGTAACTTTGATGGCTAAATACCAAGCTGTTTGGGAGTTTTGCATAGTTAATGAATATCATAAATAACACATTCTTACAAATGCCATGCAGGTATTAGGAATTAGTTCAATAAATATCATGAGTGAAATATTCATGCCACAAATACAATCTTATATAAGAAAGAAACAGCGTAGGCTGCAACATTTATGGTTAAAAAACACATGTGCAGATATGGTCCCAGGTTTATTCAACGTTTCGCCTTCTACGGCTTCTTCAGGAATAAAACGAATAACAGTAATAACACGAATAACACGAATAAGAGGAATAACACGAATAACACGAATAACACGAAAACAACGTTGTATTCCTGAAGAAGCCGTAGAAGGCGAAACATTGAATAAACCTGGGACCATATCTGCATATGTGTTTTTAACCACAATATTATATATTTACGAGTTGCAGAGCATTATGTCCCGTAAACGTAAACGCAGGCTGCTCAAGCCAATAAAATTACGGTATCACAACTTCACAACCATGTATGTATGTATATACTCAGGCACATACCCCATTGCTGGGGGTGGCCGCCACAAGACAGAGCCCGAACAGAAACAATATTTAAAGTTCCTATTCTCAGAGATCGGGACCACTTTCGCGTTCTCTCGCCTATTTCTTTGTCTCGTCGAGTAGGACAATTATACAAGGGGAGGAGGATTCCTACGCCCCTGTCCCCACAAACATAACAAATGTAAATCTGAATAACGACCAGGTAAACAAAACAAACAAAATCGCGTTGATGGCTACATTATCGGGAGCTTGGAATGTTTGCATAGTTGGCAAATATACCTGTGGTAAATGCTTGCAAAGTATTTGGAATTCGTTCACAAACAATGATAAATGAACAAACAACACGTGCCACTCCAAAAGTTGCAGAGAATCATGTTCGGTAAACACAGGCTAGACAAGACATCCAAATTAGAGGGACCTAATGCTTGACAAACAGAAGTAAACGCAAACCGGACAAAATTTGACAAAGTAAAGCAAAAGTCATGTTGATGGCTAAATTCACGGTGGCCAGATTATGTCGTGCACGCGAAATAGGTCTGTTTGTTAAGGGAGCCCACCTCGCTCTTTTTCCTCTTTCTCTCCCTCTCTCTTTGGCTTGTATCCATTCGGCCCCATTCAGCCTACTGTTTTAAGACATTTACCACCATCCAGGTGTCAATAGTTTCCTGGCGAGCGGTAGCGAGCCAGCATATATATATTTTTGTTTTGACAGCAAGCTAAATTTGTACATTTTTCGATAGAAAAATGTCTCCGGCGAAGCCGGATTTCTCCAAACAATGCTGGCTCGCTATCGCTCGCCAGGAAGAAATCGACACCTGGATGGGGATAAACGTCTTAAAACAGTTGGCTGAATGGATTAAAGCCAAGGAAAGAGAGAAAAGGAGAGAAAGATAAAAAAAAAAACGGTGACCCCTCTTCATGACAATACCAATATTATAGTCAATGTTTTCACTTGGCGGTAAATATAATCCCTTGGCAGCATATTTCTCTATAATAACTGTAAACATACACAACTACCATGTATAACTGTAAACATACACAACTACCATGTATAACTGTAAACATACACAACTACTATGTATATGGGAAATATTTGTATTTTTCTGAACCTCCTTCTTCATGTTTAGCCCTATTAGTTTTCCAATGTTAAGACTTTCGCCCATATCTTTGTCAATATTTAGACTTTTGGTGCTATTTACGTGTCGATTTTTTCCTGGCAAACGATAGCGTGCCTGTAATTTAAGAGGAACCGGCCTCTGGCCGAAATTTTGTTTCTACCGACAAATGTACTAATTTATCTCGAAGGGGATCTTTGGAATGTTTTTGTTTAAGCCTTAATAGAGGTCTAGGGAACAAACTAAACCATTACATATATGCCAGTAAGAAATCAAAATAATAAAATCAATAAAATAAAGTCCCCTTAAACTGAAGTTAATTATTCATAATTAATAATATATTTACCTAAATAATCGTTGTAATTGCTAAGGAATCATTATGGTGTCATTGTAAATTACCGACAGTTGAAATCAAACAGACTTAAAGTAGCTTATCCTAGCCTATACTAATCTATTCTAGTCAAGCTTACCTTAACTTGTCATATTCTAACCTATCCTAGCAGAAGCAGACAAACTAAGCTAAACCTTACCTATTCTAATCAAATTAAGTCCATCCTCGCCTATCTTAACCTACCCTGGCCGAACCAAACCAAACGAAATCTGTCCTAAGAAACCACTCCGATTTTATCACAACCTGTTTTCTCCTCTCCAAATCAAATCTATACTTAACCTTACTTAATCCTATTTATTCTTACTTACTATATATCGATATAAACTAATCAATATTAATATAGAACATTATACCATTGGTACTTGTTCTTTCTTCTACTCAACAAATTAACTCTGGAACTCTCTCCCTCAATCAATCTTTCCTACATTCTATGACTTAAACTGTTTTAAGCTTCGTGTGTCCAGGCATTTTGACCCCAACGTTCCTTGACTTTGGCTCCGTCACTCTTTTGGCTTCGGGTGAGACACTCGTTACAGGAAACCTGTCTTTTGTATCTTTCATACACATAGGAAAAACGTGTACAGTGTCTGTCAGAAAATAGGCAGAGGTGCCATGTGTACAGGAATAGCGGCAACATTTCCTATAAAACTATGAGAGAATGACGCAATTTATTTAACATATTATTAAGCCATAAATATATATGTAATGTTTTTTTTTCTCGCGAGTTAATAGTCACTGTCTTGTTTCTATCATAAACTGTCTTGATATTTCGGTGTAAGTATCCTAAAGAAAAAATCGACCCCTAAATGGCATGACAGGTCTTAAAATTTATAACGAAATGGGACGAAAGGTCTTAAAATCGCCAAACAAATGGGCTGAACGTTTAAAAATTAAAATAATAGTGGGATTAAACACAAGGGAGAAAGGGGACCAGAAAAACGACTGGTCCCCTTAAGTACATATGGTGCCAGGTTGATACAGCGTAGTGTCTCACCTTCTCGGCCTGTTCGTAGTCCAGTGGAGTTGTGAGGGTGAGAACGCCGGTGTGGGGGTGGATGGAGAACAGGGTCTCGGCCTCGGCTCCACTCAGACCGTAGCGCACTGCCCCACCTGTGAGGAATGTCAAATAAAACAGATTAACCCGTTCGATACCTGTGCCGTCCTTCTAACTTTATCTATCTATCTATCTATTGCCTGACGCCGTGATCCCCGAAGGGGTGGCCACGAACGAACCGCCCCCATGCACCTCTGTCCCCAGTCAGTCGACGCCCCTCCCCCCAACCAGCACCGCCTTCGTTCATGTACTTCCTCACTCCATCCTTCCACCTCATATTCGGTCTACCTCTCCCCCTCTGTCCCTCCACCTCGCTCTCGTACACCCTCTTAGTCATTCTCTCGCTTTCCATACGTTCCATATGGCCGAACCATCTCAAGTTGTTCCTTTTCACACTTTCCAGCACATCTACCTCCACACCACACCTCCTTCTTACTTCCTCATTAGTCTGTCTATCCCTCCATGTAACTCCGCACGCACTCCTTAAGTAATTCATTTCCACTGCTCTCACTCTTGGTCTGAGTCTCTCAACCAACGTCCATGCTTCGCTTCCGTAAGTCAGTGTCGGGATTACCACACTGTCATGCAAGGACTTCTTCACTTCCATACTGACCACCCTATTTCTTGTTACTGCTTTTAGCGTTCCTACAACCCTCTTCCCCTGTTGTACCCTCTCCCGCACCTCTTCATCCATAGTCCCATCTTTACTCAACACACTGCCCAGATACTTAAAAGAGTTGACGATCTCCATAGCCTGACCGTTCAGCTTCACCTCACACTCTGTGACTTCACCCCTTTCGAAGACCATAACCTTGCTCTTCCCCGTATTTACCTTCAAATTCCGTTTTTCGCACACTGTTCCAAACTCATTTACCAGACCCTGCAACTCCCATTCATTATCACTCATCAGAACTGTATCATCCGCAAACAGCAGTATAGGTAGCTTCCACTCAATTCCCTCCCTTTTCAGCGATACACCAACATCCACTGCTCTTGATAGTATTTCTTTCATAACTCCATCCATATATACAGTAAACAACCACGGGGACATCACACACCCCTGTTTCAAACCAACATTCAGGTCAAAGAACTCGCTCTCCTCACTCTCCACACGTACTGCCGCCTTTGCACCCTCATACATGCTCTTCACTGCTTTCAGCAACTTGCCCTCTACTCCGTATATTCTAAGTACTTTCCACAAACCTTCTCTATCCACTCTGTCATAGGCCTTCTCCAAGTCCATAAAGGCAACATACACCTTTTGTTTCTTCTCCATATACTTCTCCACAACACAATTCAGGGTAAAATCTGATCTACACATCCTCTTCCCTTCCTAAAACCTCCCTGCTCGTCGCCTATCCATTTCTCCGTTCTCACTCTCACTCTCTCAATCACTACCCTACTGTATACCTTCCCTACTACACTTAGAAGACATATTCCTCGGTGGTTACCACACACTCCTCTTTCCCCTTTGCCCTTATATAGGGGGACTATTATGCCAGTCTTCCAGTCATCGGGTGCACTCCCCTTCTCCCATGCTAGTTTGCACATTTTCCATACCCATTCTATCACTATCTCACCACCATACCTCAACATTTCCCCACACACTCCATCTGTTCCTGGTGCTTTCCCCAACTTCACTCTTTTCATGGCTTCCCACACTTCTGACCTCCTGTCTAACTTTATGCTGGCTACTTTTAGACAATTTTATTCAGTCTATAATGGGCCTCCAACAATTAATAGGCATCGAACTATCTCACTGAACTCTTTTTTTATGACCACAGATCCTTTTTTAAACGGCACACAATCGTCTAAATATAGCTAGAATATAATTTACCAAGACATCGCTGGTACAGAAGGGGTTAAAAGTTGATAATAAAGATGGCAGAGGAGGCAAGTTAAGAGGGAAGGATTATCGATGGAAAAGGATAAGTACAGGTGGGAGAGAAGATTAGTAAATGGTGGAATAATGGGTAGATTAGGAGTGGATGAAGAACAATGTCTTTAGCGGGTACAATTTTGTCCACACTCTTGAACGGCGACAACCAGAGAGACGACAGTTTCGCAAGCTAGCCCACCTCATTTTAACCTAAATTAACCTAACAAGTGGTACGCATGGACATAACTTGGCAGTGGCTCTGGTGGCCTCGTTTACGTCTACCTTTAGAGATCAATCATGTTTCATTAGAGGTGGAGTCACTTGTCAAAGAAATTATCACCAAGCATATCATTGTCCCGGTCAATCCAACTCGCCCTGTTTACACGTCCAGACTATTTCTCATGCCAAAGAGGGGCAGCGCTCAGATGAGCCTGGTCGTAGATTTGTCTCAACTGAATCGCTACATTCACAACCCATCGTTCAGGATGCTTACTGTGAATCAGATCAGGTTAACACTTCCACTGCAGAGTTGGTGGTGTTCCTTAGACCTGACAGAAGCCTATTGGCATTTCCCAGTAAACAAACGGTTCCAAAAGTTCCTCGCACTGAGGATCAGGCATCAATCTTATGTTTTTCAAAGAATGACTTTCGGTCTGAACCTGGCACTTTGAGTATTTACCAAATTAGTCTGACAGGCTATTACAGCAAGGGATCACGATCATGTGGTACTTAGATGACTGGCTAGTGGTAGCAGAGTCTGAGATATTATGCCTCCAACATGTCAATATAATTCTACATGTCAAATCCCTTGGGTTCAAGGTCAACTTGGCAAAGTCGCACCTTATCCCAACGAGGGTAATTCAGTGGGTGGGTCTGCTGTGGGATACAGCACACTTAACTCTCAGTCAGAGTGTGGACAATCGCAGCAGGTTTCACAGGAAGCTGTTTCGGTTCCTTCACAGTCTGACTACCACTATGAAAGTGTGGGAGTCCCTAGTAGGCTCTCTCAACTGGATTCAACTAACAGTACCGTTGGGCCGGTTGAAAGTAAAGAGGTTAATCTTGGAGGGAAACGGACATTTTCTGCTTTTGCCAACGGACAAGTAATGGCATATCCCAAAATTAATCCACAACTTACTGGCATTCTGGGCGAGGCCAGAAATATTACACTCAATTACGACATGGACATCTCCTCCGCCTACAGTGTGTGGTAGACACCGATGCTTCATGCACCCTGGGATGGGGGTCAGGGTCTTTGGTCCCAGTTCAAGGAATCTCACATCAATGCAAAAGAATTGCTAGTCCCTTTATTTTTCCTTCAGGCACACGGTTCGACTCAAGTGGGAAAATCAATAGCCTTCCGAATGGACAATCTGAATGCAGTCACGTGCATTCAGAAGCAAGGGTCAACGAAGTCTTGAGTGTTGCTAGAGTTGTCGGAAAAGATATTTGTGTTGGCGGAGAAGCTAGACATTTATCTCCACGCATCCTATCTGCCAGGCGTGGTCAACGTATGGGCAGATGCTCTGTCACGGAAACAGAGCACACGAGTAGAATGGGCTCTCAAGCAAACCGCCTTTCAATGGATGATTGCAGAGCCGTACCGTCCACAAGAGGACTTATTCGTGTCCGAGGAGAACCACAGACTTCCTCTCTCACCGGGTGCAAGCCCCGGCGGGAGGACCAGACGCATTGCTGACTGACTGGAACAAATGGAATTCCATTTATCTGTTTTCACCACCAGAAGCTTTACTCATGTGTCAAGTAGTTCACAAACTACTTGAGACTTAGTCTCGATGATCGCGCCCCTGTGGCCGGCTCAGGTGTGGTACTCGCAATTGAAGACGTGGTTCGAGAACCCGGTGTCACTCCCGATCTCGTATTTTCACTAAGAGACGATTGGCACCCTAAAGATCTCGCTAACTTTTGCCTTGTTGATATTCAGAAGGCCGAATGGTTAGCCAACTGTGGGGATAGAGTTACCAATAAATTGATTAATCAATACACCCGCTCTACTAGACATCAGTACCAATCTCACTGGAAAGCCTTTACTACTTGGATTGTTGAGACTGACCAGACCGTGGCCTCAGTGTCCTTAATTTTCAAATTCTTAGATTATTCCGTTTGAACATAAGGGCTTGTCAGTAGTCACTCTACAAAATCACATTATCGCAATTAGAGTTCCCATTTTTTATTTGACAGGGCTCTCAGTACCTCAGGCGGAGGAGGCGGCATTCATGCGTGCATGTTTCAAGCTTCGCCCACCACCACGCCAGCTCATGCCTACCTGGTCACTTGACAAAGCTTTGTCTTTACTTCATTCTCAGAAATATAGTCACAGCCCTACTTTTGATTCAATTTAAAAAAAGGCTGTGTTCCTTATGGCTTTGGCTACAGGAAACCGGGTATCTGAGCTGGCGGCGATGAGCAACGAACCCAATTGTCTTAGGTTCATGCGGCGTAATGCGAGTGTTCAGATTGTGCCGTTGCCCACTTTTGTCGCCAAAAATGAACACAATGAACATGTGTTCACCGAGTTTGAGGTGCTGGCGCTCAAAAAAAGGTGACACTCACCACAAGCTACTGTATGTCCGGTGAAGTCAATACTATCCTATGTTGAGTATCCCGTCCTAACCAACTGGGAGCTCTTTGGGTTAATCAGTCAGGTAAACGTCTCAGAAAGTGGCACATAGCAGCTATTTTAGTTGATGTGATCAAAGAAAGCAATCCCGGAGCCATTGGGAGGGCTCATGACGTAAGGAAGTGGGCAGTTTCACTTCGGGTTCTAAAGAATTTCTCGGTAAATGATATTCAACAAACAAATTTGTGGGCTTTGAATCACACCTTTTTGACACGTTACCTGTCTGTTACTTTAGATAAACCACGTATGACCCGCGTTGCATTGAGGCAGCAGGTCTGAGTTGTTCGGTGCTTTTTATTTCAGTTTTAAGAAAAGAAGGGGGGGGGGGGTCGATAGTTAAGAACCTCAGCCCGCCAGACGTGGTAGTGCGATTGCACTGTGATAATCATTATCCTATGTTCCTCAAAGACTCGAAGCTAGTCAAGAGTCAAAAATATTTTGTACTGTACATTGTGATATGCATAGACAAGTATTTTATTTGTATACAGTTACATATGTTGTATATACATGTTTCTGAAATATTTGTACATATAATCGATTAGTTTATAATTATGCAGTGCAATTTTTCTACAACCTCTATCCAATGTTTCAGGAAGCTTGTACACAGGTATATTTTTAAGTACGCTACCTGTACCTTCTTTTTAAAAAATTTACTATTTTTGTCACAAAAATAAACAAAGTTAGAGCTCTAAGCAATGGGTTTTTCTTATCCTATTTTTATTGTTAGTGGTGTTGATATTTATCACGAATGTCCCCCTCCAGACTTGTGTTATCAGGCATATCGTCAATGATGGAGGGGCCACTAATATATTATAAGTTTGTGTCCCGAAGGGAAGAATGAAAACCTAATATTTTGTAGTGGCCCCGGAATCATTGACAATCCCGGCCATCCCAACCATCCCCTTCCCATTCGTTCTGATGTTTTGTGGAGTATCTTGATATATCAGTTAACCTCTCGGCTGCACAGCCCCTGTAGTATACACCATACCCCTGTGCGTAGGTATTCTGATTAATTCCTCACTAAAATTATTAATTTACCATAAATATAGGTAATACTTATCCATAAGCGCCTATTTTATGTTTAATATGAAGATGGTAACATGTAACAACAATAAAACAAGTGGGAATAGTGTTTGGATGGTCAAAATTGCGAATTATGGTCGGCCGGTCCATTCATGCATTGTGGAGCAGAGCGAGCCAGACCTTCCCCTCGCGAGGCCTGAAGCTTGACTGACTCATTCACCCACACCCTACCTTACGCAACACACTCGATAGTCACATGACAACACAATGGAACCAGCCTGGAGATGGTGACACGAAAATATACCAATGAATTAGGGAATAACAGGGGAAATAGGTGATAATTGAACGGGGGGGAGGAGAGTAGGAGGGGACTTTGACACATGTGAAGGAGTGATTGGAGGTATGGAGGGAAATTATCTCACTTAAACACCATTTTTTTTTCTTAAGTGCCACTGGGGTGTTTTAAATGTTTTTTTTTAGGCCTAGGATCTTAAGAGTCTTCCCGCAGTCGCCCAGTAAAACCTCTTAAGAGTCTCCCTGCAACTGCTGGGTTAAGGAAGATGACGCAGCAGCGTCTCGATGCGAACCCACGCTAAGCAAACATCTGCACTACAGGAAACATAAAACAGATAAGAGTTCTAATCTTTTTCTTTTTCTTTATTTGTAATTAGATTTTTCGTAGTGGCATCGGCATCATAAGGACAAGTCAGTAAGTAATTATGAGCGTACGCATACGATGAATTGGTCTCTACGCTCTGGGGCGGATGATTTGAACAGCTGTCTCAGGGGTTCAAAGAGAGCCATTACTGTATAAGGCGTAGGTATAATTATATTTCTTTATTGTATCATCATAAATTGGAAGTCCGATTATAAATAAATGCGTTTATTTTGGTAACTACCATAGTTTACGAAAATATCAAATATAACTGTAAATTAACATTGAACTGGTAAATATTGTCTGATAATTTGGTATCATATTATCCATGTAAGGGGAAACTATTTGGTATCATATTATCCATGTAAGGGGAAACTATTTGGTATCATATTATCCATGTAAGGGGAAACTATTTTGGCGAATTTGGAAAAATTATAGTTTACATAATATTATAATGCCCTTAGTATATGACTTTGACCTGCAACCTTGACCTTTCAGGATTTTTGTTTAATATCCTCATCTTTGCATAGGCCAGATATTTATGTTAAATTTGGGAAAACTATTCACAAATATTACAGAAACTAATGTTAACCTTTTACCTTCATCTTTAATTATAAGCTATGGAATAATGTTCTTAACCCTTACAGTCCCAGGCCCGAGTATATTCGTCAGTAGATAAGTAACTCCCCAGTCCCAGGCCCTAGTATATTCGTCAGTAATGTATTTGTCTTGTAACTGCCTGTATAAGGGCTTAGTTTATTTTTTATTTTTTTAAGCCTTGTAAAAAAAAAAAAAAAAAAAAAAAAGTGAGAGATCCAATATTGCCTCATCTCTTGAGGTGAAAAGGTGGTCCCTCCTGCCATTTTCGCCACAGTGCTTGGGACTGCTGGGGACTTTTATTACTGTATCCTATGGTACTCGAGTACCAGGTTAAAAGTGATCGATAAGATATCCTAATACATGACATACATTGCCGAAATGTTGACATTTTACTGAATAATACAACTTCATATAATATAATATCTTTGATATTAAACTGTAAATAATAACAAATATATCATTTGAATGACATTCTCTGTGAACATTTTGAGGACACCCATTAACCCCTTCATTACCGAGCATGAATTTTTCTATTATTTCAAAATATTTAGAGGCTTATATATGGCTAAGGAAGGATCTGTGGTAGTTAAAAGGGTGACTAGAGATACTTTGAAGCTTTTTAACCCAGCAAGCGCGATAGGCCTCACGGAAGGGTCACCATAGCGAACACGATAGGCCTCACAGAAGCAAGACCATAAAAAAACACTCCCAAAACACCCCAGGGGCTCTCAAAACAAAGGAATATATAATTACGTGAGATGATTCCTCTCTAGTACTTTCTACCACTCATCCATATGTTTCTCAACCCCCCCTTTCCCCACCTTATTCACCCCTCCTACATTATCACCTATTTTTCGTCTTATTTTCATCATTTATCGATTATTTTTCTCTCCCGCGGTAATGTAGCACAAGTGGGTTGCATAAAAGATCACTATATAACACCAGACACTTCCCACTTGCTTCAGTTGAGTCTGAGAGAGCAAGAGAGTAAGGTGTATGCATCGCTCCCTCACGCCTGAAAATACGACCGGTTGGCGAATATTTACGATTTTCACCACCCAAATGCTTTTCCTACTTATTTTATCTCTCTTCAAGGTTCATATATTCATCATATATGTACATTGACAAAACATAACGCTTTATATTATAAATATAACAAATTCTGTCAGAATCCAAGGCTAGAAATTCACAAATAAGTACCCTTGCCCCTAGGGCATTTTTGCGCTTAATGGGTTGCTCCATGTCCTTCCTAAGCTAAATAAAGCCGTATAATCATAGCCAGAATATAATGGAAAAGACGGCTTGGTAATAAAGGGGTTAACAAAACCTAGGAGGATGTTGTGAGCGAACGGACGAACAGGCAGATGGACACAGGAGGAGTGACCTTGGCGCGGTACGGGCGAGTAATAAGTATAAAAGTACCATCCTTTTAAGGGGGTAGTACTCGCTTTTTATGGTTTTTATGGTTTTTATTAGTTTTGAGGTTTTAAGACGTTCGTTCAGTTAGTTTGGCGATTTTGAGACCTTTCGCCTCATTTTTTATCTATATTAAGACCTTTCGTGCCCTTTAGATGTCGATATTTTCCTGGCGATCGATAGCAAGCTTCTAATTATAGAAGGGATCGGCCTTCGGCGGCGAAATTTTTCTACCGAAAAATGTACACATTTATATTAAAATGAGGTCTAGGGGGTGTTTTTCTAAGCTTGATGGAGGTCTAGCGAAGAAACTCAAAAATATATTAATAAATAAATATATAGACCAAAAACCAAGCACTACCCCCTGAACAAAGCAAAGGAGTCCTCAATAAATATATTATAATCCTTGTTACTAACCTTGTTTGTGCCTGGCTGACACTCTGGCAATGGTAGAGTCTGTAGGAGCATCTTCAGCCACTAACACACAGTACCGATCCCTGCTGAACTCCACCAGTCCACCACCACCACCACCGCCTCCACCTCCATCACCACCACCACCTCCACTAAGCAGACGTGTAGCTGTGGGAGGAAAGAGATTTGCTGGTTAGAATTACAGTACATACGTCGTCAAATACCTCAGTACAACATAACTATACTCGGTTTAATTTCATCTGGCGGTAAATTTAATCCCTTAGCAGCTAATTTATCGATACGTAATGCAAAAATATGAAGCCACTATGTCTTTGCATCATATGAAGCCACTATGTCTTTGCATCATATTAAGACCAAGTTAATATACTTAACACCATCTTTCACTACAGAGTCTTCAAAATAACGGAGAAAGCTTGATGGGAACTTTGCAAATTGCCGACTTGCGAGTTTCGTTCTATAAGGAAGTTGGAGCTGTGACACCGATATTTAACAGAATTTACAGCGAAAATACGGTCATAGTACATTTATAAATACATAAAACCCAATTCAACATATCATTTATCAATCAGAAGCGTACATTATTCTTGCATTTCTGTTTAATATTGATGTTCACGGCTCCAACTTCCTTATAGCCTGAAACTTGCAAGTGGTCAATTATCGTCAGTTGAAAAGAAACAAGGTATAGAACGACAGTAGGTGAACCGGTTAAAGACCTAACTAACCTTTCTAGTGAATCTTCATAATATCAAAACCGTTGTCTACTATTAGTTAAGGGGAGATGGGCCGTGTATTTGGTCTATTAATTCATGTATTCCTTTATTTCTTAGTTTCCTCGCTAGACCTCCTTCAAGCTTAAAAAAACACCACCTAGACCACCCTTCAAGATAAATTTGTAAATTTTTCGGTAGGAAAATCTACCGGCCGTAGGCCGGTTCCTCTTAAAATTTCAGGCTCGCTATCGCTTGCCAGGAAAACATCGACACATAAATGGCACGAAAGGTCTTAAAATGGACAACGAAATGAGGTGAATGTTGTTAAAATCGCGAAACTAATGGGCCGAACGTCTTATAATCTCAAAACAAATGGGGCTTAACACGAGGGAGAGCAGGGATCAGAAAACGACCCATTTTCCCGTAAGCTGTTTACACCATTAACACGAACACATACAATAACCTCTTTATCAAGTAAATACAATTAGTGTTATAGGTATTAGACTGTCTTCAGTGGGACTCATTTGTTATATAAACTTCATTCATCTTTCTTAAACAATAATAATAATAATAATAATATTTATTCAGTTAGCATTTTACAGAGTTGGTACCACATCATAAAATGTTACAACTATGACATGTACCAGCCTTGCATAATTCCAACTAAGGATAGCCCAATAAGGCCGTTAGGCGTATTTCCATTGGGGTCCCTGTGGGATTAGGTTAGCTGGGGAACAGAGGAGGATAAAAAAAATAGATACATTTGAGAAAGTATTTCTAGGGGGTTATTTTAAGATACCTTACATCCTATAGTATATATCAGTAATCCGTAATCAGTAATAATTTCAGTTTGTTTTGCCTATCTCTTGTGTTGTATTTAGTAGTAGCCATAAGCTTGGTGCTCCCTTCTCGCAGCTGTCCGGTTCAGGTGCTCCTTCAGGCTACGTCTGAAGGAATACAGTGTTCTCTTTTCACGGACTGACTGGGGTAGGTCGTTCCAGTCTTTGATGGCAGTGAAGAAGAATGTTTGCTTACCCTGTCCTTGGATTCTCGGAACCGTAAAATTAAACATGCTATTTCTCGTATTATGACCACTCCTCTCATTTGCTTTAACAAAATCACTCTTTAGATACTCTGGAGCTCTGTCATAGAATATCTTGAAGGCATTAGTGAGCCTGATTTGTTTGGCCCTGTCAGAGACATTGAGCATACCTAGTGACTGAAGTTGTTCCTGACCAACATGCGATCTGGGTCCTAGGTTCAGCATGAACCTAACTATTTTATTTTGAGTGACCTGAAGCTTGTGCTGTGCTGAATTAGATGATGCAGAGTACCAGGATGACACAGAATAGTCAAAATGACATTGAACAAGCGCTTGGCAAAGGGTCTTTTTGGTCGCCGCTGGCAAGCATCCCACCTGTCTGTACAGGTAATTTATACGTGCTCTACACTTACTCAGTGTGGTAAACTATCAATGGAAGTTAAATATTACTAAGCTATAATGAATCAAATAAATCAATCTAAATGAAAACTACTCCATATCTAAATTGAATTCAATCTGAAACAAGCTAATTTATATCCAAAGGTCTCACATAATAAATTAGATATAGGGTAAGGTTATAAGGGTTAATATTAGCCAGGTATTAACTCACCAATAGTTCCACGTGGCAATGAGGCAAAGGAGAACGTTTTACCCAATATGGCGGTGGACAATGGGGAACGAGATTTCGGTCCCGAGACTCGCGTCAAGTTAAAGAAAGAATAAATGATTAAATGAGAATGGACATGAATATTATGCTTATCTGTCAGTCAGTCATGGCGTCGATGAGAGCGTCGTGATTGTGTAGCTGAGTGTATTGCTGTATGTGTATTGTGATTAGAGGCACAAAAGCACGATCAACTGAGGGCGGAAAATTAGATGTTAACTGGTTGGTGTTCGTGAAGGCTATGGTGTTCCTCGAAAGCACACCTTGCTGCCTTGGCAAACCGCCAGGAGCCCAAATTATCGTACCGCATCTAGGTTGCTCTATACGATAAATTATATTAATATATACAATAAATTCATATATACTACATAAGACCATGGCAATATTGCTTAATAGTGTATTAGGCCTTTTATAATTTAACTTATTTACAATCTTATAATATACGATCTACTCATCCTACGTCGTGCTGTAGGAGCGATCGTGACGTCACAGAGACATACGAGATCACAAAAGAGTTATATTCTATCGTATTAATACGATACTCAGGATAGATTCCAAAATTGTTTCACCTGACAAAGTCGAGTCCAGTTTTAGTCCGAGATATTTAACTTGTGACACTGTTGTTATACGAATATCATTACAGTTGACCGAGAAGCCCACAATGTCTTTCAGTTTGCGTTTAGTTCCACATAAGATGGCTTCCGTCTTGCCCAGGTGAAGAGATAGTCTGTTGTCCACTAGCCAATCACTATATGATTCTAGTACTTTGGAAAGTGAAGCGGCAATACTTATTGGGTCTTTTCCTGAAACCAGAAGCACGCTGTCATCTGCATACAGTAATAATTTACACGAGACGCTCAGTTCCAGGTCGTTCACATAACAGAGAAAGAGTAAGGGACCAATGATGCTTCCCTGCGGGGCCCCACAGTTAATTGGCATAGGATCAGATATATTATCATCAATTTTGACTCTTTGTGTTCTACCACTAAGATAAGATTTAAACCAGTTCACTGACCCAATGCCCATTGCTTGTAGTTTATTACAGAGGATATCATGGTCTACTGTATCAAATACTTTTTGTAGATCAAGAAGAACCATACCGGTGTAGTTACCTTTAGACATTTCTTTACAAATGTGATCTGTTAAGTGGATGAGACAGAGAGTCTGTCGAGTACATGCATCTGAAACCTGATTGAAACTTATAGAATATATAATTTTCTTTGAGGTAGTGTTTAATTTGGGTGTATACCGCTCTTTCAAGGATTTTAGATACCATACATAATATGCTAACTGGTCTGTAGTTGCCAACTTCTAGTTTATATCCTTTCTTGAATAGAGGGGTTACAATAGCTTCTTTCAGTTCAGCAGGTACAGTGTTGGTGTTAATTGACAGGTTGATGATGTGGGTTAGGGGACCTGCTATACCAATGGCTCCATCTCGTAGAAATTTGGCAGGAATTTTGTCTGGTCCTGTGCTTTTGTGTACATTTAGGTTAGAGAGCTCGTCCAGAGTGTATTTTGGTGTGCTATTTTTGCAATCCAAATGTGTTTGGGTGTATGCCTTTATCCCTGTAGAAATTTCGAAAGGTGGCCGTTGTTGTCGTGTATTTATTGAGAGGTTGTGGTAGGTTCTGTGCAAGTGTGTTTGCTATGGAGGTGAAGAAGGAGTTGAAGTGGGTTGAAATTTGTCGTTTATCGTGGCAAACCTGATCATTAATGTTGAGAGCAATATTAGTGTTAGATGAATCCCTTGCCTTGTTGCTGTAGCCTGTTGTTTTTAGGTGCCTCCATAGTTTCTTTGGGTTATTCTGATATTCCTCTGCCTTACTGTGAAAATAATTAGATTTGCCGATTTTATTTTCCTACTTAGTTTATTCCTGGCCCTGTTGAACTCATGTTTCAGACCTTGATCCTGTCTATGTTTCACTAGCCTTTTTAACAGATTGTCTCTGTGTTCCAGAAGGTGTAGTATGTCATTGTTGATCCATGGGTCTGACCTTGCTTTAATTCGTATGTCTTTCAGAGGAGCTATTTCGTCTAGGATGTTTGTGATGATGGTTCTGAAGCCAACCCATGCGTCATTAACGTTTGTATTTCCAAACACTGGAGACCAGTCTGTATTCCATAAAATGTCCAGAAATGTTTCTTTGTTGTAGTTTCTGAGTGACCTTGTTTTGATGACCTTGTGATTCTGTAGGATAATTTTTGTGGTTTTCCATGTGCAATATGTGACGAAGTGATCACATCTCCTTAAACACAACTCTTGGCAGCTTCGCGGAAACAAATCGAGTGACTTTCTGATAGACTTACTGAAGGAATTGATTAATAGAAGAAAGTGAAGGATTATGTGAAAATTAGCCATTGTGTAGGAGTGGGTAACATGATGAATATAACTGATGTAAAATAGTGTAAGTGAAAGTGGCAGAATATGAGTTAGTGAGTGAGAATATGAGTGGGCGAATGACTGATGAAGTAAATGGATGAGTGAGATAAAAAGCAGGTGAATGACAAATAGTGTGACCGAGTGAGTGTGAGATTATGAATACTTGACGACAGGAAATGAGCGATTGAGTGAGTGAATGAGATGATAAATAACACTTAATACACATCGCCTGTCCATCATCCACATGTCCTATTACTCCCAGCCAATTTGAAGCGTGAGAATATAATGCTCTCTAATCTGCTATAGTAAATCTAATAGAGGAGAAAATAAGGGATACAATAAGGGAGTCAGCACAGAAGTACAGTGTTTTAGTACAATAGGAGGAACACCGTCCGGTCCGGTCCGTAGGCCTTCTTAGTATTAAGCCCAGAGTGGGTGGAAAGTACATCCTTGGAAAAGATTATGATGTTAGGCAAAAGTAGGAGAGGGGGGGGGGGGGTTGGAGAGGGAGGAATAGCACCGGAATCATCCAAAGTGGAGTTTTTAGCGAAAGTGGTAACAAAGAGTTCAGCTTTGTCAGAAGAAGAAGTGACGGTGGTGCTGTCAGAGTGGAAAACAGGAGGGAAAGACGAGGAAGAACATTTGTTGGAGAGGTTTTTGGCTAAATGCCAAAAGGCTTGGGCTAGAGTTCGATAGTTCAGTTCATATATTATTCATGAAAGAATGTGGCGAGGTGAAGAACAAATTTGGCTTGATTCCGGCCAGAAACATAGGAAGTATGAGATTCTTGAGTTTGAAGGCGACGGGACCATTTGAATGCTTTCTCCTTATTGTGGACAGCAGTAGAACAGGCGTGAGTAAACCAAGATTTTTTTGCATTAGACGGAGAGAAAAAAAAATGGAATGTATGCTTCAATGCTTGAGAGGATTACCTCGGCAGGCCATGGAAGCAAATGTCTTTTCATGGGAAATCAAAGAAATACTGCCGAAGAGCCTCCCAGTCTGCAGCGCCAAAGTGCCACAAGCGCCGCCGGCTGGGTGGATCGGGTGGCCGTACCGGAGAGATAGGACAGGTGACAGAGAAAAATTATGGTCGGAGGAGCCCAAAGGAGAGAAAAGATTTACAGTATAAGCAGAAGGGTTAGAGGCTATAGAAATAAGTCAAGAATGTTGGGCCGATCTCCGAAGCGATCTGGGATATGGGTGGGTTGCTGGACTAACTGTTCTAGGTAATTTAGGATAGAAACAATTTTAGCTTGTTCACCAGGTTGGTCAGTGGAAACAGAGGAGAGCCATTGGTGGTGGTGAACGTTGAAATCTCCTAAGATGGAGTTTTCTGCAAAAGGAAAGATGGATAGGATGTGTTCCTCTTTTGGATTTAGTTAGTCAATGGATTTTGGATAGTCAGTAGAATTTGGGGAGAGATAAACAGCGCAGAAATATTTAGTTTGTGAGTGACAAGAAAGCTTTAGACAGAGAGTTGAGAACTTAGAAGAATCAAAGAATCAATGATATTATAATACAGATGGAAATGGTAAAAATAGCGTCTAAAATATTTATATCTCAGAGTCAAGTTTTCGAAAAGCTAGTCTCATTTATACTTTCACGAGTTCACGTTTTCTCTATAACTCTTGGCAATATTTTCTATATTGAATTAATTATAGAAGAAAATTTACTCTATGGAAATCACTAAATATAAAAGTGTGTGCGAGTTGATATTGGAGTGTGTTACGTAATTAGGTCTCGACTATTTAATCTATATTACGTCGAACTAAAATGCCCGTTCATAATAATAAGACCTTTAACTAGAGAAAGCACATGGATAGTTAATTGCATGTTTTGTCTTCCCAGAAGAGGAAGAATACAAGTAGGCAAGAAGGGACTCTACAGCTAGAGACACACTTGATTTCCCTGGTGTCAGAGGGGGAGATAGTGATTTATCTCGTGGTAGGCCGATGGGACTTTCCTCTCTACTCTTTTTCTCTGGCTTCTTGCTTGACCTGGATTTTGTCTTGCAGGAGCTTCCTGTCTTCTGTTGTTGGTGTTCAGCCTACAGGCTGGGTTTTGTACCGCTAGCAGTGCACGGTTTCGGACCACATGCAACGGAATTGGTAGAGGTAGTTCTCGGCTTCTGGTGTCCTAGTTGATGACCAAGGAGATTCACGTTTTCCTTGTATGTTGTACTGGCTGGTCTCGAACTCAGCGTGTCTGTCCTTGGACCAGAATGGCTAGTCTCATACGTACTGCAGATGGTTGACCAAAACATGGTTTACCAACAACCACACTTTTATCCTGTCATATGACCAGGTGTCTAGTCTCGAACCTGAATTGCCCAGTCTCGTACTTGGGATCGTTCCAGTCTTTGGACCTGGATAGGCTAGTTTCGTTTGTAGCTGACATAGGCTACTTCTGCCAGTTTGGGTGAAGTAGTCTCTCCTATCCCTGCGTATGCTGCTTTCAATCCAGTGGGAGCTAAAACAGCATGGCTGGGCGTTGTTGTTGTTTACGCGCCCTCCGATAGCATTTTTTATAGTCGTCTGGTCACGTGGGGGCACCTGCGCGAATGAAGGGTGCGCTGGTCCTCTCTTTCTGGTGTTTTGGTATCCTTCTGGTGCAGTGATGTTGGTGGTGTTAATAACAGCAATTCTCATCATGGGCATAACACTCTCCTTTTAACATTTATCGGTGCATTACAGTAGAAATATTTATGCGAATACAGAAATTAAAAAAAAAGTAAATGCGCAGCTTTATCTAACCTTAACAGATATGTGTCAAACAAACAAACAAACAAAATAGTTTATTAGCCTTTTGTACAATTTGATCATGGGTGATTTACATAATAATCTTATTTGATATAACTAAGGCGGAGCCTTATGAATAGTAATATATATTAAAGGCTCCTAAAATATATTATCATATGTTTTACAGACGTGTAACTGATCGGACTTCGCCAATAAAGTCTATTTTCATATTAATATGTTCGTTTAATGTACTTTCTCTCGCTGTCACGCTTCGTTTAATGCGTCGTATACTGTCCTAGGTCATGCTTTGTATAATGTGTCGTACCCCCAGTCAGACGCCTCACCAAAAATAATCCTACAAACATCTCTTTTTTTTTACTAATACAGAATACATAAATATACATTTGCCTGAATATTCTTAGTACTTCCTTGATGAGTACATGACACTGAGAATTTTAAAATACCTTACATTGTGATTTATTGGCTACACTTACATAACAATTAATTCTTGTCTACTTAGAGTTAAAAATACATATTGTACACATATATACTGTATAATACACTTATTTATATATACACTTTATTAATAATACATTGTGTATATATATATGATGTTCAAGTAATGCAACTAAAAACATTTTTGCATATTACATGAACGTTCGGGGTTATATACTATAGAATGGTTAAATATTTTTGGCAATGCGTTACATTTTCATAAGTACTAAAAATATATGTTTTTGTATTAATCTTAAAAGTTGTCTTCAACTATTTCTTTCAATATTTGGGGTAGACTATTCCATTCTTTACATCCAGAGTATGAAATTAATTTTTAACTTAATTAACTTTTTTGCTTTTGGTGGTCTTAATTGATTTTTATTTCTAGTGTTTAAATTGTGAATGTTAGAGGCACTATTGAACGTTATTATCTGCCTATAATAGAGTTGACTATGGACGAATTTTAGAGATTCTAGTTTATGGATTTTTTCAATTTTTAATAGACATAATTCTTAAAAGAGTATATTTGTGTGGGCATAGTAGGCAGCCCCTGCAATTATTCTTACCAATTTTGTTTTGAAGGAACTCCAAAGGACAAACAATCGTCTTTGCGGCAGAACATCATGCAATATTGCAGTACTGCAAATGAGAGTAAAACAGACGTTAATAAATAGTTTTTAGGGCCTCTTTTGAAAGAAAAAGTTTAATTTTATACAAAACACCGGTTAGTTTTGAAAGCTTCCCGTGAATGTACTATGCATGTGTTCTCCAGCTTAGTCTACTATCAATATATAAGCCTAAGAATTTTGTTGAAAAGCGTCTCTGAAGTTTGTGATCTCCAATTTGTATTTTGATATTGTCTGCAATCATTTTGTTTCCCATAAATATAACATAATGAGTTTTCGAAATATTCAGCGAGAGTTTATTTGTTATTAACCAATTATAAAGTTGATTGAATTCTATGTTTACATCAAGAGCAAGTGTTTCCAGACTTGGCCCCGATCTGAATACACTTTTATCATCCGCAAAAACTACAAATTATAAAATGTTTGAAGAATGTATAATCTAATTTACATAAATTAGGAAGAGGAGTGGACCCAGTATTGAACCTTGAGGTACTCCTGTATTTATATGTTTACATGAAATGCCCTAGGTCATTACCTTATGTTCTTTTTACTATATATATATATATATAATATATATATATATATATATATATATATATATATATATAATGAACAGCAAAACCAACGCTGTGACGAACATTTTTATTTGGCAACGTTTCGACCCCATACAGAGAGTAATTTTTAAGCCTAAAATGAAGTAAAAACAAACTATTAATATCTAAGGTTGACATTTGATATAATATACAATAGCTTTAGTAACTAATAGTGGAACTAAACCTAATAATCCTAACTAATTGACACAAAAATACATGCAAACTAAGAGAGAAAACAAAAATTCAAAAACAAAACATACCATTAATAACATAGTAGGCCTAGTGGAATGGAGGAGTCTTGAGCCAAAAGGTGTGAAGAATGGAGAAATTTTCTATATATATATATATATATATATACAGTATATATATATAGTTTTTGTTTCTTTTTTCAATATATCCTGGCTAATATTAGGCGAAGATACTCCGTTTTGGAATGCCCTTTGGGAATTAAAGGGATAAATACATTTAACCCTTCGACTCCCATTCGACATGAGACGCAATGGGGAAAAATGTACAGTTGATCACAGAGGTTAACCTCGCTTTTTTTTTTTTTTTTTTTTTTTCTATATTCCAACTACTCCCTCTCGGGAATAGGCTGAGAGCCTGTACATTCCACAGCTCAACACGGTGAAGCCCGTGAGGTCTTGTTCCAGTCTGGGGAGTGAGACATGTGAAGCATCCATCATGGCTCGAAGCAGCTCCATCTCTGAAGCGGCTGGTTGCTTCGTTCAAGTGCTTCACCGTCTCACCCTCCAGACTCAGACCCTCACTCTCAGAACGCCACCTATTGAGCAGTGAACTCACTAGGTATTGTCCCCCTGTAACATATTTTGAATATGGGAATATTCATACAGTGTTATTTAATCAGGGAACAATGAGGGTATTTTTTTGGCATATCGGTGGGCTTTGTGGTAATGCACTGATACTAGGTACAGCACAAATTCAATCCCAATAATATCTTCCCATTGACATATCGGGATTTGAACCCGGGTCCATTGGATTACCAATCCAGTGGCATGACCACTCCACCACACCTCCCCTAATTAACTGGGGAGTTAGCTTAACTAACTCTGTGTGGGTTTTTTACCTCCGCACAACTTCATGCAGTGCGCAGGGGCACAGTGCACCCATTTATTGAATACTGTGTGCATGTGTTGGGAGGTTCCACCCATATCGCACTTCTCGAAAGGGCAGAGTCGAAATGTTTTTGTCTCATCAACTCGCCTCTTACTAATTCCCTACAATTAGTGTATACCTCCTCCCTTACAAGAGTAGGTGGCACCCGCCTTTCAACACATTACCACCCCTATTCTGTCCAACTCTCTGACCGGCCCAGCTTCATCAAATCTTACACTTAAACCTATAAATATAATGTATTATGTATCCACGAACCCACCAATGCTTGAACTGTTACGATCGGGTCTCGTATAAATCAGTGGCTCTTATACATTGGACTAGACTGGCATAAATGCAACAACGGAAACGCTAGATCCAACCCCTGATATATAATCCCGTCGAACAAAGAACACATATACCCTCCAGAGTTATATCTGCGATAGCGGGGTATCTTAACTCTCAGTATCTATGTGCTTCTACTATAGGCTGATGTTCTCTGAAACAGCCTAATACCTATAACATATGGTTGCTTAGTTATGGTACACAAGGAAAAGATAGTTAACTTAATTAAATCACAAGAGTGATCTAATGCAAACAAGAAGAAGGTTTACTTAACGTTACTTTAATCAATAATATCTGTCACTCCTTTATGAAAGAAAGGGTTGTAAAGTCCTCAAGCACCGAACAAGGAATCTTCTGAATAATGTCGGATGCTACTAAGAGGAACGTATCGGAAATGGAACCACAAAATAGCAGGAGGCAGGACAATGCACGTGTAGGCTAAATACACAAAAAGACTGGACCTATAATGTTATTGGACACAAGAATATTATAAGCGGTGCAACAGTAATAATGCTCGCCACGAAAAAGTAGTACTCCTATTAACAAAACCGGTCTATGCTGGTTGTGTCTCTCTACAGCAACCTAGACCTCAAAATGCTTGTGTAGAAATAATGGGTATGCATAAAAGAGTATAATTATGATCTAATCCAGCTAATGTCTACCCGGGTTAATAAAGTCTAGCTGGGATGCGCAAAGGTACAGAATTCTGGTGGAGCAAGGCAGCTCCTAGCCTAGTGTGGACCTTGGGTCTGTGCGGCCTGATTACGTTAATATGAAGGGGTGCTCTCTTGAGGATTCTCGATCACATGTATCGAGTATCCTCCTGGCGACCCTCAAAAGTAAAAGCAAATAGAGTTAGAACAGTGTTGGGTGGATTAGGCAAGAAGCCCTCACGCACTACACAGTCTAAACTCCAAGGTACACAGACAAAAGATCCACCCAGGTAACCCACAGAATCCGTAGTGTCGTGCAGCTCAAAAGTAGCCTACACAGTGAAAACACCAACAGCAAGGTACCTGATCCCTAGTCTAGCATTATTTAACCCTGTAGAAACATTAGTGATTGATGGAGACAGTCCGAGCAATACAATCTCCCAAAAAGACAACGACTATCTTCAACCTTAGCCTATTACATAAGAAATGTGAGATCCAGCATATAATACAGTCTGACCACCAATTCAAGGTGTGGATGCAGGGAACCAGAGGGGGATTGATATTAATAAAAGGTGAGGAAGTAGTGGAAATGATAGAGGCAGTAGGAGAGAAAGATTCTAAGACAAGAGTGTGGAACAGTTCATGGGAGATGCTTAGAGTATGCTGTCTGGGACGGATCTGACCAGGATATTTCCAGGGACCGCATGGCTGGAGTCCCAGTTCGCAGGAATGGCACGAGGGCGCGCGACAGTCGCCCAGTAAGCAGCCGCCTAGTAGGCCGTGTTAGGCAGGAGGCAACGAATCCCGCGAGGCCTATGTAAGGGGGCCAGCCACGCGCCACACTCACCACCAAGTCACACCACCTGGTCTCTCTCTCTCCCGCTCGCCTTCCCATCATTCAACTACTTAACACAATACTTTCAATTGACTAAATAAAATAGAAAGGATTGTGACAGACGAAAACAAAGAACAGTTCTGAACTGTCTGCAACACAAGCTTTCTCGAGAAGGAAAGTACACAATGATAGGTAGACTGTAGCTACATTCTCTGCCCTGGCGAGTCCTAGCGAGTAAGCCATGCGGTTCTGGGGGAAGCGGTGAGCGTCACACCCCACCCAAGATTTTTAAGAGGCTCCAACTATGAGCTCTAAATCTGACACGCAGAACCCATACAAAATTCGCCACTCCCAGCCACCCAGCGACAATGAAATGTAAAGCACAGTTCTCTTCAAAATAACACATTATAAAAATGAACAACCCTTCCCAACACAATAGATTAAATTACATAGTTATGCTCATAAGAGCGAGCTTCACTAGCCCAGCCTTCTGAGAGGAGTACAACTCAGAATTTCTGCTATAACATACTTAAAAAAAAATTAACTATCAAAGAAAGAGTCTTTATAGGATTTTTATATTTTTAATATGTTTATGGCAGCTGCACTACAGGGGCAAGCCTAGTTTTTTCTTCTATACCAACACAGCAACTCCCACTTTACGACCCAATACGCTGGGCTACCCACGCGAGCCAACAAGCACCAGACGTAAACATACTAATCAAACCAAAGTAGGAGGCTACCCTTGTGATGATCTACCCGGGTCTTCCACCCTCGATAAGCAATCTGCAATCACATTCTCAGAACCGGCAATATGGCGTATGTCTAGGTTGTATTCCTGCAACATTAATGACCACCTGGTCAGCCTCACATTCCGGTTATGGAATTGATTCAGGAACTTGAGGGGGTGATGGTCGGTGTAGATCACCACAACTGGTCCATAGGCTGGAACATACACCTCAAAGTGCCTGAGCGCTAGCACAATCGCCAGCAGTTCCTTCTCAACTACTGAATAGTTCTTCTGCACCGAGTTGAACTTTTTTGAGAAGAAACTGACTGGGTGCTCCAGCCCATCTTCGTCTGATTGCATCAGAACGGCACCAGCCCCCACACCACTGGCATCAGTTGCCAGCTGGAAGGTCGGCTAAAGTCCGGGGCCCTGAGGATTGGGTGAGTACACAACAAGTGTTTTACTAGCAAAAAAGCCCTCTCACACTCAGGCACCCACTTAAACTTTCTATCTTTGGCCAATAGGTCCATCAGAGGAGCCAGCACAGTAGAATAGCCCTTTATAAAGCGGCGGTAGTAACCAATCATGCCCAAAAACCTCATGATCTGCTTCTTGGTGGACGGCCTGGGGAAGTGGTTAATAGCCAATATCTTGTTCTGTGGGGGGCACACCTGGCCCAAACCCACCATGAACCCCAGATACTGCACGGTAGCCCGCACAAAATCACACTTTCCCAGGTTGACCACCAAGTTTGCCTCGCTTAATTTCTTAAATAGGGATTCTACATGTTCACAGTGGCTCTTGAAATCGTCATCGTAGATAATGACGTCGTCCAGGTACACGGTACAGTTCGGAATGTCAGCTACTAACTCGTTCATCAAGCTGTGGAAGGTCGCTGGTGCGTTCTTTAGACCGTACGGCATGACATTACAACGATATGTAGCACCATCCACCACAAAACCACACACCTCTTTCGCCCGTTCAGACAAAGGTACCTGCCAGTAACCTTTTACCAGGTCCACCTTGTTCAAGAACTTGGCCCTGCCAATCTTCTCTAAACAGTCATCGACCCGGGGAAGAGGATATGGGTTGGTGGGAGTCAAGCCGTTTAGCCTGCGGTAATCAACACAGAAGCGCACCTTGCCATCCGGCTTAGGTTGCAGCGTTACGGGAGATGTCCACTTTACCGCCCCCTTCTCGATCAGTCCCTGTTGCAACATATACTCCAACTCCGCCCGGAGGGCCGGAAGTTTAACAAGGGGCACCCTATAGGGCACTGATTTGAAGGGTGGGTGGTCTCCGACGTCAACGTCGTGCACCTCATGAGTAGTGAGGCCTGGGTGTTCCGCAAATACAGTAGGGTATAAACAGAATAGGCGCTCGACAGCCACACGCTGTTGCTCAGGTAGGTGTTGCAAAGCCTCATGAGCCGCCTGTCTCGTGTTTCCCGCCCACTGATCTGCAGAAACATGATAATCCCAGTTGTCATCCACCTGCGCATAACTGTCCCGTTCTCCTTCTCCACCTTGACTGCTGAAAGTCATCACGGGGACAGTGAGAGGCTCAGGTGGGTGCCTCACATACTCCTTCATCAGGTTGACATGACATAACTGATTCCTCTTACACCTGTCTGGAGTGGCCACCAGGTAATCTAAGTCCGAGAGCTTCTCTGCTACCTGTTACGTCCTGGGATATATAAACACTGGGCTCTTTCTATTGGACTAGGTATGCGGCAAAAAGCAACAACGGAAAACGCTAGATCCCACCCTTATCTATAAACCCAGGCAACAAACCACCCTAAACCGTCAAGAGTCCTGCCTGGACAACAAGGTATCCTATGACTCGGTTACAGGGTGCACGCACTATAGACTGCTGATAGTCAAGCAGACTATATAAAAGATCACACAATTAAGTTGACTTAAAGCTTCAAGGAAAATATAGATAACGGAATTAAATTGCAGAAACAATTTAATAACAAACTAGAAGAAAGTACATTTAACGTTACGTTAATTAATACAACTAATCACCCCTGCGTGAAAGAAGGTGAAAGCAAACAGTCCTCAAAACATCGTACAGGTAGGCAAGATGCAGGTTTCTAAACTGCATGCGGCCACTGTAGGATCTGATGCTTAGCAAAGAAAGTAAGTTACGGATTTAGAGAACTCTTATCTCATAAGCAGGAATAAATACTAGTGATAGGCCATACAGTGTATAATGGCATAGGTATAATTAAATAAAGGCAGCAACTCGCAACATAACCACATACAGGTGTGCTTCTCACTCTTAGTCAGGCAAGCATGCTCGGACAGAGTCTCTAAGCAACACCCTGACTCACAATGCTCACAAAAATGGTAAACTGTGGCACAATAACAAGCATACAGATATAATAAACCGCTAGCTGTTAATCTGCCAGGTGGCAGAGGTCTAGCCGGAAGGATATAGGCTTCGGATACCCGGGCTGAGCCACCTGCTCTAGCCTAGGGACGTTCCCAAGTCTGTGCGCCAAATTACTCTAATTGAAAGGGTGCTCTCTTGAGAGACTCAGATCCCAAGTATCTGACTCTCTCCTGGCGACCCTAAAACAAACGCAAGACGTGCTAGCGCAGTGCTGAGTGGACTAGGCAAGGGCCCTCACACAACACAACACTAGACACACAGGCACACAGACAAGAAAATGCCCCCAGACTCCCACGGGTATCCTAGTAAAGTCGTGCAGGTCCACAGGACTCGCACCAGCAGACTTTACTTAAAGGATCGCAAAAAAAACTCCCCTCTGGTCTAGCCCCTGCTCACCTGCCACAAGAACACACTAGCAAGCATGAAACCACCAAATATGAGACAACAAAAAAGCTTCCTAGGTCTCATTAACAATTATATCTCAGCATAAGGCCCAAAATCCTATCTAGTTATCTGAGTGCTCGTCGTTACTACAATAATAGATATAAGGTCTATCAAGGGGATGGGATAATTAAATAGATTGGTGAAGTAGTGGAAAGAAGGTATACAAAGTAAGAGAGAAAGTTTCTAAGTGGGGTTGAGAGGGATAGATATCAAGGGGGTCCGAAGGGTACGACAGTGAGGTGAGCTCTGAGTCTTGAATCTGTCTGGACCCCACCCTAGGCATGCGAAATACATCCCATGCTTGGCAACACTCAACACCGTTGCCGGGTCAAAATCGTCTACCCCTTGCGTGAGTCGAAACTAAGCCTAACGTTGCGATTAATTGGCAACAATCAGGCTCGTCCCAAGCTACTCTCTCCGCGCCTGCGCGAAGCAACGTCCCCCAGCCGGTCTCTCTCTCCCGCTTGTCTCCTCCCACTTTCACTAGACTTACATCTTATATATAATAATGAAATAATCAACTATCGAGAATAAAATATACTAAGATGTGTTGGTTAAGAATAAGGGCAGCTTCAAGCTGTGAAACAACATAAGAATATCCCAGACATTAGTTACATTGTCGTAGGATATATACTAAGGAAAAGCCGGCCAGCCGGCTGCCGCCAGCCGGTTTCTAAACGGCTGGGCAGCCGACACTCACGCATGCCCGCACGTGGCTACTATGCAGGAGCGTCACATACCCTATAAGGACCAGCGTACTTTGCGGATAAGGGGTGACCTACAAGAGGGAGTAGTATCAACACCTCCTGACCCCCGTGAAACTCCCTGAGTTTCACCTTGTGGTCGTACCTGTCCTTCATGAGGGCCTGAGAGCCTACCAGATTGCGGCCAGCCAACTCCAGACTACGCAACATTCGTTCTCTACTCTCAAGTTCGACAGCACCGTCACTACACTTTAGAACCTCCGGGTCTTCTAGCTGCAATTTGCGAATATCTGAGGGAGCTAGCCTGTCTAAGTGTTTGCGAAACAACTCATGCCCTCCCCCAACATCGAACTTTGCATCCCGTTGCTCTCTCCGTGTATACCGTTGCTGCCTCTGAGTCTCTTTAAGCCCTGCCTCTACACTCTCAGTGACAGGTGGTGGTGCTTCTCCAGACTCTAATAACGGTGCTAATACTGAGTCCCCGAGAAGCGCTGCTGGTACTAGACTCTCCACCGTATCAGCTTTCAGCACCTTCTCGTGACCGTTCCTCTGCTTATTTGAAGACTGTTGGTTAGGCTGTGACTCCCTGGATGCGAGAGATCTGGTTACAACACACGCCATTGGTTGCACCTGACACTTCTCAACCCACTCCTGTTCCTCCCTACTCACGTCGGCCGGCTCCTCGGCAACGACTAAGGGTGAAACCTTAGAAGCAGGCACCGCAATGTCATTGCCGAGAAGGAGGTCGACGCCCCCAACAGGCAATTTCTCCACGATTCCCACATCCAGTTCGCGAGTCACACCGTCAACTTCAAGCTCCATTCTAACAAATGGGTATGACCTAGTTGCATTAATTCCCTGCACCACAACTATCCACGCCGCGTTTATGGGTCTACCAGTGAAATTCTTCAAGAGTGTCTGAGAGGCATCTGTGTCACGCAAAAGCTGTACCCCGTGCTTCTTGCCCCCCCACTTCACGCAGCCATGCCCTCTATGGTCGCAAAAGGCATCGCGGACAGGGTTCGAGCCTTCCAGATCCTTCTTCACTGGCGGTGCTCCATCCTCTGATCTTATGCCTCCAGCAAACACAGAAGACTTCTGGAACACCCCAATGCTGCGAGCCAATGACACAGCCGCCGTGGGAGGTCTGCTCGGACAAGCTTTTGCCATGTGCCCCTCTTTGTGACAGTGATAAAACTCAAATTTCCCCTTGGATTTATACTGAGGTGTAAAAGTCCCCTGACCCATCTTAAACGGGGCGGTGCTAGGTTTGTGATCAGTCTTGGTGTCATTGCTTTTAAATTATGTGTATCCATATTCCGGGGAGGGGGATGGTAACGCTCCTTAACGCCTACATCGTTTCTCTGTGCAGAGCCGCACCCCCGAATTAGTGACAACCGACGATCAGCCATCTCTGCTGCTTCTACGAGAGTTCTTGGGTTCTTCTCTTTAAGGTTTAAAGTCAAGTCGCCGCCCGTACACTTATAAAACTGCTCTGGAAGCATCAACTGTTTCATCTCATCAAACGTAGTTGTCTTCTCTGATCTGAGCCAGTTTCCCATAGCGTTGAACAGGTCCCGGGCGTGCTCCAAGAAGGTACTGTCTCGCCCCTTAGTCACACCCCGGAACTTTAACCTATATGTCTCGAGTTGTAGCTCATATGCCCGCAGGACAGCCTCCTTGAGCTCCTCATAAACAACGCAGGACTCCAAAGGCAGTGCATCGTAAGCCTTGAGCCCCTTACCTACGAGTCTAGAGGACACAAGGGCCGCCCACTTAACTTCAGGCCACTGATGCTCCCGGCACTTCTTCTCAAATCTATTGAAAAACTCTGTGACACCAGACTCGTCAAATACAGGGACCAGTTTGAGAAGGTGCGACAGAGACTGATCATGCGCACGGTTTCCAGTACCGAGTCGCTGTCCCGTCGTCTCAACACGAGACTTCTCTAAATCCATGTCGGCACAGTATCTTGTAGATTCTAGTTCAGTCCTAAGCTCAGCATCCCTCGTCTGTTGCTGCATCCTAGCCAGCTCTTTTCTCTCTTCTATCTTAGCTAGCTCATTTCTCTCTTCTATCTTAGCTAGCTCTTTTCTCTCTTCTATCTTAGCTAGCTCATTTCTCTCTTCTATCTTAGCTAGCTCTTTTCTCTCTTCTATCTTAGCTAGCTCTTTTCTCTCTTCCATCTTAGCTATCTCAAACTGAAAGAGCATCTCTGGGGTCAAACCTTGAGGAGGAGGAGGGGATGCAACGATGTTAGAAATACCCGGTGATCCCCCCAGGGGCAAACCACCCTGCCAGTCACTACCCACCTGCGGAAGCGTGCTCAGGGTCGGTACTCCAATAGGAGGATTGGGAGTCGAGTGAAGGGGAGGCTCGGCCAAAGGGCTCTGAGCACTCACCCAACCTCGTACGCCAGTCACCCCACCCAGCACACACGTCATCAGGTCATCCTTAGTCATGCCACTAGTACATACATGACCGATAGCTGCGGCTAAGCACTGGAGACCGTACCGATTCATACCCACCAACCGGTCGGAAGTAACAGGCCATTGTAAAAAATTCCTTGCATCCTCCTCACTGTTCACCAAGTTAACAACCTGCCCATGCTGCTGCTCCTCAGCTTCTACATCACGTACTGTGTCTTCATCCTGCACTGATCCGCTATAAGACATGATGCTTACTGAAGAGTTTTCACTTTGATACACAAAAAAGTAGTACCCCAAACTCTTATACCACAATATTCACAATAAAAATTCTCGGAGACAGCTTAAGTGCTATATTACTTTGCTAAAAAAATAATTCTTGCATGTCCTCAACAAATATTCCACAAAATCAACAAATGTTCACTGCCTAAACTGTGAGAAAAATCTGCACAATAACCTGCAATTATATGTCAGTTCACCAAATCCTGAGCTAGGTCGCCATTTGTTACGATCGGGTCTCGTATAAATCAGTGGCTCTTATACATTGGACTAGACTGGCATAAATGCAACAACGGAAACGCTAGATCCAACCCCTGATATATAATCCCGTTGAACAAAGAACACATATACCCTCCAGAGTTATATCTGCGATAGCGGGGTATCTTAACTCTCAGTATCTATGTGCTTCTACTATAGGCTGATGTTCTCTGAAACAGCCTATTACCTATAACATATGGTTGCTTAGTTATGGTACACAAGGAAAAGATAGTTAACTTAATTAAATCACAAGAGTGATCTAATGCAAACAAGAAGAAGGTTTACTTAACGTTACTTTAATCAATAATATCGGTCACTCCTTTATGAAAGAAAGTGTTGTAAAGTCCTCAAGCACCGAACAAGGAATCTTCTGAATAATGTCGGATGCTACTAAGAAGAACGTATCGGAAATGGAACCACAAAATAGCAGGAGGCAGGACAATGCACGTGTACGCTAAATACACAAAAAGGCTGGACCTATAATGTTATTGGACACAAGAATATTATAAGCGGTGCAACAGTAATAATGCTCGCCACGAAAAAGTAGTACTCCTATTAACAAAACCGGTCTATGCTGGTTGTGTCTCTCTACAGCAACCTAGACCTCAAAATGCTTGTGTAGAAATAATGGGTATGCATAAAAGAGTATATGATCTAATCCAGCTAATGTCTACCCGGGTTAATAAAGTCTAGCTGGGATGCGCAAAGGTACAGAATTCTGGTGGAGCAAGGCAGCTCCTAGCCTAGTGTGGACCTTGGGTCTGTGCGGCCTGATTACGTTAATATGAAGGGGTGCTCTCTTGAGGATTCTCGATCACAAGTATCGAGTATCCTCCTGGCGACCCTCAAAAGTAAAAGCAAATAGAGTTAGAACAGTGTTGGGTGGATTAGGCAAGCAGCCCTCATGCACTACACAGTCTAAACTCCAAGGTACACAGACAAAAGATCCACCCAGGTGTTACGAACTGGCACTCGGGTACACAAGGGCTCTCAATCAGGACTCGAATATGGCTCGCTGCTACAACGGAAACACACGATCCCAACCCCTGAGTACTGCCAGCCGAACAAAAAACACCAATACCCTCCAGAGTTCAATCTGCTATAACGGGGTATACAAGAACTCGGTACTATTGTTCCACAACAGACTAATAAAGAGACAGGAATTATCTAGTCTGGTCAACAATCAAACAATGAAGTAAAAAACAACAACACCAAAGATTAGTGTTGGCCAAAGCCGAAGTAATCCACCCTTGACTATGAACTTAAGAAGTCCTCCACCCTCTACTTCGGATCGGCACTATTACGTTACGTTAATTAATAGTCCTTAAGCATCGAGCAAGGAATCTTCTGAAAAAAGTTAGATGCTTCTCGGATGCTCGTAAGAAGTACGTATCGGATTTTGAACAGTAATTCAATAAGCAAAAACACTATTAAAGGTTTAAATTGGCATAAGAATAATTAAAAGAATATGCAATAGAAAATGGCAAACATTAAAAAGAAGTACTCCGCAAATGCAACGGCAATAGCCTACTCGGATTGTGCTCGTGGGCCACTAATCACTAAAGTAGCCAAGCTTGCAACACATGAAATCAATAGTGCATAAACAATATCATACATAAGGAAAGCTTCAATACTATTCTGTATCTACTAATCGAGTAAAGTCTAGCTGGGGTACTGTGGGCAAAAGGTAGCAGTGACTGAGCAAAAACGGCTTGTAGCCTAGCGAAGTCCTCACGACTGTTTAAAGTATTACGTTAAAACTAACAAGTGCACTTTGAGAAATCCAGATCCCTTGTATCTGGTTTTCTCCCGGCTCCTTGACAAAGTAAAAACAAACTGTTAATAAAATACAGGGTGGTTAGGCTCTTGCCCTCACGCACTGTAAATTATTAACTCAACACAGTCAGCCGCGAAGACAACCTAGGCTTCACTGAACCGAAACGAGTATGCAGGTTTATCGCTTAACCACTGCATCAAACAACAACTCGTAACACAGAAAAGCCTTACCCCAGTCTAGCATTACCTAGACTAGCAGAAAACAGGAATAATAATAATAACACACAGGGAAATGCATATACAAGTGCAACAAACATAAATCAATCCTATTCTAAGTTAACCTTTCCAAAATAGGCTATCTAATAGGCAAGTATCTCGTGAGAATTCAAGCGATAATACGTTGGCTGACTAGCTCTGCACCAACGGGACCATGGAAGTTAAACAGGCTGGGAAAAGAGGAGATAAGAATGTAAGGTAGTAGAGAAAGTTCACATCAGTCAGAAGAATATATATAATTAGCAAGGGAAATGAGAAGTCGCTCTGCCTAATGAGTTCTGATGAAAAAATGGCTAGACTTCCCTTTTATACCCGGCCCTCTAGTGAGCCCAACGTGAACTACTAAGGACCGCCCACTGACAACCATTACGTAATTTCTCTCTCTCCTCTGGGATACACAAAGGCTCCCCTAGCACTGAGGGGGGGGGGGGGGGGGGGGTGCTAGTGAGTTAGGCCCACCTCCCGCCTGGCGCACCCACTGACCCCCAACTGTGGCTGTTTCTCTTCCCATCATTACAAATAAGTTTTACACACAATACTTATAACTAATGATATAAAATAGAACTCGTTGACTCAGATGAAAACAAAATACATATTCATAATACTTATAGTACAACGGCTCACATGAACTAAGTTAGGAAATTCTACACAGACTACAGCCAAAGTTCCTGCCCTGACGATCCTAGCGAGAGTGGGGCATGACTAGGCGTTCTGTACAGCATGCTCACACATGGACATGCGTCACACCTCCCCCAAGATTTTACTCGCTCAACCCTGAGCTAAAATCTGACAAACACAGAACCCCATCAATGTGTAGATCAGATTTTTACCCTGAGTTGTGTTGTGGAGAAATATCTGGAGAAGAAACAAAGGTGTATGTTGCCTTTATGGACTTGGAGAAGGCCTATGACAGAGTGGATAGAGAAGGCATGTGGAAAGTACTTAGAATATACGGAGTAGATGGCAAGTTGCTGAAAGCAGTGAAGAGCATGTATGAGGGTGCAAAGGCGGCAGTATGTGTGGAGAATGAGCAGAGCGAGTTCTTTGACCTGAGTGTTGGGTTGAAACAGGGGTGAGTGATGTCCCCGTGGTTGTTTACTGTATATATGGATGGAGTCATGAAAGAAATACTAGGAAGGGCAGTGGATGTTGGTGTATCACTGAAAAGGGAGGGAAATGAGTGGAAGCTGCCTATACTGCTGTTTGCGGATGATACAGTTCTGATGAGCGATAATGAATGGGAGTTGCAGGGTCTGGTAAATGAGTTTGGAACAGAGTGCGAAAAACGGAATTTGAAGGTAAATGCGGGGAAGAGCAAGGTTATGGTCTTCGAAAGGGGTGAAGTCACAGAGTGTGAGGTGCAGTTGAACGGTCAGGCTATGGAGATTGTCAGCTCTTTTAAGTATCTGGGCAGTGTGTTGAGTAAAGATGGGACTATGGATGAAGAAGTGCGGGAGAGGGTGCAACAGGGGAAGAGGGATGTAGGAACATTGAAGGCAGTAACAAGAAATAGAGTGGTCAGTATGGAAGTGAAGAAGTCCTTGCATGACAATGTGGTAATCCCGACACTAACTTACGGAAGCGAAGCATGGACGTTCGGGAAGAGACTCAGATCAAGAGTGAGAGCGGTGGAAATGAGTTACTTGATAAGTGCGTGCGGAGTTACATGGAAGGATAGACAGACGAATGAGGAAGTAAGAAGGAGGTGTGGTGTGGAGGTAGATGTGCTGGAAAGTGTGAAAAGGAACAACTTGAGATGGTTCGGCCATATGGAACGTGTGGAAAGTGAGAGATTGACTAAGAGGGTGTACGAGAGCGAGGTGGAACGACAGAGAGGGAGAGGTACAAAGGAGTACAAAGGAAATCAAGCAACAACAGGTCTAGTGACCCTTCTAGGCTGCTTATCCTCCAAAACACTGAGGATCAAGTGTCCAAACAGTGGTTTAGAGTGGGTAAGGGAACATTGGAAAGGGAACTACTGCCCTGGAACTAATGTCCGTGGCAGGATTAGGAAGTTAGTAGGGGACAGATGGGTTAGTAACTGAGGGGAGGATAAAATAAAGTTATTAATTTACAAACGCAGTCAGTCGGGGTTTGATGCGAGATATTTTTCTATGCGAAGTTTAAATGAATCAACGGTGCTGCAGTCTATAACATCTCGGGGAAGCCCATTCCATAAGTTGACAACTCGATTGAAGAAGAAATTTTTAGCTTCCTGTGAGTTAAAAGATTTACCAATAATTTTGCACCCGTTTCCCCGCATGTAATTAGATTGGTCGATAGTGAAGTACTTACTACAGTTCATATTTTCGATGCCTTTGATGATTTTGAACACTTGAATTAAGTCACCTCTTAATCTGCATTGGGTTAAAGGAAATAGATTTCATTCTCTAAGACGCTCCTCGTATGGTTTGTTCTTTAGGCTAGATATCATTTTGGTAACTCTACGTTGAACTCGTTCTAGCTTGTCTATATCTTTTTGGTAATAAGGGCACCAGGATTGAACGCAGTATTCCAGAAGAGGGCGGACTAAGGAATTGTAAAGGGTTAGGAAAACGTCTTCGGATTTATGCTCAAATGACCTGCCTATAAAGCCAATTATTTTGTTTGCCTTCTTAACAACTTCTGACCATTGTTGACTCGGTTTTAGGTTACTCGATATTGTTACTCCCAAATCGGTTTCTCTGTTTACATTCTTAAGCTGAGTGCCATTCATCAAATAGTTTGCTTTCTCATTTTGGTATCCGATATGTAGTACTTTACATTTATCCGCATTGAAACTCATTTGCCAAATTTGGGCCCAACATGACAACTTATCTAGATTGTGTTGCATATCGTCAACTTGTTCTTTTGAGAGTACGCTATTTGCAATTTTTGTATCGTCAGCAAATTGTGAGATTGTACAGGTGCGACCCTCATCTATGTCGTTGATGTAAATTAGAAAGAGAATTGGTCGTAGTACCGATCCCTGGGGTACCCTGCTACTTACATTGGTGCACCGAGGGAGAGGTGGAAGGATGGAGTGAGGAAATATATGAATGAAGGCGGTGCTGGTTGGGAGGAGGGGCGTTGACTGACTGGGGACAGAGGTGCATGGGGGCAGTTCGTTCGTGGCCACCCCTTCGGGGATCACGGCGTCAGGCAATAGATAGATAAATATATATATATATTGTCATCCATGACAAAAATGGGGTAGAATATATTGAAGAAAGTTAGCAGAAATACACAGTTAAAGGAATAAACTAACATAAAATGATCAAGTTATATAACATAACAATTAAGAACAGATTAATTATATAAGTAACATATATAAATTGATTAGCTTATTTCTAATAGTAAGAAAACACACCAGCACCATAGATTATTCAATATCTAATTATCCTACTCCTTGGTTTCCGTATCAAAACAGCCTTATAAAACCAATAGGTTAATGAGGTTCACTTTTATCCCAACAATCATTTACAACCCCTAAAAGGTCTGTTTACTATACCATACCTGAAGAGGGTCAAGAATATCCAGGGCTGGAGGTCTACATGGCGTGTCCACAGATGTCTCACCGCTATCACACTCAAACTGAGTCTGCCTTTCCTCCATTACCACCAAGCATATAACACTTAGGTTAAGCATGTAGCTTTAATCAATAGCTGTTTCGGGACAACAAAGCCCTAATATTATGTCAAATAACATGAAACAATGAAGCTCAGTTCTTATGTATTAATTCTTATGAAACAATTAATACCATTATCTATGCATGATTATATAAATATTCGAGACCTAAATTGAATCACATAATAAATCTATACATGATTTCTCGAATCATGCAAAAATCAGCTCTCTTATTAAAGTAAAACAAACCATCAAATTACTTTCACACCAAGCAGTATCTATGTTCATACAGAAACAAAGCCATATGATATGAACATATTTTCTTAAACTTATGAAATGAAACATAAAAATTGACTTCACACAAAGAGCTATCCAGAATCTTCCATAAACCAAACAATATGAAATTATAAAGTACTTGGGCAGTGTGAAAGATAAAGATGGGGATATGGAGGATGAAGTGCGGAAGAAGGTGCAACAGGGGAAGTGGGTTGTAAGAATGTTGAAAACAGTGACAAGGAATAGGTTGATAAGCATGGAAGTAAAGAAGTAATTGCATGATAGGCTGGTAATCCCGACATTGACATAATTATGGGAGTGAAGCATGGAAGTTGTGGCAGAGGCATAAATCAATTGTGTGAAGGATGGAAGTGAGTTACTTGAGAATTACATGTGGAGTTACATGGATAGGGATAGCCAGACGAATGAGGGAGTAAGACAGCGGTGCGGTGTGGATGTGATGGAAAGTGTGAAAAGGAACACCTTGAAATGGTTCGATCATATGGAACGTATGAGAAGAGAGAGAATGACTAAGAGAGCGTACGAGAGTGAGGTGGAAGGACAGGGAGATAACGACCAGGAGTAAGGTACTGTATACTATACTGTATACTATACTGTATACTATACTGTATACTGTATACTATACTGTATACTATACTGTATACTATACTATACTATATACTGTATACTGTATACTATACTATACTATATACTGTATACTATACTGTATACTATACTGTATACTATACTGTATACTATACTGTATACTATACTATACTATATACTGTATACTGTATACTATACTGTATACTGTATACTGTATACTGTATACTATACTGTATACTATACTATACTATATACTGTATACTGTATACTATACTGTATACTATACTGTATACTGTATACTGTATACTATATACTGTATACTATACTGTATACTGTATACTGTATACTATACTGTATACTATACTGTATACTGTATACTATATACTGTATACTACATACTGTATACTGTATACTATACTGTATACTATATTGTATACTGTATACTATATACTGTATACTATATACTGTATACTATACTGTATACTGTATACTGTATACTATATACTGTATACTGTATACTATACTGTATACTGTATACTATACTATACTGTATACTGTATACTATATACTGTATACTATACTGTATACTGTATACTATAATGTATACTGTATACTGTATACTATATACTGTATACTATACTGTATACTGTATACTATACTGTATACTGTATACTATACTGTATACTATACTGTATACTATACTATACTGTATACTGTATACTATACTATATACTGTATACTATAATGTATACTGTATACTATATACTGTATACTGTATACTATACTGTATACTGTATACTGTATACTATATACTGTATACTGTATACTATACTGTATACTATACTGTATACTGTATACTATACTATATACTGTATACTGTATACTATATACTGTATACTATACTGTATACTATATACTGTATACTGTATACTATACTGTATACTATACTGTATACTATACTGTATACTATACTATACTGTATACTATACTGTATACTATACTGTATACTATACTGTATACTATACTATACTATATACTGTATACTGTATACTATACTGTATACTGTATACTATACTGTATACTGTATACTGTATACTATACTGTATACTGTATACTATACTGTATACTATACTATACTATATACTGTATACTGTATACTATACTGTATACTGTATACTATACTGTATACTGTACTGTATACTATACTGTATACTATACTGTATACTATACTGTATACTGTATACTATATACTGTATACTACATACTGTATACTGTATACTATATACTGTATACTATATACTGTATACTATACTGTATACTGTATACTATATACTGTATACTATACTGTATACTGTATACTATACTATACTGTATACTATATACTGTATACTATACTGTATACTGTATACTATAATGTATACTGTATACTGTATACTATATACTGTATACTGTATACTATACTGTATACTATACTGTATACTGTATACTATACTGTATACTATACTGTATACTGTATACTATATACTGTATACTATACTGTATACTGTATACTATACTGTATACTGTATACTATACTATATACTGTATACTGTATACTGTATACTATATACTGTATACTATACTGTATACTGTATACTATACTGTATACTGTATACTATACTGTATACTGTATACTGTATACTATATACTGTATACTATACTGTATACTGTATACTATACTGTATACTGTATACTATACTATATACTGTATACTGTATACTGTATACTGTATACTATACTGTATACTGTATACTATACTGTATACTGTATACTGTATACTATACTGTATACTGTATACTGTATACTGTATACTATACTGTATACTGTATACTATACTGTATACTATACTGTATACTGTATATACTATACTGTATACTGTATATATTATACTATACTGTATACTGTATATATTATACTATACTGTATACTGTATATATTATACTATACTGTATACTGTATACTGTATATTATACTGTATACTGTATACTATATACTGTATACTATACTGTATACTGTATACTATACTGTATACTGTATACTATAATGTATACTGTATACTATAATGTATACTGTATACTGTATACTATACTGTATACTGTATACTGTATACTGTAGATACATTTTTTCTATATCAACTTTTCTGATTTGTCTGCAATTTAGTGTGTAGTGTATATCTCCGAGGACATAATTATATACCATGAGTATCAAGTATCAATTTAGTGTGTAGTGTATATCTCCGAGGACATAATTATATACCATGAGTATCAAGTATCAATTTAGTGTGTAGTGTATATCTCCGAGGACATAATTATATACCATGAGTATCAAGTATCAATTTAGTGTGCAGTGTATATCTCCGAGGACATAATTATATACCATGAGTATCAAGTATCAATTTAGTGTGTAGTGTATATCTCCGAGGACATAATTATATACCATGAGTATCAAGTATCAATTTAGTGTGTAGTGTATATCTCCGAGGACATAATTATATACCATGAGTATCAAGTCCTCATTGACATGACCTATTATTTTGTATTTCTTGTGTTTCAGATATTCTTGTATTACTGTAAAACTTCATGTAAATAAATGTATTCAAATTTGAATTTGAATTTGACTTAGCACAACATTCTGCGACTGCACAACAACGCCACACCGTAGTATACAAACTTGTAACGTATTCATAATGACAAACTACGATCAAAAGTCAGGTCACGAGACGCTACGCAAAATTAGTGGACCTGTTAAAATTTCGTAGCCTTCCACGAGATAACGAGAGACACTGTGACACTTGACGAGATGTAACGAAACGCATGCAGACTTCAACGAGAACCGCTCCTCGTATCATGTCATGGTCCAAATCGTGAATGTGTGAGACGGGGTCTCTAAGGAATATTTGTATAAAATTCCCTTTCTCTAACGAATTAATATTTGCATCATTAAGTGTATCTTCTTACAAGGTGTTGTAAATCATTCGCAAATATTGTATATAAACTGTTAGACAGTTCCCCAAACCGTTCAAACACCCTAGCAAGGGATCAACGAGGCACATGATACCCGACCTAATGTCCATGAAGATCCCCAAACCCCCCCACAGCCACCTCCCCCCCAAAAGGCATGGCACATGCCCCCTTCTACCAAGCCCCTCCTCACACTTATAAATGATGATGATTATGATTCCACTTCATCACCTGGATATCTTTGGAAAATGGCAGAGCTTTTGCATTTCCACCGGCCTCCCATTCGTCCAGCCAAGGCAATTCAAAAGATGATGGAGAAGATTCCCAACCCTCTAATTAGCCAAGACGCTTGCCCAGTTTCCCCCTTGATTGGCTGAAATAGACAGGTGTAAGAGCACCAGAGCCTAACTGTTTCAAAACGTGGATCAAGAAACCAACTTGAAGCTCCAGGAAGCTCCCTGATAGGCTGGCGGATAACCCCTCGTTCCAACAAAGGGGTATATAAGGCCCCAGAACCAACCCAAAGTCAGACAGTCGCTGTTCCATTGAACCAGACTTGCCCTCTCCTACAGCCCCAGCAGCTAACCCCTTCCCCTCGTGCAACACTCGAGGTGTGTGGTGGTAAACTTAGTTCAGTGGACGAGAGCACAAATAGAAATTCTACGAAAAAGGACTATTTGACAGACATAGATGAGATAAAGATAGACAAACCGTATGCCTTCCGCAGCCATTGGTGTATTTATCTTCTGTAGCTGAGTCCGGAGAGGTGCTAGAGCTCCAAGCCCTGATAGGTAGTCATAACCTGGGCGCACATGACCCCTACTTCGAAGAATTGACCTCGCACTGGGAGGTGGAGCTTCCAAATCTGCTGGAGCCTGATACTGTGACAGCCACCCGAGTCCCACTTTGATACTATTAATCCAGCCTTCCCTGACAACTACGCTGTGTGCTCCTGCTACCAACTCACCGAGAGGACTTGCTGTCGATGCCCTGTGTGTGGCCCTGCTACCAATGCCCTTGGTTGTGGCGCAGCTTACAACGAGCCGAGAGACCCTGCTGATGCCCTTCCAGGAGATATCCTGCTCACGAAATGCCGAGCCTGCCGACGTCGCCCTGGTTAAGGATGGCCACCCGACCACCTTTGAACTTTCCGTTATTCTATCTATTCTATATACTCAGGCCCAATCCCCACTTTTACTTTTTTTTGGGGGGGAGGGGGAGGGGGCGACTCAAGACAGAGCCAGAATAGGGACAACACAACAGAAAACAATGAACACACAAAAACAAAATACAAATTCACACACATCTAGGTCATCCAGGAGAAGACCCAGAGACCAGGGTCACCAAGGTCCCTCCAGCACTCCCCCGGCTCCCGACCACCCGGAGAGGTTCCGATCTAGTGGAGCAGATAACTGCAAATTTCAGGAGAATCGTTCAAATGGTGATGCAAGCATGAAATTTGGTACATGTACCCTTCAAGGTCCATTCTTCTCAGAAATACCGCTGGCCACGCGAAAATCCAAGATGGCGGTCATTTTTCAAGATGGCTGCCGTGCCTGACCATATATTGCTTAATTTTTTTTTAATTATTACCTGGTGACCATTTTAAGAGAAAACTGTTTCTTGCTAACCAGATTAATGAGAAGCACTGTTTTAATCATTGTCATAGTCTATAATTGGAATTTTAGAATGGCATCCAAGATGGCGTCCATTAATTTCATATGTTCATATCTAAGCAACTACTTTTTTTTTTTTTTTTTTCCAACTACTCCCTCTTGGGCATAGGCTGAGAGCCTGTACATTCCACCGCTCAACACGGTGAAGCCCGTGAGGTCTTGTTCCAGTCTGGAGAGTGAGACATGTGAAGCATCCATCATGGCTCGAAGCAGCTCCATCTCTGAAGCGGCTGGTTGCTTCGCTCAAGTGCTTCACCGTCTCACCCTCCAGACTCAGACCCTCACTCTCAGAATGCCACCTATTGAGCAGTGAACTCACTAGGCATTGTCCCCCTGTAACATATTTTGAATATGGGAATATTCATACAGTGTTATTTAATCAGAGAACAATGAGGGTATTTTTTTGGCATTTCGGTGGGCTTTGTGGTAATGCACTGATACTAGGTACAGCACAAATTCAATCCCAATAATATCTTCCCATTGACATATCGGGATTTGAACCCGGGTCCATTGGATTACCAATCCAGTGGCATGACCACTCCACCACACCTCCCCTAAACATATATACATGATTTTTGGTGTGCACACACATTCTTTGGGTCAGATAATCCAATGGAGCCATTTTCACATTTGTTAGTAAGGACTGAGGCAGTGATGAGATCTTGCAAATATAATAGAGTGATGTCAACACACAACCAGGGCACACTGGTAACATCGCCGCTGTGCAACTCAGCATGGGGTTCAGTGTCAGCTTATTTTACTGTACTATACTATAAGTTGTAGTGTAGTTTAACACCTTATTGGCGGGCTAGGCGGTCTATTTATATGTACCGCCCAGCGGGGTGTTTTTAGCCAAAATAGGGCTGTTTACGTGATCATTTTCATGCCTAAATAAGACCCAGAGCGTAAAACAAGTATCTATCCCTGAAAGGGCATAAACAGAGCTTTCCAATGACACCACAACGATCCTTGTATGACCGCTATTTTTCTTGCAACAACCGCGCAACACGAGTGCAAAAACCATGTAATTCGGTACTTTCTCCATACATTTCACTAAGTAGCGAGTGTGAGAGGGTGGAGGAGGGTGGGATTCATGTCAGTAGGCCCTCCGCGGTGGTCTGGAGCAGTCATACGCTCGCTACTCTCCTGCCACCACTTGTCTCTCTCTCTCAGCAACATTACGTGCTGAAATTGCCACACGACTTATGTTGTGAGCCGCCACATAGTCCAAATTTATTTAACTCGACTTATGTTGTGGGCCGCCAATAGAGGGTTAATTTAGTGTCCCAAATGCTTTCTAACAGCCCCATATCAATTAGCTACTAGACAGTATTTTGGTAGTTAGTAGATAGAGTTAGATAGCCGCACCTGAATTGACAGGGTGTGCCAGCGCGGGAGAGCCGAGCCAAGGGTAAGGGGGCTATACATGACTTGCTCATGTACTTACCTGGATGGTGTACAGATCACACGGGACTTAAATGGCACTGGATGAATGATCGGGCTAGGTGTAGGTGACCCGAACCTAGTTGTATCCCATAAAGTAATGTGTGTGTAATTTCGTTAAGGTGGTAAAAGGATAAACCCTCGGCCTTAATCAGAAAGCAAAATGGCAGATTCAAAATCCATTTTTCCCATAAGACAAACTGACTGGTCAAAATGTTGTCTTTGCCAGAAAGACAAAATAGGTGAAGATTTAACATCACCTAGAACCCATTATTCCCTTGAACATGACGGTTATGCCATGCTGGCTACCAACATACCGATGTTTCATGAAATCCAGGAAATGCCATTGATCGTGGATCCAACAAGGCTTGATGAATGTGACGGCATAGATGCCACTTTGAGAAGAAATCAGGCAAAATACCATGTCAACTGCCGGTTGTTGTTTAACAACAGCAAGCTGAATTGCGCAAGGAAACGCCGATCTAATCGTCAAAGTAGTGAGTCTGAAGACAATCATGCAAAGCAACGTCGAACTAGCTATGATGGTCAAACTTGTATTTTTAAAGAGTCAAGTGAACACACAGCTCACCACGAGCAAACACCGCAGGCACAGCTGACTTTCCTGGAAAGAGTCAATAAGCTGTCTCTGACTTTGCAAGAGTTGGGCAGTCCTTTCCAGGATGACAGTCAAGAGCTGTATTCTATTGATAACAAAGACATAGCTCACCCCAGCTCAGTGGAACTTCTGCAGATTCACTTGGAGAGAGGCCAAACTAAATTCCAGGACTTTTCTGAAGCCTTAGCAAATAATCCAGTTTCCTTCTATGAGTCAATCAAGAAGAACAAAACTGACTTCTTCAGGCAAGAATCTGCTCCTATTAAGCACTCAAATCATAAGCTTCTGAAGGAGGACTACAAGCTCTTCTCAAAGCTGTTCATCTCCTGTCAGAGCAGACAGTGTGATCTGCAGGAGTTCTTCCAGCATGAGAATCAGGCATTCCCAGCTGCACTGAGTGAGGGTGGAAGGCTGTACACTTGCCAGAAGTCTCAACTGACCTCTATCTTGGAGACTCATGTTACATCAACAGACGAAGAACCAGAGACCGATGTCCTGATTGTAGATGGGTCTGCTTTGGTCCATGTCTTGCCACCAAAGAGAGGAAAGACCTTTGAGGGCTATGCAACTCTGGACTTCCTGCCATTTATTCACAGCTATGCTACGAAGTACAAGACAACACATCTTGCCTTTGATGTGTATAACCCATCCAGACTCAAAGCCGAGACCAGGTCTCAACGTGGCCAGGGAGGAAGACGCAAGGTGACAAACAAGAACAGCATTCCATCCAATTGGCGTAACTTCCTTAGGCATAATGACAACAAGACGGAGTTGTTCCAGTTCCTGGCAGACAGGGTTGCCCAAATGTCTGCACCAAACTTGGTAATTGTCACAAAGGGATCTGCAGTCCTCAGCACCCCTGAAACTGGTCTTCAAGGACTGGACAAGTGCTCTCATGAGGAAGCTGACAGCCGCATCTTTGTGCATGCCAAATATGCTGCAGAACATGGGAGCAAAGCCATCATGGTCAAGGCAAATGATACAGATGTTGTGGTCATTGCAGTGAGTGCCTTTCCAGCCCTTCAGAGTTTGGGGCTAGAGCAGTTATGGGTGGCATTTGGTCACGGTCAAAGCTGGCGCTGGATCAGTGTGCATGGCCTGTATCGCTGTATGGGGCAGGAGAAGGCTAAAGGCATGTTATTCTTTCATGCTTTCACAGGGTGTGACACTGTTTCAGCCTTCCGTAACAAGGGAAAGAAAACTGCCTGGCAGACATGGGATGTTTGTCCAGAGGCCTCCCCTGTCTTCTCCATGCTGAGCCAGTACCCTCTTACAGTGGAAGATGGTGACCTGGAGATACTGGAGAGGTTTGTCATACTGATGTATGACAGGTCCAGCACTGCTACCACTGTGGATGAGGCCAGGCTTGACATGTTTGCCAGAAAACAGAGGCCTTATGAGGCCATTCCACCAACAAGAGCAGCTCTGCTTCAGCACACTAGACGAGCTGCCTTCCAGGCTGGTTGTGTTTGGGCCCAAGCAACCCAGTGTCAACCAGAAGCAGAGAGTCCTGCTGACTGGGGATGGCAGAAGGTTGGTGAAGAATGGCACGTCTTCTGGACAGCCAACTCCCCCATAGCCAAGAGTTGCGAACAGCTGACCAAATGTGGCTGTAAATCAGACTGTCGTGGCAGGTGCAAGTGCTACAGGCTGGGTCTCTCCTGTACAGCAGGAGAGCACAGAGTGCACAGAGTGCACAGAGTGCACTTGCAAATGTGAGGTGTGAGTCTTTGATTCTATGGTATTTTTACTAATGTTATTTGTACTCAATGGATATGTATAAATGGTGTGAATTAGGCCGTTTCCTACGATATAATCTTCCTTCACTTTGTCTAGTTACTTATGACCCTGATGAGTTAATAATGTGACAAGTCTTTCTAATTTTCTGACCTCAAAAATGTAGGATTAGATGAAAAAATCATTTGTCTAGCTCTACTAATAGCCAAGATATCACAAAATTTGTCTTTAACCCCAGAAGGCCGATACACTACTCAAATAGCACGGCTTTAAATAGCCTGCTGATGGCTGCTATTTACTTGTATGACGTCACGGTACTTTTGCGGTAATTTTCACCGAGTTCCAATATCACCGAAACTACCGTGATGTCAACACAATGGGTTTAAGGAAATTTCACTATGGTAAAGGTGCGTAAACACGGAAAATCACGGAATAGTTACCTCACGAAAACAAGCAATATCTCAGTAACTACTGGGCCTATGGAGCTGAATTTTTTAAGAGACAAAAGCTGAAAGTGACCACTCTCACGTGGTTTATGACTCATTTCTCTATCTTTATTCTTTGATTAGCTATTAAGCCATAAACACTACCGAAAATCGCCAAAAAAATCCGGCCTCCTCGGGTTAATGGCGGCCATCTTGGACACCATCTTAGTTAAAGTCTAATATGCAACTGCTTTGGACAAAATTACCTTCACTTACCACATTAGAGCCAAAAAAAAAAATAGATTGGACAGTATTCATGTCTTTTTTCTTTCAATTAACTGACCCATAACAGTAGGGCTCAGTCAGATGTGTCGGCCATCTTGAAAAATGGTCGCCATATTGAATTTTTGCGTGGCCAGCGGTATGTGCTTTGAAAGTGAGCTTTGAAGAATACCTGTACCAAATTTCATGCTTGCATCACCCTTTGAACGATTGTTTCACTTATCTGCTTCACTAATCTCGGCAGGCAGACATGCAGCAGAGTGAAACCACAAGCCCGCCCACCACACTTCCAGGCGCACCGTTCATATAAACTATCTCCCCGGGCCAGGCGCCTGATGGACTATTATCTAGTCCAACTTGCGCCCGACCCCTTTCCCCAAATGACCAGTGTTCACTCATCTATTCACAAGCATTCTCCATTCATTCCTGTTTATTACCACTTCCCCTGCCTGATCTATAGTCATTCCTCTATCATCCAAAACTTGTCTTACACAGTCTCTCCATATCAATAGGGGGTCTTCCTGCCCTTTTGTCTCCCCTTGTTATTAGAATCGCTAATAGAATAGTTAGGCGATTGATAGAACACTGATAGAAGTGTTGTTAGGGCCTCTATTACGAACTATTTGCTGTTCCCTGAACCAATACAAGTTATATCTTGATCACGAAACCTGTGACTTGCTTCATTCCGTAAACTCCAATTCAGCTCAAAATCAATACCAAGTAATTTATTAGTTAGCTAAATTGCTTGTAGTTCCCTGAACCTAAGCACTTGTTGTTCCCTGGACCCAAGATGCAGATTTAGGAAATACAAATATTCAGTCAGATAGATATTTGCTGTTCCCATGTACCCAAGTAGTGAAAGCTAGCTAACTCTATATTCATTCACCTCAGAGCATGCAGTTTAGTTGTTGACAAAGATATCAACATGTTAAGGTTAGTGTTTGCTGTTCCTATGAATCCAGGCAAGACAAGAATAGTAAGATATAAACATAATTTGGTGCTCCAGAATTTCAAATCCAATATTATCTTTTGCTATTCACGTTCATGAGAATGCAGGTAGAACAAGAGATTGAATTCATTAAATGTGTGCAATCTTGTCTGAGGTCGCAAGAGGCACTGATTATGATATAACTAGTTATAATATATATATGCAGTATATTGTGACTTGTATTACGTGTACACTTGATCATGTATTTAGTAAACTAGTGTTATCATATATATATATATATATATATATATATATATATTATTTTTATTAATCTCACCACCACACCCCCAATGAAATTAATTAAAGTATATATGATCCACCGGGATTCGAACCCGGGTTATCACACACATATTTTTGCCACCTTAACCATTACACCACCAGGACGGTTAAAGGTTTATGCACACGCCTACGACTTATTATCCATTCTCGAATACTGGATATTAATCTAATCATGTTCATATTCCCAACCGCACTATGGTAGCCTACTGTTTAAGTGAGAGGAAAGAATATTCATGGGGCACAGATCATATAGACCGGCCTCTCGAAGAAATATCCCTAAACCTACTAATAATATTATTTTTATTATTAGTGTATATCACAAATACACGTGAGCCACTAAATGTTTCTCATCTCTCGGTGGGGCTCGACCGTCAGGACGATAGCCAGCGCTTTAATCAAGACTACCGTGGTGTAGTTGATTAAAGCGCTGGCTATCGTCCTGACGGTCGGCGGTTCGAACCCCATTGAGAGATTATATATATATATATATATATGTTTCCCTTCGTTTAACTTATCCAGCTGAGTACCATAGAACCCCTGCCTTATAATAGTTACACAACATACTGTAAGCTATACAAATATCCCTCCACTATATCAGTTGTTATGGCAGGCGTCCAAGATTTATATATAATGGTTTCCTTGTATCAATTATTGCACGAACGTAAACATGCAAATATTGCCTCATATAGCGAGTTAATGTCACCCGCTATGTTAAGAAGACCATGAAAGTAAATATTAATGTTCTCTTCATTACCATACTTTCTCTCTTGCTCTCTCTCTCTCTCTTACTGATCCTGTTATTTTTCTGTTCGCTATAGAAAACTAACTCCAGCGTAAATTCCATTTTAGGTATATTTATCCAGGATTATACAATTGGTAAATGGAATGGTGTTACATGGGTAATTTTAGATGTGTTTTTATTATTTTCTTAAGCCATGCACGGGTATATCAATGACGAGCACAACATCATGATATGACTATACAAAGTTTAATATATGTTAAACGCGTACAGTATATATTATTGCATTTTAGTTTACAAGAGTAGTTCTGCCACGAACGAAACTTAAAGGGGGTCACCGGCTATTTTTGTTTTATCTTTCTCTCCTTTTCTCTCTTTCCCTGGCTTGTATCCATTCGGCCCCATTCAGTCAACTGTTTTAAGAGGTTTATCCCCATCCAGGTGTCGATTTCTTCCTGGTGAGCGATAGCGAGCCAGCTTTGTATGGAGAAATCCGGCTTCGCCGGAGAAATTTTTCTGTCGAAAAATTTACAAATTTAGCTTGCTGTCAAAACAAAGATATACAGTATATATATGCTGGCTCGCTACCGCTCGACAGGGGCTCGCTACCGCTCGGCAGGAAAATATTGACACCTGGATGGGGGTAAACGTCTTAAAACAGTAGGCTGAATGGGGCCGAATGGATTCAAACCAAAGAGAGAGAGGGAGAGAAAGAGAAAACAAGCGAAGTGGGCTCCCTTAGAAAAAACAGTGTCAATATTTTAAGCTTTCTTTTGGGAAGCAGAAGACGATTTTACTGAGAATTGAACAGACCTCACATCGTAAAAAGATACAACCTATTGAATTAATGTCCCGTGTCCAGTCCCCTGCGTCTTACCTATGTGTAATCCTTGGCACTATACAAATAACCATCTTCAATGTAGTGTACAGTTTGGTAGTGGGTAATATATCACTGTCTGGGACCATGGTAATCTGTGTGTATAACTTTACACTGTACAAATGACTATATTAAGTGTACTGTACAGTTTGGTAGTGGGTAATGTATCACTGTCTGGGACCATGGTAATCTGTGTGTATAACTTAACACTGTACAAATGACTATATTAAGTGTACTGTACAGTTTGGTAGTGGGTAATATATCACTGTCTGGGACCATGGTAATCTGTGTGTATAACTTTACACTGTACAAATGACTATATTAAGTGTACTGTACAGTTTGGTAGTGGGTAATGTATCACTGTCTGGGACCATGGTAATCTGTGTGTATAACTTAACACTGTACAAATGACTATATTAAGTGTACTGTACAGTTTGGTAGTGGGTAATATATCACTGTCTGGGACCATGGTAATCTGTGTATATAACCTGACACTGTACAAATGACTAAATTAAGTGTACTGTACAGTTTGGTAGTGGGTAATAATTATATCACTGTCTGGGACCATGGTAATCTGTGTATATAACCTGACACTGTACAAATGACTATATTAAGTGTACTGTACAGTTTGGTAGTGGGTAATATAAATATTATCACTGTCTGGGACCTTATTGGTAATCTGTGTATATAACCTGACACTGTCCTGTCTCCAGTTTTCTTGCTATTATTCATTAACGATCTTCTCAACTGTACCACTAGTCCTATCCACTCACATGCTGACACTCGGTACAGACAGGCTGCCTGTACCGAGTGTCTTCCGTAAAGTAAAAAGACTGACAGAAACCCAAATTCAAGGGACGTTGGGGTCATAATGCCTGGACATACAAAGTTTAAAGCAGTCTGTCATACGATGAAGGAAAGGTTGATTGAGGGAGAGAGTTCCAGAGTTCACTAGTTGAGTAGAAGAAAGACTGAGAAAATTGACCAACTCTTGGGCTAGAGAGCGGGACAGAATAGGAGTGGGACTGTGTTGAAAGGTGGGTGCCTTGCATTCGCCGCAAGGGAGGGGATAGGCTATGCTTTAAGAGAATGATTGTTGTAATAGCGATAAAAGAGTGAAAGAGATGCAACATTGAGGTGTGTAGAAACAAATTGTAGAAAACTAGTAAAAGGAAGCGAGTTGATGAGCCGAAATAATTTTGACTATACTCTTTCGAGAAGTGTGGTATGGGTGGAACCTCCTTACACATGTGAACAATACTCGATACTTGGGCGCAGTGTGCCCCTATACAGAGTAAGAAGCTGTGCAGGTGTGAGGAACCCACGAAGACGGTTGAGCACACTTAATTTCTGGGAAACTGTTTAAGCAAGAGTGGTAATAAGATTTTTCCAAGAAAAGTCGGATGAAAAAGATACACTAATAAGAATATTGAAAGAATGTGAAGGGTTAATTTGTGTATTGTTGAAGAGTAATTGATAGTCTTGTGGAAGATTGCGATGGGTAGATCGAAGGCAAAAATGTGTCTTCGAGGCATTGAAAGTATAAAGATTTTCTCTGCCCCAATCAGAAATATTTGATAGATCAGAAGATAGGCGTAGTATGGCCTTATCAAGTGAGACTTGGAGTGATTGCATGCTGGATTTTTGTCAACAACTAGTTGAATAGTGTAAGGTAGAGTCATCAGCATGTGAGTGGATAGGACTAGAGGTAGAGTGGAGATAATTAATTAAAAAGAGAATTGGAGACAGGACAGAACTCTGAGGAACTTCAGAGTTGAAAGGTTGAGGAAGTAAGTGATGGCCGTTCACAACTGCAGTTATGGAACAGTCATAAAGGAAAATAGAGACAAAGGCTCAGATAGAGGGGTAGACTCCGAAGGAGGGTAGTTTGGAAGTTAGAGATTTGTGCAAGACTCTCACCGAAGTCCCGAAAGGAGAAAGATCAAGAGTTAGTAAGATAAGCAAGAAGATCACCAGTAAAGTGGTCCTTAAGGAAACCATACTCCCACAGATCCTTCCTAGTGGTCCTTAAGGAAACCATACTCCCACAGATCCTTCCTAGTCTGAATGAAATTGTCTAATGATAACAAGAATATACTGTTCAAACACGCCCTAGTCATCAAGCGGTTAATAATCATAATTCCCTTAACCACCTTTTCTTCTTTTATAGAGATAACACCAGATGTTTTCAATTAATTTCCTACTTTCACTATCTTTCGAACCCACTAAATCTCCTTCCGTCTATCTTTCCACATCACACACACATTTCTTCATATACATTTGTTTCCACCTTATTTCCTTGTCATCATCTTCAAAAAAGTAAATTTCTCCCTTTCCTAATCCATGTTTTCGATTACTTTTTCCCTATTCCGATCTTCCCTCGGCTATATTCTCCTCGCTTCCATTTTTCTCCACACATCTCCCCTTCCTCATCAATATTGTCCATCGTATCTGCAGAATTCTTTGTCCTCCCTGAATGTCGTGTTTTATAACTTCGCACCTCATTCGCTTTTTCCCGTGCGATATGTTGTCCCCTTATATTTCTGAGTCGCACAATACCAGTGAATATTATCAGTCGCAAAAACCGAAACAAAAATATATTGTATTTAGAGTTTATTATTTGATTAATGTTACCGTCAATAATACTGACTATTGAATCGTGTGGTACATAAGCTTAACCCTTTCAGCACCAACGCCGCTGTTTCACAATTTGTTTTAGCTGTCATTAGGCGATTTTATGAAGCTCTAGGAATCCATACTGTATAGCTACTGACAAATGTTCGGGAGCTCTTTCGAATTTCTTTATGTACAAATGTCCATTGAGATTGATTTTCAGATCAAATCAGTTATATTTTTAATATAAACATAGTATGTATGTATTTATATATAGCTGATTTAATCTTAACATCAACCTAAATGGATATAATTGCAAAGGAAAATCGCAAGAGCTTACGAACATTTGTCAGTAGCTGTACATATCAATTTATCCTCTGTATTCCACAAGTTTTTCCTAAGCGGAATAAAGGTGGAATTATAGCTAAAAATAATAATAATAAGAAAGAGTCAGTGCACATTAAAAGGGTTAAAAATCAGATTAAAACCCCAATTAACAACTAAAATTCCTAAACCAAATCTGATAATTTGTAACGAGTACCAGACTTCGATACAAACGCGTTCTTAGCCCTTTAATTGCGTGAGGACTTTTTCGAGATAAGTTGATCTTAAAGCCATCATATCAACTATATATTTGATCTTAAAGCCATCATATCAACTATATATTTGATCTTAAAGCCATCATATCAACTATATATTTGTTCTCAACGGAATAATAAATATGTCCCTGTAAAATCGTATATAGTATACGTGTTGTGTTAGATTAATGGAATGGAAACACAAGCCATAATAAGTATAAACCATTCTGAATATTGGCCCCTGTAACCCCTCCACCACCATGACGCCTTTATACCTTTCATTCTGGCTAAGATTAGACAAAGTTATGTAATTCAAATAGGACCTATGTTATTAAGGGGGTAGTACTCGCTTTTTGTGGACCCCCTTCTCCCTCATGTTTAGCATATTAGTGTTGAGGTTGTAAGACGTTCATTCTGTTAGTTTGGCGATTTTGAGACTTTTCGCCTAATGTTGTTGTCAATATTAAGACCTTTCGTGCCCTTTAGGTGTCGATCTTTTCCTGGCGAGCGAAAGCGAGCCTCTAATTATAGAAGGAATCAGCCTTCGGCCGTGACATTTTTCTATCGAAAAATGTACAAACTTATCTTGAAAGGGGGTCTAAGGGGTGTTTTCCTAAGGTTGATAGAGGTCTAGCAAGGAAACTCAAAACTAAATTAATAGATAAATATATAGACCAAAAACCAAGCACTACCCCCTTAATTAAGTGGTTATATAGAGATTGTAATTACCCATTTGAATCATAGAGGTAGATTATATTATGTTAAAGAAAAGCGTCTAATGATAGCCCGAATTAGATGAACATTACGTCATGGTGCTGAAGGCGCCAAACTCTGAAGCCCTTGGGATCATATACTGCACTGCGTATTCTGGTTTGAGATTAATATGAGATTCAATATTTTCCTCATGGGTTGACCATCTCATAACCATTGCTTCCTCTGAGTAAAATATGAAGTGTGTACTGTACATCGATAGTGCTTTATGGGCCTCTGTGTGTGTATCTTATGTGCATAATAAAAACATCATAATCAATAATTAATCCTCTTTTCTGTCTGCCTCCAAGTGACGTGCGGCATACGATAAATTTAGATTTCACACAAATTATTATAAAATGATTTCGGTGAACTCTTGCTTCACACGAGCACTTAATTCTGCAACTTTCTTCGGCAATTCTGACTCAGCACTTTCAAACACAAGGTTGCATCATAATTAATTAAGTTACCTGAACATATTCTACATCCAGTTAAGAAACATGTACATTCAAAAGATACTACAAATGCTTCGGGGAAAATTATATTTATCAACAATAGACGCTAGTGGCTCTGTGTGATACTCTCTTAAACAAGTAATTAACGAGCTTCATCTCTTGCAGTGATATTATGAAACATTCGTTCAAAAATGCTTTCCAGTATTGGTAATCACAAACACAAACTTTTATCCCAGTATTGTGTCTTGGCAGAACAATAATATATTTATCAAGCAGAAAATATCATATATAGAAATATCAAAAACAAAATGTCCTCCTTCCATCTTACTCTTTACTATCACCCCCCCCCCCCCCCCGCCCCTCTCTCTCTCTCTGACCATATTCTCCCTCTTCCTAATCTCAATCTTCTCCCCTTTTTTAGTCCTACTCACTCTCTTTTACCCATCATTATCCGTCCCTCTCTCTCCACCTCTGCCTCCAAGACCAAAAATCCTCCATAAATCTCTCTCTCTCTATCTCCGTTTTTTTTTTTTTTTTTTCGCCGGTTCATAAAAATGCAATCTGGTCACACATATACAAACACACACACACACACACACACACACTCAAAAGATATACAAAAATTAACTTGTATTTTTTTTCCTCACTCAGACATACTCACCACATGTCCCAAGTCAAAACACAGATTATCTTTGACCCGAACAGTGACGAAAGAAAGATTGAAAAATAATATCTACATTGAGGTGAGGTGTAATAAGCCAACACTTATACAGACAAATGACAAAATCACAAGCCACAGTTTGGGTTAAATGTTCATCAATAACTTCATAATTTTTCATACCTCCGACCATGTGCCATTGAGCCATTCTTACTACGCATTTGATTATATTTCTGACCTAAGCCAATTCAAATGTTTGGTATTTATATCCTAGATGATAAGAGGTTTGTTTGTCTAGGCTAAAATTCAGCTAGAAAAACTGAAAAACAAAATAAACTCTGGATGTACAAAGCTTATTACCTACCTCCTTGTATTTTGAACTAGGAGATACAAATAGCAAATTTGCCTTTGTGATTCCGATAATTTTCCGTAATTTAATTACCGGTTCACTGTTTTATGATTGCTTAAAGATTCAATATATGTTTCAATGACTTTACACCAATAGAATCGGTCAAAACATGTCACAGCAATAAAAAGCGAAAAAACGCATCAGCAAATAACAAAATATATAATTTTCGTCTGCTATTTGTGAGTGTTATCTCCTACGATTTTCCTGCCATCGCAGATATATTTTCGCAGTGTAAGTGCATACTAATTAATTGGAAAAAGATCTCTCATAATACACAAATCAAATTCAATCAATTAACCCGGCAGCCACGGGGAGACTCTTAAGAGGTTTTACTGGGCAACTGCAGGGAGACTCTTAAAATCCTAGGCCTAAAAAAAAAGCTTTTAAAAGGCCCCAGTAGCACTTGAAACCATTAGTTTCCCCTCCATACCTCATATCACTCTTCCACATTTCCTCCCCCCCCCCCCTTCAATTATCACCTATTTTCCCTGTTATTCCCTTATTCATTGGTATATTTTTGTGTAAACATCTCCAAACTGATCCTAGGCTGTGGTCATGTGTGTGTCTATGTGTGGGAAAGAGAGAGAGAGAGATACAGGCCTCAGTCACTCTCTAAGCTTCGAGAGAGGAAGGTGTGAGGCCGGCTGGCTCACAATTGTTGAATGAACCACTCGCTAACAATTCACGATTTTGACCATACAAATGATATTCCCACTTGTTTTATTGTTGTAACATGTTACTATTGTGACGTTAACCACTCCGTTAGAACCGCATGGCTTGTCCTACGGTGACTCGCTAGGATCGTCAGGGCAGTGGATGTGGCTACAGTTGATGTATTATTGTGTGGTTTATTTCATATGAAAGCTTGTGTCATGGGCAGTCAAGAAAGGCTCTTTGTTTTCGCCCATGTCAAGGCTTTATATATTTAATTGCAAAGTATATGTTTTATCATTAAGTAGTAATGATAGGATTTGAGAGAGAGAGAGAGAGAGAGTAGAACAGAGTGATAGGAGGCGCGCAGTGTTTTTTGCCATGCTCGATGATGTCACGGCTGGCTGGCCTCTTGGGGATTGGTTGGAGGAGTTTTTTACCATGCTTGGTGATTTCATGTTTGGCTGGCTTCTTTGGCATTGGCTGAAGGAATTGTTACCGCTTTGCCTACGCGGTGCGAGCTAGTGCTAGTATATATACAGCTCTCTTGCCACTCTCTCCCTCAGATCTGGTTTCTAGAACGCATCCCTCTTATCCCTTTGATACCTGTCCTCCTCACTAGACCTGAGAACCTTTTCCTCTGCCTATCTCCCTCATTTTCCATATCTTTCACCACCTTTTATTAATATTATACCCCCTCTGGTTAACTCTGCATAATCAGCTTCATGCTGGCCAGTTGTATTGTGCGTTAAGGTCTTATATAACCCATGTATGTTAGTTGTTAAGATAAGTTGATCACAAAGCATTGGTTGGCATTCATATTGTTCAGTACCGCTTCCTATAATTATTAGTGTTCTGTTGGATTAGATAATGCTAGACTAGGAGTCTGATACTATAAGGTATTGTTTCCGATGGGTGCTGGCTTTAGTTAAAAGCTGCACGACATACCTGAGAACTGGAGTTGATTGGGTAAATTCTAGTCTGTGTGCCATTGAGAGTAGAGCATGCATGAATGAGGGCTTTTTGCCTATACCATTCTGCACTGTTCTAAGCTCGTTGTTTGTCTTTGAGGTACGCCAGGAGAACGCTTAATACTTCGGTATTAAGGTTTCTCAAGAGAGCTACCCTTCATTATAAAGTAATATTTAACGCACAGATTTGAGATTTGCACTAGGCTATGCGGCATGCCATGCACACCAGTATCTCGTATCATTGACTCTAGCTAGTCTTTATCAGTCATAGTAGACATTAAGTATATTAAACCAATTATTCTTATTATGCATACCCGTTTATGATTACACAAGCATTTCGCAGCCTAGTTTGATGTATTGAGACACAAACGACTTAGGCTCTTTTTGTTGATAGGAATACTGCATTGTCGTGGCGATTATTATTGTTGTAGCGTTTAGGATATTCTTGGCTCCGACTGCATTATATCTCCTGCCTTTTTGTGTGCATAGCCTGCACGAGCATTGTTCCGCTGCCTGCCTTTTTGGGTTCCATTTCCGATTCGAGCATCTTGATAGCATCTAACATTTAAAGAAGATTCCTTGTTGGTGTTGAAGGACTTTAGTGCACTTTCTTTCATGCAGGAGTGCCTGACATTTATTAATTAAAGTACCGTAAGCTGTAACTTCTCTTACCACCTTACTTTGCATACCATAACCAAGCACCTTCGGTTATAGGTAGTAATAGGCTGTTTTCACATAACATTAAGCCTAGAGTAGATGCACATTTATTGAGAGTTTGATAACCTATTATTGCATATAGAACTCTGGAGAGTATTTGTGTTCTTTGTTCACTGGGAATATACATCAGAGGTTGGATCTAGCGCTTTCCGTTGTGGCATTTGTGCCATTACTAGTCCAATGAATTAGAGCCCTGATATATTTAAACCTCAGTCGTAACAAATGGCGACCTTACCTAGGATTTGGTGAACCTACATTTATTAGCAGGGAACATTTGTTGTTTTGGGGAATATTTTGCGGGGATCAGCAAGAATAATTTTTTTTTTTTGCAACATAGTATAGCCCTTGAGTATTTCCGAGAATTTTTGTGTGTATATTGAGGTATAAGAGTTTGGGGTACTTCTTTTCTGAATATTGAGGTGGGAAATTTTTGTGAGCATCATGTCTTATACCGGATCAGAGGAGAATGGAGACACAGTACGTAATGTCGAGACTGAGGAACAGCAACATGATGAAAGGGTTAATCAGGTGAACTGTGAGGAGGATGCTAGGATATTTTTGCAATGGCCTGTTACTGCCGAGCGGTTGGAGGGTATGGATCGGTACGGTCTTCAATGCCTGGCCACAGCTATCGGTCATGCGGGTACTAGCAGTATGACGACCAGGGATAACTTGATACCGTGTGTACTGGGCAGGGTGACTGGTGAGCGAGATGGGTTGAGTGCTCAGAGCCCTTCGGCCCATGCTTCCCATACACTCGACTCCCAGCCATCCCAGTAGTTTGCCGACCCCGTGTACGCTTCCGCAGTTGGGTGGTGACTGGCAGGGTGGGTTGCCCCTGGGGGGACCACCGGTAATTTCAAACATTGTAGCACCTTCACCTCCTCCAGGGTTAACTCCAGAATTATTGTATCAGCTCGAATTAGCTAAGATTCAACAGCAACAAAGGGCAGGTGAGCAGCAAATAGAGCTAGCAAAAATCCAAGCTGAGTCGACTAAGTACTGTGCCGACAGGGACGTAGAGAAGTCGCGAGTAGAGACAACGGGACAGCGACTTGGGGCTGGTGACCGTGCTCATGATCAATCTCTCTCGCACTTATTGAAACTGGTTCCGGTGTTTGATGAGAGTGGTGTAACAGAATTTTTCACACGCTTTGAGAAGAAGTGCCAGGAACACCAGTGGCCAGAGAATAAATGGGCAGCACTTGTATCCTCTAGATTAATAGGCAAGGGTCTTAAAGCCTACGATGCGTTACCTTTGGAGTTATGTATTGTGTACGAGGATCTCAAGGAGGCTGTCCTGAGGGCTTACGAACTGCAACCAGAAACGTACCGTTTGAAGTTCCGGGGTGTAACTAAGGGAAGAGATAGCACCTTTTTGGAACACGCCCGGGACTTGTCCGATGCTATGGGGAACTGGCTCCGATCTGAGAAGGTCACAACATTTGATGAAATTAAGCAGTTAATGATGTTGGAGCAGTTCTTTAAGAGCACGGGCGGTGATCTAACTTTGAACTTAAAGGAGAAAAACCCAAGAACTCTAGTCGAAGCAGCAGAAATGGCTGATCGACGGCTGTCGTTGATTCGGGGTTGCGGGTCCTCACAGAAGTACGATGTAAGTGCTAAGGACCGTTATCCTCCCCCTCCCCGTAACAATGACACATTTAAACAGAACAGCCATGAAACTAAAACTGAATCCAAACCTTACAATACACCGTATGTGAAAAGTCAGGGGCCTTTTACATCACAGTATAAGCCGAAACCAAAATTTATGTGTTTTAGTTGCCACCAGGAGGGTCATAAGGCAAATGAGTGCCCTAGTCGACCTCCTCCGGCAGCCGTGTCTTTTGCTCACGGCATTGGAGTGTTCAAGAGGACATCGGAGTTTGTTAGAGGCATTTCTTCCGAGGTAAATACACTGCCAGTGCAGAAGGATCCGGAAGGCTTATTCCCTGTCCGTGATGCCTTTAGTGACCACAGGGGACTCGGTTGTGTGGAGTGGGGGGGTAGAAGACATGAGGTGAGAATTTTGCGTGACACTGGGGCATCGCAAACATTGTTGAGAAATTTCACTGGTAAACCTGTCAATACGGCGCGGGTGGTTGTGGTTCAGGGAGTTAATGCGACAAGGTCATACCCACTTGTAAGAATGAAGGTGGAAGTTGATGGTGTGACTCGTGACCTGGATGTAGGAATTGTGGAGAAGTTGCCTGTTGGGGGCGTCGACCTCCTTCTTGGCAACGACTTTGCGGGGCCTACTTCTGAGGCTCCACCCTTAGTCGTTGTCGAGAAGCCGGCCGACGTGAGTAGGGAGGAGCAGGAGTGGGTTGGGAAGTGTCCGGGGCAGCCTATGGAGTGTGTTGTCACCGGAGATTCTGCATCCAGGGAGTCACATTCTGGTCAACAATCTTTAGATCAGCGGAGGAAGGGTACCGAGAAGGGGTTGGAAGTTGATGCGGTTGAGAGTTTAGTGTCAACGGACCTTCTAGGGGACTCATTATTAGGACCACATTTCGAGTCTGGAGAAGACCCAGTAACTGTTCCTGAAGGGGCAGGGGATGGGCTTAAAAAGACGAAAGAGTTGAGGGAGGACAGTGATGCACAGTCGGGAGATGTAGCAACAAGGTACCCTGACGCGTACCCTATGAGAAATGGGTCGGCGAAAACGGTGGTCCGAAGCTTGCTAGTGTATTTTTCCCGGTATGGTTACCCGCAGGGGATTCAGTCAGTCCGGGGACCCAACTTCACTTCTAGCCTCTTTGTACAAGCAATGCCGCAGCATGGGATTGTTGGGGTTGTGTCATCTGCATATCATCCGGAGAGCCAGGGTGTGTTAGAGCGATGGCACTCAGCCCTGAAATCTGTGCTTCGTTGTTGTTGCTTTGAGAGTGGGAGGGATTGGGATCTTGGCCTGCCATGTGTTTTGTTTGCTGTGTGGGAGGTACCTGGGGAGAGTTTGGGATTCAGCCCTAATGAGCTCGTCTTTGGACACCGTGTCAGAGGGCCTCTCCATATGGTTGAAGAAGTATGGGAGGGTGCAGAAAAACCTTGTTCTATGCTCAAGTGTGTCCTCAACAGTCGAGAACGGATGTTGCGCAGTCTGGAGTTGGCTGGCCGTAATTTGACTAGCTCTCAGGCCCTCAGGAAGGACAGGTACGACCTCAAGGTTGAACTCAGGGAGTTTCACGTGGGTCAGGAGGTGTTGATTCTACTGCCCCTTGTAGGTCACCCCTTATCCGCGAAGTACGCTGGTCCTTATAGGGTGGTGGAGGAGCTATCGGACCTGGTTTACTTGGTAGCCACTCCAGACAGGTGGAAGCACAATCAGTTATGTCATGTTAATCCCATGAAGGAGTATGGGAGGCACCCCCCTGAGCCTCTCACTGTGCCTGTGATGACGTTTAGCAGTCAAGGTGGAGAAGGAGAACGGGACAGTCAAGCTCAGGTGGAGGATAACTGGAAGGATAAGAAGTTCAAATGGGCACCTGAGTGTGAGAAGGTGTTTAGAGAAGTAAAACACCTGTTGTGCACTCACCCGATCCTCAGGGCCCCTGACTTTAGCCTACCTTTCCAACTAGCAACGGAGGCTAGTGGTGTGGGGGCTGGTGCCGTCCTTGTGGAAAAGGACGATGATGGGCTGGAGCATCCTGTTAGTTTCTGCTCGGAGAAATACAATTCGGACCAGGGGAGCTGCTCTGTTGTCGAGGAGGAGCTGCTGGCGGTTGTACTTGCTCTGAGGCATTTCGAGGTCTGTGTTCCAGCCTATGGTCCGGTCGTTGTAGTTTACCCAGATCATCACCCTCTCAAGTTCTTGGACCAGTTTCACAATCGGAATATGAGGCTGACCAGGTGGTCACTAAGGTTATTGGTATATAACCTGGACATACGCCATATTGCCGGTTGTGACTACGTGGTTGCAGATGGTCGTTCAAGGGTATATGATCCTGGGTAGATTGACACACGGGTAGCCTCCTGCTTTAGTTTGAATAGTATTTTGCGCTTGGTGCTTGTTGGCTCGCGGTTGTAGCCCAGCGTATTCGGTCGTAAAGCAGGAGTTGAGCGTTTGGTATAGAAGAAAAAACTAGGCTTGCCCCTATAGTGCAGCCGAAATAAACAAATTATAAACATAAAAATCAAATAAAAACTCTTTCTTTGATAGTTGATTTTTTTTAGTATGTTATAGCAGTAATTCTGAGTTGCACTCCTCTCAGAATGCTGGGCTAGAGAAGCTCGCTCTTGAGGAGCATAACTACATATAATTTAACCTATGGTGTTGGGGAGGGTTATAATTTTGAAAAATGTTTTGTTGAAGAACTGTGCCAGATATTTTACTGCCGCTGGGTGATGGGAAGTGGAGATATAGCATGGGTTCTAACCATCAGATTTTTGTGAGCCTTGGGGCCTCTGAGAAAAATCTTGGGGGGGGTGTGACGTTGACCACTCCGTTAGAACCGCATGGCTTGTCCTACAGTGACTCACTAGGATCGCCAGGGCAGTGGATGGGGCTACAGTTTATGTATTAGAGTGTGCTTTATTTCATATGAAAGCTCGTGTCATGGGCAGTCCAGAAAGGCTCTTTGTTTTCGCCCATGTCAAGGCTTTATATATTTAATTGTAAAGTATATATTTTATCATTAACTAGTAATGATAGGATCTGGGAGAGAGAGAGGGAGTAGAACAGAGTGAGAGGGGGCGCGCAGTGTTTTTTGTCCCGCTCGATGACGTCACGGCTGGCTGCCTCGCGGGGGTTGGTGGAGAGAGGCCCTTACCATGCTGTAAGCTTTGCTAGTGGTTAGATGACTTGTAACCGCTGTTTTCCCACGCGGCTCGAGCTAGTGCGAGTATATATACAGTTCCTCGCCACTCTCTCCCTCAGATCTGGTTTCTAGAACGCACCCATCTTTTTCCCTTGCTACCTGTCACCTGCTCTGTACCTGAGAATATTTTCCTCTGCCTATCTCTCTCATTTTCCTTATCTTTCACCACCTGTTATTAACATTATATCCCCTCTGGTTAACTCTGCAAAATCAGCTTCATGCTGGCCAGTTGTATTGTGCGTTAAGGTCTGATATAACCTATGTATGTTAGTTGTTAAGATAAGTTGATCACGAAGCATTGGTTAGCATCCATATTTCATAGTACCGCTTCCTTTAATTATTAGTGTTCTGCTGGATTAGATAATGCTAGACTAGGAGTCTGATATTATAAGGTATTGTTTCCTATGAGTGCTGGCTTTAGTTAAAAGCTGCACGACATACCTGAGAACTGGAGTTGATTGAGTAAATTCTAGTCTGTGTGCCATTGAGAGTAGAGCATGCACGAATGAGGGCTTTTTGCCTATACCATTCTGCACTGTTCTAAGCTCGTTGCTTGTCTTTGAGGTACGCCAGGAGAACGCTTAATACTTCGGTATTAAGGTTTCTCAAGAGAGCTACCCTTCCCTATAACGTAATATTTGACGCACAGACTTGAGATTTGCACTAGGCTATGCGGCATACCATGCGCACCAGTATCTCGTATCATTGACTCTAGCTAGACTTTATCAGTCACAGTAGACATTCAGTATATTAAACCAATTACTCTTTTTATGTATACCCGTTTATGATTACACAAGCATTTCGCAGCCTAGTTTGATGTATTGAGACACAAACGACTTAGGCTCTTTTTGTTGATAGGAATACTGCATTGTCGTGGCGATTATTATTGTTGTTGTGTTTAGGATATTCTTGGCTCCGACGGCATTATATTCTGCCTTTTTGTGTGCATAGCCTGCACGAGCATTGTTCCGCTGCCTGCCTTTTTGGGTTCCATTTCCGATACGAGCATCTTTATAGCATCTAACATTTAAAGAAGATTCCTTGTTAGTGTTGAAGGACTTTAGTGCACTTTCTTTCATGCAGGAGTGCCTGACATTTATTGATTAAAGTAACGTAAGCTGTAACTTCTCTTACCACCTTACTTTGCATACCATAACCAAGCACCTTCGGTTATAGGTAGTAATAGGCTGTTTTCACATAACATTAAGCCTAGAGTAGACGCACATTTATTGAGAGTTTGATAGCCTATTATTGCATATAGAACTCTGTAGAGTATTTGTGTTCTTTGTTCACTGGGAATATACATCAGAGGTTGGAGCTAGCGCTTTCCGTTGTAGCATTTATGCCATTACTAGTCCAATGAATAAGAGCCCTGATATATTTAAACCCCAGTCGTAACAGTACGCCAGGAGAACGCTTAATACTTCGGTATTAAGGTTTCTCAAGAGAGCTACCCTTCATTTTAACGTAATATTTGATGCACAGACTTGAGATTTGCATTAGGCTATGCGGCATGCCATGCGCACCATTATCTCGTATCATTGACTCTAGCTAGACTTTATCAGTCATAGTAGACATTAAGTATATTAAACCAATTATTCTTATTATGCATACCCGTTTATGATTACACAAGCATTTCGCAGCCTAGTTTGATGTATTGAGACACAAACGACTTAGGCTCTTTTTGTTGATAGGAATACTGCATTGTCGTGGCGATTATTATTGTTGTAGCGTTTAGGATATTCTTGGCTCCGACTGCATTATATCTCCTGCCTTTTTGTGTGCATAGCCTGCACGAGCATTGTTCCGCTGCCTGCCTTTTTGGGTTCCATTTCCGATTCGAGCATCTTGATAGCATCTAACATTTAAAGAAGATTCCTTGTTGGTGTTGAAGGACTTTAGTGCACTTTCTTTCATGCAGGAGTGCCTGACATTTATTAATTAAAGTAACGTAAGCTGTAACTTCTCTTACCACCTTACTTTGCATACCATAACCAAGCACCTTCGGTTATAGGTAGTAATAGGCTGTTTTCACATAACATTAAGCCTAGAGTAGACGCACATTTATTGAGAGTTTGATAACCTATTATTGCATATAGAACTCTGGAGAGTATTTGTGTTCTTTGTTCACTGGGAATATACATCAGAGGTTGGATCTAGCGCTTTCTGTTGTGGCATTTGTGCCATTACTAGTCCAATGAATAAGAGCCCTGATATATTTAAACCTCAGTCGTAACACTATCTTCATATTAAACGTAAAATAGGCGCATATGGATAAGTATTAATTATATTTATGGTAAATTAACGATTTTAGTGAGGAATGCCTCTAAATATATATGCACAAGGGCATGGTGTATACTACAGGGGCTGCGCAGCTGAGAGCGCGTAGCCGTACTCACCCTCCTACTCCACTTCAGGGGATCCTCCCGGGTGAGACTCTAAGCATTAGCCTGGCCCATATCAAGTATCCTATCGCATGATTGGCCGACTTGCTTCAGCCATTAGTTCCGTGGTCTTCCCCGAGGCCTCCTCCACTCAGGGTTGTCTTCTGTAGAGATCACCTGGTGAGCAGGGTCTGCTTCAGGGAGGCGAAATTGGCATTCACGGACCATGCAACTAATATATCTTGAATCAGTTTGATGGAGTAGTCGCTGGTTTGAGAAGTAATCATTCAAGCGATAGCCCATGATCCTGTGAAGACATTTAGTACCAAAGGAGTTGATGCATCTCTTCAACTAGCTGTTAAGTGTCCATGTCACACAGCCATATAATAAGGCAGGGAGCACCAGCGACTTGAACATATGCAGCTTCGAACTTCTGCACAGGTAACGCCATATACTTTTGTAGAGTGATTCCATAACTCCATATGCTAAGTCGAGGCGACGATTTACGTTGTAGCCCAATTCACCACTATTATGGATCTTGCTACTAAGACAAGTAAATTTATCCAAGGTTCTACGAGATGGAGCCATTGGTATAGCAGGTCCCCTAACCCACATCATCAACCTGTCAATTAACACCAACACTGTACTTGCTGAACTGAAGGAAGCTATTGTAACCCCTCTATTCAAGAAAGGAAATCAACTAGATGTTGGCAACTACAGACCAGTTAGCATATTATGTATTGTATCTAAAATCATTGAAAGAGCGGTATACACCCAAATTGAACACTACTTCAAAGAAAATTATCTATTTTATAAATTTCAATCAGGTTTCAGATGCATGTACTCGACAGACTCCTGTCTCATCCACTTAACAGATCATATTCGTAAAGAAATATCTAAAGGTAACTACACCGGTATGGTTCTTCTTGATCTACAAAAAGCGTTTGATACAGTAGACCATGATATCCTCTGTAATAAACTACAAGCTATGGGCATTGGGTCAGTGAACTGGTTTAAATCTTATCTTAGTGGTAGAACGCAAAGAGTCAAAATTGATGATAATATATCTGATCCTATGCCAATTAACTGTGGGGTCCCGCAGGGAAGCATCCTTGGTCCCTTACTCTTTCTCTGCTATGTGAACGACATGGAACTGAGCGTCTTGTGTAAATTATTACTATATGCTGACGACAGCGTGCTTCTGGTTTCAGGAAAAGACCCAATAAGTATTGCCGCTTCACTTTCCAAAGAACTAGAATCATGTAGTGATTGGCTAGTAGACAGCAGACTATCTCTTCACCTGGGCAAGACGGAAGCCATCTTATGTGGAACTAGTCACAAACTAAAAGACATTGTGGGCTTCTTGGTCAACTGTAATGATATTCCTATAACAACAGTGTCACAAGTTAAATATCTCGGACTAAAACTGGACTCGACTTTGTTAGGTGAAACAATTTTGGAATCTATCCTGAGTAAGTGTAGAGCACGTATAAAATATCTGTACAGACAGGTGGGATGCTTGCCAGCGGCGACCAAAAAGACCCTTTGCCAAGAGCTTGTTCAATGTCATTTTGACTATTCTGTGTCATCCTGGTACTCTGCATCATCTAAATCAGCACAGCACAAACTTCAGGTCACTCAAAATAAAATGGTTAGGTTCATGCTGAACCTAGGACCCAGATCGCATGTTGGTCAGGAACAACTTCAGTCACTAGGTATGCTCAATGTCTCTGACAGGGCCAAACAAATCAGGCTCACTAATGCCTTCAAGATATTCTATGACAGAGCTCCAGAGCATCTAAAGGGTGATTTTGTTAAAGCAAATGAGAGGAGTGGTCATAATACGAGAAATAGGATGTTTAATTTTACGGTTCCGAGAATCCAAGGACAGGGTAAGCAAACATTCTTCTTCACTGCCATCCAAGACTGGAACGACCTACCCCAGTCAGTCCGTGAAAAGAGAACACGGTATTCCTTCAGACGTAGCCTGAAGGAGCACCTGAACCGGACAGCTGCGAGAAGGGAGCACCATGCTTATGTCTACTACTAAATACGACATAAGAGATAGGCAAAACAAACTGGAATGATTACTGATTACGGATTACTGATACATACTATAGGATGTAAGGTATCTTAAAATAACCCCCTAGAAATACTTTCTCAAATGTATCTATTTCTTTTATCCTCTCCTTTTCCTCAAGCTAACCTAATCCCACAAGGACCCCAATGAAAATACACCTAACGACCTTATTGGGCTATCCCTAGTTGGAATTATGCAACGCTGGTACATGTCATATTTGTAACATATTATGTGGTACCAACTCTGTAAAATGCTAACTGAATAAATATTATTATTATTAGTAAGGTTTATAAGTCCTCACTATATAGTTGAACAAATTGCACTGCACCATCCATCATCAAATGCTTGGACTTTGGTCTTAGTCCAAGAGACCTTTAAACCCAATGGCTTCGACTCTTCGTGTAGTGCCTCAAGAACCAATCTGAGAACACCTAAACGTCTCCACTAGGATCAGTGCATTATCTTCAAAGTTAAGACCTGTGATCCTGAACTTGCCGATGTCTGCTCCGCAGCAACTCTGCCCGACTGACCGGCCCAGTAACCAGTCCATACAAGTGTTGAAAAGTGTAGGCACCAGAACACACCCCTGTCTCACACTTGAATTCACAGAGAAGAAGGAGGATGTTCCCCCACCACACTTTACAGCACTCTATTTTCCTGTATAGAGTCCAGACACCAGGTAAAAAAAATTGTGGACATTTTGCATAACCGTAGTAGCTCCCAGAGCATGTCTCAGTGCACCAAGTCAAATGCCTGCATGAAATCGACATAGATTGCAAGCAGCAATCCTTGGATTTACACCAGTCAAATATGGGCGAAGACCTTGCCTGGCACATCGAGCAGTGTAATACCATAGTAGTTATTACAGCCCTGTTGGTTTCCTTTCCTTTTCCAGATAGGGGTGACCAGACCCCTTCTGCAGTCAAGAGGAATGGTATCTGCCTGCCATACAGTAGTCAGAACTGCATTTAACCAATGAACCATAGACTCACTCCAGCTTTCAGCAGTTCTCTAGGAATGCCTCAAATACCAGGAGCCTTCCCACCCTTCAGCTTAGCTACAGCCTCCCTTACCTCAGCAAAGATGAGAGGGTCTTCATTAATTGGTGGAGGAAGCATTGGTGATTGGTCATCCACTGGAATAAACTGTCTGTTGAGAGAACTGGCCATGTACAACTGCTCAAAGTACTCAGCCCAGCGGGTTCTTCACTCATCATCACTCGATGCAAGTTGGCCATCCTCCATCCAAACTGAACTAGCTTGGCGGGTAAGCTTAGAGTGAGCGGAGTCTCTTCAGGGCCGAAGGTCATTGGCAGAAAAATGTCCCTCAACCTCCTCAGCAATTCCCCTGACATACCCCTCTTTGTCTCTCCTCAGGGCAGTTCTTGTTCTGCGAGACAGAGCCCTGTGCTGACCTAGATCTACATCCAATCTGGCACTATGTCTTCGATTATACCCAGCGTCTCACCCATTAGGAAAACTCTTCTTGACCCCGGTTTGACACCAATGTATTTATCAGCTGCTGACAGGGCTCAACATTTAAAGTTTTCCCACAATTCTACAGGACCCTCTTGATGGACAAGTGCTTCAAAACAGTTTGAGATTGCCACTGCATACTCCCTTGCACACTCCTCATCCTTGAGCCTCTCAAGATCAAACCCTGGGGGATAAAATTTTGAGATTTTTCTGGTTTAAGAACATGAAAACATACGAAAATGGGAGTCTGCAGAAAGCCGGTGGCCCACACAAGGCAGAGTTGTAGCTTCAGTGTATCAACAACAAGCCTGTGGTCGGTAGCAAAGAACTCACCACTCTCACAGACCCTGCAGTTCTAGAGGGTCCTCCAACGAGCGCTTAAGAGTATGTGATCGATCTCCTTGACAACACCATCAGCATTGGAGTACCAAGTCCAGTGGTGTAGATGTGGTCTCTGAAACCAGGAACCCTCAATCCTCATATTACTGGACCTTGCAAAGTTCAGGAAGAGAACTATTGACATTCCTGGTGCCAGAGGTAATAAGGACCAAACACATACCACGTAGCCGGCCCTATCTGTGCCAGTAACTGCATTGAAGTCCCCAAGGACAAGTATGTCCCATGTGAGTGGCAACAATAGAGTCGAGCTTGGTGTAAAACAATTATTCTATCTCTTCTAAATTACTCATCTCGGTAGGAGCATACACTGTAACAAAAGAAATGAAGCCTATCTTGTGCTTCATCCTCACCAGCAGTAGACGATTGTTAACAGGTGTAACCCCCACAATTGTGGGAACCAGGGTGGAAGAGATCGCAACAGCCACCTCCCTTTGGTGAGCACCATTGCCACAACCAGACCAGTAGTATGTGTAGCCATCCCAACTGATCTCACCATTGCCAGGCCACCTCGCCTTAGAGAGGAACACTATGTTGACCCCCAGCCGCCCCAGCTCCCCAGATAATGGACGTAGTCGGTCATCATCTGAAAGTGTCAATATGTTCCAGGCTCCAACCTGAAGGCCCCTCCGAAAGTTAAGACCCGCAGCAGGTCTTTGGGATCGTGATTCATTTGCGCTGCCATGACCACCCCGCAGTCAGGAGTTTGTCTGGGAGGTCCGCCGCCATTCAGATTGCAGGGGTCCCGAAGGCTTTGCCCTGCATTTGTCATAGTTGGCACCCCTGCTCAGCTGGGAGGAACAGTAGGACCGGTCCTGCCAGCCAAACCGGGCATGCCTGGCATTAAACCCTCCAGAATTGCTGGGCCAGGGTCGTGGCCACCCGCCCGGTAGTGTTTACCACTATCCCCAGTCCCTATTCCTCCGCTGTGTGTGGTGGCAACTGTATTTTGTGGGGTTGGGTCGCAGGCCCTACCCCAAACCTGCTGGCTCTTCCTGCTGGTCGTAAGAGTCCATGAGGGGATTTACCCTTCGGGGTTTTCCTTCCCTAGATGAGGTCACCTGCCAAGGCTATCGAGTACCATCTACCCGTCCCTTTTCTTTGGCTCTTACACGCAGGGATTACAACGATATTTTTTCTCCACTGCAGCCAGTGTAGGGCAAACACAAAATTATTTGAAATAATTCAAAGTGATAAATAACATTTTACCTATTAATTATTTCACAAGAGTGATCTTTCCTAAGTTTAAGGACCTCTTTCGACGATGCTGAAAACACTTCTAGATTACTCTTAAAAGCTTATACTGGACAGGTCTACCTCAAAATAAATAATAAAAATCATTGTTAGCTGAAATATAATACAGAAACGTCCTGATGATGAGAATGGAAAAAAGTATTCGAATTAGAGCTATTACCTAATTTGATTTTGTCCTGCTATGGATCTCCGTGGTTTTTTTTTATTGACAAAATGAAGTAAATATTATTTATTAACGTATGTTTGTGCTATAGCCTAATACTATTTCAATTATATAATGTTTATTGTATGAACGTTGTTACGATCCAGGTTCTCAAAGACACAGGGCTCTTCAACATTGGACTAGATAATGGCAAAATGCAACAACGGTAACACTAGATCCAACCCCTGCCTTAAACACTGGAAAACAAAACACCATTACCGCCCTGAGTCGTGCCTGGACAACGAGGTATCCTATGACTCGGTAACTGGTGCACACACACTAGGCTGACGCTCGATGAAACAGCCTATTCTCAAACAGTAAAAGATTACTCGATTAGGTTACACAAAGAAAAGATAGTTAACGTGATTAATTAACGTTACGGTAGATACTCAAATGACTGGCACTCCTGTATTAAAGAAAGTGCAATGCTAGTCCTGCAACATCAACTGGAAACTTCTGAAATAAGTCTGATGCTGGGAAGATGTTCGTAAAGAATCTTGAACAATTATAATGCAGAATACGGGTCACAATAAATACTAGGACATATAGTAATAATAGGCAGGCGAATAATAAAGACTGCGCAAAGGTAGTAATGCTCGACAACTAAAGAAATGCTTCGTGACACAAGTGACACAACGCAACAGCCTACTAGGGTTGTGCAACTCAACAACAACCTCGGCTCAAAAGTGCAGTGAATAATAATGTGGCATACATATAATAATGGGGGCTTATCTCTAACCAGTGTCTGCTCAGTTAATAAAGTCTAGCTGGGGTATCAAGGCAGGGCAACAATGGGCGAGCATGCGGCTCGTAGCCTAACGTTGTCCGAAGATGGTATAATGAAGATTACGTTATATGACGGGGATGCTCTCTTGATAAATCTAGGTCTCTAGTACCTAGTTCTATCCTGGCGATCCCTCAGAAGTCAACACAAAGAGGCAGCACTATGTTGTGAGGGATAGGCTATGGCCCTCTCACACCACAGTGCTGTGCTCGCAAAGTAAACCCACCCGAAGACAACCTAGGCTCCCACAGTACCTGTCGATGTCGTGCAGGGCTTAGCTAACACTGCACACATCGGAGACAACGACACAGTAACCTTACCCCCAGTCTAGCTTTAGATAACCAAGCAGAATCACTCAACACCTTGCCAGGGAGACATATACCGGTCTACAACCTTCCCGAGAGAGGACACATACGGAAAAGTCCGTCTCTCCAAACCTCATTAAAGCCTAATACATGGAAATATCTGAGAGCTTCGCGTACAATACGACTGGCCGACGGTGAACGTCTATGCTGAAACCAGAAGGGATGTTGAGTTTAATAAAGATTAGAGAATGAGAAAGGAGAAGTCGAGAGAGAGAAATAGTATGCAAAGTGGCGAGTATGGGGGACAGAATTGCAAAGGATGTAGACGATACGCGTGTCAGGCAAGCTCTGAGCTGGTAAAGAACACGCGGCCGCGATGGGCAGGGACTAGTTGACCACCCGGCCGCCAACGCAGTCAGTGCCCAAGCGAGCCGGGCCACAGCTCACCCCGCTGCCAGGTGTACTCCCTCACCCTCTCTCGCTCGCTTCCCACACAAGCAACATTTATATTATAAGGAATATAAAATACAAGGCGCGGTCACAGACCAAAACAAAGACCATTTCTAGACTGGTCTGCGGCAACACGACACTAATAAAATAAAGCAGATCATTCTAGGACAACTGTAGCCCATCCCCCCATCCTGGCGAGCGCTAGCGAGCTGCAATGCCCCACGCAACCATTCTGCCAGCGCCGGGAGGCGTCACAACGTGTAAAAACTTTAACTTTTGCTGTACGCTCGCAAAAGTTCAATTGGCTATATTGGTAACTATTTCTGCAATACATAATACAATACAAACTGTAATATACATGAGTATGCAATTTGTGTTGTATAGTAATTAACTAGCGAATCCCAGTCATTTGATCTTTCTGGCTCAAGTGGTTTATCAAATTTTCTCGCCTGTGTATCCCAATTGTGCCTCCATTAAGTGTCCAGAAAATCCTTACCGCGACTGTACACCTTACAAAAGACCCCTTGGCTGCAGTCAATTCAGGCCATACATTTTCGTGTCATATACTTGTTTTGTGCGGATAACTGGCTTACCGTTGACGGTGCGGATAAATGGTGTACAGTTAATGGTGCGGATATCGAGCTCTGTGAATGAATTGGTGTTTTACTTGTGTGTTGGTATGCAAATATAATTCACAGTTGTTTGGTTCCGTGAATATGTAAACACATTTTGGCGTTGGCGTTTAGGGATGAGGGACCATAATTGCTATATCTGTCTATCTATATATCTATCTATCTATCTATTTATATATCTAACTATATCATATCGCCAAAGATAAAATACCACATCTATTTTCACTTAAGAACAGAATATCGCGAGATCAAAATCAATATTACTTCATTAACTCGGGGAAGTTGAATGGAATTAAAAACCATGAGGGGGAATCTCGATGTAAAAAAAAACACTTCTTTACCTACAGTGTGGTCAACAAGTGGAACAAATTGCCTGGGAAAGTTGTACAAAATATATATATATATATATATATATATATATATATATATATATATATATATTGGGTTAAGTATCAGTAGTATATAATATTTTTCAACTTTGTTTTTTACATTGAAGTTCCCAGTAGAAATGTTCTCATACATCTGGGGGACTCTTTTCCCTAACTAAATTTCATGCCGACCCAAAGTCGGAGGGGCTGGTGGATGGGGAGAGAGCCTTTTGCCTTGCTGTCTTTTCCATCCACTTTGTTGCAAATCCCATGTTACAATTAAGTCCGCACTGCCTAGTAGGGACTGCAAGGTCTGTGTAATCGGTGTATCTATGTAACTAACTCTCTCTCTCTCTCTTTTTCTCTGACCTGGTCCCGGTTACCTACATATACCTGACATGACATCAACCACACACACACACACACACACACACACACACCTGACATCCGCCTCATACCAACGCCACTACGGAATATACACCCAAGTGTCATAGTCCATGAGCCAGGCCAGATATCGGTACCACCTGGGGTGACTAAACACGAATGGTACTAAAATGTTTATAGAGTGACTGTAAGTACATTAAGATATGATAGCCTTCTCGCACTGGTAGCTTAGTCTAATTTTTTTGATGCAATAGGGGCGCTACCCAAAAATAAAGATTTTTAGCGTGACGCTCGGCGTTTTCCTCATTTTCTTTAAAATCCATCACACAATCATCGCGAAACTTTGAACACCTATGTAGAATTATATTCTCTACCAGAGTTGTTCCTAGGTATTTTTCAAATTTCCTCATATTTCGGAATATACTCTATATTTTGGGTATTTTCCTCTAAATCTAGAATAAATCCTTAAATATGGGGAACATTGACAAATATATTCTAACAGCTCTTGTAGCTTATTTGATTCTCTACAAGAATTATTCCGATGTGTATTTCAAGTTTCTCCATATTTAGGGGTTTATTTCATATTTGGGGATTTTTTGTTATATTTTGGGGATAATTTATTATTGGAAGGAGCAAACATATGTAGAGTGGTTTCCATGTAATGTGTTTGTTTGTTCATGGTTTAATGGTGATATTTTTGCAGGTGTGTGTCGACTGTTTGACGGCAGGATGGAACCATCTGCGAGGAAGAGAGCACGGATCGACTGTATCATCCACTGCTCTGATGATGACAGCGATGCTCTGGTGTCAACACAGGATTTGGACTCCTGGAACACATTGCTCAGGGCTGCAGAAATCAGGCAGCATGATCCAGTCCTGGAAGCAGCCAAGGGCCTTGAAGAAGGAGGAATACCACACATACATTAGCACCGTAAATGTCGTAGTCTCTTTACAATGAAGAAGTCACTGGATTCTATCCTTGCCAAGGGTGTCAAGATAGAATCAGCAAGCGTCGACCCCAGGAGGAGGGCATCAAGGGATGCCCTTAGTACTAGCAGGGTGTATGCCAAAGTATGTATCTTCTGCGAGAAGTCAAGCAAGTACATAAAAACAACAAAGACAAGGGAGCCACTCATACAGTGTGTTGAGCTACGAGCAGATGAGAAGATTCGCAGAGCAGCAATAAGGAAACTCAACCAGAGAATCCTTGGTTTAGTTAGCAGAGACCTTGTTGCTGCAGAGGGTCACTACCACAAGTCGTGCTACAAACTCTTCACAAAAGATGATTTCCCAGCGGCCGCCAGGTCGGGTGCAGGTGAAAATCAGGAAGAAAGCGAGGAAGCACGCTACGAAGAGGTTGAGACAGAAGCCCTCGAGGAACTCTGCTTGTATATAAGGACCAAATTATTCCCCAACCCAGAGGTACTGCCTATGACAAACCTCACATCTAGGCTTGAGAGATCCATGATGTCCCGTGGTATTATCCAACTGAAACCAGCGACAAAGAAACATGTTCGCCGAAAGATTGAAACCGAGTTTGGAGAATCACTACGCTTTGTCCCAGATGAGAAAGGAAAGCTTCTAATCTATCCACGCAGCCTCTCAATGGACGACCTTGCCCGGCAAGCACACAAAATGGCAAAAGACCTGCAAGAAGCAAGAGCAGCTAACTCTGAAGATGTCTTAACCAAAGCAGGAATGCAGCTGAGGAATGAGATCAATAAACAAGATGTGAGTCAGCCATGGCCTCCCGATACAGATCAGAATGTCATTCCTGCAGCAGTCACTCAATTCCTGCACACCCTGCTGACAGGAGAGTGTGAGTGTGAAACTCCCTCTGAAAGAGCTCAACGTCTTGCCACTTCCTTTGGCAGTGACTTGGTCTTTGCTGTTACCAGTGGCAAGACAAAACCACCCAAGCACGTACTGCTGACCAATGCTGTAAAGTCTTTGACAGGAAACACAGAACTGATCCGAACTCTGAATCGTCTTGGTCACTGTGTGTCTTACTCAATGTTTGAGGAGATCGATACAGCCCTTTGTATCCAGAAGCTGGAATGCTCAAAGGATGACATTCCACTGCCAGCAAACATCTACCCTGGTGTGTTCACAACCCTGGCCTGGGATAACATTGACCGACTTGAAGAGACCCTAAGTGGAGCAGGTACTTCTCATAGAGTCAATGGCATTGCTGTCCAGTCCAAGGTTGCAGGCTCTGTGCCAGAGAAAGTCCTGCCAGAGATTACCAAGTCCAAGATAAGAAGCATCACTCAGACATCATCAATGCTGCCAATATACAATGTTGGGCGGCGGGCAGGGCCACCTAGGATTGAGACTGCGTATGTCGACACTACCAAGGAAGTCCAGGATTCAAAGACAAAGAACCATATCTGGCTTCTTACTCGAATGTCAGACCATGAGGACCAGTCCATCAGCAGTTGGACTGGGTTCAACATCAAAATGCGCAGAGACATTGCAGTGGTTCAGGACACTGTAAGCTACCTGCCCACTATCAATGCTCCCGCAACAGAAATGTCCACCGTTAATGAAATCTTGGAACAAACGCATGCTATCATGCAGTCCTTACAGCTTAACAAGATTGTGTGCGTGTTTGATCAAGCACTCTATGCCAAAGCTGCCGAAGTTATCTGGAAACAAGAGAAGTTCAAGAACATTATCATCAGGATGGGCGTCTTCCACACAATCTGTAATCTCATCTCCACCATAGGAAAGAGGTTTCAAGATGCAGGTCTTAGAGATCTGTGTGTGGAATCAGGTATCATCGCAGAAGGATCAGTGTCAGGAGTGATGAACGGCAAGAGGTACAACAGAGCAGTGAGACTACACAAGCTCGTGTATGAAGCACTGATGAGGCTTGCATGGAAAGGCTTCCTTTCATGGCTAGAAGAAAACCATTCAAGGGACATACACCATCTAGATGAAACACTGAAGGACATCAACAGCTTTCACAGCAATGTGTCTCAGGGACTCTTTCAAGAGCTGATGGAGAGTGAATCATGCACACATATCATGAAGCTTTTCCAAGTTTATCTTGAGACCCTCAGAGATGAACACAACCTCTCAGCATTCTGGATGTCATACCTGGACATGGTTGAGATCATGCTGGACTTAATTCGAGCCTCCAGAGAAGGCAACTGGATGCTCCACCTAGGAGCAATCCGACAGATGATACCGTGGTGTTTTGCCTATGACAAAGTGAACTATGCCCGGTTCCTAACCTACTACTATGCCTTGATGTCTCGACTGCCCATTGAACACCCAGAGGTCCATGAACACTTCATGCAAGGTGGCTTTTCGGTCCAGATCGGTAGCAAGAATCCCTTTGGACGGATCCCTGTGGACCAGACAATCGAAGAGACGATCAACAAAGACACCCAGACACCAGGGGGCACAAAAGGCTTCAGCCTGAAAGGCGGAGCTGTCGCCAGGTACTACCTGACATCGGAGTATCGCAGCAGGTACTTAAGGCAGCTCAGGACTATGGTAGTAGGCCAAAAGTATACTGACTTCAGCCACCCAGACCTACAGATGCCCAGGATTAGAAGAGATGAGGCCGATGTCCAATCTTTAGTTCAACTGATGGAGACCAGCTGGTTGAAACCCCTTCAACGCAGAGCAAGAAGATCTTGTCAGTTTGTCAACTGCGACTATGGCACCACCAGAAGTTGTCAAAGACCTTCTAGGGGCCTACAGAATAGGAGAGGATGCATATCAAGCCTTCAAGGAAGAGCGCCTGGAGATCGATACGCCAACTATACAGTTTCATGACACGATGACGAAGACGAAACTGAGAACGTTCACTAACATCAGAATGAAGCCACGCTCACAAGACCATGCCAAGGAGGTTATCTTAAAGGCTGACAGGAACCTATTTGGCCAGATGATCCTTGTTGCCGAGAACAGAAAGCTCAAAATGAGTGATGTCTTGGCTCATCCCCTGGGGCCTTTGCCTTGGGCACTTGCCAGCGGTGATGGGTCTCTCCGCAAGACCAACAAGGCTGCCCTCGCAAAGGAGTTAGAGAGGAATGTTTCTCCTGCAGAAGTGATACCCGAGCCCTCTGCTACCATAATTGATGGGATGAGCCTGGTCCACAAACTGAAGGGAAACGACAAAACTTTTTCACAGCTTGCAGGTACAGCACTGAGTCACGCTGTTCATGAAGGTGCTAAGAGCAGGCGCATTGATGTTGTGTTTGATATCTACAAGGAGACATCCATCAAGGATGCAGAACGAGCCAAAAGAAGTGCAGGCACAGGAATTCATTTCAAGAACATTCAACCTGGGCACAACATCCAGCAGTGGAGAAAGTTACTCGGTAGTTCCTCCAACAAGGCAAGTCTTATCAAGTTCTTGGTAGAAGAATGGAAGGCACCACAGCACAGGGAGAAGCTCAAGGACAAGGAGCTGTATGTCACATGTGAGCAGCGCTGCTTCAAGATCACCAAAGAGCAGTGGGAAGAGGCTCCTGAGCTTAAGTCAACTCAAGAAGAAGCAGACACACGCCTTCTTCTCCATGCACTTCATGCAGCAGAATCTGGGAACAAGTCTGTCATCATCACTGCAGAAGATACAGACGTCATGGTGTTGTGTCTTGGCATGTGCCACAAGATCCCATCCCATCTGTTCCAGAAGTGCGGGACGAAGAACCGGACAAGATTCCTGGATATCACCACACTGAGCCGCACACTGGGAGGCAGCGTGTGTGATTCATTGATTGGTATGCATGCCTTTACAGGCTGTGATACCGTCAGTGCATTCGCTGGCCGAGGGAAGATGACGACACTCAAGCAGGTGAAGATGGACAAGACATACCAGCATGCTTTTCACGAACTTGGACGCTCATGGGAAGTGTCTCCTGAACTCTTTGAGAAGCTACAGGAAATCACCTGCCACATGTACCTACCATCTACCCACACAACTAAGGTAAACAAGCTTCGGTATGAGCTGTTCTGTGCAAGACGTGGAGAGGTAGAGTCAAGTCAACTCCCTCCTTGTGAGGACTGCCTCTTCATGCATGCACTGCGTGCAAACTACCAGGCTGCGATCTGGAGGAGAAGTCTTCAGAGCCAGCCATTTGTTGCGAACCCAACAGACTGCGGTTGGATGACAGATGAGGACGGTAAGCTTGCCGTCAACTGGATGCGAGGCTCACCAGCACCAGATGCTGTTATGCAGCTACTGTCTTGCAAGTTTGTGCGGTCATGCGAACTCCCTAAGTGTACTTGCCTCAGCAATGGTCTAAAATGCACGGACATGTGCAGGTTACAGACATGTCAGAACAAGGCTATTGAAGAAGAGCCGGTGGCACAACAGTCAGATTCCGAGTCTGACGTAGATGATATTTAGGAGTAGTAATTTGCCATAATAGTATGTACAAGCCCATGGCATGCTTAGTGTGTATTTACAGGGCTTGTATTAAATGTGACAATTACTATATGCATTTTGTTGACATTTAGGCATTCCTGTCCCCAAATTTGACATTTAAAAAAAAATCGGAATTTTCGGTAGGGTATGTCTATTCAAGAAGTGATAACGACCATTAAGCTACCAATGTGCAAGGGCTATCATATCAAAACATAAACTAGAGACATGTAGCAAGCTAAAAACACCTAAGAGAATTAGTCACCCCGGGTGGTACCGATATCCCAAAATTCGGGTCTTGGCTCATGGACTATCAGGGGGGAAAGTCCAAACGAAGAGTCGGACAGAAATAATGGAGAATGAAGAAACAATACGTGGAATTTGACGATACAACTAACACTAAAAGCCTTAATATGGGAAAATGATACACCACTGAATACAATTGGAGTTGGGATTGTTGGAAAATGGCGTAAATGGATTATTTATGATGGCAGAAAGGTGAAAACATGGATGCGTAGAATATACAACTAAATTCAGTGGGTAAGAAGCCATACATGTGGGGAGACAAGATACAAGGAAAATAGACAAACAATAGGCAGAGGTTGAACAGTTGGGATTGCGGATTAATGGAGTGGATAAAGAAATAGATAGATAAACAGTTGGCTAGATAGAATATGGAACGTCAGAGAGGAAAGCCCAAACTATGAATCGGAAAGGAACGGAGAAGGCTGCAGGGATTTAGGTTGCTTTACAGGAGCACTTTAGCGGGCGATGTTTCGAAGCCACATTATCCGAGAAACAAAGTAGCTAAAACAAGTCTACTAAACGACAAATGTTTCTTTCATATTGACTGTATTTTGTATCATAAAGCCCCTAATCGTGTACAATCCAATTTAATATACGAATAAACAGCACACTCAATACACATATGAGAACACTTGTAGCGGATTCAAGGCTCCGAGGCATCATACATGTAGCCGATAAACTTGATCGTGTGTCGCAGGCTTTATATACAAGATTTGAGAATAAATAACATATATAACTTCAAGTAGAACAATAGTTCAGTTAGGTGTATACTAAGAAACTCTACAATGCTCTTCCTCAGTCCGTGTTTCCTTCATCCTACGATGAATCTCCGTGTGTCCACAGAGTTATTATTCCAACGTACTTTGAATTTGGCTCTGCATTACTCATTCAATGGGATTAATCATTACAGGACGCACAATATATATAGATAGAAGACAGATAGATAGTATATATAAACAAAAAGCATGTCTGGGTGAAAACGCGAATCACGGATCGTGTATAAAGTATAAATTGAAGACAGAGCAAACCATATGCTATTAGAGATAAAACAACAAGAACATAATATCCCGATTGTGGACGAAAGTACTCTGTAGCTCATGGAGAAGGTTTGGAAAAGGATTTGGCATATCTGGTTATAACAAATGGATTGATAGATTGGACAGATACACACATATGTAAATATAATATAAAAGCAAATGTTGAATGGAAAAGGCGAAACGACGAATCTTTCAGAAATGAAGATATGGCAATTAAGATACTGTATAACTATTAACTAAAAATAGATAATACATTGACGAAATAAGTGAGGGAAGGTAAAAAGTCGTGCGACAATCGAAAACAAATTATGCTGTAAAAAAGATGTGGAATAATGAATGAGGATGATGGGGAAAATATTAATGATAGATACAAAGAAATACGAGAGAATACCAAACACAATATTGGAAACACTGGTAAAGAAAGGGTGGTAAAAGGAAGGGAAGATGACAAGAAAATTAGTAGGCGAGATAATAAACGAAAACATACACTGACGAAAATGAGTGGAGGAACCTAACCAGATTAATAAAGTAGAAAGACAATAACTAATACTCCATAAATAAAAAAGCTAAAGAAAAATAACAGAAACAAAAACGAAGAGCATATTTGAAACAAAATTAAATTGAATACTGAATGAAGTAGATAATAATAATACAGGACAAACAATAAGGAATGTCCGATGGTAAAGAAAACTAGGGAAAATAATTAGGACAAGGACGAAAATACTATAAATGAATATACTGTAAACTCTGTTGAATTAATATAACAAAATGCTAAAGGCACTTGGGATAACAATAACGATAATAAAATAATTAGTTAGTGAAAATATATACTAAATTTTTTGAGAAAATGATTGAGGTAAGGTGAAAAAAAAATAGCAAGATATTCCGGAGAGAATGTTGGAGGAAGTGAGCTGGAGAATTTGAGCAAAATTAGCCAGGGTAGAAAGGAGGCTCTGTAGGTTAGGGCCAAGGAACATAGTACAATGGTTACATGATTCACAATATAAAGAATACCAAATAAGTTTGCAAAAAATAATATTTTATGAAATTAAGATTAACAGACAACAAGGAAGTGAAATTAAACATATAGATTGAAGATATTGTAAGTTAGGGCAAAGGTAAACATCAGGGTAGATAATTTCAGGATTGAGAGGAAAGGCGATATGTTGGGAAAAAAGTCGAGAGAGAGAGAGAGAAGGGCATTGAGGGATGAAAACATAGCAAACATTAATTGGGTAGAAAGAAGATATGGGATATGGAAAAAAGATAATGATAACATTATTTGGGATAGAAAGGAAAGGCGTAGAATTCTGAAAACAATCGAGAGGACAAATATAAGATAACATGACAACAATGATGGGGTGGAAAGAAGTTCCTGTATGTGAGAGCGAATACATAATACAATTTTAACGTTATGCAGTTTTGTGAAACATACAATACGTTTGAGAATAATAAATCAATACAAAGTTCAAAACAGAACGAAAAGAAGATGCTGAAACAAAAATAATAAAGTAGAGTGGAGATACTCTAGGCCAGTCGAGTTAAAACAATAATGATAACGTGATTCAGGATAACACGAATATTCGATACGTTGTGGGATATAATTTAGAAAAGAAAAGGGGAGAAAGAAACTACTGAAAACGAAAATAGTATAGGCTAATCAAATAAAGCCGTTTAGACAAGAAATAAGTTTGGTTGAAAATTATGATAACAAGATTTGGGGAAAAATGGTTATTCGATACGTAACAGAACAAAAAGCCAAGTGAAAATAAATAGAATCTGAAAAAAAATGTTGGGTAAAGGTAAAATAAAAATACTCTTAAAGATTCGGAAGAGAAAGAAAATTAGATAAGTGATAACATTACAAATGACTTTTTACAGTCACTGTAAGTAAGGGGTTAAAAATTAGGAAGACGTACCAACTGTACGATCCTATATTTATTATAAGGGTTAACTATTAACTCTTAGTAAGGATGACTAAAGGTGTCTCTCTGTCCTTATGAGTAATATAATAGGTTGATTAATTAACTATATTAGGGAGACGTTTTGAGGTACGTTTTGGGGACAAAGGAATCTAGTTTCCTTTAATGCACAGAAAACCAAGTACATTCAATTTTCTAACCGACAGAAGAATCTCACTGACTCCCATATATTTTTTAATGATGTAAATATTCCCACTTCCCCTAGTATTGACATTCTCGGTGTAACATTAACTACTAACTTGAGCTGGACACATTATGTTAGAAGCATTGCTAAGAATGCCTCTAAAAAACTGGGACTCCTGTACAGAGTTCGAGAATTCTTCACTGACGAGCAGTTGGCCGTAATATATAAAAGTCATGTGCGTTCTCAGATGGATTACTGTTCACCTCTGTGGGGTGGAAGTGGAGTGGTTGCATTGAGGCAGTTGGACAAAATTCAAAATAAAGCTATTAGATTAATCAATAACCCTGCAATCACACAGGACCTTCCTACATTATCCATACGAAGAAACGTTGCATCCCTTGCATTATTCTACAGATATTTTCACAGCAATTGTTCCGAGGAACTAGCTTCAATTGTGCCGCCTCTCCACATCTTTCCCCGTAGAACTAGGGCAGCTGAGAGCGCCCATGAATTTACACTTTCTCCTCCACAATGCAGGACTTCTGCTTATCAGAATTCATTTATCCCCAGAGCTACTACTCTTTGGAATTCACTTCCCTCGAATTGCTTTCCACAAACTTACAATCTACAAATGTTTAAATCCAGTTGTTACAAACATTTTATGAATGTAGGATGCCTTTAGGCACATGGACCTTTTTGTTTTATCTGTGTTTTTCCTTCATCCGTGCATTGTCTCTTAAAAAAAAACAAAAAAAAAAACGTTCCTAATAGGTTATATGTTGATTGTAGTTGAAGTTGTAGGTAGATCTCAGCTCTCCGTCACTGCTCGTTGATTGATAGATATTATGATAGATTGTAGTAATAGTAATGCCGCCACCACCAATTACCATAAATCTATCTATCTATCTATTGCCGGACGCCTTACTCCCCTTACGAGGGTGGCCATACACAGAATGCCCCCAAGCGGACATATTCCCTGTGAGAGGGACAACCCGAGCCAGTTTAGTGAAGGACTTACAGGATTAACCACTCAATTTAGGATCCGTCCGACTCCGAGGCCCTCTGTGGATCTTGTTAGCACTATTTTTCTACAGTGGTATTCGGCTAATCCATCCACTAACCTGCCTTACCCTTAGGTAAGCAGTACGGATTTGTATCAGGTTTACTCCCCTAGAAAGGTTGCCAACCAAGGCTGACGAGTCCCATCCACCCGGATTTGTATAAGGTTGTCTCCCATAGATGAGTTGCCGACGAAGGCTAACGAGTCCCATGCACCCAGATATTAGATTGAATAGTTATAGGTAAAAGGAAAGGATCTGCTTGGTATCCGTAAACAACTTTAATTAATAAGTAACAACTGAAAGAGTATACAGATGTACTAATAATATATAAATAAGAGAGAATTCCCTGAAGTTGAGAGGGAATCTCAGAGGGCTATGTTGTTGGCCCAAAGGTTCGTGTCTATCTGTCAGTCCACCTTCCCACCTAGCCTCACTACCTACCTCCTAGCACATCTCTAGAGCTGAAGGAAATTTCCACCACTCCTTCCGGTCATAGGATGAGGGCGTGAGAGAGACACACAAATGCACGTTGGCATAAAAGCGTGAGAAGGGATCCTGAGTCATGAATTTGTAGGGTTGAACGATTTCCAAAATGTACAGTCCCCCACATAAGTATAGGGACACTTTAACTAACACCTTAAAATTATATGAGAGTTGTAATAATGAATGCAAATAAATAGAACAATCGTGAGATGTAATATTTAGGATAGAGGGGGAAATAAGTAGGATAAACAAAATTCCAAATAAGATGTAGAATAATATAGGTTAAGCTCGAAGGAATGAAAATAAAATTATGCAATAATTCAGGATACAAACACATTTTGTTGGAATTTGTTTCAACCACTGTTATTTGTAAGATGAATGTAAAGGAATTATATAATAGACGTTTGCCTATATTCTCTACTTGCACACTCTACTTGCTTGATAAAAAGAACGCCTATGACATATATAAAATGTCTGAAAGTGAAGAAGACAAAACAAGATTCGTAGATCTACGATGCAAAGCCAAAAAGCTAATAAAGCAATGCAAAACAACCCTAGAAGTGCACGTTGCAAATCATAGGAAGACTAATCCCAAAGGAATTATATAGTTACATTAGGAAGACAAAAGTAGTGACCTCAACAATTGGAACATTATTGGATGAGAACGGAACAAATGAGTAATGCTCTCAACACCTTCTTTGCATCTGTTTTATACACAAAAAAGACTTTAGTGATATTCCTACAGCATCACCAGTACACATACTTAATTCAAATGCGCTTAGCCATATTCGTAGTACCGAGAGAGAAGTTTTGAATTGCTTAGACAAACTCAAGGTAAATAAATCGCCTGGACCCGATACCATTTCTCCCAGAGTTCTCAAAGCTAAATGTGAGCTCTCCAAACCGCTGACGCTGCTACTCAACAATTCTCTGAGAACTGGGACTGTGCCGGATGAGTGAAAACTTGCGAACGTAACCCCAATTTTAAAAAGTCAGCAAAGCCTTGCCTAGTAACTATCGCCCAATCAGCTTGACTAGTTGTGTGTAAAATACTAGAAACTACCATAAGAGACAGACTCGTAAAACACTTGGAGGAAAACAACATACTTAAAGATACCCAGCACGTTTTTTTGCAACAATCGTTCCTACTTGACAAACCTAATAGATTTCTTCCATGATATCCTAAATCTATATGATGAGAGTAAAGCTGGAGATACTATATATACCTCGATTTTCAAAAAGCCTTTGATATAGTTCCACATAAACCCTTATTGATCAAATTAAAAGCACACAGCGTACAAGGAGTTGCCTTGAAAGGGATAGAAAATTGGCTCAGTGAAAGAAAACAAAACGTAGTCATACATGGGAAAGCATCAACATGGACCAATGTAACTAGCAGAGTATCACGAGGAAAAGTACTGGGGCCAGTTCTCTTCCTAATCTACATAAACAACATGGATGAGTGCCTCACCTGCACAATCTCAAAGTTTGCAGATGATACAAACATTGCAAATAACATAATATCAAAAGAACACGTTCAGGATATGCAAGGCATTCTAGATAAGTTGTCTCAATGGGCTAAAATATGGTGTAACAGCCCATCTATAGTAGATCTGTACAGTATATATATATACTGTACATAAGTACAATAAGATAATAATAATAATAGGCCTAATAATAATAATAATAATAATAATAATAATATTTATTCAGTTAGCAATTTACAGAGTTGGTACCACATAGTATGTTACAAATATGACATGTACCAGCTTTGCATAATTCCAACTAAGGATAGCCCAATAAGGCCGTTAGGCGTATTTCCATTGGGGTCCTTGTGGGATTAGGTTAGCTGGGGAAAAGGGGAGGATAAAGAAATAGATACTTTAGAGAAAGTATTTCTAGGGGGTTATTTTAAGATACCTTACATCCTATGGTAAATATCAGTAATCCGTAATCAGTAATCATTTCAGTTTGTTTTGCCTATCTCTTATGTCGTATTTAGTAGTAGACATAAGCTTGGTGCTCCCTTCTCGCAGCTGTCCGGTTCAGGTGTTCCTTCAGGCTACGTCTGAAGGAATACAGTGTTCTCTTTTCACGGACTGACTGGGGTAGGACGTTCCAGTTTTTGATGGCAGTGAAGAAGAATGTTTGCTTACCCTGTCCTTGGATTCTCGGGACCTTAAAATTAAACATCCTGTTTCTTGTATTATGTCCACTCCTCTCATTTGCTTTAACAAAATCACTCTTAAGATACTCTGGAGCTCTGTCATAGAAAATGTTAAAGGCATTAGTGAGCCTGATTTGTTTGGCCCTGTCAGAGACATTGAGCATACCTAGTGACTGAAGTTGTTCCTGGCCAACATGTGATCTGGGTCCTAGGTTCAGCATGAACCTAACCATTATATTTTGAGTGACCTGAAGTTTGTGCTGTGCTGATTTAGATGATGCAGAGTACCAGGATGACACAGAATAGTCAAAATGACATTGAACAAGCGCTTGGCAAAGGGTCTTTTTGGTCGCCGCAAGCAAGCATCCCACCTGTCTATACAGGTATTTTATACGTGCTCTACACTTACACAGGATAGATTCCAAAATTGTTTCACCTAACAAACTCGAGTCCAGTTTTAGTCCGAGATATTTAACTTGTGACAATGTTGTTATAGGAATATCATTAAAGTTGATCGAGAAGCCCACAATGTCTTTCAGTTTGCGTTTTGTCCCACATAAGATGGCTTCCGTCTTGCCCAGGTAAAGAGATAGTCTATTGTCCACTAGCCATTCACTACATGATTCTAGTTCTTTGGAAAGTGAAGCGGCAATACTTATTGGGTCTTTTCCTGAAACCAGAAGCACGCTGTCGTCAGCATACAGTAATAATTTACACGAGATGCTCAGTTCCATGTCGTTCACATAGCAGAGAAAGAGTAAGGGACCAAGGATGCTTCCCTGTGGGACCCCACAGTTAATTAGCATAGGATCAGATATATTATCATCAATTTTGACTCTTTGTGTTCTACCACTAAGATAAGATTTAAACCAGTTCACAGACCCAATGCCCATTGCTTGTAGTTTATTACATAGGATATCATGGTCTACTGTGTCACACGTTTTTTGTAAATCAAGAAGAACCATACCGGTGTAGTTACTTTTAGATATTTCTTTACGAATGTGATCTGTTAAGTGGATGATACAGGAGTCAGTCGAGTACATGCATCTGAAACCTGATTGAAACTTATAAAATAGATAAATTTCTTTGAGGTAGTGTTCAATTTGGGTGTATACCGCTCTTTCAAGGATTTTAGATACAATACATAATATGCTAACTGGTCTGTAGTTGCCAACTTCTAGTTTATATCCTTTCTTGAATAGAGGGGTTACAATAGCTTCCTTCAGTTCAGCAGGTACAGTGTTGGTGTTAATTGACAGGTTGATGATGTGGGTTAGGGGACCTGCTATACCAATGGCTCCATCTCGTAGAAATTTGGCAGGAATTTTGTCTGGTCCTGTGCTTTTATGTACATTTAGGTTCGAGAGCTCGTCAAAAGTGTATTTTGGTGTAACATTTTGCAATCCAAATGTGTTCGGGTGTATGCCTTTATCTCTGTAGAAATTTCGAAAGGTGGCCGTTGTTGTTGTGTATTTATTGAGAGGTTGCGGTAGGTTCTGTGCAAGTGTGTTTACTATGGAGGTGAAGAAGCTGTTGAAGTAGGTTGAAATTTGTTGTTTATCGTGGCAAACCTGATCATTAATGTTGAGAGTAATATTAGTGTTAGACGAATCCCTTGCCTTGTTGCTGTAGCCTGTTGTTTTTAGGTGCCTCCATAGTTTCTTTGGGTTATTCTGATATTCCTCTGCCTTATTGTGGAAATAATTAGTTTTCGCTGATTTGATTTTTCTACTTAGTTTAATCCTGGCCCTGTTGAACTCATGTTTCAAACCTTGATCCTGTCTATGTTTCACTAGCCTTTTTAACAGATTGTCTCTGTGTTCCAGATGGTGTAGTGTGTCATTGTTGATCCATGGGTCTGACCTTGCTTTAATTCGTATGTCTTTCAGAGGAGCTATTTCGTCTAGGATGTTGGTGATGATAGTTCTGAAGCCAACCCATGCATCATTAACGTTTGTACTTCCAAACACTGGAGACCAGTCTGTATTCCATAAAATGTCCAGAAATATATCTTTGTTGTAGTTTCTGAGTGACCTTGTTTTGATAACCTTGTGATTCTCTAGGGTAATTTTTGTGGTTTTCCGTGTGCAATATGTGACGAAGTGATCACTTATCCCAGCCTGTATAACCCCTTGTTACGATCGGGTCTCGTATAAATCAGTGGCTCTTATACATTGGACTAGACTGGCATAAATGCAACAACGGAAATGCTAGATCCAACCCCTGATATATAATCCCGTCGAACAAAGAACAAATATACCCTCCAGAGTTATATCTGCGATAACGGGGTATCTTAACTCTCAGTATCTATGTGCTTCTACTATAGGCTGATGTTCTCTGAAACAGCCTATTACCTATAACATATGGTTGCTTAGTTATGGTACACAAGGAAAAGATAGTTAACTTAATTAAATCACAAGAGTGATCTAATGCAAACAAGAAGAAGGTTTACTTAACGTTACTTTAATCAATAATATCTGTCACTCCTTTATGAAAGAAAGTGTTGTAAAGTCCTCAAGCACCGAACAAGGAATCTTCTGAATAATGTCGGATGCTACTAAGAAGAACGTATCGGAAATGGAACCACAAAATAGCAGGAGGCAGGACAATGTACGTGTAGGCTAAATACACAAAAAGGCTGGACATATAATGTTATTGGACACAAGAATATTGTAAGCGGTGCAACTGTAATAACGCTCGCCACGAAAAAGTAGTACTCCTATTAACAAAACCGGTCTATGCTATTGAGGTAAAGGTAGGTTTGTGACAGGGTTGTGTCATGTTACCATGGCTGTTTAATATGTTTATGGATGGTGTGGTGAGGGAAGTGAAAATGAGAACTATGGGAAGAGGATTGGGTTTAGTAGGAAAGAATGGTAGAGATTGGAAGTTGAATCAGTTGCTGTTCGCTGATGACACAGCGTTGGTGGCGGATTCTGAGGAGAAACTGCAGCGGGTAGTCAAAGAGTTTGGTGTGGTTTGCGGGAGGAGGAAACTGAAGGTGAACATCAATAAAAGTAAAGTAATGGTGTGTAATAAGGGTGATCGTAGGGTGAATCTAGATGTGAGGCTGGATGGGGAAATATTGGAACAAGTATAGTGTTTTAAATATCTAGAAGGAATGATAAGCAGGAGTGGAGGTATGGAAATGGAGGTAAAACAGAGAGTGTGTGAAGGAAGGAAGGCTTTTGGTGCAATGGGAAGTATGTGGAAGACGAGAAATCTCGGAATGAAAGTAAAAAGTGCAATATATCAAGGAATTGTTGTGCCAACAGTGATGTATGGGGCTGAGACATGGGCTCTGAAGGAACAGGAGAGAAGAAAGCTTGATGTGATGGAGATGAGCTGCTTGAGGAGTATGTGTGGAATTACTCGTAGAGACAGATTGAGGAATGAAGAGATACGTAGGAGAGTGGTGCAGCAGGAACCTTTGTCAGCCAGAGTGGACAGAAGGGTGCTGAGCTGGTATGGTCATGTTGAACGAATGGAAGATGAAAGCCTTACAAAGAGAATATGTGAGTCAGGTACAAGGGGAGATAGAAGGGCAGGAAGACCCCCATTGAGATGGAGAGACTGTGTAAGACAAGCTTTGGATGATAGAGGAATGACTATAGATCAGGCAAGGGAAATGGTAATAAACAGGAATGAATGGAGAATGCTTGTGAATATATGAGAGAACATGTGGCCATTTGGGGGAAGGGGTTGGGCGCAAGTTGGACTATATAATAGTCCATCAGGCGCCTGGCCCGGGGAGACGATTTATATGAAGGGTGCGCCTGGAAGTGTGGTGGGCGGACTTGTGGCTTCGGCTCCGCTGCATGTTTGTCTGCCGAGATCGGAACCTCTCCGGGTGGTCGGGGGCCGGGGGAGTGCTGAAGGGACCTGGGTGACCTTGGTCTCTGGGTCTTCTCCTGGATGACCTAGATGTGTGTGAATCTGTATTTTGTTTTTTTGTGTTCATTGTTTTCTATTGTGTTTTGTGTTGTCCCTATTCTTGGTCAGTCTTGAGTCGCCCCCCCCCCCCCAAAAAAAAATAAAATAAAAAAGTAAAAAAATGAAAAGTGGGGATTGGGCCTGAATATATAGATAGATAGATAGACCTAACAATAACAGATTATTTGCAATCTCACAGGCTCCTTCCTAGGTGTGATAACATCATTTACTTATAGTTGAATTGTAAAGGTTAAATTTACTGTTGGAATCCATTAAATGCCAGTAGGAACATTTCTGAGTTAGTTACAAATTATATTTTTGTATTTAAATATTTTGTTTTCTTTATATTTATATATTAATTTTGTTTATTAATTATTTTGCGTCAACGGGGGGATGGAACATTTAATTAAGCTCGCAGCAGGATACCATATCGCTGAAAATTGTATCGATCTCTTGTTCCCAAATATTAACAATGGATTCAGAAAATCTGTCCTAAACGTTTAAACTACCTGTTTGTCATAATACATGTTGCTAGCCCCAAAAGGGCGTGCAACTGTGGCCTTAACCATTCGACACACACACACACAATTGGTATTTATACATTGCAAACACATGAAAGTTTCATATATTTCCATTAATATGGATACACTAGCTTTGGCGTAGGGATGTGGCGACCCAATCGCCCATCACTTTTGTGGCGCTGATAGACCCTGGAGGTTGGGACTGGGAATCCCACCTCCAGAATGTTCTCCCACTAAGGGATCAGCAAGTATTGTCTTGCTGATCCTCCCTATCCCTTTAAGGGAGTGCGGGTTTGGCTACTGACTAACTTACTGACATTAACTGCTAAGGGATTCCAATTTCCGTCAGCTGCAATAAATATACTATAATAATAAAAACCAAACATGAAAAACTAGTAATTTATTTAACGTCTGTTGCTATAATCAAGCAAACAGACAGAGATACATCAATGATCATATATCTTACTGGTGAGCATGATAAAACCTAAGAAGAGAAAACAGAGTAAATGCTACTGCCAAAAGATGCTAACCTTTCAGCAGGCTCTCTCCCAACCCAACACTCCGGTCGTAACACAACATACCTGCAAGAGAAAGACAATCAAATAATCATAAAACTGTCAAATATTATATATACATATATATGCTAAATATCCACAGGGAAGGAAGGAAAATAAACGCGGAGTCCCACGCACTTTCGTGTATTACATCTTCAGGGGACAGAGGACAGACAGAGAAGATGTAATACACAAAAGCGCTTGGGACTCCGTGTTTACTATTTACCTTGTGGCAAGTACAGTACATTAACAAACAGGATTATGTTCGAGTACCAAACGAAATCACTCATAAAGTTTAATTCACACCTGCATTAAAGTCTTTGGCAAATAATACGAACAACAAGCACGCAAATAAACATACACACTAATTGCAATGATTTTATACTCTCCCTCTCTCTAATATATATATATATATATATATATATATATATATATATATATATATATATATATATATATATATAATTATATATATAATATATATGTATATATATTGTTATGTAATGTGAGCTAAGCTAATATATAAAATAAACAAGTGCAATAGTGATAGGGTTAATGTACATATTTTAGAGAAAGTCACTTGATACGTATGAGTAAGTGGAGATTACATCATTCACGTTTTCATATCTCATACCGAATTTCTAGACGCGTGGAGGCAGTATGTCTGGTGTGCTCTCGGAGCTTATGGAATGTTCTGGCTACCGCGAGGCATATACTGTATCTCGCCTCCTCCTCTCATTTTCGACTCCAGACTGACCGACCTTAGCATCGCGCACACCTCTCTCTCTCTCTTGTAAATAGTTTACCATTATACCTAGTGAAGTGATACAATTATTTATCTGGCCTCCATCAAGATATAGTAACCTGCAATCTTTACCTGTGTTCCCGAATGTTGAGTACATTAAATATAATAGTGTACTTATCATTATTATTGTTAGCCTATTATATATATTTCAGTGCTATTTCATATGTAGTCTAATTGCTAAATAATTCAGAATACTAGTGCTCAGTTTATAATTAATTGTCATTAAATTTAATGTCTTAATATAATTTATTTTTTCCTTTTGATTGCTTTATCATTAATATTATAAGTGTAAAGCATTAATTAATTTGTGATTAGTTTCCAAGTTTGTGAATTTGATCAGATTAATTTAGTTACCCCTTATCATTGTATTTTTCAGAAGGAATATTTTCTCAAGTGTTATTTTAGTGCTTATTTCACTTTTAAATAGTTGTATTAATGACTTAAGAACATAAGAACATACATAAGAAAATGAGAGTCTGCAGAAAGCCGATTGGCCTACACAAGGCAGATCCCTGTCACACCCAACCCTAATTATAAGCCCAGCTTAAAAACACCATTAGGACTTACCTCACCGAAACGGTCAGAGGTCAGAAAAACGGGGATCTGCAGATCCCCACACCTGGCCACACCTGACAGATTACCCTCACACCCAACCCATCTCGTCCATATGCCTATCTAATTGTATCTTAAAGCTCCCTATCGTTCTTGATCCCACTATAGCACTTGGTAGCCTATTCCACCTATCTACAACTCTGTTACCAAACCAATATTTGCCTATATCTTTCTTGAAACGAAATTTATCTAATTTGAAACCATTTGTACGAGTTCTTTCGCTATCACTGAGCTTTAGTACATTTTTCATGTCCCCTTTATTAATCTCACTAACCCACTTGAATACCTCTATCATGTCCCCTCTAACTCTGCGTCTCTCTAACGAATGTAAGCCTAATTTCTTCAACCTTTCTTTATACGGAAGATTTCTAATATTATGGATAATTTTTATCATTCTACGTTGTACTCTCTCCAATGAATCTATGTCCATTCTGTAATACGGACACCAAAATTGAACAGCATAATCCATATGGGGTCTCACTAATGACAAGTAAAGTTTTAAGATAACATCAGCAGTTCTGTTACTCACACTCCTAGAGATGAACCCGAGAATCCTGTTTACCTTGTTTCGAACGCTTATACACTGTTTTCTAGGCTTCAAATCATTGCTAACAAACACACCTAGATCTTTCTCACAATTCGAGTTTTCTAATTCCATATTAGCTAGTTTATATTTAATATTTGTATGCATCTTCCCTATCTTTAATACCTTGCATTTGTCAATGTTAAACTTCATCTGCCAATTTACTGACCATTCGTGTAAGGTATCTAGATCCCTTTGGAGGCACTCTATATCTCTATCTGAATCAAATTTTCTCCCCATTTTGGTATCGTCTGCAAATCCTACTAGTTATACCTAAATCAAGGTCATTTATGTATATAACAAACAACAGGGGACCTAATACAGATCCCTGGGGGACACCACTTTTGACTGCTCCCCATTCTGACTTCGTACCATTTATGCTGACTCTCTGCTTCCTACCAATTAGCCATGACCTAATCCATCCCAACAACTCCCCACCTATTCCATGCGCCTCAACCTTTCTCATCAATCTCTCATGGGGGACTCTGTCGAAAGCTTTACTGAAATCTAAATATATTATATCATATGACTTGTCATTATCTACTGCTTCATATACCTCTGAGAAAAAACTAAGCAAATTAGTAAGGCAAGAACGTCCCTGAGTGAATCCATGCTGAGAAGAATTTATTAAATTAAATGTATCTAAGTGGTTTCTAATTTTACTAGCAATAATTGACTCTAGTAGCTTTCCAATGATTGATGTAAGACTAATGGGACGGTAATTGGATGCTATTGATTTGTCACCTTTTTTGAAGATCGGAACTATGTTTGCAAGCTTCCAAGCTTCTGGAACTATACCTGTTTCTATGACTTGTTAAATAGAAATGTTAATGGGTAACTTAACTCATCCCTACATTCTTTTAATACTCTAGCATATATATACCTCATCAGGACCAGGCGATTTCTGAGGTTTCAGTCTGTCAATTTCCTTAAGCACATCATTTCTACTTATAGTAACCGTACTTAACCTATTTTCTATACTATCGCTATATATCTTACGGACTTCTGGAAACTGTGCCAAATTTTCATTAGTGAAAACGGAAAGAAATTGACTATTTAATGTACAGCACATTTCTAAATCATTTTCTGTCATTTCTCCTATCGAAGTTTTAAGGGGACCAATTACATCTCTAACCTTGGATTTATATAGTTGGTAAAAAGCTTTAGGATTATTTTTTGAGTCATTGGCAACCTTAATTTCATAATTTCTTTTTTCTTTCCTTATATCCGTTTTTACCTGTCTTGATAGATTCTGATAGTAAGCAAGTAGGTGAATTTCGCCTTTCCTAATTTTTCTATATATTCCTCTCTTTTGTCCTAGAAGATCAAATAGTCTATTATTCATCCATTTGGGTTGGTTCTGTGTTGATCTAAATTTTCTTTTGGGGATATATTTATTTTGTGCATTGAATACTGACTCGATAAAATTATCGTATGTATCTACCAAGGTTGACGTCTCTTCCTGACTTAAGATGACAGGTGCCTGAGAAGGGGTACACTCATTTGGACACCTGGATCGACTTAATTTTTTGACCATAGGGTCTGCTAATAGGGCTCTTCTTAACCCACCATAATTGGCTTTTCTGAAGTCAGGTATTAATGTTGTATTCTCTCTGGTATTACCTTTCCATTGTATATTAAAATACACAGCATTGTAGTCACTATTTCCTAGGTGGTCCCCTATCTCTATATTATTTACCATATGTTCATTGTTACTGAAAACTAAATCGAGAATATTATTACCTCTAGTCGGCGTATCTATGAATTGAAATAAAAAACTATCTTGTACTACCTCTATAAACTCCTCAGAATCAGAGTCTCCTATTTGATGCTGCCAATCTATATTCGGAAAATTAAAATCCCCCATAATGCACTCATTGCTAAACCTTGATGCCATTTTAATTTCCTCCCATAATGACGTTCCGTCATTTCTACTCATATTTGGCGGTCTATACATAACTCCAATAACTATGGTCTCACTACCTTCATTAACCTCTACCCAAACACTTTCATTATCGTTATTTAGTCTAATACTTGATTTAATACAGCTTTTTAATGTACTCCTGACAAACACTGCTATACCGCCACCCCTCTTACTTGTTCGGTCATATTTAAACAAACCATATCCTGGTATATCAAATTCTGCTAAAAAATGCCTGGTTTCTGTATTAATCCACGTTTCAGTTAGCACTATTATGTCTATATTTTCTTTGCTAACAAGGGCTCTAAGTTCGTTCATTTTGTTACATAGACTCCTACAGTTTGTGTAATATACTCTCAATTTACTTCTTTTCTTTATACCTAATTTACCTTTATTTCTAACGACATTTCCATCTTCCGTTGCACCATCACTACTATCATTAGCAATATAGTCATAATTTTTAGCACGAGACTGAATATCCTTATCGCTTTCGCCTGACGCTAAAATTGTTCCATTTAACCTCTCATTTACACTCTCAATATTTCTGTTCAAAACCCCACAACCACCCTATCTAAAGAACTAGCTAATGTGGAAACCCCTAACCATGAAAGATGAACCCCATCCCTTGCGTACATCCCATCTCTCCCATAGAAACTATCCCAGTTATCAATGAATGGCATTGCTTTTTCTTTGCAATATTTCTCCAACCGGCAATTGATACTAATCGCCCTGGATGTCCATTCCTTGGGAACTCCTCTTCTGGGTAGGATACAATGTACTACAGGGATCCCTCTCTTCATCCTAACCTAATCTAACACATCCCGATACTGCTGCAGCAGTTCCTCACTTCTACCCTTACCAACATCTTTCCCGGCACTGAGACAGATAATGGGGTTATCTCCACTATCTTCCAAGATGTGGTCTATCTTCTCTAAAACCCTCCCAACTCCATGGCCAGGCAGACACACAACCTTCCTAAGTTTAGTGCGGGTAGCCCTAACTAAATGTCTTACCATGGAGTCGTCCACAATCAACACAGACTTACCTTCTCGGGACACAGACTTACCTTTCCCTCGGGAGGTTCCAGCAGCTGCAGTTGGAGAACCCCTGGTGGTGGCAGAAGCTCCCTTGGTGGTGGTGGTGGTGGTGGTGGTAGGTAGCACAGCGTCAGCGGTTGGAGCTGAGTCGGCGGCAGGCACTTCGGCTAACCCTCCCTTATCCTGACTAACTTTTCCCTCACATTCGTCTCGCAAAGGAGAGAATGTATTTGTCACACTCATACCTATTCTACTATCCTGCTTCTTGAGTGTGACTTTCCCACCCGTATTTTTAACAACCTGCCATGAATACAATGTTTCATCAACTTCCTCCCTTTTCCCCTTACTCAACTTTATTTCCTCTTGGCTAAGCTTGAAAGCTAGATTTTCGTCTTTAATCAAATACACTTCCCTCTGAAGTTTAACATTAACCTCCCTTAGAGCCAAGACCCCCTTCCTTCACCACAACCATCTCCTCTCTTACCTGGAGAATAAGATGATGCAGATCAGTTAGAGGCCTATACTCCATACCTGCCATGATCCCAATAAGCTTAGCGAGGAGCAAGAAACTTAAGTACAGAAAAACAAAAACAAGTAAACTAACAGCTAAAAACTGAGCTATAACACTTTTATATAACACGAGTGCACTGCCCCCAAACTCAGGTAGGTGTGACTGGTCACTAAAGGTCACTGGTAAGTGGTCCGGGCAGGAGCTCAGATTAACCCTCTCACGTTCTTGACGCAATTTTGAGCCTATTAGGGATACTTTAAAGCCTTTGTTACCATCAGGGGTATTTAGAAACCTTTAGTTTGATTACTTTAACCTCTGCAGTTGTCTTTGAGTTAGCTGTGGGCAGAAAACTAATTTTGGAGAGGTAATTATAAGAGTGAGAGAACTCTATTTCTTATTGCTAATCTGGCAACCTCTGCGTCATATAGTCGTGAGAGGGTTAACACAACCTTCTCCTATCACTGAATGAACTGAACTTGTATTGCTTTTATTATTATTTTGTGCATTTCCTTAAGTTATTAAACATATATTAATCGTTTCCAGCGATCTTGAGAAAATATTAATTCCTGTGATATAGCTATTTAAACCTTGCATTGCTTCAGTAAAGATATATAGTTATTTATTTTTCACTTTCATATTTTCTGTTAATCATTCCTGTTGTTACTAAGCAAAATCTTAGTGCATTATATATTCTTATTGCTCGTCCTGAAGAGACTGATTTTATTGTTACATTATAATACTTACTTTAATTAAACCAAGAATGTTAAATCTAGTTTTTCTATAACCTGGATATTTTTAGTATGTTTTGACATCAGTCTTGAATTTCATATTTAATCTATTGTTTGTGTCATTTCACCTCGCCCATAAATATACCATTGGTGACCTTGCCATGATCTTCAGGATTTGATATAAGAATATAATTATTAGTATAATTTTTATTGATTGTGATTTATTCAAATTTCATCATGTCTACTATTTCTACCTTAGAGGAAGCTGGGGATTTTGTAGTCGGTGTTGAGACAGTTGTTGAAGTAGAAGGTAGGAATAAAAATGAACTGAAAATTGTTGCTCAGTATCTGGAGATTGCTCCTCCTCCTAATGCTAGTAAGGATCAAATTGTTGCTATGATTAATCAAAAGCTTTTTGATGCAACTCCTCCAGTTGACAAGGTTAAACAAATTGAACTTGCAAAGATTCAGGCTCATATTCAGGAAGCACAGGCACAACAGGCACAAACACAGGCACAACAGGCAATTGATATTGCTAAGTTAGACCATGAGTACCGTATGAAACGGGGTGTAAATCGGTCATCTAATGCTGATTATTTTGATGTGGCCAAAAATGTTAGACTTGTCCCTGTCTTTAATGAATCTGATGTAACTAAATACCTTCAATTGTTTGAGAAGGCAGCTAATGGTTTCAAATGGCCCAAGCAATATTGGCCAATACTCCTTCAGAGTAAAGCTCGTCACTTATGCATCTTTGTCTCAGGATCAGTCTGATAATTATAATGTAGTTAAGAGCCTGATTCTTAAAGCCTATGAGCTTGTTCCTGAAGCCTACAGAGCTAAGTTTAGGACCACTTACAAGCAGGATAAGCAATATCATGTTGAGTATGCCAACATTAAAAAAGATTTGTTGGATCAATGGTTAAACTCTAAGAATGTAAATACTGACTGATAAATTTAAGCAGATCATCTTATTGGAGGACTTCAAAAGATGTGTCAGGAAGGATGTCAGTTTATATATTGATGAGAGAAAGGTAGACACTGTTTCTGATGCCGTAATTTTAGCTGATGAGTATGTTCTCAATGGTTTTGTCAGTTCACTTAATGGCAGTGACAGGAAATATGTTAAACTTTTGCGAGACACAGGTGCTTGCCAACTAGTGACTAGTGTTTTAGGGTCCAATAATTCCTCTGGTGCAACTGTAATGTTGCAGGGTTTAGGGAGTAATTATTTTGCTGTCCCTTTGTGCAGGGTGAATCTTGAGTCTGATTTTGTTCAAGGTCCAGTTATGGTAGGATTGGTTGAGACACTCCCTATGTCTGGTGTGACTTTTCTCCTTGGCAACGACATTGCTGGGGGTCGGGTTTGTCCAGCTCCTCGGTTGTCTAGTGAGCCGGTGGCGGGAGTCAAGGACGGCTCCTCTGATGTGTTTCCTGCATGTGCTGTCACTAGGTTGATGAAGATGATGATGTTTTCTTGGCTGATACTTTCCTTGCCAATTTAAGCCATTCAGAGGATGAGGCAGTTCCCTGCAGTGTGGATAATTTGTCACCTTGTGAGTTGGTAGAGTTGCAGCAGGCTGACCCAGAGTTGGAAGGTTTAGTTAGTACTGGTTGTAGTGAGGATGAGTCAGCTAGTGCTTCTACTTGTTACTAATTTAAGTCAGGAGTATTAATTTGAAAGTGGAGACCCCCAAGGTCATCAGCAGACTGTGAATGGGAGGTTGTGCATCAAATTGTCATCCCTCAAGTTTGTAGGCAGGATATCATTAGGGTGGCTCATGACTCCAGTTTGGCAGGACACATGGGAGTGAGAAAGACTGCAGCCCGTATTGTGATGCACGTCAGCTCCACAGCGACCACGAGGGGGCAGCGGTTGGCTCCCCATCCTCTTCTCCCCTCTCCCCAGGCAGTGTTATGGGCTGTAGTTTATTGATTAAGTTCTAGTTTCTTCCTAGTGCATCATAGTGTCACAGGTAGTCCAGAAATACTCTTTTATTTTCACCTGTGACAATGAATTGTATTTTATTCCAGCTGTCATAGATTTAATGTATTAGATGACTCGTGGAAGTTGGAGAGTGTGAGTGAGTGAGAGAGAGAGAGAGAAAAATCAGAGCTGGGTGGTATTGGCGGATTGATATCGTGCAACTTGGTTAGCTACGTCATCTCTCGGGCGCCTGATTCGTCGCCGGGCTCCTCCCTCCTGCTCCGTCACCGCTTTCCCGCCGCGTCGGGAATGGGTGCGCCTACACGCACGGACTCCCTTGTGACTTCCACGGGCAGAGCTCCTCTTAGTGCTGTAACGCTAACATCCCTTTGCAATCTATCAACCCACCTCACCCCCCTATTGCGAACTTTCTCTACCACTGCTTACCTTCTTTTCTCTGTATATCCTACTATTAATTAACTGCCCTTCCCCTTGACGTTGATTTCATATATCCGTCACTGTATTATACAGCGAGCTCTCAAGAGATATTATATGTAATTAGTTAGGCATTTTGGATCAGAGGGTTATCCATTTTGGCTTGGGGAGGTTTGACATACTCATCGTGTTGCCCCTACCTTATTTTCTTGGGTGTCTGCCAGGTCAGTCGATGCTAGACTGGGGAGAGGCTATCAAGTTACAGTTTCCCATGAGCATCGAATTCGTTGAGCCTATGCAACTGTACCGGATACCTGCGGAGGCCTAGGTCATTTTCTTGTCTGTGTACCTTAGAGCCTAGCACTGTGTTGGCGTGAGGGTGTTTGCCTAGTCCACCCAGCACTGTGCTAGCTCGTTAGCTTTTGACTTAGGAGGGTCGCCAGGAGAGAACCAGGTACACGAGACCTGGATCTCTCAAGAGAGCACCCCGTCATTTAATGTAACTAGGCGCACAGACTTGAGAACGACACTAGGCTACCGAGCAGGTGGCTTGGCCCAGGTAGCCTAGCCTACGACTCCCCTGCTAGACTTCGTCCACCTGGCAGACCCCCGATTAGGGTTTATAATCTCATTGTGTATATGTGTGCAGCATTATTGTTCCTTATGTTTATAGTAAGTCGTGATTGTTGCTGAGAGACCTAACCAGAGCAGGCTTGTGCCTGGTGGGAGAAAGCACATCTTTTTGTGGTTAGAGTTTAGACTGCCGACTGTTTTATAATTACACCTGTGCCAGATAACACCGTAACTATGTCCCTACACTATATATGTTCCCACAGTAATAATACACAGTTCAGAATCGGAGACGTACTTCTTAGTTGCATTTGACTTTTGCAGAAGATTCCTGCATGATGCTTTAGGACTTTCTTGTTTCACTTTCTTTCAGACAGGAGTGACAGTTTACTGATTATTTAACATAACGTTAATTATCCTTCTTCTAGTTTGCTATTAAATCGTTGCTGCGATTTAGTTACGCTATATATCTTTTTCCTTGAATACCTTAATAAAGTAATCGTATGTTGTATGAGTATAGGCTGCTTCAGTGATCATCAGCCTATAGTGTGCACCTTTTACCGAGTCATAGGATACCTCGTTGTCCAGGCACGACTCAGGGCGGTATAGGTGTTTTGTTCTCCAGTGGTTAAGGCAGGGGTTGGAACTAGTGTTACCGTTGTTGCATTTAGCCTTATCTAGTCCAATGATGAAGAGCCCTGTGTCTTGTAGAACCTGGATCGTAACAGTATTCTGAAGCATTTTTATTGGCCAGGTATTTTCAAGGATGTGTCCTGGTATTGCATTCACACCTGTCAAGTAGTGGGGAAGTGTAATAAAAAAGAGAAAGTTGCACCACTCGTTCCCATTCCTCCCTTTGAGGCGCCATTCGCTCGGGTGTTAGTTGACATTGTAGGACCTCTTCCCAAGACTTCTTCAGGGTTTTCCTATTTGCTGACACTTATTGATATGGCTACTCGTTATCCTGAAGCAATCCCTCTCAGAAATATTTCGGCAAAGAATGTAGTGAAAGAAATGCTTGGGTTCTTCACCAGATTTGGATTGCCTAAGGAAGCACAGTCAGATCAAGGGAACAATTTTATGTCCAATGTTTTAAGCAGTCTTTGAAAGAGTTGGGCATTATACAGACCACGTCTTCTGCATATCATCCTCAAATATTATGTTCCTTCCAACAACCAACCATACTCCTAAAATCGATTAATGAAATTTACAAACACATGTGGCAGTCCGTGGACTCGAACCCAGGATGCTCACACCGAAAATCAACACCTTATACATCGCACCACGAAGACAGTTAAAGGTTGGTGGACACTGCCTACGATTATTATGCAACTTCGAATCCTGCATATCAATCTAAGCATGTACACACATCCCAACTGCAACTCACGTAGGCTATGCATATGTGAATGGAAAGAGCAATTAATGGGGCCTTAACCACTTAGGGAAGTCCTCTCGGTAAATTACTCCTGAACCAATATCAATTATTATGTTCCTTCCAACAACCAACCATACTCCTAAAATCGATTAATGAAATTTACAAACACATGTGGCAGTCTGTGGACTCGAACCCAGGATGCTCACACCGAAAATCAACACCTTAACACAGGGAGCTCTGGAGAAATATCATCAGACACTCAAATATATGCTTAGGAAATACTGCTTGGAACACCAGAAAGATTGGGACAAAGGTCTTCTTTTTGTGCTGTTTCCTTCAAGAGAGTCTCCAAATGAATCACTAGGCTTCTCACCTTTTGAACTACTCTTCGGGCATGAAGTTAGAGGTTCTATGAAGTTGTTGAAGGAGTTTTGGCCGTCGGAATCGGATGACGTCAACCTACTGGAATATATGGCGAACTTTAAGGAGCAGTTATCAACAGCGTTCCAGCTAGCTAGAGAGAATTTGGGAACTGCACAGAAGATGAAAACGTGGTATGACAAGAACTCAAGAGTAAGCCAGGTGATCAGGTCCTAGTTCTGCTGCCAGTACACGGACAACCTCTTCAAGCCAAGTTTAGTGGACCGTACATGGTGGAGAAGAAAGCCAGTGATGTTAACTACGTTATTGCCACGCCAGATCGTAGGAAGAGCAAACAACTTTGTCACGTCAACATGCTAATATTGTACCACAGGAGAGACCCTGATAAACCTGTCTGCACTGTAGCTGTTCCTGAAGATCCCGAAAGTGAGGCACTCCCATGCAGTATGAACTTCAGCGATAGCCTGGGGCAAAATGTTGCTATCATGAGTGATCTGGAGACTAAGTTATCTCATCTAACCCCTGAGGAGAGGCAGGAATGCACGGCTCTACTCCAGATATACCATCAAGTGTTCCGAGATACTTCAGGAAGAACAACCATTTTGAGGCACGATACTGATGTTAGCGATGCGAAGTCAATTAAGCTGCCAGCCTACCGTGTGAATCCCTTAAAGGTTCCCCTGATCCAGAAGGAGATTGACTACCTACTCACCCACAAGATGATTGAGCCCTGCCAAAGTGAGTGGAGTTCTCCTGTCACCTTAGTTCCTAAGCCAGGTGGATCACAACGGCTCTGTATTGACTATCGACGTGTTAACCAGATCACCAAAACAGACACCTACCCAGTACCTCGCATGGAAGATTGTATAGATAGGATTGGAAAGGCACAGTACATCAGTAAGTTTGATTTGTTAAAGGGCTATTGACAAGTACCTATGACTCAGCGTGCTAGGGATATCTCATGTTTTGTGACTTGGTAAAACCTTTGCATGTTCTGTGATGCCGTATGGTATGAAAAATGCACCTGCGACATTTCAAAAACTCATGAACATTGTAACCGAGGGTTTGGAAGGATGTGTTGTGTATATTGATGATGTATTGATCTTTAGTGACACCTGGAAAGATCACCTATGTCAGTAACTTTCTTGATCGTCTGGTTCAAGCTAATTTTGTTGTAAATTTATCAAAATGTGAATTTGGTCAAGCTAAAGTCCAGTATCTTGGTTATGTGATTGGTAATAGACAAGTTGTGCCACCAGGGGCTAAAGTTCAGGTGATAAGTGATCTTTCCAGACCTGAAAATAGGAAAGAATTTCACAGATGTCTAGGTATAGTAGGATACTACCGCCGGGTTGTTCTAAGTTTCTCAATCCTTGTGTCACCACTCACAGATCTTCTGAAAAAGGGAGTTAAATTTGAATGGAATGAAGCATGTGAATCCTCTTTCAACAAACTCAAAGCTATCCTGTTGAGTCAGCCAGTGCTTTCCACCCCTAACTTTGCTAAACCCTTTAAAATGGCTGTGGATACTAGTGACACAGGAGCTGGGGCAGTTTTGTTGCAGGAGGATAACCAAGGTATTGAACATCCTGTATCTTATTACAGCAAGAAGTTCACTCTACCCCAAAGGAATTATTCAACGATTGAGAAGGAACTTTTGGCTCTGATTTTGGGATTGCAACATTTTTCTTTATATTTGTGTTCAGGCCCAGATCCTATTGTTATTTATGCTGATCACAACCCACTAAAGTTTCTTACTAAATTTAAAGATAAAAATCAGAGATTGACCAGGTGGAGTCTGCTTCTTCAAGAATATCATTTAGATATAAGACATATTAAAGGGAAGGAAAATGTGATTGCAGATTGCTTGTATAGATTATAGCCTAATTGTTATAAAGTAATGGAAATTTGTTTCTTTAGGGGGGAGGTGTTATGCAATGTGAGCTAAACTAATACATAAAATAAATAAGTGCAATAGTGATAGGGTTAATGTACACATTTTAGAGAAAGTCACTTGATACGTATGAGTGAGTGGATATTACATCATTCACGTGTTCATATCTCGTACCGAATTTCTAGACGCGTGGAGGCAGTATGTCTGGTGTGCTCTCGGAGCTTATGGAATGTTCTGGCTACCGCGAGGCACATATATATCCCGCCCCCTCCTCTCATTTTCGACTCCAGACTGACCGACCTTAGCATCGCGCACACACCTCTCTCTATTCAGCTAACTATGATCTCAATAACCATTGATGTAATGAAAATATGAACAGTCTCCTCATACGATTGCACTAGTTCTGTAGTGCTATTATTTACAACCTGTCAATTAATAATTCAGTCACTACAAGCTTGCTTGCCTTTTTTTTATGAGATACGTAGGCTATATACAGACCATGTGACAATTAAATGAGGAAACTATAATAACACGTCTGAATAATGCCAACCTGATTTATAAACACAAATATGAATGTAACCAGACGACGATGCTGTTGTTTCAGTGGAATAATGGCTCTTTGAGCAGTATGTATCGCCTTACTAGTGGTTGTCCCCTCACAGGATGGGGGGCGCTGCTCAATAAACTCGCCCCTCGGGCCAAAATCAAAATCAATCTCTCTCTCTTGTAAATAGTTTACCATTATACCTAGTGAAGTGATACAATTATTTATCTGGCCTCCATCAAAATATAGTAACCTGCAATCTTTTACCTATGTTCCCGAATGTTGAGTACATTGAATATAATAGTGTATTTAGCATTATTATTGTTAGCCTATTATATATATTTCAGTGCTACTTCATATGTAGGCTAATTGATAAATAATTCAGAATTCTAGTGATCAGTTTATAATTAATTGTCATTAAGTTTAATGTGACTTAATATAATTTCTTTATTTCCTTTTGATTGCTTTATCATTAATAGTATAAGTGTAAGGCATTAATTAATTTGTGATTAGTTTCCAAGTTGTGAATTATCAGATTAATTTAGTTACCCCTTATCATTGTATTTTTCAGAATGAATATTTTCTCAAGTGTTATTTTAGTGCTTATTTCACTTTTAAATAGTTGTATTAATTACTTGTATTGCCTTTATTAATATTATGTGCATTTCCTTAAGTTATTAAACATATATTAACCATTTCCAGTGATCTTGAGAAAATATTAATTCCTGTGATATAGCTATTTAAACCTTGCATTGCTTCAGTAAAGATATATAGTTATTTATATTTAACTTGCATATTATCTGTTAATCATTCCTGTTGTTACTTAGCAAACTCTTAGTGCATTTTATATTCTTATTGCTCATCCTGAAGTCTGATTTTATTGTTACATTATAATACTTACTTTTATTAAACTAAAAACAAATAATCTAGTTTTCCTTGAACCTGGATACTTTGAGTGTGTTCTGACATCAGTCTTGAATTTCATATTTAATCTATTGTTTGTGTCATTTCACCTCGCCCATAAACATAACAATATATATATATATATTTTCTCCTGCTTCTTCTTTGCTATCTTCTCCTTCCCCTTTTCCTTAATTTCAAGTATGTTATCCCTACAATAATTACGTCCTGATAACTTCACTCAGGTACACTTGGCCGCAATTCCGCGTGGGCCACCTAGTCATAGGGTTTGGGTAAATCCGTTGTGTAGTTTGTTCGCTCTGAATATAGTAAGATCTCACACTCCCCTCCCTGAATCAATCGAAGATTTTGCCCCATAGATGGCGCAGCTTGATGGGAAGGGAGGGAGCTTGTCGTAGTGTTAAAAGGGTAGGACACAATGGGAGGAGGTGACGTTCTATAACATACAGTGACGAATGTTAAACTTATTTACTTCTACTTGTTCATACAATAATGTTCCCGAAACTAATTCGTAATGAACAGTATATTTCCTCTTTCAGTAACTGAAACGTCTCTCTCTCTCTCTCTAGGTTATAAGAGGTATACAGAATGTTGAAAGTAACACTTTTATATATATATATCCATTTACACCTTTAATGAATCACATTATGAAATTTATTCAGCAATATGATGAGAACTTGAGAAGAATATATTTTGAAGTAGCACCACGAAGTAACATTATACTGACGCGGCCATGTATAATTATCCACCTTCCTCTCCCTCTCCGAGCTCGGACTTTTGTCTATCCTCTAGTCTATTTTTTCCCAGCTGAGGGTAAATTGTCATGTTTCTATCTTTGTTACTCGGCTATAAGGTAGATTTTGTAGCGAAAGATGATGTTTATTCTGAAAACTTGGCATTAATATGACACACAACCATAGTAATTTCATATATTTCCATTAAGTATCGAGAAATCAGCTAATAAGAGATTCAATTTACGATCAGCTGGAAAAAAATAGAGTATAGTTGTCACTAAGGGATGGAGGGACGTAAGGGTGGCGAGGTGACTAACAAGGTGGGTGGAGGTGGAGGAGTTGTGGTGGGATTGTTTAGACTGGTGGATGAATGTATAATAACTAAATTTAGGATATTTCAGTGTGTGTGTGCGTGCGTGTGTGTGCTTAAAGGGCGATCGGGACACGAATGCATAGAGGTTTTGTGTTCGTGGACGGTGGAAAATTATAAAGCTAAATTTATTTATGTACTATACAGGGTGATTCAGAACTAATGTCACAAAATTCACGTGTATTGAGATAAAAATATATCTATCAAAATTAACTAAGTATATAAACGTGAAAAATGCTCATATAAATAGTTACAGGACCTGCTAGGTTAGTATAGCAGGACTTGCTAACCATTATAAGACACAGATATAGCATTGCTAATTAAAATATCAGAAAAGTAAACGGTATCACAAGGTTAGAAACAGTGTGGAGGAGATATTGGTATAATTATTGGATAAAGATTGGTAACTAACAGATATCTAGCACATTTATGCACATCCTCTGGGCCATCTCCTTACTGTGAAAAGCCATCACCAATACGAAAGTGTATGTTGCAGCCAAAGCCTCAGCCAACTATCCGAACACTTATGACTTGCAGTTTTGCTGCTAAAGATGAAGCCAAAGTCTCGAACTTGATCCGACGCTTCAAAAATATTTACGACACAGGTTCATTTAGTTGATCATTTTCGACCCTCTATTCATACTTCCTGCTACTCCTCGATTGGTAAGACAAGTTATTCTTTCTTCAAAGTCGAATATTATGTGTAAATTATTCAAGAAATAATTATTGCTTACATTGTTATACTGTAGATTAATTTGTAGTTATTGTAATACATAGTTACTGTATTTATTTATTGCTCATTAATCGCCATTGGTTCATTAAGGTATTTATTGCAGTATTTTTACATCTCATTATCAACAGCAGTCTTTAGAAAAGGTCTTATACCCGGTATTGTCGTTGACGGTGCACATGAACCCTTTCATGACCCGAGGACGCCCTGCTCTTCTGTTTTCTGGTTATTCTTGGACTATTTTATTTAGATTGTGAAAGGTATTTTAAATCCTGAGGGTTTATTGAGCTAGTGTTTATCCTTTTCATCCTCTGAGATCCTTCCTAACCTGTATAAAACTTATAATGATTGCCAGAAGGAAACGTCAAATGGCGCCAGGATCGTGAGAAGGGTTAATGAGAGGATAATGTAGCCTACTGAATTATGAAAATAATATTGTGATAATATTTATTCATAATTTTCAATATTTAGTAGCGGTAATAGCATATTTAGTTAAAGTAAATATTATTAAATTTTCTTTGAACATAAACTTCAAAGAAATAGCCTACCTCATGCCGTTGCTAGAATTACATAGAAACTGTGCGGTATAATTTCACATACACAATTCTTACCGTATGTGTAAGCTAACTTAGCAATATCTATTTTTTCATATTTTTATTTATGAACACACATTATTATGAAATCTTTAAGTTAAAATTGAGTCAGGAAGGAATATGAACAATACTTATCTCGATCGTCATTGCATGTATACCCACCCAATGTTTTATAAGTATTTCATCTGGCCTTGAATGATGCTAGTGATGAGTGACCGTACACATAATCATATCAATGAAATTAATCCAACTACTTCTTGGGATAACATTCTGCAATGTTATTCACAATTTTCTTACTATGCACAGTCTCCTGTGATGCTTGGTCTCGTTCCTTATGCAGCGATATGCATAAATATTTTAACGATGCACACGCGCGATAGAGTAATTTAAGTGTATGTATCAACAGAACATCAAATGTTAAAATGCACAGATTACAAAGAGACTTAATGTAGGGGGGCTCACAATGCAAACTTTTATGATTACAGGCAAGCCGGAAACATGCCAAGGTTCACCTTCCAAGAATATGCAGATATGCATATGGCTTATGGTGCAGCAAATGGGAACAGTCTAGAGGCATCACGGATTTATGCAGCACGTTTTCCCCTACGACAGCAACATCCATGGCCCAGAACATTTTGCGGCATAGATAGGATGCTTCGGGAGCGTGGCAGTGTTAGACCACGGATGGAGGAGACTGGAAGGCCACGTGACATCACACCACATGAAGAGGAGCTAATCCTGGATGCTGTGGGAAATAATCCCCGTACAAGCACTCGTGCAGTTGCCCATGATTTAGGATTAAGTCAGTCAACAGTATGGAGAACGTTACACGATCAACTGCTTTACCCATACCACTTTCAGCGGGTTCAAGCTTTACATCCCAACGATTATCCAAGGCGACGAGAATATTGTCAATTGTTTCTCGAAAATGTTACCCAAAATCGCAGTTTCCCAAAGACTGTGTTATTTACTGACGAGTGTACCTTTTCCAGGGATGGTATGTTTAATACACACAACCTGCATTACTGGGATGATGAAAATCCACATGTCACCTGGCCCCATGCGTATCAGCAAAGATTTTCCATTAACATTTGGTGTGGAGTGATTAGTAGCCACCTATTAGGCCCACATGTTTTGGAGGGTACTCTGACAGGTGTCAAATATTTAGAATTTCTACAAGACTCTTTGCCAGTCTTCCTTGATAACATTCCCTTAGGAATAAGACGTCAGCTGTGGCTAATGCATGATGGTGCTCCTGCTCATTACAGCCTTCGAGTCAGGGAGTACCTTAATAACAATTTTGCCGGCAGGTGGATAGGGCGAGGTGGCCCCATTTCATGGCCAGCCAGATCGCCAGATTTGAATCCAGCGGATTTCTTCTTGTGGGGTCACCTTAAATCCCTTGTGTATCAAACTCCAGTTACCTATGAACAGGATCTGATGCAGAGAATTCTAGATGGGTGTACCAAAATCCGTGAAACTCCTGAGATATTGGAGAGGGTTCAAAGATCCTTGATCCGCCGCTATAATGTATGTATTGAGGCTGATGGTGGTCACATTGAACACCTGCTCTAAGATGTAAAACGACTTCAAACTTGGTTGCAATTTCTAAACTTACTTATTCTCTCTCTCTCTCTCTCTCTCTCTCTCTCATACACTGGAGGTAGTCTAAATCTAGGCTTATGATGGGGCATTGCGAGCTCTTGGTTCATTCGTTTATTATTTTATTTTACCTTATTACTTTATTACTTACATTCATAATTATGTTTTACTAATAACATAGCAGTACAGAATACATAACATTAACTTTGTTCATCCGTCACCTATTGCATGTAAGAAAACAGTTACTGGAAAAATAAACTAATATGTGAAGCACGTATTTTGTATTTGTTCCTAGTGTACAGTATTAACCATAAACAGCAGTTAAGCCGGTTTACTTTGGGGAACAAATTATTAGTGTTTATTACCTCCGCCAGGAGGTTATGTTTTTACCGGTGTTGGTTTGTTTGTCTGCCTGTCTGTGAGTTTGTTACCAAGATAACTCAAAAAGGTTATGGATGGATTTAGCTCAAATTTTCAGGGATTGTCAGAAATGGTATAAGGAAGTAATGATTAGATTTTGGGTGTGATGGGGCACTCGGGAGCGCAGACCTCCGCCACGGCCCTAAAAAGTTATGGACGGATTTTGCTCACATTTTCAGGGATTGTCAGAAATGGTATAAGGAACAACTGATTCAATTTGGGGGGTGATCAGGCACTCAGGTGCCCAGACCTCTGCCACAGCCCTAACAAATTTTGAACGGATTTTGATGAAATTTTCAGGGATTGTCAGAAATGGGATAAGGAACAGATGGAAGATTGAGCGGCCTTGGTGGAGGTCTGAGCTCTCCGAGTGCTTTTCTAGTTCTTGGATACCATTGTTCAGATTTAATGTAAAAATAAATCATTTGGAAAATTATGTAAAGTAAATTTATCAGATAAATAATAATCAGCTATTCTAAATGTACAGTCGTGGCTGATAATCCTTGACCAGGGATTAATGGCAAATCACTGCCAACACTGGTCAAGGATGATCAGGCACGGCTGTACACTCTACGACATTAATCCTGTTCTTAAATCTTTGAAGCTGTTCCGAACTGAACCGAATCTTTTCATACATTCTCTACCTAATATTGGCATTTCGGAGGTTCATTTTGATGTCTAAAGTTCGTTTTGGGACAGGATTATTGATGTAGAGTGTACCACCGAATAACAACCACCCGACTAGACTGTCAAGTAACTCATTAAATTAGGAAGGTTGGTCTCTGACAAGGATGATATTCTGATAATTTCATTTTGTGAAATGCTTCAAAATAACGGGTCTCGAACTACGAACAGTGTGAAGCTGGTTGTTAACTGAGTGGAGACGAGTAGGGGTGGTGAAGAGTAGGAGGGGTGGGCGTGGGGGGGAGGGGGGAAGAGGGGGTAATGTGTTTTGATTCCTGCCTATAATATCACTGGCAAGGCATTGGATAAGTTCGCTAGATTTAATTAAGTAATTTTAACTAGTTTTCCATACACTTTAGGGAAAAAGTCATAGAAAGAAATATACGCATCTCCACCTCATGAATATGTGTTGTCATTTTTTGACATAAGTTCTGAATCACCCTGTATATTGTATCTCTTTTTATACTGGCATGGCCTTACTTACTCTTTACTTTGTATTAGTTTTGCACACATTTTCAGCATATTTCACTAATTGACTTAAATATAGTTATGTTTATATGAATGATGCATTAGGATCCCTTTGGAAGATCCCCTGTTCGCTTGTTTATGCTTCCTCTTACAACTTCGGTTAATCATTGCACACAAATCTTGATGTCATATCATATTTCGTGAACTCGCTAATCTGATTTATCTATCTATCTATCTATCTATATATCCATCTATTGCCAGACAACCTTATCTCCCGAGAGGAGGTGGACGTGAAAGTATCACCTTCATAAGCTTCTATATGCCGAGGTAACTCATTCCATTATCTAGCTTTTTTTCAATTAATTTCAAAATAAATGTGTAGCTTGATCATACAAGATTATTGCGCAATGCAATATAACAATGACAAATATTAATTGTCCTGTTGATAAACATTATGTTTGCGGTAATATGAACAATTGATAAAGGTATACTCAATTAACTTCAGTAATTATATTATTTAATTGATATTTATTAGACAGTCATAGTAAAGTAAATAGATCAAGGAAATAATGTGTTGGGGAAAATATAGATTGCAATTCTCGAGGGTAATTTACTCTAGGTAAATATTTCCCCCTGTATCACATTATCTTATATTATCAGACTTGGCAATATGTAACAAACCACATGCAAAGAGTATAACATATCAGTATAAATAACTATATGTGTGGAATAATATTATCTGTGTATACCCTGATCTATTTGTGATATCTAATAACCTGAGTTTACATGTAGTTACTCATAGTCTCACTGTTACCAAGGTAATGCACAAATTATTTATCAATACCATATTTACTACATAAATCGATTAACACAGTGCAACTTCTCTCTCTTTCTCTCTCTGAGAAACCAGACTTGGCTCTTCCGTGATACCAACAGATATTTCATATACTTTTGTAATTATTTTATTTATTGTTTCTAGGTTAGCACACATCAATTATTAGCATTCGTCTATAGAGCAAGTTAATCAGAAAGAATTAGATTGGTATACTATAGCTGAATAGTTAAGGTCATAGAATTTACCCTGATAAATGTTGATAAGCCTGTCGAGTAGGAAGTGTGTATTTTCAGCAGAAGTTTTGGTAAGGAGCTCTTTATGAAGATCCATACTAATTTCAACCTAATGTCAGAGAGCAATAAAGGTGAAACGAGACTCAAACTATCCATTTGGGGGAGGGAAGGGGTAGTTTACCCTGATGCACAGGAAAATCGACTTTAAATCGCCATAAACAGAGAGGAATTTTGTATCTAAGTTTAAACACTGTTGCCAGCTACTCTAAATATACTGATATTCCTGAGGGAAATGCTTTATCAACAAATTTGCCTCGATGTAAATTAATTGTTAAATATATAAATCAGACATGCCATACCTCTACCATTTGGCTTAATGTATCAATGTGATCATATGTAATATTTTCTTTCTGGCCACAGGTAATTTAGAATCTTGATAATGATATTACCAATCTTAATGAATCCTGATCAATGTAATCAATATCCCACCGACTCAGTATTAACTGTGACTCTCATGCTTGAGGTAAGTCATCCACAGATCGACATATTTTGACACTACAAAGGTAACTCATCTAAATAATAATAGTTTACTACTTCTGTTAATCTAATTTGTCGCTAGTTTGTAGTTTGCTAACAAAAGGTGTATGTTATATATTATATAGTATGACCTGTACTATTATTTTATTCATACCAATAAAGTGGGTGGAGAGAGAGAGAGAGAGAGAAAGAGACGTTTCAGTTACTGAAAGAGGGAATCTACTGTTCATTACGAATTAGTTTCGGGAACATTATTGTATGAACAAGTAAAAATAAATAAGTTTAACATTCGTCACTGTATGTTATAGAACGTCACCTCCTCCCATTGTGTCCTTCCCTTTTAACACTACGACAAGCTCCCTCCCTTCCCATCAAGCTGCGCCATCTATGGGGCAAAATCTTCGATTGATTCAGGGAGGGGAGTGTGAGATCTTACTATATTCAGAGCGAACAAACTACACTACGGATTTACCCAAACCCTACGACTAGGTGGCCCACGCGGAATTGCGGCCGAGTGTACGTACCCCATAGCTGGGGGGTGGCCGACTCGAGAGTAAGCCCGAACAGAAACAATATTTAGAGATCCAAGTCTTAGGGTCCATGAGAGAGAGAGAGAGAGAGGTCAATTACATTTTCCACGCAATACGACGCGGTCATGCTTACATCAAGTAATTAAGGTATCGATAATAGTTGACACATGTTCTGTAGCTGACACATGTTACAGTCATTGCATATTGAGGCTTATTATATTCTAAAGTCACCCATAATCATAAATATCACATATTAACCCCTTCTTTACCGAGATGTCTTTTTAGTATTTTTCTAGCTATATTTAGACGATTTTGTGCAGCTTAAGAAGGATCTGAGGTAGTAGAAAGTGTTTAGTGAGATAGTTCGAAGCTTCTTAATTACTGGTTACCCTTTTTAAACTTAATAAAATCGTCGAGTAGTTGCCAGAATAGAATGAAAAGGATGTCGCTTGTACAGAAGGGGTTACTAATACAACGGCTGATGGTATTTTCAGACCTTTTGTTATGATAATTAATCAGCCGTATAATAATGTTTTGTTATGATAATTAATCAGCCGTATAATAATGTTTTGTTATGATAATTAATCAGCCGTATAATAATGTTTTGTTATGATAATTAATCAGCCGTATAATAATGTTTTCAATCATGTTTACCTGCAAATGGAAATTCCCACGACTACCATATTATAAAAGCACTTAGTGTAGTCATATACTATATAAACACAACATGGGTAATCATAAGAAATCGTGCATATTTTACGTGTTGAATACTATTCATGTTGACAGTCGTATAGGTAGCGCCAACGAACTTGACAATAATCTTGATCCTTGACCTCTCTGTAACTCAAAAGGGCCTAGGGCAAACTGGCAGTACATATCCACACCTATTTACTGGTAGACTCTTCCCAAATGATAGAAACATCAGCCCGATTTGTTCAATTAATTTCGAGTTATAAGAAGTTAAGGGGTCAAGATTTTTGTCAAGTTCGCTGGCGCTACCTATAGCTCTGGCGGAAGTTCAGAAGCGTCCACCAGAGGTCTCAAGTGAAACCTTGGTAGGGCCTATTGATGATAAATGTGTGGCAATTGTTTGGATGGGATGTGGGGCACCGAATATATTGACCATTATACTGTATACATTTTCTAAAGCAGTACTATTTTTAACCATTTAGAAGGTACAGTCGTTGTCAAACATTATGACATACCTCAGCACATTTTAATATACTTTGCTTTCCATAAGAAAACTCCGAAGGACAATTTGCCTGTAATTGTTTTTTAGAATATCATTTGGTTGATATTGTGTTTAAATCTAAATAGGAATAAATGCTAAAGATATAACGCCGAATTACTGGAGCGCTACGCATATCAAATTATTGACTGGTCTGGATACATTTAACGGGGGTCATCGGCTTTATTTTTATCTTTTTCTCCTGTTTTCTCTTTCTCTGGCTTGTATCCATTCGGCCCCGTTCAGCCAACTATTTTAAGACGTTTATCCCCATTCAGGTGTCGATTTCTTCCTGGCGAGCGATAGCGAGCCAGCATTGTATGGAGATATCCGGCTTCGCCGGAGACATTTTTCTATCGAAAAATGTACAAATGTAGCTGGCTGTCAAAACAAAACTATTGGAAAAGATTGACACCTGGATGGGGGTAAACGTCTTAAAACAGTAGGCAGAATGGGGCTGAATGGATACAAGCCAAAGAGAGAGGGGGAGAAAGAGAAAACAAGCGAGATGGGCTCCCTTAATTGCACATACAAAAATAACTACTGCTATTTTACCTGTTTTGCATTTTCCGTTGGAGTGGAAATCACTGCTATGTTTTGTTCTGGCAATAAAATAATCTTTTTTACATCACCATTGCAATGGCGCCAATTTCATCTTTTATTTTGGATATCATTAGGTTGTTGTTGTTGTTGTTGTTCCCCAAGCTGCCTGGCCGAACAGCCCCAAGGCCCCGAGCAATTTCAAGGCCACAGCCGAGTGTCCCCACAGAACCCCCCCTGCCGACCACAATAAAGCCTGGGTGACCGAAGCCACTCCATGGCGGGGAGCTGAGGAGGGTGCGGAAACGCCCGGGAAACCAAAGCCCCACCCAGGGCCCCGTGCCCCTCAGCAACTATGAAGAGAAAGTTGAGGGCAAGGGAAAAATGTGACGCTTCGGCTTCCAATCTTGGTAGATTGGGAGGTCAATCCACGGAAAAGACGCCGTCACTTGAGATCTAGAAAATATATAAGTTAAAGGAACAGTCAGAGTAAGCTATGGGTATGGCAGAGATCGCTCAGTTCTCACTCTGATAGACCAGCCCATCACCACATGACTAGAACCCAATCCTCTCAGCATCAGCTAGGAAAGGCCCTAGAAAGCCGCCTTTGGCGGGGGGATAGCTCCCCTATTTCAACCCCTTTCGGGGTCGGGCACCCGCCCGATATTTTGGATATCATTAGGTTGACCTATTTACCTTAACTCTTTAACTCGATGGTTACCAGTAGACGATTTTCTTTAGCTGATAATCTACCTATAGGACACAAAGGGGTAAATACGATTTCAATTAACCTTCCGAATAACGTAGGTCGTGATTAAGCTGTATACAATCGTAGAATTTTAGCCAGACTATAAGGTAGAAAGGCGTCATCGTGCTCAAGGGGTTAATACCTCCAGTACAATGGCACTAATTTGACTTTTTGTTTTGGATATCATTAAATGAATTAATTTACTTCATAACGTACTTGCGAGATCCAAAGATTTAATTTAGATAACCATTATCACATTAATTTGTATAGATAATTGCAAAGATCATTTACGTCGTTTAACGTCAGTCGCAGTTAATTAAAAATGAATGCATCGTACTGAAGTGATAATTGCTACGTACCCTTACTCAATTATTGCACATCATTTGTAAGGGGAAGGGGACAAGGGTTACACAAAGAAAGTATTGTACGCCTTATAATTAATCAACTATTTGAGTTTCATTACGCGTTTTACCAGATTATTGTGGCTATCATTAGACGATTATATCCAGCTTAGGAAGGAGATATGAGTCAGGAGGGCTAATGCAGATAGACATTACCATTTTCAATCCTAGAGGTCCCTCTTAACCCTCTCGCTATCCCGTGGACTCGGGGGTTGCCGTTTAGCATTCAGAAATAGAGTTCTCTCAATCTCATAATTACCTCTCCAAAATTAGTTTTCTGGCCACAGCTCACTCAAAGACAACTACAGAGGTTGAAGTAACTAAAGTAAAGGTTTCTAAGTACCCCTGATGGTCATAAAGTCTTAAGTATCCCAGAAAGGGCGAAAATCATGTCCTGTTCGTGAAAGGGTTAAGTCGCATAAAATCACCTATGAAATTAAGAACTAAATAAAGAAAAGCGTCATCAAATACAGAAATGCTTTACCCTCTGTGAACGTTTTATACATTTTAACGTCCTTTGCTTCAAATCTTTCGGTATTTAACGTTGTATTCTGGTTATCATCATAGAGGTTTATGCAAATTAGGAAGGATCTGTAGGAATAAAAGGTGAAAAAGCTATCATTCATCTAGCTTCCACAAGTTCTTCTTAAATGGAAATTAAATCGCCTAATAATAGCCACAACACATTGTCATAACGCGTCATAAACCTCACGGGGTTAAGTAATACGACTGTTCATTGTCAAAGGTTTATAATATGTATCGAGTATTTTCTCCAGAGCAACAATGGAATAAGGTAGCTATTGATATAAACACCACAGGAATAAATGCAGTGTTCATCCTCTCAAAATTTGGTAAGGCGTTTTCTACGATAGATTTTGTTCTGCCTATTACTAGTCGATTTTATCAAGTTAGCAAGGAATAAAGGGATTCTGAGGGTTAATGAAAATAAGGTTTACCCCTTTAACACATTCCGAGCGGCTAGGTCGGTAACTTCTACTACCTGCCAAGCAGGGGGGGTTTTACCCTAAAATGACCTTGTTTCTGTGCTCTTTTTCATACATATTGTATCCCTGAAAGGGCGTTAATTGAGCTTTCCAATGACACCAGAACCATCCTTCTATGACCACGCGTTCTCTTGCAACGATCGTGCAACACGAGTGCAAAAACCCTAAAATAAGGTAATTTCCTTACATAATTCCCTGTGTAGCGAGACAATGGGTGTGGGTGTGTGTGGAGGGGAGGGCAGTCGCGGCACGGGGACCGTGCCGAGTGGTCAGAGTGAACCTACACTCCTCCTAACGCTCGTCGCTCTCTCAGAGCCAATTATGTGCTCAAAATTGCATGCGACGATAGCCGGGACCCGCTCTTTAGGTTGGGGGTCTCTTGTCCGACTATAGCCGGGTGCCGCCAAAGAGGGGTTAATCTCTACAGATCCTACCTAAACAGCTTGAAATCAGCTATTTGTTTATGGATTAACCCCTTATTGGCCGGGCCCGACTTAAGGCGGTCAAGAGAACCAAGGACTAAAGAGCGGGGACCGCCTTAAGTCGTATGCGATGTTGAGCACATAATTGGCTCTGAGAGAGAGTCCGAGCGGTGGGAGGAGCATAGGTTGGCTCTGACCGTTCGGCACGGCTCCCGTACCGCGACTGGCCCCACCTCCACACACATCCACATCCACTGCCTCCCTAGACAGGGAAATATGTAAGGAAATTACCGTATTTTAGGGATTTTTTCTTCGCGTTGCACGATCGTTGCAAGACAACCCGTGGTCGTAGAAGGATGGTTCAGGTGTCATTGGAAAGCTCAATTAACGCCCTTTCACGGATACATAATTGTATTACGCTCTGGCTCTTCTTTATCCATGAAAAAGAGCATGGAATGAAGCTCGTTTAGGGTAAATCTGCCCGCTTGGCAGGTAGTAGAAGTTAATAACCTAGCCACTCGTTGAGTGTTAATATTATTATGGAGGGATAGACAGACGAATGAGGAAGTAAGAGGGAGGTATGGTGTGGAGGTACATGTGCTGGAAAGTGTGAAAAGGAACATTTTGAGATGGTTCGGCCATATGGAACGTATGGGAAGCGAGAGAACGACTAAGACGGTGCACGAGAGCGAGGTACAAGGACAGAGAGGGAGAGGTAAACCGAGAGAGAGGTGGAAGGATGGAGTGAAGATATTATATACTGTATGAATGAAGGCGGTGCTGGTTGGGAGAAGCGACGTAGACTGACTGGGGATAGAGGTGTATGGGGACGTTTCATTCGTGGCCAACCCTTCCGGGATCACGGCGTCAGGCAATAGATAGATAGATGTTAGTGTTATGCCCTGGTTTTATTCAGGATTAACTATTGCGTAGGTGAGTTCTGCAAGACTGGAATATCCGGTTTCATATACATACATGTGAGGGGTCAACAGAACACATAAATAGATTGTGCGAGGTGGCGATTTCCTTATTATTCTACGGTTAGTAGGTCAGTCATCATGCGGGGTTAGTATGTTAATAAGTAACAAGTAAAAAATGGTAAATGATACAATCAATATCTAAGTTGCACAGTTATATAATACAGAGAGCTAAGAGGTGTCTACCCTCTTACTTCTTCTACAGGGGCTGTCACGTATTCATTAATCATATTCATGGCCTAACAATAAAATGGTAGTTACATAACCAATACAATAATTTGCATAGTCATACTATCTGTACCCCTCATAATACAGAGTTAAGAGGTGGATTTCCTCTTACTTTTCCTGCAGGGGGGTCCTAGTTAAAGATAAACATATTCATTAATCATATACATAGCCTGCAGTCATGTTGCCTGTGGCGGTTATAGTTGGGTTCAGCTGGAGCTAAACGCACGTGAAATTAATACAACAGTAATTACGACAGTCACAGGGACATGCATACGACGCGGCCATTACTGCTTACGTCATCAGAAAGCAAGGGGGTGGATATCATCTAGTATCGTAATAATGGTGGGGAGGAAAGAGATGTGGTTTGTATACTAAGAAGAATGTGAGTTGAAAAGTGTGGAGCATGTGGATTGGTGTGGAGGTCCAGTCTGGAGAGGTGGGAGGTGGTCGTCTGGGATCGGCCATTTTGGAGGTGGGTTGTCCAGTGCCGGCTGCTGAGGTGATAAGATTCTAATTGGGCTGTAGGAGGAGTAGATGGGAAGGCGGGGTGTTTTTGTCCCTCTCTCTCCCTCCGACCGTGTTGGTGAATGTCTGTCTGTCTGTCTGTTGCTTTGGTAGGATATATACTTTAGTTACTTAGAAGGAGGGGTTATCAGGCATGGGGTTACACATACATTCTGACAAGGCAGAGGGGAGTCAATATAATAACATGGGTGCATATACTTATACCGTCGTAAGGTAGAGATAAGGGGTGTCTTCCCTCCTTGTCTTCTTCTTAGAGGGCTGTCATAGTTAACATATATACAGTATATATATCATGAATACAATAATACATGCTTTGCAGTTATGGCCGTCTGCAGGTTGATCATAATTAAATATAAAGTTAGCAGAGATATTTCGATACAATTAGTTAGTCTGGGGTACGTACCTATACCTTCGTAATGTAGAGAGAGCGAGGTGTCTTCCGATCGCCTTGTTCTTGTATACGATGAGAGTATTATAGTCTGTAGGGTTAGTATTTAATGGAATACATACTTTAGTGGGTACTTCAAGAATGTCAGGGGGTAAGGAAGTGTGGTTTGTATCTAGAAGACTGTGATTAACGAGACGTGTAATATGTGGATGGAAGAGAGGAAGGGATCTTGCTGGGGGTGGAAGTTTCGCTCCCAGGAATTTTCGTTCCTGGTGTATTCCAGTTAGTTTCCTCGCTAGGCCTCCATCATGCTTAACAATAACACCAAGATAAATAGTATACAATATGAAACATCGTCCTAGTAACACAAGGGGTTGATTGGCGATGCTGCGGAAAACTTACCCTGGGTTTAATGGTATTTTATTATCTCTCTCTCTCTCTCTCTCTCTTTGTTTTCCTAGTCATGTATTCTTTCTAATTACTATAGTCGGATTTATTTCAGTTGAGGGTTAATTGAAATCCTTAGCAAGTATTTGCTTGTTACTTAATGGACAAATATGAAACTTAACATATGTCTCTGAGTTATATTAATGCAAAGTGTTCGTGATTAGCAACATATTTCGCTACATAAATTCGTAATAGCTGAGTAATCAATCTGGGGTCATGACAATTTACCGTGTGACGTTAACCACTCCGTTAGAACCGCATGGCTTGTCCTACAGTGACTCGCTAGGATCGCCAGGGCAGTGGATGTGGCTACAGTTGATGTATTATTGTGTGCTTTATTTCATATGAAAGCTCGTGTCATGGGCAGTCCAGAAAGGCTCTTTGTTTTCACCCATGTCAAGGCTTTATATATTTAATTGCAAAGTATATATTTTATCATTAAGTAGTAATGATAGGATTTGAGAGAGAGAGAGAGAGTAGAACAGAGTGAGAGGAGGCACGCAGTTTTTTTTGCCATGCTCGATGACGTCACGGCTGGCTGGCCTCTTGGGGATTGGTTGGAGGAGTTTTTTACCATGCTTGGTGACTTCATGTTTGGCTGGCTTCTTTGGCATTGGCTGAAGGAATTGTTACCGCTTTTCCTACGCGGTGCGAGCTAGTGCTAGTATATATACAGCTCTCTTGCCACTCTCTCCCTCAGATCTGGTTTCTAAGACGCATCCCTCTTATCCCTTTGATATCTGTCCCCCTAACTGCACCTGAGAACCTTTTCCTCTGCCTATCTCTCTCATTTTCCATATCTTTTACCACCTTTTATTAATATTATACCCCCTCTGGTTAACTCTGCATAATCAGCTTCATGCTGGCCAGTTGTATTGTGCGTTAAGGTCTTATATAACCCATGTATGTTAGTTGTTAAGATAAGTTGATCACGAAGCATTGGTTGGCATTCATATTGTTCAGTACTGCTTCCTGTAATTATTAGTGTTCTGCTGGATTAGATAATGCTAGACTATCTATCTATCTATATGCTCAGGCCCAATCCCCATTTTGGGGGTAGCCGACTCAAGACAGAGCAAGAACAGGGAAAACACAAAAACAACATAAAACAACAAATAAACACAGATAAAAAGCACAAACACACACATCCAGGTCACCCAGGAGAAGACCCAGAGACCAGGGTCACCAAGGTTGCTCCAGCACTCCCCCGGCCCCCGACCACCCGGAGAGGTCCGATCTCGGCAGGCAGACATGCAGCGGAGCCAAAGCCACATGCCCTCCCACCACACTTCCAGGCGCACCCTTCATATTAATCGTCTCCCCGGGCTAGACTAGGCGTCTGATATTATAAGGTATTGTTTCCGATGGGTGCTGGCTTTAGTTAAAAGCTGCACGACATACCTGAGAACTGGAGTTGATTGGGTAAATTCTAGTCTGTGTGCCATTGAGAGTAGAGCATGCACGAATGAGGGCTTTTTGCCTATACCATTCTGCACTGTTCTAGGCTCGGTTGTTTGTCTTTGAGGTATGCCAGGAGAACGCTTAATACTTCGGTATTAAGGTTTCTCAAGAGAGCTACCCTTCACTCTAACGTAATACTTGATGCACAGACTTGAGATTTGCACTAGGATCTCGTATCATTGACTCTAGCTAGACTTTATCAGTCACAGTAGACATTAACCCTCTCACATCCTGATGCGATTTTTGAGCCTATTAGGGATACTTTAAATCCTTTGTTACCGTCAGGGGTATCTATAAACCTTTAGTTTGTTTACTTCAACCTCTGCAGTTGTCTTTGAGTTAGCTGTGGGCAGAAAACTAATTTTGGAGAGGTAATTATAACACTGAAAGTAATCTATTTCTTATTGCTAATCTGGCAACCTCTGCTTCCTATGGTCGTGAGAGGGTTAAGTATATTAAACCAATTATTCTTATTATGCATACCCGTTTATGATTACTGTTACGATCGGGTCTCGTATAAATCAGTGGCTCTTATACTTTGGACTAGACTGGCATAAATGCAACAACGGAAACGCTAGATCCAACCCCTGATATATAATCCCGTCGAACAAAGAACACATATACCCTCCAGAGTTATATCTGCGATAGCGGGGTATCTTAACTCTCAGTATCTATGTGCTTCTACTATAGGCTGATGTTCTCTGAAACAGCCTATTACCTATAACATATGGTTGCTTAGTTATGGTACACAAGGAAAAGATAGTTAACTTAATTAAATCACAAGAGTGATCTAATGCAAACAAGAAGAAGGTTTACTTAACGTTACTTTAATGAATAATATCTGTCACTCCTTTATGAAAGAAAGTGTTGTAAAGTCCTCAAGCACCGAACAAGGAGTAACATCTCGTCATCATTGAATTATTGTTAAAACTGTTGTTAAGAGGCCTAGAATTAATAGATCTTCTGAATAATGTCGGATGCTACTAAGAAGAACGTATCGGAAATGGAACCACAAAATAGCAGGAGGCAGGACAATGCACGTGTAGGCTAAATACACAAAAAGACTGGACCTATAATGTTATTGGACACAAGAATTATAAAGCGGTGCAACAGTAATAATGCTCGCCACGAAAAAGTAGTACTCCTATTAACAAAACCGGTCTATGCTGGTTGTGTCTCTCTACAGCAACCTAGACCTCAAAATGCTTGTGTAGAAATAATGGGTATTCATAAAAGAGTATATGATCTAATCCAGCTAATGTCTACCCGGGTTAATAAAGTCTAGCTGGGATGCGCAAAGGTACAGAATTCTGGTGGAGCAAGGCAGCTCCTAGCCTAGTGTGGACCTTGGGTCTGTGCGGCCTGATTACGTTAATATGAAGGGATGCTCTCCTGAGGATTCTCGATCACAAGTATCGAGTATCCTCCTGGCGACCCTCAAAAGTAAAAGCAAATAGAGTTAGAACAGTGTTGGGTGGATTAGGCAAGCAGCCCTCACGCACTACACAGTCTAAACTCCAAGGTACACAGACAAAAGATCCACCCAGGTAACCCACAGAATCCGTAGTGTCGTGCAGCTCAAAAGTAGCCTACACACAGTGAAAACACCAACAGCAAGGTACCTGATCCCTAGTCTAGCATTATTTAACCCTGTAGAAACATTAGTGATTGATGGAGACAGTCCGAGCAATACAATCTCCCAAAAAGATAATGACTATCTTCAACCTTAGCCTAGTACATAAGAAATGTGAGATCCAGCATATAATACAGTCTGGCCACCAATTCAAGGTGTGGATGCAGAGAACCAGAGGGGGATTGATATTAATAAAAGGTGAGGAAGTAGTGGAAATGATAGAGGCAGTAGGAGAGAAAGATTCTAAGACAAGAGTGTGGAACAGTTTGTTGTTGTTGTTGTTCCCCAGGCTGCCTGGCCGAACAGCCCCAAGACCAAGACGAAGCAAGACCAAAGCCATAACCGAGCGCCCCCACAGAACCCTCCCTGCCTACCACAATAAAGCCTGGGTGACCGAAGCCACTCCATGGCGGGGAGCTGAGGAGGGTGCGGAAACGCCCGGGAAACCAAAGCCCCACCCAGGGCCTTGTGCCTCTCAGCAATTATGAAGAGAAAGTTGAGGGGCAAAGGAAAAATGTGACACTTTGGCTTCCAATCTTGGTAGATTGGGAGGTCAATCCACGGAAGAGACGCCGTCACTTGAGATTTAGAAAATATATAAGTAAAAGGAACAGTCAGATTAAGCTATGGGTATGGCAGAGATCGCTCAGTTCTCACTCTGATAGACCAGCCCATCACCACATGACTAGAACCCAATCCTCTCAGCATCAGCTAGGAAAGGCCCTAGAAAGCCGCCTTTGGCGGGGGGATAGCTCCCCTATTTCAACCCCTTTCGGGGCTGGGCACCCGCCTTGTGGAACAGTTCATGGGAGATGCTTAGAGTATGCTGTCTGGGAAGGATCTGACAAGGATATTCCCAGGGACCGCCTCGCTGGAGTCCCAGTTCGCAGGAATGGCACGAGGGCGCGCGACAGTCGCCCAGTAAGCAGCCGCCTAGTAGGCAGTGTTAGGCAGGAGGCAACGAATCCCGCGAGGCCTATGTAAGGGGGCCAGCCACGCGCCACACTCACCACCAAGTCACACCACCTGGTCTCTCTCTCTCTCTCTCCCACTCTCCTTCCCATCATTCAACTACTTAACACAATACTTTCAATTGACTAAATAAAATAGAAAGGATTGTGACAGACGAAAATAAAGAACAGTTCTGAACTGTCTGCAACACAAGCTTTCTCGAGAAGGAAAGTACACAATGATAGGTAGACTGTAGCTACATTCTCTGCCCTGGCGAGTCCTAGCGAGTAAGCCATGCGGTTCTGGGGGAAGCGGTGAGCGTCACACCCCACCCAAGATTTTTAAGAGGCTCCAACTATGAGCTCTAAATCTGACACGCAGAACCCATACAAAATTCGCCACTCCTAGCCACCCAGCGACAATGAAATGTAAAGCACAGTTCTCTTCAAAATAACACATTATAAAAATTAACAACCCTTCCCAACACAATAGATTAAATTACATAGTTATGCTCATAAGAGCGAGCTTCACTAGCCCAGCCTTCTGAGAGGAGTACAACTCAGAATTTCTGCTAGAACATATAACCGGCCACGGACTATGTGTTAGAATAATTCTCTGTACCCTCGCACCAGACAAAATTACAAAAACTTAAAAAATAACAATACAAATGAAAATAACCGGCGTCTTTTCGATGATAATTGTAAATGTAAACTCTGTGTGAATGAATTTGATTTTGAACATCAAAATTTTTTTAAAAGTTACATTACCAATACAACATTTTTGTTTTTAAATTCTTCTGTTAATGTAACATCTCCATGTAAAGTAAAGAATGTTATCTATTTAATAACCTGTGATAAATGTGGTATACAATATGTTGGAAAGACGGAGCAATGTTTAAGAGAAAGAGCCTACGGGCATAGATCAGGAATTAAGAACGGCATCGACTCCAAGATTCTTCAATATAAGCATTTTAACACAGATTGTACTAAATTTGATTGTAAATACAAAATTATAGAAATTGTTCAAAGTAATCAAAATGTTTTAGATAGAGAAAATTATTGGATTGGAAAATGAATGACCATCTATCCATTTGGACTTAACAATCAAATAAAAAATGTAGGCAACATTTTGTATAAAGATTTATTAAAAAACGATTTTAATAACCCATATTTTAACTTCCCTGTTTTAAACAGAAGACCTGGTAGACACGGTAATAGAAGACTAAATACATTTAATAAAAAGAAAAACAGGTCTGATATTAAAATTATTGTTAATAATTTATATTCATTATATCGAAATTTCGGAATTAAAAAAATAAAAGATTCATTGAAAGGCCTACAAAAAAAAGTTTTGCTCCTTTTATAGAAAATATTCTAAACAATAAACATAATTTCACAAATAAATTTAAGAATATAGTCTTTGCTTTTATGGGATATATTAGAACTAATTCTAAGAAATCCAAAGATAACCGTATTAAAGATAAAGTCATGTCCACTTTAAATTATTCCTCTAAAATTTTAGACAAAATTAATGTTAACAGTCTTATTAATTCAAAGAAAGTTAAGTCCATGTTACCAGATAGTTGTAAAGATTTCAAACCATTAATAGTGTATTCATATGAACGACCTGTTGGGTCTATTATTTGTAATTATAATAAAGTTTTAGGAAATCTTTCAGATAATGATATTTTCAATAATAATAAATGCGTGTGTGAAAGAGTCATGGATATGCCAGCTAGCAGACGTGATGCACTAGCAAAGTTCATTTATAGTCCGATATGTCACATATTAACAGGTGATGTAGAACTAGTTAAACATTTTGCAAACGACAAATTAGCGGAGCTATGTCGTAAAGGGTATACATGTAGAATAGGGAGTAATAAAGTAACATGGAACATAATTTTAAAATATATTGTTTTTTCAGTCAATAAATTAAAAGATAAATTGTTAAAAATTGCGTGCTGCGATGCGAGAGAACTAGAAGCATGGTCTAAATTATTAATTAAGTTAATTAGAAATAAAAATTTCTCGCTTAAAAATGAATTTAATCTTTCAGATTTTATAGACTATAATTATAATAAGCTTAAAGCTGATTTAATAAATTTACATAAACATTTTGTAATCACTACAGTAGATAAAGCCAGCAATAATTATAGCTTCACATGTAAGAAATTTTATCTTGAAAACATGAACAAATAATTAGGTATTAAGGGTAACATATTACGTAAACATATTTGCGGTAATTCTGTTTATGAAATTCAAAATAATCTGAATATTGATAACTTAATCGATGAACATACCAAGAAAAATATAACATTTGATATTAAACTTTCTGATAAGAACAAGTGCATTGCAAAATTATACATGTTACCTAAATTTCATAAAAGACCTTATAAATATCGCTTTATTGCCGGAGCAAAATTTGCTACCACTAAAACTCTATCAGAACAAGTCGTAAATTGCTTAAAATACATTAAAAGTACTCATAAAAGATATTGTAATACCATCATGAGAAGAACTGGCATTAACTATTATTGGAGTGTTGACAATTCGTTAGAAGTTATTGATAAAATAAATACCATGCCGAAAGTTACCTCGGTACATAGCTTCGACTTTTCGACTTTGTATACCAATTTGCCTTTAGATTTAGTATATTCAGAGCTTTGCTTTATTATAGATTTGCACTTTGACAGGTTCGTTAGGAATGGTAATTATTTCATAAATGTTAATACATATTTTAATAATGCATCACTTAGCTCTACTCCCACTAGTTCTGTATATTTTGATAGAACTAAACTTAAAGATGCCCTTAAATTCCTCCTTTTCAATGCTTATGTTATATTCGGGCCGTACATTTTCAAACAAATATTAGGAATTCCTATGGGTGGAAATGCTAGCCCTTTAATTGCAGACTTATTCTTGCTTGCTTTAGAATTTAAATATATAAAAGACTTAGTTGACAGTAGCAAGAAAAATAAAATCCCAGAAAAATTAGCACTTGCTAAATTGTTAAGTAATAATAGTAGATATATTGATGATATTCTCGTTTGCAATTTGTTAAATTTTAATCAAGTTGCTAAACTTATTTACCCTAATTCTATTCCCCTCACACAATGTAACGTAAATTATAAAGTTGAAAATGTTCTTGATATAAATATAGAGATTGTTAATGAACAGTGCATACTTAAAGTATATCACAAAGTTGATGATTTTAATTTTAACGTAATAAACTTTCCTTTCCCTAGTAGTAATATCGATAGTAAAATAACTTATAATTGTTTTTATTCCCAATTAATAAGATTTTGTAAAATCTGCACTAAAGTAGATGACTTTTGGGCTAGAGCTAGGTTACTATACAGACTCTTAGTGGACAGAGGTTTTGAGGCAAGTAAATTGTTCCATAAATTTAATCTTTGTAGGGTCAATTATTGTGACTGTATTCTAAAATTTGACATCAATAATTTTAATCAAGCATTTTTAACTTGAAGTTTCTTGTATAACCTCTGCTTACTTTTTGTCTGTATTTTTTTTTCTGTATTTATTGTTTATCTTTTTCTTTTTCTATTATTAATATTAATATTGATGATTTTTTAAATTTATTGTTCTTGTTAAAAGAGTACTCTTTGTTTAAATCTGTTGTTACTTCATATTTTGCAATTATTTGTCTTTATATTATATGTATTCATTGTCGATAGTATCAATTGCTTACTTTTGCGATTTCCTTAGTTTATTTGTGCTATAAATGTAGGTTATTTGTAGGGTAGTTATTGATAGGGGTCACTTGAGGCATGCTATGCTTACAGGTACCTACCCGATAGCACTATCGTTAGTGAGTGCTGTACTGTATTTTATATATTATTTTGTAATAGTATAGATATCTTATCAATATTTGTATTTTGTACTATTGTTAATTTCTTGTCATGTTGCAAATTTGATTTTAAATAATATTTTGACATTTAACATGTAGTTTCTTTATTCATGCAGAGTTTAGTAAAATTTGCCAGAACGTCCCGGACTTCCCAAACTTGACTACTTCCTTTAACGTGACGATAGTGCGTTGTTATATGTGCGATTAGTTTGCTTGGGAAACAGATTAACTTGCTCATGTAGTAATGTACACCCTATGTGATGGATTGTGTTCTTTTATTTAATAATTTTCATTTTAGTAAGCGTTGTTTCCACATAGCGATTTTGATAATTTAATTTGACTTTATATTGTCCTTGTCCCAATTTTGGTTTGTTTAGTTTGCAAGTTTTACATTTTAATACTTAAAAAAAATTTAACTATCAAAGAAAGAGTTTTTATAGGATTTTTATATTTTTAATATGTTTATGGCGGCTGCACTACAGGGGCAAGCCTAGTTTTTTCTTCTATACCAACACAGCAACTCCTACTGTACGACCCAATATGCTGGGCTACACACGCGAGCCAACAAGCACCAGACGTAAACATACTTATCAAACCAAAGTAGGAGGCTACCCTTGTGATGATCTACCCCGGGTCTTCCACCCTCGATAAGCAATCTGCAATCACATTCTCAGAACCGGCAATATGGCGTATGTCTAGGTTGTATTCCTGCAACATTAATGACCACCTGGTCAGCCTCATATTCCGGTTATAGAATTGATTCAGGAACTTGAGGGGGTGATGGTCGGTGTAGATCACCACAACTGGTCCATAGGCTGGAACATACACCTCAAAGTGCCTGAGCGCTAGCACAATCGCCAGCAGTTCCTTCTCAACTACTGAATAGTTCTTCTGCGCCGAGTTGAACTTTTTTGAGAAGAAACTGACTGGGTGCTCCAGCCCATCTTCGTCTGATTGGATCAGAACGGCACCAGCCCCCACACCACTGGCATCAGTTGCCAGCTGGAATGGTCGGCTAAAGTCCGGGGCCCTGAGGATTGGGTGAGTACACAACAGGTGTTTTACTAGCAAAAAAGCCCTCTCACACTCAGGCGCCCACTTAAACTTTCTATCTTTGGCCAATAGGTCCGTCAGAGGAGCCAGTACAGTAGAATAGCCCTTTATAAAGCGGCGGTAGTAACCAATCATGCCCAAAAACCTCATGATCTGCTTCTTGGTGGACGGCCTGGGGAAGTGGTTAATAGCCAATATCTTGTTCTGTGGGGGGCACACCTGGCCCAAACCCACCATGAACCCCAGATACTGCACGGTAGTCCGCACAAAATCACACTTTCCCAGGTTGACCACCAAGTTTGCCTCGCTTAATTTCTTAAATAGGGATTCTACATGTTCACAGTGGCTCTTGAAATCGTCATCATAGATAATGACGTCGTCCAGGTACACGGTACAGTTCGGAATGTCAGCCACTAACTCGTTCATCAAGCTTTGGAAGGTCGCTGGTGCGTTCTTTAGACCGTACGGCATGACATTACAACGATATGTAGCACCATCCACCACAAAACCACACACCTCTTTCGCCCGTTCAGACAAAGACACCTGCCAGTAACCTTTTACCAGGTCCACCTTGGTCAAGAACTTGGCCCTGCCAATCTTGTCTACACAGTCATCGGGGAAGAGGATATGGGTTGGTGGAAGTCAAGCCGTTTAGCCTGCGGTAATCAACACAGAAGCGCACCTTGCCATCCGGCTTAGGTTGCAGCGTTACGGGAGATGTCCACTTTACCGCCCCTTCTCGATCAGTCCCTGTTGCAACATATACTCCAACTCCGCCCGGAGGGCCGGAAGTTTAACAGGGGGCACCCTATAGGGCACTGATTTGAAGGGTGGGTGGTCTCCGATGTCAACGTCGTGCACCTCCTGAGTAGTGAGGCCTGGGTGTTCCGCAAATACAGTAGGGTATAAACAGAATAGGCGCTCGACAGCCACACGCTGTTGCTCAGGTAGGTGTTGCAAAGCCTCATGAGCCGCCTGTCTCGTGTTTCCCGCCCACTGATCTGCAGAAACATGATAATCCCAGTTGTCATCCACCTGCGCATGACTGTCCCGTTCTCCTTCTCCACCTTGACTGCTGAAAGTCATCACGGGGACAGTGAGAGGCTCAGGTGGGCGCCTCACATACTCCTTCATCAGGTTGACATGACATAACTGATTCCTCTTACGCCTGTCTGGAGTGGCCACCAGGTAATCTAAGTCCGAGAGCTTCTCTGCTACCCTATAAGGACCAGCGTACTTTGCGGATAAGGGGTGACCTACAAGAGGGAGTAGTATCAACACCTCCTGACCCACGTGAAACTCCCTGAGTTTCACCTTGTGGTCGTACCTGTCCTTCATGAGGGCCTGAGAGCCTACCAGATTGCGGCCAGCCAACTCCAGACTATGCAACATTCGTTCTCTACTCTCAAGTTCGACAGCACCGTCACTACACTTTAGAACCTCCGGGTGTTCTAGCTGCAATTTGAGAATATCTGAGGGAGCTAGCCTGTCTAAGTGTTTGCGAAACAACTCATGCCCTCCCCCAACATCGAACTTTGCATCCCGTTGCTCTCTCCGTGTATACCGTTGCTGCCTCTGAGTCTCTTTAAGCCCTGCCTCTACACTCTCAGTGACAGGTGGTGGTGCTTCTCCAGACTCTAATAACGGTGCTAATACGGAGTCCCCGAGAAGCGCTGCTGGTACTAGACTCTCCACCGTATCAGCTTTCAGCACCTTCTCGTGACCGTTCCTCCGCTTATTTGAAGACTGTTGGTTAGGCTGTGACTCCCTGGATGCGAGAGATCTGGTTACAACACACGCCATTGGTTGCACCTGACACTTCTCAACCCACTCCTGTTCCTCCCTACTCACGTCGGCCGGCTCCTCGGCAATGACTAAGGGTGAAACCTTAGAAGCAGGCACCGCAAAGTCATTGCCCGAGAAGGAGGTCGACGCCCCCAACAGGCAATTTCTCCACGATTCCCACATCCAGTTCGCGAGTCACACCGTCGACTTCAAGATCCATTCTAACAAGCGGGTATGACCTAGTTGCATTAACTCCCTGCACCACAACTACCCGCGCCGCGTTTATGGGTCTACCAGTGAAATTCTTCAAGAGTGTCTGAGAGGCACGAGTGTCTGAGAGGCACCTGTGTCACACAAAAGCTGTACCCCGTGCTTCTTGCCCCCTACTCCACGCAGCCATGCCCTCTATGGTCGCAAAAGGCATCGCGGACAGGGTTCGAGCCTTCCGGATCCTTCTTCACTGGTGGTGCTCCATCCTCTGATCTTATGCCTCCAGCAAACACAGAAGACTTCTGGAACACCCCAATGCTGCGAGCCAATGACACAGCCGCCGTGGGAGGTCTGCTCGGACAAGCTTTTGCCATGTGCCCCTCTTTGTGACAGTGATAACACTCAAATTTCCCCTTGGACTTATACTGAGGTGTAAAAGTCCCCTGACCCTTCTTAAACGGGGCGGTGCTAGGTTTGTGATCAGTCTTGGTGTCATTGCTTTTAAATTTATGTGTGTCCATATTCCGGGGAGGGGGAGGGTAACGCTCCTTAACACCTACATCGTTTCTCTGTGCAGAGCCGCACCCCCGAATTAGTGACAACCGACGATCAGCCATCTCTGCTGCTTCTACGAGAGTTCTTGGGTTCTTCTCTTTAAGGTTTAAAGTCAAGTCGCCGCCCGTACACTTATAAAACTGCTCTAGAAGCATCAACTGTTTCATGTCATCAAACGTAGTTGTCTTCTCTGATCCGAGCCAGTTTCCCATAGCGTCGGACAGGTCCCGGGCATGCTCCAAGAAGGTACTGTCTCGCCCCTTAGTCACACCCCGGAACTTTAACCTAAATGTCTCGAGTTGTAGCTCATATGCCCGCAGGACAGCCTCCTTGAGCTCCTCATAAACAACGCAGGACTCCAAAGGCAGTGCATCGTAAGCCTTGAGCCCCTTACCTACGAATCTAGAGGACACAAGGGCCGCCCACTTAACTTCAGGCCACTGATGCTCCCTGCACTTCTTATCAAATCTATTGAAAAACTCTGTGACACCAGACTCGTCAAATACAGGGACCAGTTTGAGAAGGTGCGACAGAGACTGATCATGCGCACGGTTTCCAGTACCGAGTCGCTGTCCCGTCGTCTCAACACGAGACTTCTCTAAATCCATGTCGGCACAGTATCTTGTAGATTCTAGTTCAGTCCTAAGCTCAGCTTCCCTCGTCTGTTGCTGCATCCTAGCCAGCTCTTTTCTCTCTTCTATCTTAGCTAGCTCTTTTCTCTCTTCTATCTTAGCTAGCTCAAGCTGAAAGAGCATCTCCGGGGTCAAACCAGGAGGAGGAGATGCAATGATGTTAGAAATACCCGGTGATCCCCCCAGGGGCAAACCACCCTGCCAGTCACTACCCACCTGCGGAAGCGTGCTCAGGGTCGGTACTCCAATAGGAGGATTGGGAGTCGAGTGAAGGGGAGGCTCGGCCAAAGGGCTCTGAGCACTCACCCTACCTCGTACGCCAGTCACCCCACCCAGCACAAACGTCATCAGGTCATCCTTGGTCATGCCACTAGTACATACATGACCGATATCTGCGGCTAATCACTGGAGACCGTACCGATTCATACCTACCAACCTGTCGGAAGTAACAGGCCATTGTAAAAAATTCCTTGCATCCTCCTCACTGTTCACCAAGTTAACAACCTGCCCATGCTGCTTCTCCTCAGCTTCTACATCACGTACTGTGTCCTCATCCTGCACTGATCCGCTATAAGACATGATGCTCACTGAAGATTTTTCACTTTGATACACAAAAAAGAAGTACCCCAAACTCTTATTCCACAATATTCACAATAAAAAATTCTCGGAGACCGCTTAAGTGCTATATTACTTTGCTAAAAAAATAATTCTTGCATGTCCTCAAAAAATATTCCACAAAATCAACAAATGTTCACTGCCTAAACTGTGAGAAAAATCTGCACAATAACCTGCAATTACATGTCAGTTCACCAAATCCTGAGCTAGGTCGCCATTTGTTACAATCGGGTCTCTCGTATAAATCAGTGGCTCTTATACTTTGGCTAGACTGGCATAAATGCAACAACGGAAATGCTAGATCCAACCCCTGATATATAATCCCGTCGAACAAAGAACACATATACCCTCCAGAGTTATATCTGCGATAGCGGGGTATCTTAACTCTCAGTATCTATGTGCTTCTACTATAGGCTGATGTTCTCTGAAACAGCCTATTACCTATAACATATGGTAGCTTAGTTATGGTACACAAGGAAAAGATAGTTAACTTAATTAAATCACAAGAGTGATCTAATGCAAACAAGAAGAAGGTTTACTTAACGTTACTTTAATCAATAATATCTGTCACTCCTTTATGAAAGAAAGTGTTGTAAAGTCCTCAAGCACCGAACAAGGAATCTTCTGAATAATGTCGGATGCTACTAAGAAGAACGTATCTGAAATGGAACCACAAAATAGCAGGAGGCAGGACAATGCACGTGTAGGCTAAATACACAAAACGGCTGGACCTATAATGTTATTGGACACAAGAATATTATAAGCGGTGCAACAGTAATAATGCTCGCCACGAAAAAGTAGTACTCCTATTAACAAAACCGGTCTATGCTGGTTGTGTCTCTCTACAGCAACCTAGACCTCAAAATGCTTGTGTAGAAATAATGGGTATGCATAAAAGAGTATATGATCTAATCCAGCTAATGTCTACCCGGGTTAATAAAGTCTAGCTGGGATGCGCAAAGGTACAGAATTCTGGTGGAGCAAGGCAGCTCCTAGCCTAGTGTGGACCTTGGGTCTGTGCAGCCTGATTACGTTAATATGAAGGGGTGCTCTCTTGAGGATTCTCGATCACAAGTATCGAGTATCCACCTGGCGACCCTCAAAAGTAAAAGCAAATAGAGTTAGAACAGTGTTGGGTGGATTAGGCAAGCAGCCCTCACGCACTACACAGTCTAAACTCCAAGGTACACAGACAAAAGATCCACCCAGGTAACCCACAGAATCCGTAGTGTCGTGCAGCTCAAAAGTAGCCTACACACAGTGAAAACACCAACAGCAAGGTACCTGATCCCTAGTCTAGCATTATTTAACCCTGTAGAAATATTAGTGATTGATGGAGACAGTCCGAGCAATACAATCTCCCAAAAAGACAATGACTATCTTCAACCTTAGCCTAGTACATAAGAAATGTAAGATGCAGCATATAATACAGTCTGGCCACCAATTCAAGGTGTCGATGCAGAGAACCAGAGGGGGATTGATATTAATAAAAGGTGAGGAAGAAGTGGAAATGATAGAGGCAGTAGGAGAGAAAGATTCTAAGACAAGAGTGTGGAACAGCTCATGGGAGATGCTTAGAGTATGCTGTCTGGGAAGGATCTGACAAGGATATTCCCAGGGACCGCCTCGCTGGAGTCCCAGTTCGCAGGAATGGCACGAGGGCGCGCGACAGTCGCCCAGTAAGCAGCCGCCTAGTAGGCAGTGTTAGGCAGGAGGCAACGAATCCCGCGAGGCCTATGTAAGGGGGCCAGCCACGCGCCACACTCACCACCAAGTCACACCACCTGGTCTCTCTCTCTCTCTCTCTCTATCCCGCTCGCCTTCCCATCATTCAACTACTTAACACAATACTTTCAATTGACTAAATAAAATAGAAAAGATTGTGACAGACGAAAATAAAGAACAGTTCTGAACTGTCTGCAACACAAGCTTTCTCGAGAAGGAAAGTACACAATGATAGGTAGACTGTAGCTACATTCTCTGCCCTGGTGAGTCCTAGCGAGTAAGCCATGCGGTTCTGGGGGAAGCGGTGAGCGTCACATTACACAAGCATTTCGCAGCCTAGTTTGATGTATTGAGACACAAACGACTTAGGCTCTTTTTGTTGATAGGAATACTGCATTGTCGTGGCGATTATTATTATTGTTGTGGCGTTTAGGATATTCTTGGCTCCGACTGCATTATATCGCCTGCCTTTTTGTGTGCATAGCCTGCACGAGCATTGTTCTGCTGCCTGCTTTTTTGGGTTCCATTTCCGATTCGAGCATCTTGATAGCATCTAACATTTAAAGAAGATTCCTTGTTGGTGTTGAAGGACTTTAGTGCACTTTCTTTTATGCAGGAGTGCCTGACATTTATTGATTAAAGTAACGTAAGCTGTAATTTCTCTTACCACCTTACTTTGCATACCATAACCAAGTACCTTCGGTTATAGGTAGTAATAGACAGTTACTAAACCTGTCAGACTGTAAACCTCAGTCGTAACAAATGGCGACCTTGCCAGGATTTGGTGAACCTACCTTTATTAGCAGGGAACATTTGTTGTTTTTGGGAATATTTTGCGGGGATCAGCAAGAATAATTTTTTTTTGCAACATAGTATAGCCCTTGAGTATTTCCGAGAATTTCTGTGTGTATATTGAGGTATAAGAGTTTGGGGTGCTTCTTTTCTGAATATTGAGGTGAGACATTTTTGTGAGCATCATGTCTTATACCGGATCAGAGGAGAATGGAGACACAGTACGTCATGTAGAAACTGAGGAACAGCAGCATGATGAAATGGTTAATCAGGTGAACTGTGAGGAGGATGCTAGGATATTTTTGCAATGGCCTGTTACTGCCGAGCGGTTGGAGGGTATGGATCGGTACGGTCTTCAATGCCTGGCCACAGCTATCGGTCATGCGGGTACTAGCAGCATGACCAGGGATAACTTGATAACGTGTGTACTGGGCAGGGTGACTGGTGAGCGAGATGGGTTGAGTGCTCAGAGCCCTTCGGCCATGCTTCCCCCATCACTCGACTCCCAGCCATCCCAGTAGTTTGCCGAACCCGAGTACGCTTCCACAGTTGGGTGGTGGCTGGCAGGGGGGGTTGCCCCTGGGGGGACCACCGGTAACTTCAAACATTGTAGCACCTTCATCTCCTCAAGGGTTAACTCCAGAATTATTGCTTCAGCTCAAATTAGCTAAGCTTCAGCAGCAAATAGAACTAGCAAAAATCCAAGCTGAGTCGACTAGGTACTGTGCCGACAGGGACGTAGAGAAGTCGCGAGTAGAGACAACGGGACAGCGACTTAGGGCTGGTAACCGTGCTCATGATCAATCTCTCTCGCACTTATTGAAACTGGTTCCGGTGTTTGATGAGAGTGGGGTAACAGAATTTTTTGCACGCTTTGAGAAGAAGTGTCAGGAACACCAGTGGCCAGAGAATAAATGGGCAGCACTTGTATCCTCTAGATTAATAGGCAAGGGTATTAAAGCCTACGATGCATTACCTTAGGAGTCATGTATTATGTATGAGGATCTCAAGGAGGCTGTCCTGAGGGCTTACGAACTGCAACCAGAAACGTACCGTTTGAAGTTCCGGGGTGTAACCAAGGGAAGAGATAGCACCTTTTTGGAACACGCCCGGGACTTGTCCGATGCTATGGGGAACTGGCTCCGATCTGAGAAGGTAACAACATTTGATGGAATTAAGCAGTTAATGATGTTGGAGCAGTTTTTTAAGAGCACGGGCGGTGATCTAACTTTGAACTTAAAGGAGAAAAACCCAAGAACTCTAGTCTAAGCAGCAGAAATGGCTGATCGACGGCTGTCGTTGATTCGGGGTTGCGGGTCCTCACAGAAGTACGATGCAAGTGCTAGGGACCGTTATCCTCCCCCTCCCCGTATCAATGACACATTTAAACAAAAGAGCAATGAAACTAAAACTGAATCCAAACCTGACACCACGCCGTATAAGACAAGTCAGGGGCCTTTTACATCACAGTATAAGCCAAAACCGAAATTTATGTGTTTTAGTTGCCACCAGGAGGGTCATAAAGCAAATGAGTGCCCTAGTCGACCTCCTCCGGCAGCCGTGTCTTTTGCTCACGGCATTGGAGTGTTCAAGAGGACATCGGAGTTTGTTAGAGGCAATTCTTCCAAGGTACAAAGGAGTACAAAGGAAATCAAGCAACAACAGATCCAGTGACCCTTCTAGGTTGCTTGTCCTCCAAAACACTGAGGATCAAGTGTCCAAACAGTGGTTTAGAGTGGGTAAGGGAACATTGGAAAGGGAAATACTGCCCTGGAACTAATGTCCGTGGCAGGATTAGGAAGTTAGTAGGGGACAGATGGGTTAGTAACTGAGGGGGGGATAAAATAAAGTTATTCATTTACAAACGCAGTCAGTCGCGGGTTTGATGCGAGATATTTGTCTAGGCGGAGTTTAAATGAATCAACGGTGATGCAGTCTATAACGTTTCGGGGAAGCCCATTCCACAAGTTGACAACTCGATTGAAGAAGAAATTCTTAGATTCGTGTGAGTTAAAAGATTTACCAATAATTTTGCAACCGTTTCCCCGCGTGTAATTAGATTGGTCGATAGTGAAGTACTTACTACAGTTCATATTGTCGATGCCTTTGATGATTTTGAACACTTGAATTAAGTCACCTCTTAATCTGCGCTGGGTTAAAGGAAATAGATTTAATTCTCTAAGACGCTCTTCGTATGGTTTGTTCTTTAGGCTAGGTATCATTTTGGTAACTCTACGTTGAACTCGTTCTAGCTTGTTTATATCTTTTTGGTAATAAGGGCACCAGGATTGAACGCAGTATTCCAGAAGAGGGCGGACTAATGAATTGTAAAGGGTTAGGATAACTTCTTTGGATTTATGCTCAAATGACCTGCCTATAAAGCCAATTATTTTGTTTGCCTTCTTAACAACTTCTGAACATTGTTGACTCGGTTTTAGGTTACTCGATATTGTTACTCCCAGATCGGTTTCTCTGTTTACATTCTTAAGCTGAGTGCCATTCATCGAATAGTTTGCTTTCTCATTTAGGTATCCGATATGTAGTACTTTACATTTATCCGCATTGAAACTCATTTGCCAAATTTGGGCCCAACATGACAATTTATCTAGATTGTGTTGCATATCGTCAACTTGTTCTTTTGAGAGTACGCTATTTGCAATTTTTGTATCGTCAGCAAATTTTGAGATTGTACAGGTGAGACCCTCATCTATGTCGTTGATGTAAATTAGAAAGAGAATTGGTCCTAGTACCGATCCCTGGGGTACCCCGCTACTTACATTGGTCCATTTTGATGCCTTACCGTTTATGACTACTCTTTGCTTTCTGTCGCTGAGCCAATTTTCTATCCATTTCAACACACCGTCTTGTATTCCATGCGCTTTTAGTTTTAGCAGTAAACGTTTGTGGGGAACTTTGTCAAAGGCCTTTTGAAAATCAAGGTATATAATATCTACAGCTTTACTCTCATCGTAGAGGTTGAGGATATCGTGGAAGAAGTCTAAGAGGTTTGTTAAACAGGAACGTTTTTTACGAAAGCCGTGTTGAGTATCTTTAAGTATGTTATTTTCCTCTAAGTGATTTACGAGTCTGTCTCGTATGACCGTTTCTAGCATTTTACATACAACTGAGGTTAAGCTAATTGGACGATAGTTACTGGGTAGGGATTTGCTGCCTTTTTTGAATATCGGTGTTACGTTGGCTAGCTTCCACTGATCGGGCATAGTTCCAGACTGCAAGGATTTATTGAATAGTAATGTCAGTGGTTTAGAGAGCTCATCCTTAGCTTCCTTTAGAACTCTAGGCGAGATTGTATCAGGTCCAGGCGTTTTATTTACCTTGAGTTTATCTAAACAATTCAATACTTCTCTCTCTGTAACGGTGATATTGCTTAGAACATCTGAATTATCAATCTGAATCGGCGATGGTGTAGGGATATCACTGAGGTCTTCTGTTGTAAAAACTGATGCAAAGAAGGTATTGAGGGCATTACTCATTTGTTCTTCGTCTTTGGTGTATTCTCCATTTTCATCGACTAACGGTCCAACAGTTGAAGTAACGACTTTTTTCTTTCTGATATAACTATAGAATTCTTTCGGGTTTGTTTTACTTTGATTCGCAATATGTAACTCTAAGGTCTTTTTACTTTGCTTAATTAACTTTTTGGCTTTGCGTCGTAGCTCTACAAATTTCAGCCGTTCTTCGTCATTTTGTGAGGATTTTAATCTATCATTAGCAAATTTTTTAGCAAGCAGGCAGTTTGAAGTATCTTTATTCCACCATTTGGGCTTATTATTATGGCCTGGACGCCGAGTTTTTGATGGTATGCAGTCTTGCACTGCTGTTAGGTAAGTGGCTTCGAATAACTTCCAAGATGTATTTATGTCGTTATTGTGAATTAAAAAGCTCCAGTCAGTTTCTTTAAACATAGCTCTAAGTTTATGGAAGTTTGCTTTCTTGAAATTAGGGACTTTTTCGATGCTACTATTTGGTTCGTTACTAGTAAACTTTAAAGTGAAAGTTATCGTACGATGGTCGCTGTTACTGAATTCATCACCAACATTCAAATTCTCTATTAATTCTTCTTTTGTTGCAAGTACAATGTCAAGAACGTTATTACCACGGGTCGGCGTTCCAACAAATTGATAAAGCGAACTCTCTTGCAAGTTCGTATACAAGTCATGTCCGGAGTGTGAAGTAAGAGTATCGCCCCACTTAGTCACAGGTAAATTAAAGTCACCAAAAATTACGGTATCTTGTGAGTTACTTACATCTGCAATTTGTTCGTAAATTTCTCGGTCAGTTTGCACTGATTGAGCTGGAGGTCTGTATATTAATGCAAGTATTATTTTTGTACCTTTATTATTCTTTATTAGCACAAAAGATGCGTCGACGTTCACAATTTGAGGTTTTGACAAGAGGGTAGGGTTAAGACTTTCTTTGATATAAAGTAAAACGCCACCTCCATTTCGATTTATTCGGCTTTTCTCAAACATTACATAACCGGGAAGTGAATACTCTGCTAAAAAGTCTCTATCTTCTGTATTGAGCCAAGATTCTGTTATGCCAATCACATCATAATTTTCTGTAAACACTAGCTCCTCTAAATCTGAAAATTTATTGCGTATGCTACGAGCGTTTGCATAGAAAACCTTTAAATTTGTTATTTTAGAACTCACGGAACGCTCTTTAATAATATTTTTGGTTCTTGTCGGATCTACATTTATGTTCATGGCTGTCCTCGGTCCTCGCTGTCTTCGGTCCTTATCGCTGGTGGTCCTCGGTTGCCTCTGTTTTTTTCTTGGCGTTGGATGATTTATGTCACTGCTGCTTCTTCTCGGATGGCGTTTTTTGATCCATGGCTGCGGACTGCTTCGTGTAGGAGACGACCCATGCGTGCTGAACCCACAGGGTTTAGATGAGTGCCATCCTTGCGGAACAGAGTAGGCTGGTTGTAGAAGTTGTCCCAGAGGTTGATGAATTCAACTTCTTACTACTTCTACACTACCAGTGCAGAAGGATCTGGAAGGCTTATTCCCTGTCTGTGATGCCTTTAGTGACCACAGGGGACTCGGTTGTGTGGAGTGGGGGGGTAGAAGACATGAGGTGAGAATTTTGCGTGACACTGGGGCATCGCAAACACTGTTGAGAAATTTCACTGGTAAACCTGTAAATACGGCACGGGTGGTTGTGGTTCAGGGAGTTAATGCAACAAGGTCATAGCCGCTTGTAAGAATGAAGATGGAAGTTGATGGTGTGACTCGTGACCTGGATGTAGGAATTGTGGAGAAGTTACCTGTTGGGGGCGTCGACCTCCTTCTCGGCAACGACTTTGCGGGGCCTACTTCTGAGGCTCCACCCTTGGTCGTTGCCGAGAAGCCGGCCGACGTGATTAGGGAGGAGCAGGAGTGGGTTGAGAAGTGTCCGGTGCAACCTATGGCGTGTGTTGTCACCAGATCTCTTGCATCCAGGGAGTCACATTCTGGTCAACAGTCTTTAGACAAGCGGAGGAAAGGTACCGAGAAGGGGTTGAAAGTTGATGCGGTTGAGAGTTTAGTATCAACGGACATTCTCGGGGACTCATTATTAGGACCGATTTTCGAGTCTGGAGAAGACCCATTACCTGTTACTAAGCAGGCAGAGGATGGGCTTAAAAAGACGAAGAGACAGCAACGATACACAGAGAGAGAGCAATGTGAGGCTAAACTCAATGTAGGAGGGGGGCATGAGTTGTTTCGCAAACACTTAGATAAGCTTGCTCCTTCGGACATTCGTAAATTGCAATTAGAAGACCCGGAGGTTCTTGAATGTGGTACCGGTGCTGTCGAGTTGGAGGAGGACAGTGATGCACAGTCGGGAGATGTAGCAACAAGGTACCCTGACGCGTACCCTATGAGAAATGGGTCAGCGAAGACGGTGGTCCGAAACTTGCTAGTGTATTTTTCCCAGTATGGTTACCCGTGGGAGATTCAGTCAGACCAAGGATCCAACTTCACTTCTGACCTCTTTGTTCAAGCAGTGCCGCAGCATGGGATTGTTACGGTTGGGTCATCTGCGTATCATCCGGAGAGCCAGGGTGTGTTAGAGCGATGGCACTCAGCCTTAAAATCTGTGCTTCGTTGTTGTTGCTTTGAGGGTGGGAAAGGTTGGGATCTTGGCCTGCCATATGTTTTGTTTGCTGTGCGGGAGGTACCTGGGGAAAGTTTGGGATTCAGCCCTAATGAGCTTGTCTTTGGACACCGTGTCAGAGGGCCTCTCCATATGGTTAAAGAAATATGGGAGGGCACAGAAAAACCTTGTTCTATGCTCAAGTGTGTCCTCGACAGTCGAGAACGGATGTTGCGCAGTCTGGAGTTGGCTGGCCGTAATTTGACTAGCTCTCAGGCCCTCATGAAGGACAGGTACGACCTCAAGGTTAAACTCAGGGAGTTTCACGTGGGTCAGGAGGTGTTGATTCTACTGCCCCTTGTAGGTCATCCCTTATCCGCGAAGTATACTGGTCCTTATAGGGTGGTTGAGAGACTATCGGACCTGGATTGCTTGGTGGCCGCTCCAGACAGACGTAAGCGCAATCAGGTATGTCACGTTAATCTCATGAAGGAGTATGTGAGGCACCCCTCTGAGCCTCTCACTGTGCCTGTGATGACGTTTAGCAGTCAAGGTGGAGAAGGAGAATGGGACAGTCAAGCTCAGGGGGAGGATAACTGGAAGGATAAGAAAGTCAAATGGGCGCCTGAGTGTGAGAAGGCGTTTAGAGTAGTAAAACACCTGTTGTGAACTCACCCGATCCTCAGGGCCACTGACTTTAGCCTACCTTTCCAACTAGCAACGGATGCTAGTGGTGTGGGGGCTGGTGCCGTCCTTATGGAAAAGGACGATGATGGGCTGGAACATCCTGTTAGTTTCTGCTCGGAGAAGTTCAATTCAGCCCAGGGAAGCTGCTCTGTTGTCGAGAGGGAGCTGCTGGCAGTTGTGCTTGCACTGAGGCATTTCGAGGTCTATGTCCAGCCTATGGTCCGGTCATTGTAGTTTACACAGATCATCACCCTCTCAAGTTCTTGGACCAGTTTCACAATCGGAATATGAGGCTGACCGGGTGGTCGCTGGTGTTACGGCAGTATAGCCTGGACATACGCCATATTGCCGGTTGTGACAACGTGGTTGCAGATTGTCTTTCAAGGGTATATGATCCTGGGTAGATTGACACACGGGTAGCCTCCTGCTTTAGTTTGAATAGTATTTTGCGCTTGGTGCTTGTTGGCTCGCGGTTGTAGCCCAGCGTATTGGGTCGTAAAGCAGGAGTTGAGCGTTTGGTATAGAAGAAAAAACTAGGCTTGCCCCTATAGCGCAGCCGAAATAAACAAATTAAAAACATAAAAATCAAATAAAAACTCTTTCTTTGATAGTTGAATTTTTTGAGTATGTTATAGCAGTAATTCTGAGTTGCACTCCTCTCAGAATGCTGGGCTAGAGAAGCTTGCTCTTGAGGAGCATAACTACATATGATTTAACCTATTGTGTTGGGGAGTGTTATAATTTTGTAAAATGTTTTGTTGAAGAACTGTGCCAGATATTTTACTGCCACTGGGTGATGGGAAGTAGCGATATAGCATGGGTTCTAACCATCAGATTTTTTTTTAGCTTTGGGCCTCTGAGAAAAATCTTGGGGGGGGTGTGACGTTAACCACTCCGTTAGAACCGCATGGCTTGTCCTACAGTGACTCGCTAGGATCGCCAGGGCAGTGGATGTGGCTACAGTTGATGTATTATTGTGCGCTTTATTTCATAATTATGAAAGCTCGTGTCATGGGCAGTCTAGAAAGGCTCTTTGTTTTCGCCCATGTCAAGGCTTTATATATTTAATTGCAAAGTATATGTTTTATCATTAAGTAGTAATGATATGATTTGAGAGAGAGTAGAACAGAGTGAGAGGAGGCACGCAGTGTTTTTTGCCATGCTCGATGACGTCACGGCTGTATGGCCTCTTGGAGATTGGTTGGAGGAGTTTTTTACCATGCTTGGTGACATCATGTTTGGCTGGCTTCTTTGGCATTGGCTGAAGGAATTGTTACCGCTTTGCCTACGCGGTGCGAGCTAGTGCTAGTATATATATAGCTCTCTTGCCACTCTCTCCCTCAGATCTGGTTTCTAGAACGCATCCCTCTTATCCCTTTGATATCTGTCCCCCTAACTGCACCTGAGAACCTTTTCCTCTGCCTATCTCTCTCATTTTCCATATCTTTTACCACCTTTTATTAATATTATACCGCCTCTGCTTAACTCTGCATAATCAGCTTCATGCTGGCCAGTTGTATTGTGCGTCAAGGTCTTATATAACCCATGTATGTTAGTTGTTAAGATAAGTTGATCACGAAGCATTGGTTGGCATTCATATTGTTCAGTACTGCTTCCTGTAATTATTAGTGTTCTGCTGGATTAGATAATGCTAGACTAGGAGTCTGGTATTATAAGGTATTGTTTCCGATGGGTGCTGGCTTTAGTTAAAAGCTGCACGACATACCTGAGAACTGGAGTTGATTGGGTAAATTCTAGTCTGTGTGCCATTGAGAGTAGAGCATGCACGAATGAGGGCTTTTTGCCTATACCATTCTGCACTGTTGTAGGCTCGGTTGTTTGTCTTTGAGGTACGCCAGGACAACGCTTAATACTTCGGTATTAAGGTTTCTCAAGAGAGCTACCCTTCACTCTAACGTAATACTTGACACACAGACTTGAGATTTGCACTAGGCTATGCGGCATGCCATGCACACCAGTATCTCGTATCATTGACTCTAGCTAGACTTTATCAGTCACAGCAGACATTAAGTATATTAAACCAATTATTCTTATTATGCATACCCGTTTATGATTACACAAGCATTTCGCAGCCTAGTTAGATGTATTGAGACACAAACGACTTAGGCTCTTTTTGTTGATAGGAATACTGCATTGTCGTGACGATTATTATTATTGTTGTGGCGTTTAGGATATTCTTGGCTCCGACTGCATTATATCTCCTGCCTTTTTGTGTGCATAGCCTGCACGAGCATTGTTCCGCTGCCTGCCTTTTTGGGTTCCATTTCCGATTCGAGCATCTTGATAGCATCTAACATTTAAAGAAGATTCCTTGTTGGTGTTGAAGGACTTTAGTGCACTTTCTTTTATGCAGGAGTGCCTGACATTTATTGATTAAAGTAACGTAAGCTGTAACTTCTCTTACCACCTTACTTTGCATACCATAACCAAGTACCTTCGGTTATAGGTAGTAATAGGCTCTTTTCACATAACATTAAGCCTAGAGTAGACGCACATTTATTGAGAGTTTGATAACCTATTATTGCATATAGAACTCTGGAGAGTATTTGTGTTCTTTGTTCACTGGGAATATACATCAGAGGTTGGATCTAGCGCTTTCCGTTGTAGCATTTATGCCATTACTAGTCCAATGAATAAGAACCCTGATGTATTTAAACCTCAGTCGTAACAACCGTCAGCTGAATATATAACACAGATTATTGTTCCAGCTTGTGGCGAGTTTTTTGTTGACAAATAACATACACAAGCACACACACACACACACACACACACACTCGCATCAACACATACGTACATATTCATGTTTTTGAAAGTATGCTAAAAATATATATACACATATTCTTAAATACTTATTGCACCTCCGACACCCTGTCTTCAAATTGTAAAATTCGAACTCAAAATGTTGATTTAGCCATCCGTATATACAATGTGTTAAAATACACTTACATAATATTTACATGGAGTTATTGAGGACGTAATATCCTGCAAATGGTCTTGTTCTCGCTCTCTTTCTCTCTCATCACTAATGCAACAGCACAATGCTACTGAATATATGTGTACCACGAGTACAACATGTACCAGACTATCAAATATTCACAGAGTTGTTGTTGTCGTAGACCCAGGATACACTTTGGCACGCACAGGCTTGAATATCATGATTATATCTCACGTAGTAAGATTTTTTTTGCAATACACTCATCTCCCAAGTGAGATATGAACTACAAAATGTTTTAATTTCTTAACAGCGCAGCCTCGATAGAAAGTTTGTCAGTAGAATCGTGGTCATACATCGATATATTATTATTTGTATAGTTCTGCATATGATTTATTCGTATAGTAAGAGTATGATCACATCGAAATTAATTTGTGAAGTGCTCTGCATAGACGAAATTTCGATACCATGTGCACAAATTCGGATCATGCTATCTCTAAGTATGAGTATTCTTAACATGGTGGTGAAGAAACAGCATTGGCTGCAACAGATGTGAGAATTAAGACACAATTGCAGAGCAGGGACCCAGTTTATTCAACGTTTCGCCATGTAGGCTTCTTCAGGAACCCCTACTGGATGTTATTCCTGAAGAAGCCTACATGGCGAAACGTTGAATAAACTGGGTCCCTGCTCTGCATTGTGTCTCTCATATTCTTAACATATTTGTATTAATTGCAATAGTAGAATCATACTCTGTATTGTAATAATTCTTGGAAATGTACATGTGTGTGGAGTTTTAAATGTAAACTATTAAGCCTGGCAAAATCAGTCTGATCTTCTTCAATTGTCTTTGACGGGTTGTTGGAATAAAGGTAGTTGGGACAGTTCTTACCCTATTGATTATTATGGATCTTTCCGAAATTGCATAACATAATCTAATAATAGCTAGAAAATACCACAGAAACGCATCATCATACTGAAAGGTTTATCCAATTTATACAAATATTCAAACTATTATAGAAACATTAATTACAACTCTAAAAACTAATACATATTGATAGCCCAATTATGTTGACATATAATAGTAAACAATGCAGGCTGCGGTAGACCAATATTGAAGACAAATACAATTAATACATGATAATGCGTCGGCTTTACGCGTCGGCTTTACGTCACTACTTACATGAAATAACAAAACAATATAGCGTTTAACTGGGCTCAAATATATAAACAAGTTGAACATTTACACGGCATTGCACCCCTATAGCATATTTTGAATATGGGAATACTCATACAGTGCTATTTAATCAGGGAACAATGAGGGTGTTTTATTAGCGTTTCGGTGGGCTTTGTGGTAATGCACTGATACTAGGTACAGCACAAATTCCATCCCAATATTATCTTCCCATTGATACATCGGGATTTGAACCCGGGACCTTTGGATTATCAGGCCAGTGGCAAGACCACTCCGCCACACCTCCCCTTACTTAAAATACTTAATACTTAAAATACTTTTTAAATAACATATTAACTATGATTACAGTTGCCGAGACATGGATTTGGGGTAAGTGCATTGAATGAGTAACAGAACTGAATAATCCTACAGTCTTATAATTATGTACTGTAGGTTGATGGTGACTTCTTAAGCTTACCCTATAGTAGTAATACTTTAAGTGGGTAAGATCAATCAAAATATTTCCTTTAATGCTATACTGTACGTTAACCTGTTATGGTGGATGTACGAAACCAGCTCTCCACAGCATTTATCTCAACTTCATTTCTTAACAACCGTAGCAATCAAAAGTGTAAACAGAATATAATAAGATAGGACCCACTTCTGCACTCACACTCACAAAATCCACTTACCTTCACACAAACTCTCTCTATCACACACCTTCAATTGCACACCCACTCACACACCAACACAGACATCCCTACAACCCACTCACTTAATAAATCCCCGTCCACACCCACCCACACCTTCCTTCACCATTACCTGCTTACCAACACACAAACACACTCTCAAGCACCGACACACACACACAAAAACTATACATACCAACACACACATACAGCGAACATACTCATTTTGTTACCCTCACCTACTTACCAACACACGCACTCACAAGTACCGACACACACCATACACACACACACACACACACACACAAGAATGAAACACAAGGCTATGTACTCCCTAAATATTATAACATACGCTCTGCGTCTATATGCAAATATGAAGCAAGCAATTAACGTTGGTTTAAAATCCAGCTACACCATATATTGCAGTATGCCATTCAGAGTCAATCCCAGGCGTTAGTAGGACACTGTTGTGTCCGGTGATTAAACGTAAATACACCACAGTAGACGGATATTTGTCAAGTATCGAATAGTAGAGCTTTCAATGAACAGATACATGTATGAAATAGTCACTACAGGTGATAAGAGTTATATCCAACAACAGATACATGTATGAAATAGTCACTACAGGTGATAAGAGTTATATCCAACAACTACAGGTGATAAGAGTTATATCCAACAACTACAGGTGATAAGAGTTATATCCAACAACTACAGGTGATAAGAGTTATATCCAACAACTACAGGTGATAAGAGTTATATCCAACAACTACAGGTGATAAGAGTTATATCCAACAACAGATACATGTATGAAATAGTCACTACAGGTGATAAGAGTTATATCCAACAACAGATACATGTATGAAATAGTCACTACAGGTGATAAGAGTTATATCCAACAACTACAGGTGATAAGAGTTATATCCAACAACTACAGGTGATAAGAGTTCTATCCAACAACTACAGGTGATAAGAGTTCTATCCAACAACTACAGGTGATAAGAGTTCTATCCAACAACTACAGGTGATAAGAGTTATATCCAACAACTACAGGTGATAAGAGTTATATCCAACAACTACAGGTGATAAGTTATATCCAACAACTACAGGTGATAAGAGTTATATCCAACAACTACAGGTGATAAGAGTTATATCCAACAACTACAGGTGATAAGAGTTATATCCAACAACTTACGTACAGTCGAGGTTGAAAGTGTTGTCAGATATTTCACAAAGTTTCGGACACTGACTAATACTCTGAGGGATAAGCACTTTTCCCAGTAACTATAAAGATACCAATAACACTTTTTGAGCGAAAACCACTGGAATCTATGACAACACTTAATACCCCCGATTGTACGTACGTCATACATTGCACTGTGCTCGCCTCATCCCTGCCACTCACAGACAATCCCGGGAGTTAGTAGCCAACTCTTTAGACAGGGTGGCTAAGTGTAGATACACAAGGAAAGGAGATCTATCAATAATTGTATCCATTAATGTATCAGCTTTATTTGATTATAATTGTAAATTTTAAATACAATAAATAAAGGGTGGAAAACAAAGACAAACAAGAAAGGTCTATGTGCCTAAAGGCATCCTCCATTCATAAAATGTTTGTAGCAGGTTGTAAGTTTGTCTAAAGCAAATCCAAGGAAGTGAATTTCAAATAGTAGAAGTTCTGGTGATAATAAGCAGAAGTTCTACGCCGGAAAGGAGAGAGTTTGAGTTCATAGGCACTTCCAGCTACCCTAGTTCTGCGAGGAAAAAGTGGAAAAGTGGTACAATTAAGGCAAATTCCTCAGAACATTTACCATGAAAATATCTGTAGAGTAATGGGAGGGATGCAACATATCTTCGTATGACTAACGGAGGAAGATCCTGCGTTAGTACAGGGTTATTAATTAATCTAATTGTTTAATATTGCATTTTGTACAACTGCTTCAATGCAATCACTCCACATCCATTGTACAAGAGTGAACAATATTCCATCTGCGAACGAACATAATTTTTATATATAATGGCTAACTGCTCGTCAGTGAAGAGTTCTCGAACTCTTCCATTTATTTAGAGGCATTTTTAGCAATGGATAACACATGTGGTGTCCAGCTCAGGCTAGCATTCAATATTATACCAATTATATCAATACTAGAGGAGGTGGGAATATTTACATCATTACACATTATGTCGGAGTCAGACATATTATGTCTGTTAGAAAATTGTATGTACATGGTTTTATTTGCATTAAAGCACACACATAAAACGATACATAACACATAACTACACATTTATCCCCTTATTCGTTAATTTTAGATAGGTCATGGCTCAGAGCTATGGCATTGTTTTATTTGGTATTTATATTATGAGGCTGCGTGAAAGAACTGCTATAATATGAAAAGGAACAGGTGTAGACGATCCAAAAAATCTGTTATACCATTGTTAATAATTATTTCAGTGATATTGCAATTTGAAAGATCATTATGTGCAAGTTGGCGACTATTATTCGACGTTTATCTAAACCCATGCACCACCATCTTTAAAATTAAAGGTTCGCTATCGCTCGCCAATATAACATCGACAACTAAATGGCATGAAAGGTCTTAAAATTGACAACGAAATGGGGCGAAAAGTGTTCAAATCGCCAAACTAATGGGCCGAACGTCTCAAAATCTGAAAACTAAGGGAGCTAAACATGAGTAAGAAGGGGACCAGAACAAGCGACTACCCCCCCCCTTAATTAAGTATGTCTGTGATCAATGTGTCGAGCTAATGTCCCGCTCTCCGTCCTCCCAAATGGCCATTACTGTATATAGGCACCTTATCACTGTGGTATTCAGGGGATAGTGGATATTGTTATGGTATATTCATTACTGTATATAGGCACCTTATCACTGTGGTATTCAGGGGATAGTGGATATTGTTATGGTATATTCATTACTGTATATAGGCACCTTATCACTGTGGTATTCAGGGGATAGTGGATATTGTTATGGTATATTCATTACTGTATATAGGCACCTTATCACTGTGGTAGTCAGGGGATAGTGGATATTGTTATGGTATATTCATTACTGTATATAGGCACCTTATCACTGTGGTATTCAGGGGATAGTGGATATTGTTATGGTATATTCATTACTGTATATAGGCACCTTATCACTGTGGTATTCAGGGGATAGTGGATATTGTTATGGTATATTCATTACTGTATATAGGCACCTTATCACTGTGGTATTCAGGGGATAGTGGATATTGTTATGGTATATTCATTACTGTATATAGGCACCTTATCACTGTGGTATTCAGGGGATAGTGGATATTGTTATGGTATATTCATTACTGTATATAGGCACCTTATCACTGTGGTATTCAGGGGATAGTGGATATTGTTATGGTATATTCATTACTGTATATAGGCACCTTATCACTGTGGTAGTCAGGGGATAGTGGATATTGTTATGGTATATTCATTACTGTATATAGGCACCTTATCACTGTGGTATTCAGGGGATAGTGGATATTGTTATGGTATATTCATTACTGTATATAGGCACCTTATCACTGTGGTATTCAGGGGATAGTGGATATTGTTATGGTATATTCATTACTGTATATAGGCACCTTATCACTGTGGTATTCAGGGGATAGTGGATATTGTTATGGTATATTCATTACTGTATATAGGCACCTTATCACTGTGGTAGTCAGGGGATAGTGGATATTGTTATGGTATATTAATTTATATATTCAATATTTTTTGTTTCCTCGCTAGACCTCCGTCAAGCTTTAATAAACATCCCCTAGACTCCCTTTCAAGATAAAGTTTGTACATTTTTCGGTAGAAAGATGTCCCGGCCGAAGGCCGGTTCCTCTTAAAAGTACAGGCTCGCTAGGATAAAATAGACACCTAAATGGCACGAAAGGTCTTCAAATTGACAACGAAATGGGGTGAATGGTGCTAAAATCGTCAAACTAATGAGCCGATGGTGAGAAGGGGGCCACAAACCCCAGCCCATTCCCCCCTTAGTGTATCTGGAAGAACCATATTGGGGCCACTGTTGGGATGGTGAGAAGGGGGCCACAAACCCCAGCCCATCCCCCCTTAGTGTATCTGGAGGAACCATATTGGGGGCCACTGTTGGGATGGTGTGTCAGGTGGGGGTGTTAAGGGGGTGGTACTCGCTTTTTATGGACCCCCTTCTCCCTCATGTTTTGCATATTAGTTTTGAGGTTTTAAGACGTTCTTTTCGTTAGTTTGGCGATTTTGAGACCTTTCGCCTCATTTTGTTGTCAATATTAAGACCTTTCGTGCCATTTTGAGACCTTTCGCCTCATTTTGTTGTCAACATTAAGACCTGTCGTGCCCTTTAAATGTCGATTTTTTCCTGACGAGCGATAGCGAGCTTCTAATTTTTGAAGGAATCGGCCTTCGGCCGGGACATTTTTCTACCGAAAAATTTACAAATTTATCTTTTAAAGGGGGTCTACGGGGTGTTTTTTTAAGCTTAATGTAGGTCTAGCGAGGAAACTCAAAAATGTAGGTCTAGCGAGGAAACTAAAAAATAAATTCTCAAATAATAATTATATAGACCAAAAACCCAAGCACTACCCCATTAAGGGGAAGCATTTGTGATTTTCGTCTGAACCCACTTCTTCTGCATGTTTAGCCTCATTAGTTTTCAAATGTTAAGACTTTCGCCCATTTCTTTGTAAATATTTAGACCTACGTGTCATGTATTTGTCAATGTTTTCTTGACGAGTGATAGCCAACCTGTATTTTAGGAGGAAACGGCCCTACCGAAAAATGTATAAATATATCTCGAAGAACCGGCCCTACCGAAAAATGTACACATTTATTTCGAAGGGCGGTATTTGGGATGTGTTTTTATAAGCTACATAAAGGCTTAGGGAGCCAACTAAAATAAATATATACCGATAATATTAAATTAAAAATACAGGAATGAATATATTAACATAATTTAATATATTTAATTTAAGATTGATTATAACATTGACATTTATTATTTCACTGCATATTACATGGCATTGATTATCACATGACATTGGATATTAAATGACATTATTACATGACATTGGATATTAAATGACATTATTACATGACATTGGTTATTTTATTGACATTGACATTATATTTTGTTTTAGCCATATTCGAGCATCATTTGTATGCCCTCTAGACGCCTTTCAATCTAAAGAAAATGCCCACTATTCCTCTTCAAGCTAAAAAGTGTAAATTTGTCGGTAGACAAGTGTCCCGGACGAAGGCTGCTTTCTCCTCAGTTATGGGAGAAAATCGAGACGAAAATGAGGTTGTCATAAAATTGCCAAACCTACAGGACCACATTCGGTATTGATACGGTTAAAGGGGAGGTAGTCGCTTTGTCTGGACCTCCTTCTCCCTCATGGTTAAGGCCGCGTCCCATACAGTACGTCAAGACACGACAACGGCCGATGTTAGCCGATTTAACAACTTTTTGCCGAATCGACAAGTTTGACACGAGGCTCGCCAGACAAGGACAGCCGCACGTCACTCACACGTCAGTCACACGTCACTCACGACACATTTACGTCTGCCACACGTTAACTCGTGACCCTATTAAGATGTCAGTACGACACACACGTCCGCGCAACACGTTCACAGTACGCTAAGTTGGATGTTGATAGGATGTTAGTCGTTTGCCAGATGAGCAGCATATGTGCTGCGCAAGTGTGTCGCACGATACATACCTGTGTCATCCGACAGGGTCGACTCCTACGACAGAAGCACGACCAAGTACCCAACCCTATATAAAGGTCGGGGGCCGTAGACCCCCACACAGTCTACCCATAGGTGGGCACTAACGCGATAAAGTAACGCGATAATGTAACGCGTTAACGATTTCGGGTTAACGTTTATCGGATAATTTTTTTTCCAGCTTTAACGAATTAACTAACGGTAACGTCATAGTTTTTGTTCCAAAATAGCGATAATCAATCGTTAATTAACCCGCTGAGTGCCAGGGAGGCATATATACGTCCTCGCCGAAAAAAAATCGTAGCAGCGAAACGACTGCACCTATTTTTACTACATGTACCTTACCCTTTAGGCTACCCACCACAAAAATCCCAAATCTCTCCTCCCACCCACTCGCTGACTGTCGGTCCCGTCAGAAGGAAAAAAATTGAAAATCTGTGGCGGCGAAACGACTACACCAATCGGTTCCATATTTGTGTGACAAGTCCCTTACCCTTCTGCCTTCCCCCCACCACACCCCCAACCGCCTCCCACCACCCACTTCTAGCGTATCCGTACGAAGAAGAGGAAAAAAAGGAAAATCCGTGGTGGCGAAACTACCTCACCAATCGGCTTCATAACACAAGTCAATTACCCTTCTACCTTCCCCCCACCAACCCCAAAACCACCCTCCCACCCATACATTCCGATACCATAAAAGTCTCTGTAGTCTATAGTGTCTTTTCAGCTACTTTCGGGACCATCGGGGACCTGATTTCTGGCGAGGGGAGTGTTTTGTTTTACCATTATCCTTCCTTTCTCTCCCAACTTGATAGATTTAGCCAAAAAAAAAAAAAAAAAAAAAAAAACTCTGACACTGGCAGAAGCACACCGTCAAAATTGGCTGGCACTCAGCGGGTTAATTGCCAAACAGGCAGAAATCCGCAGAATAGTCAATAAATAGGTAAACTAAAAGCCAAACCGAACCCTTGTAATGGCAGGTGTTTTTTTTTTCTAATAAAATAATGATAGCATTGCTGCATTTAAGATTTTTTATTTAAAATATGATAAATATCCATATCTTCGATAAATAACGATACAACGAAGTAACGATATCGTTATCGAAAGGATCGGATTGGTTGTCTGTTTTTAGTCGGGCGTTTGTCATGTCATGGTCGTGTCGAGCTTACTATAGTCTGGTTCGAACATTTTGCCCGATTAATTCCCGATTATTGTACGTCAAAAACGATTGCTGCACGTCCGAAAACCGATCGACATACGTCAGCAGCACGTCCAAAATTTAACGTTTTTTTTCCCCGACCATCAAAAACAGTCGGCTGAAAAATAGTGCATACACTAATTATTGCCGACTTCACGGACCTGTCGGCGGGCACCCCGTCCAGTTCCAGATGAACTCGAGTAGAGCCGATTTATTTACACGATGTTGCTCGATAATGCACGATTTTTCAAAAATTCAAATATTTTGAAAAGAACGGCTCTTGTCGGGTCTTTACGTACTGTATGGGACGCAGCCTTTAGCATAATAGTTTTGTGATTTTAAGACGTTCGTTCCGTTAGTTTGGCGATTTTGAGACTTTTCGCCGAATTTCTTAGTCAATTTAAGACCTTTCCTGCCATTTAGGTGTCATTTTTTCCTGGCGAGCGATAGCTAGCCTGTAATTTGAAGAGGAATCTCCCTTCGGCCGGGACATTTTTCTATCGAAAAATGTAAAAATAAATCCTGAAAGGTGGTCTAGGGGATATTTTTAATAGATTGATGGAGGTCTAGCAAGGGAACTGAAACATAAATTAATAAATACATATATAGGCTAACACACAAGCAATACGTACCCTCTTAACTTAGGTTGTGTTATGTATTTCAGTAATCAATACATATATAGGCTAACACACAAGCAATACGTACCCTTTTAACTTAGGTTGTGTTATGTATTTCAGTAATTAATAGAGCGAGCGTACGTCCAATGGTCAGTACACAGGCAGCCAATCAAGGTGTATCAGGAGGGACCATTTGACCGCCTGTTAGCTTTGGAAGGGAGCCAGAAGCGAGTGTATTATGTATAACCCAGTTAGGAACATTATGTATAACCCAGTTAGGAACATTCAAACACGTTGCAGCACCAAGGCTCGGCTTATGCATACAATAGCGCTCGCTCCGATGTTCTTACTTTCTATTGGTATACTCATATGAATACTTTTATGCATACAATAGCGCTCGCTCCGATGTTCTTAGCTTCTATTGGTATACTCATATGAATACTTTTATGCATACAATAGCGCTCGCTCCGATGTTCTTACCTTCTATTGATATACTCATATGAATACTTGTATGCATACAATAGCGCTCGCTCTGATGTTCTTAGCTTCTATTGGTATACTCATATGAATACTTTTATGCATACAATAGCGCTCGCTCCGATGTTCTTACCTTCTATTGGTATACTCATATGAATACTTTTATGCATACAATAGCGCTCGCTCCGATGTTCTTAGCTTCTATTGGTATACTCATATGAATACTTTTATGCATACAATAGCGCTCGCTCCGATGTTCTTAGCTTCTATTGGTATACTCATATGAATACTTTTAGATTTCATTATTTACTACACATTAAGGGGAGGGGGGGGGGGGGGGAGGGGAGGTTAGTTTGCTCCCTAGACCTTCAACAAACTTATGAAAATACTCCCAAGACCAATTCGCGATACATGTGTGCATTTTTCGGTAGATAAATGTTCTGGCCCAAGCCCGTTTCCCGTTAAATTGCAGGCTCGCTTTCGTTCGCCAGGAACATAATTGATACCTAAATGGTAGAACATATCTTAAATTTGACCAAAAAATGGAGCGAAAGGTCTTAAAATCGCCAAACTAATGGGGTTAAACATGGGGAAGACGGGAGTCTAGGAAAACACCCATTAAGTGAAAATCTCCCCTTAAACACACACACATGGCCTATCTTGGTGGGCAGTAGGGAACAATAAATACCGCCCACTACGGTAACATCTTCATAAATACAGTGTAAACATTAGGAATATGAAAAATGTAATTTAAGTGTCAATAATAATCTACCTGTTTTATGATATTCTGGCATAAATAACCCCATCTTATATAATTAATAAAACTGCGTTGGTGGTGTAATGGTTTTATAGGTGCTTGTGTTCTGGGTGTGGTGTCCTGAGTTCGAATCCCGGGAGGACTATATGTTTTCATTCGTTTATTCAAGTACATTGGGGTGTGTAATTGATGATTAATGTTAAGAAAGGGGTGTTACTTATAAGGATGGGAAGGTGAATCACTGATATATCCAACGATTGCACGTGTATTTGCCTGATTCCCTGTCCATTTTTATCGGTAAATGCCGCCCAACCGTTTTCCATTTCCATAAGTATTTCACGTGGATTGGCCCACGCAAGTATAGGCTATGTACGATAATAGAGAACACATTACCGTTAAGAGGGTAGTGCTTAGTTTATGGTAGATATATTAACTGTTATCTATTAATATATGTTTGAGTGTCCTCGCTAGACCTCCATCAAGCTTAGAAAAACGCCCCCTACGCCCCCTAGGCCCCCTACGCCCCCTAGGCCCCCTAGGCCCCCTACGCCCCCTAGGCCCCCTACGCCCCCTAGGCCCCCTACGCCCCCTAGGCCCCCTACGCCCCCTACGCCCCCTAGGCCCCCTAGGCCCCCTACGCCCCCTCCGCCCCCTACGCCCCCCAGGCCCCCTAGGCCCCCTTCCAACATTAATTTGCAAATTTGTCGATAGAAAAATGTCCAAACCGAAGGCCGGTTTCTTCTAAAACTGAGGCTCGCTATCGCTCGCCAGGAAAAAAACGACACCTAAAGGGCACAAAAGGTCTTAATATTGACTACAAAATCAGGCGAAAGGTCTCAGAATCGCCAAACTAACGGAACGAACGCCTTAAAACCTCAAAATTAATATGCTAAACATGAGGGAAAAGGGGGTCCAGAAAAAGCGAGTACTACCCCCTTAACCAAGAGAGGTCGTGCCAGCAGACTAGTTCGCCTCTAGAGCACCATCGTCAAGCACAGATATTATTTATTTGTCTATAGGAAGAATTTAACCCTTACAGTACCGGCGACGTGTTTCGTATTGGATTTCATCTAAATTTAGACGGTTTTATGAAGCTTTAGGAAGGATAAAGAGTATCTAAATGGATAAATCGAGATAGTTTGTGGCATTTTACTTGGTAGACGTCTTTCCTAAGCTGAATACAATCGTCTAATAGTAGCCAGAATGTGATGAAAGGGACGTCGCCGGTACTGCATGGGTTAACCCCTTCGGTACCGGCGACTCTTTTTCATTATATTCCAGGAATAATTAGACGATTTGTGCAGCTTTGTAAGGATATAGAGTTGTTAAAAGGTCTCAAACTATCTAAATTACCTGTGTTTACTACCACAGATTCTTCCCAAGCTGCATAAAATCGTCTAAACATAGCTGGAATAACACTTAATACATCCTCGGTAAGGAAGGGGTTAACTCAATGTTCGCAAGTTGTCCCCATGTTGTAAACGTTTCATGGCTCAAATCCGCCGTGCCTTGGACCTTTGAAACCTTAGCCCATCCTGTACCGGCGACGTCTCTTTCATTTTTTTTTAACTATATTTAGATGATTTTATGTAGTTTACGAAGGATCTGTAGTAGTATAAAGGGTCAAGTGAGATAGTTCGAAGCCTGTTTATTGCTTTAGGCCTTATTTAAACTCCATAAGATCGTATAATACTAGCCAGAATCAAGTCAAAAGGACGGAACGGGTTCAAGGGACTAGAGTTCTCGCAGAGAGGCTCCAGCCCTGACGTTATTCTTGACTTAGTGTGCTGGCTTAATAATCCAATAGGGTTGATATCTTCTGAAGTCCTATTTGAACTCACTAGAAGGGGTTAAATAGGTGCCTTAAGGGGGGTCACCAGCTTTTTTTTATCTCTCTCTCTTTTTCTCTCTTTCCCTGGCTTGTATCCATTCGGCACCATTCAACCACTGTTTTAAGACGTTTATCCCCATCCAGGTGTCGATTTCTTCCTGGCGAGCGATAGCGAGCCAGCATTGTATGGAGAAATACGGCTTTGCCGTAGACATTTTTCTATCGAAAAATTTACAAATTTAGCTTGCTGTCAAAACAAAACAAATATATATGCTGGCTCGCTACCGCTCGCCAGCTAAATATTGACACCTGAATGGGAGTAAACGTCTTAAAACAGTAGGCTGAATGGGGCCGAATGGATACTACCCAAAGAGAGAGGGAGAGAAAGAGAAAAAAGCGAGGTGGGCTTCCTTAACCTAACCTGCAACACTGGGGCTACTACACATTAGCCAGGTCATCGTACTTAAGGTCTTCGCCAAAGATAATCCTCAATTACTTAACCCGGCAAGTACTGGATGTCTAATAAGAATTTTTTTCTAATAAGATGTCTTTTAAGAGTTTTTTTTAAGGCGCTGAGGCAAGCCTTATATAATCCAGGTTTTTTAGCGCGTACCAAAACCGCGGGCTTACAGCCAGGCGGCTACAAATTGATGTGGCTGTAGTACAACTTGGCAACTCATGATACCACCCCGCCACACGCTCGGCCCGCACTCACTCAAGCGGTACACAAGCACTTGTCTCCCGCGTAAACTCTCTCACCTCAGTTCCCGGCTCTAAACTCTCTCATAATTCGCTTATATGTCGCATATTTGGTCTATATGCGGCATATTCCTTGGTATATGGGTGGCCTACATACGTACACATACGTACATATATGTACACATACTCTACATAGCATAAAAGTGCTCAAAATAGGATATATATGCGACATTACGCCCTATCCCGCCCTCCCCTCCCTCTACTCCTACCCCCTGGGCGCGCGGATATTCACCCGGGAAATCTTGCCGCGCGATGACAATCTGGCCGCATGATGCCATTCGCTCCACTTTTTTCAACTACGGACCGCACCCACACCCCCCCCCCAAACATATTTGGGGGATCAAATATATATGGCTCGATGTGCACAAACATTCCCTACACGTTGATGTACTTTTCATAGATATTTGCAAGGGTTGCCCAAATCGTCATACCTCCGCACAGGGGTGCCTGTATACTATAGGGGGTATGCAGCGGAGAGGTGGGGGCATTACTCGCTTTTTCTGGACCCCTTCTCCCTCATGTTTAGTATATTAGTTTTGAGGTTTTAAGACGTTCGGAACGTTAGTTTGGCGATTTTGAGACCTTTCGTCTCATTTTTGTTTGTCAATACTAAACACTTTCGTGCCCTTTAGGTGTTGATTTTTTCCTGGAGAGCGACAGCGAGCCTCTAATTTTAGAAGGAACCGGCCTTCGGCCGGGATATTTTTCTACCGAAAAATGTACAACTTTATCTTGAAAGGGGGTCTAGGGGGTGTTTGTCTAAGCTTGATGGAGGTCTAACGAGGAAACTCAAATCTAAATTAATAAATAAATATCTCGACCAAAAAACAAGCACTACCCCCTTAACACTACCCTACTCAATACAGTATACATAAATGGTTGAATGTTTGTGTAACCCGCCAAACGCGAGTGAATAGATTTGGGTCAGTAATGCTAACCACTACAACTCTTATGTTAAGGGGGGTCACCGTTTTTTTTTTATCTTTCTCTCCACTCTCTTCTCATGGCTTGTATCCATTCGGCCCCATTCAGCCAACTGTTTTAAGATGTTTATTCCCATCCAGGTGTCGAATTTTTCCTGGCGAGCGATAGCGAGCCAGCATTGTATGGAGAAATCCGGCTTCGTCGAGACACTTTTCTATCGAAAAATGTACAAATTTAGCTTGCTGTAAAACAAAAAAATATATATATATATACTGGCTCGCTACCGCTCGCCAGGATAATATTGACACCTGGATGGGGGTAAACATCTTAAAAAAGTAGGCTGAATGGGGCCGAATGGATACAAGCCAGAGAAAGAGAGAATAGGAAATAGCAGCTTCACGAACACACACAGTGTTTAAGCATTACCAAAAAATATATGTGTAATCTGCCGTGCACACATTTAAGGGGGGTGATCTGCTTTTGTTCTCTCCTTTTCTCTCTTTCTCTGGCTTGTATCCATTCGGCCCCATTCAGCCTACTGTTTTCAGACGTTTATCCCCATCCAGGTGTCGATTATTTCCTGGTAACGAGCCAGCATATTTTTTCAAATGTTTTAGACAGCAGGCTACATTTGTACAGTTTTAGACAGCAGGCTACATTTGTACAGTTTTAGACAGCAGGCTACATTTGTACAGTTTTAGACAGCAGGCTACATTTGTACAGTTTTAGACAGCAGGCTACATTTGTACAGTTTTAGACAGCAGGCTACATTTGTACAGTTTTCGATAGAATAATGTCTGCCGGAATTCTCCAAACAATGCTGGCTCGCTGTCGCTCGCCAGGAAAATGTTTACACCTAGATGGGGATAAACGTCTTAAAACAGTCGACTGAATGGGGCCGAATGGATACAAGCCAGAGAAAGAGAGAAAAGGAGAGAAAGAAAGCAGGTCACCCCCCTTAAGGAAATAGCAGCTTCACGAACACACATGACGTTTAAGCATTACCCAAAAATCTATATGTAATCTGCCGTGCGCACTTTTAACCCTTAACTGGCGGCACCGGACTTAAGTCGGTCTAGAGAAGAAAGGACTATGTGGCGGGGACCGACTTAAGGCGGTGTGCAATTTTGGGCAATAATTGGCTCTGAGAGAGAGACGAGCGGTGGGAGGAGCGTAGGTCGGCTCTGACCGTTCGGCACGGGTCCCCTCCACACACATCCACACTCACTACCTCGCTACACAGGGAATTATGTAAGGAAATTACCGTATTTTAGGGATTTTTCCTTCGTCTTGCACGATCGTTGCAAGAGAACGCGTGGTCATAGAAGGATGGTTCTGGTGTCATTGGAAAGCTCAATTAACGCCCTTTCAGGGATACATAATTGTATTACGCTCTGGCTCTTGTTTATGCATGAAAAAGAGCACGGAAATAAGCTCGTTTAGGGTAAAACCACCCGCTTGGCAGGTAGTAGAAGTTACTGACGGGCCCGCTCGTAAAGGGTTAATCACATTAGTGCCCCAGACCACGAAAGCTTTCCAGATACTGAACACGATAGTGGTTAGTTGGGGAGCTTCATTCACGGTGGGAATTGTTGCTGCGAGGCACAGAAAAGGGCAGATAAAACTGAACACATGTATTCTTGATGGGAGAGAGGTATCCTGACCAGGATTCGAACCTACTTACACCAGTTATATATGGGAGAGTTGGTTACCGTAACCACTCGGCCATGAGTGGATATAAGGAAAGCAACCTTAGTTCTTATTTGCAAGGGACTGGGGTTCTCGCAGAGAGGTTCCAGTGCTGACGTTATTCTTGGGTTAGTGTGTTGGCTTAATAATCCAATTGGGTTGATAGCCTCTAAAGTCCTATAAGAAAAAAACAAAAATCTTATTTGAAGAACCTTATAACCGCTCTTGGCCGAGTGGTTATGGTGCCCAGCTCTCCCAAATATACCTGGGGTAAGTGGGTATGAATCATGGTCAGGATACCTCTCTCCCAACCTGTCCGACATATCACTAGATATGTAATCCTGATGCATTTGTATCTCCCATACAATACTATAGGAACCAGTATGAGTTGTATATCTTTGTGAAGAGATAGAGCTCTGGCATTCCTGGCGGACAAATTTGTCTGCAATTATAACCTTAGATAGAACTATAAAGCCACTGAATAACAATATAAATTAAAAATATAATTGGAGGTTCAATCACAAATACATGTGATTAAATTATGTTGTAAAACTCGCAGGAAAAATGGAACAGTGAAACACCAAACTTTCGTCTACTGTATTCTCCCAAGACATCTTCAGGGTAATACAGGAACACAGGGGAAGACGGAGGCTTAAACACCCCTTCTGAATTATCTGTGAGATGTTTACTAACATACGTATCTTTATTAGTAGCCCCGAAATCATTGACGATATGCCTATTATATAATAGCCCTCTTTCAAGCCCTAGCGCCAGCTCGTTTGAAACAGCCGCCACAGGGAGGTAGAGGAGCCACGTTATAAGGGCACGCTAATTCTCTTATGGAATCGTCATTATGATTGGGTACTCACTACGAAAAAACTTCGTAAAAAATTAAAATCAACTTAAGAAATGCTATAATTAAGCTTCCCAACTTTGTGGATGTCTTCCCGTGGATTCTTATCCGAGACGCTGAACTGCCCAGCGTCATTCTGCCTTCTCCTCCCTGTGGTCATGTTGTGTAGACGTGTCTCCCGTCTCTGCTTCGTTCTGCATTCTTTCGTCTCTTAGTGAGTCTTTTGCTCATTTGTATTTATTTGAATTGTTCTAGAATAGGTTTAGACTAGTTAGGACGTGCATCCCCATTGGTACATCCACAGGAGTGTGTTAAAATAGGGTATTAGTATTAGGCGTACACGCGGTCCCCTTTGGGCTCGCACGCCTTTGTGTTTATTTTGTTTTCAGCGGTTAGCTTTGCCTTTTAGCTATTTAGGAGGCTGTGTTTACTGCAGGGCTAGGCTACTTTGCTCAATCCATAAGATGGGGTAGCCTGTGTTGTGTTAGTTGCAGAAGCTCTAGTCTAAGAGTTGCCCCATGTAGTGGGGAACTTTCTAGAGTCCGATTCTGCCCTTTTTTCCCCTTTGGCTCGGGGCGACGTGTGCTGGTTGGTTGCTGTTCGTCGCTGGAGGTAAGGGTATAGTGTGTCCCCGTACTGATTGCTCTAAGTCTCGTGGCTAGCCTCAGTTAGGGTGTTATTCTATGGCTAGGGGGTATTATTACTATATTATAATATACGTAGCCTTAAGATGCATCCTTTTTTGTCATGTGGTGATATTATACATGATTAGAAGGAGGTAGGAGACGTCCTGTCGTATTATTGGTGTTTTGTGAGCTACTTTCTTGGTCTGGCAAGTGAGTACTCACATGGGTTTGGTGTTTCCTTCCAGTGATCAATTATCTGTAATTGGTCCTGGTGGCTCACCTTGGTGAGCAAGGAATAGATCCAATAACGAAACCGGGCGTGGTCAGTTGTACCAAGAAAATTTCCCGGCGGAAGACGAAGGCTTTCAAAAGGGAAATATCCCGGCCCGGACGGGATGACTCGCCTATACAATATCCTCATGCGGCGGAGAACGGTTTCTAATCCGTCATCATGGCAGAAAGGTGTAGTGGGAATATATAAAACAAAAAACAGCTATCACTCTAGTCATCGAAGGCAATCCGATAGTTGTCAGTTTATATTCAATAGGAATAATCATAAGTATAGGCCAGTGATACACGGTATCATAGATAAGCAGTCTTATTACCTTAATAGAAAAGGTCATCGAAGGCCTTTTCAACAGAAGGATGCGGCGGAAAATTAGAGTGGCAGAGTTGTGCCACTTCTAGTTTTTTTAAGTATCTGAGGTATAACATGTGTGAATGTCTCGGTTTATCGTTATGAGCATTGATTCTTGGAAATTTCTTTTCCAGATTACAACACAGCGTCTTCAGCACACGACCCAGGTAGGGGGGCCGATCCCGGCGGGTGGGGGGTCGCAACCATGCCTTTAGTAACATTGTGTTCAACTCCAACTTGTTTGCTCATCCCAGTGTTTAGTCATAACCTTTGCATCAAATGCGTGAGGTGCTTGGACCGGTCCAGAGGTATTTGGTTGTCCCAAAAATGTGGGGTGTGCTCAGAACTTCGGGGTGGGTTATTTAATCAACATGATCAGTCGTGTCTCGTGGCTTATTGCAAATCAAGGAGACCTTTAATTGCTATACAAAGGACGTCGCTCATAAGGCCTTGCAATGCGACGACGCAATTCTGTGGGAACATTTAATAATCAAATCAAATTGCTAAACCTCCTTCATCCAGGTCCAGCTCAAAATCTCGAGTAAAGTCTAAAGTTTTATCAAAAGAAACTGTGAGTAGTAGTGAAAGTAGTGATTCGTCCGCTACTAAGACGTCTTCGCGGTCACAGGCCAAGAAGAGGAAGGCATTTCCGGCTCCGGCGCCTACAATTCCGCCGAAGCCCGGAACCTGGACTTAAACAGAAATCCCGTACGGGGTCAACGTGCTCGGGTCGCCGGCAATCGCCGGGGTCTCGTCCTCCAGCCTCCGTTCCTACCTCTACCATGTCTAACGTCCAATCTGGCAGTTCAGAGGTGGGAAAGGAGGATGTTGAGTCGACTCCCAGTGGTGGTACAAGTGATATAACGATTATTAACGAAGTAACTGTGTCCCACTCTTTTAGACAAGATTTTGCTATTCCTAGGGTGGACAATCTAGCTAGTCATGATAGACGGGTTCCGGCCAAGGTCTTGGCGGAACAGTATAGGGGTTACCTGGCGGATAGCCATGCCAGTGACAATGTGTGCCATCAATCTAGAGTAGAAACGGACGGTCGTAGTGTGTGGCGACGTCCTGAGCCAGTGCAATACCCGGCAGAGGTAAGGAACAGGAGTAATGTTAATGTTACATCCCACGACCCGATACCTTCATCGTTATCGGATTTGTCGTGGGAAAGTTTTGAACAAAGAATACTCTCTGAGGCATGGCAACAACCGGAAGACATGGAAGTGGTAGACGAAGGGCAAGAGGAAGTAGAACATTTACCCTCTGCCTAACCTGACTGGTTAGCTAGTGAGTCTGAGGCAGCTTCAGTAACATCTAAAAGTTCTCAGAAGGATTATGTGACCAGGGGTGATTTAAGATCTATGTTCCATGAATTTTTACAAAATTTTCAGAGTCCAGCACCATCACCGGAAGGTCCCACAACCATACCGGAAGCTCCCCCGACAACACCTGTTGTGAGACCCTTGGAAGCGGCCAAGGTTACTGCTCCACCTAACGTACAGCCCCCTATCACTTGTACTAGTACTATCCCTGTTTCATCTAAAGTAACTACAACTAATGTGGATCACTGATGTCATTCCTCCACCTTTGGAAAAGACCCCAATCAAGAAAGGCCCTATGCCACTTCTTTATGGTCCTGAATTGTCTTGGGTTACCGTTACGGCTCAGAATCTAGCGAGTGCACAGCAGACAATCTCGGGGGAACTCCGGGTATCAGGTGAGTGGATTATTCAAATGAACAAAAACAGGAAACAACGGGCTAAAAATGCTGCTGGTAATATTTTGGACGTGTCTGTTAAAGCCATCCCAAATGTCTATGTATATGACTATTTTGTGTATTCTTCCAGTTCAGCTCTCCCACCTCCCTCCTCTGCACGACTTTATGCGGACTGGTCGACGGCTTGAATGACGTTCAAGCTCTTGCTTTGCTAACGCCGGAATTGGACACAATTCCGGTTAACGATCAGTCAGGCAACCCAGTCTTGCAGATGTGGCAGGTGGGCACAGGTCTGTGGGTAGACTGGGAAACAGAGGCTCAGCAGTTTGCAGCTACTATTACTTCTAAGTCCTTCCATCAAATTCCGCAGGAAACTCATTCTTGGTTTTCATTGCCAGTTGCAAAAGCCGAGGGGGGGGTTCCTCCTGCCATTTAAACATTTTTGTCAGCACCTAAATTGTCCTTGTGGGAATTGAATGATCCCTTTTCAACCCAACCCTCGGCGCATTTAGATAAAGATTTCAAATTGCGCCAAAAGGCATTGCGACTTTTTTCCCAATTTTTGCTGAGTCGACAGGTTGCCCAGTCTCTCATTAGAACTATACAGGCTATTACTGATTCTGATGCCAAGAAAGCAATGGAATTATCACGGTGTCTGATGCTACAAAATTCTATTCAGTCATTGGGCGACATCAGGACAGCCTTATTAGAGGCAGTTCGTGCACGTCCAGGACCTCAGAGTCTACCTGGTCAAGAAGTTGCCGGAAGACATTGGTCGCCGGGTAATTTTGTCACCAGTACTTTCGCCCACATTAGTTTGCCCTAATACTTGGCAAACAGTGTTTAATTTGGTAGATACCACTAGGCTGGGTGCTTCCCCAGCTAGGAAGGAACATTTCAAACTTGCCAAATCATATACTAAGCCTAAAGTAAATCAGAATATTCAACCTAGTAGATCTAAGTTCTTTCAGGGCTCAAGGTCTCCTCCGGCACAGGGCAGCACTCAGGCCAGAGGTAAGCAAGGGAAGGGGTCAGGAAGATGGTTTAAAGGTCAACCCTAACACAAGTCAGGGCAAGGTTCGACTCCTGCCAAGGCTAGCCAGCCATCTACCTCTACCCAACCACCTTAAAAAATCTAGTCATATCACAAACTCTCTCACTTCCGGGGCCTGTCGTGGATGAGTTGGATCAGAGTGTAGTTACGCCGGACAAGCCCAGTCAAGTAACTGGGTCATTTCGGGTGTGTCATCGGGCTTGGTCCCAGGGGACTTGGGCAAGGACAGTGATACACAAGGGCATAACCTGGCAGTGGCTCCGACGACCTCGTTTACGTCAACCAATCGAAATCACTCATGTTTCTTTAGAGGTGGAGTCACTCGTCCAGGAAATGATCACCAAGCATATCATTGTCCCGGTCAATCCAACTTGCCTAGTTTACACATCCAAACTTTTTCACGTACCAAAGAGGGACAGTGTTCAGATGAGACCGGTCATAGACCTATCTCGTTTGAACAAACATATTTACAACGCATCGTTCAGGATGCTCACTGTGAAATCAAATCAGGCTAACACTTCCGTCGCAAGGTTGGATGTGCTCGTTAGACCTGACAAAAGCCTATTGGCATGTCCCAGTAAACAAAAGGTTCCAAAAATTCCTCGCATTGAGGATAAAGCATCAGACTTATGTCTTTCTGCGGATGCCCTTCAGAATAAACATAGCACCGAGAATATTTACCAAATTAGTCCGACAAGCATTATTACCACTTCTAAATCAAGGGATCAAGGTGTTGTGGTATCTAGACGACTGGCTAGTAGTGGTGAACTAAGAGAACCAATGCAAGAATCATGTCACTCAAATTCAAGGTCAACATGGCGAAGTTGAACCTTGTCCCAACAAGGGTAATTCAGTGGATAGGGCTGGTCTGGGACAGCACATCTTACTCTCAGTCAGAGTGTGGACAATCGAAACAGATTTTGAAAGAAATTGTTTTGTTTTCTCCACAGTCTGACAACCACGAGAAAGAAGTGGGAGTCTCTGATCAGCTCTCTCAACTGGATTCAACTTACTGTAAAGTTGGGCCAGTTGAAAGTAAAGAGATTAATTTTAGAATTAAACAAACATTTCCCGCTGTTGCCGGCGGGAAAGTTATGGCGAATTCCGGCATTAATTCACAACTTACTGTCGGTTTGGGCGAGGCGGGAAACATTGCATTCAATAATGACGTGGACGTCTCCTCCACCCACGGTATGGATAGACACAGATGCTTCAGGGACAATAGGCTGGGGTCATCAGTCGAGCCTAGGGCATCAGGGTCATTGGATTTGGTCTCAGTCCAACAATTTTCACATCAATGCGAAAGAATTAATAGTACCCTTAATTTTCTTTCAGGCTCATGGTTATACGTTGCAAGGGAAATCTCTAGCCTTTCGAATGGACAATTTGAATGCAGTAACATGCATCCAAAAACAAGGGTCAACGAGGCCTCGGATATTGCTAGAATTGTCGGAAAATATTTTTGTTCTGGCAGACAAGCTAAACATTCATCTTCACACATCAAACCTGCTAGGCGTAGCCAATGCCTGGGCAGATGCTCTGTCCCGGAGACAGAGTACAGTAGTAGAATGGTCGCTCAAGGAAACCATCTTCAATCAGATGACTGCAGAGCCGTACCATCCACAAGTGGACTTATTCGCGTCCAAGGGAAACAACAAACTTCCTCTCTACCTAACCCGCCGGGAAGTAACTTCGGCGGGGGTTCCAGACGCATTGTTGAAGGATTGGAACAAATGAAATTCAGTCTATCTGTTTCTGCCTCCAGACGCATCACTCATGTGTCAGGTGTGTTGCACACTACGATATTATCGAGGCATAGTTTCGATGATAGCGCTACTATGGCCGGCTCAGGTGTGGTACCACCAGTTGAAGACGTGGTGCAAGAACCCGGTGTCACTCCCGATCTCGTACTTTCACTTAGAGACAATTGGCAACCTCGAGACCTCGCTGACTTTTGCATTTTGGACATTCAGAAGGCAAAATGGTTAACTCCTTACGGTGAGGGTGTAACGAATACATTTTTTAATCAGTACACTCTATCTACCAGGTGTCAATACCAATCACATTGGAAATCTTTTACAACCTGGATAGTGGAAACGGCTCAAACCGAAGCATCTGTGGCTTTAATTTTCAAATACCTGGATTATTTATTTGAACAAAAACGCCTTTCTGTAGTAACACTAAAGAACCATTTGTCAGCTATTAGAACCCCTCTTTATGACTTAACGGGTCTATCTATACCACAAGCGGAGGAGACAGGTTTTATGCATGCCTGTTTTAAGCTCCGCCCACCACCCCGTCAGCTCATGCCTACCTGGTCGCTAGACAAATCTTTGTCTTTACTTCATTCGACAAAGTTTAATCGCAATCCAGATTTTGATTCAATATTAAAGAAGGCTGTGTTCCTTATGGCTTTGGCCACAGGTAACCGGGTATATGAGCTGGCGGCGATGAGCAACGAACCTGTCTCAGGTTTGGACGACGCAATATCAATGTACAAATTGTGCCGTCACCCACTTTTATAGCTAAGAATGAGCATAGTGATCGTGTTTTTTTCTGAGTTCACGATCCCGGCGCTAAAGTGAGGGGATACTTATCATTTATTATGCCCAGTACAAGTTCTTGTTAAGTTCTTGAGAGTATCCCAACCTAAGCAACCTGGAACTCTTTGGGTGAATAGTACAGGGAAGCGCATCATGAAAAGGAAGTTAGCATCTTTGCTGGTCGAGGTTATTAGGGAAAGTAACCCCGGATTAGTGGGGAGAGCCCACGATATTAGAAAGTGGGCAGTGTCATTGAGATTCCTCCCAAAAAATTTCAGTAGATGATATTGCTAATACGCGCTTCTGGGCGCCTAACCATACTTTTTTGACGCGCTACCTGTCTGTGGCCTTTGACAGACCAAATCTCACCTGTGTGGCATTACATAAGGTCTAAATTGGTCTTTGTGCTAATAGTTTTAAGTTTATTTATTTTTATTTTTAATTGTGAAAAGAGTGGGGGGGGGGGGGGGGGGTGCACTGGAGAGCTAAGACCTTCAGACCCTCCGCCGGATATGTGATAAGTATACGAGCTGTGATACTTAATATTGTTGAACTGGTTGTACTGTTCCAAATTATATTTTAATCTTAAGTGATATATATCAATAATTGTTGCAACTATAAGATATATGCAATAAGTTGTACAAGCATATACAGTGGTTATACGTACAAATTACTTTTAAGGTGCAAATACTTGTGATCAAATACTTGGTCCTTTATAGAAACTCTGACTTCTAGTGAGAATCAGAGGAGTATCGTTATTTTGTCAAAGAAAAAATATTCTTGAACATTATTTTAGTGAATCTCATGTGATATTCATTACCTACATGTACCTGTGTGGTTATGTATAAGTAGACTTTATTCGAAGTACTCGGTCTACTTTTTTTTTCTATTTTTATACCAAATATTGTTTATAAACAATAAATTTAAGAGTGCTTTTTTGAATGTCTTTTCTCAACCTATAGTTGGTTTGTTAGTGGTGTTAGATATTGTCACGAATGTCCCCCCCCCCCACCCCCCAGTCTTGAGATATCAGGCATATCGTCAATGATGGAGGGGCCACTAATATATTATAGGTTTAAGTCCCGAAGGGAAGAATGAAAACCTAATATTTAGTAGTGGCCCCGAAATCATTGACAACACGGGCCATCCCTTCCATCCCCTTCCCATTCGTTGATGTCTTTAACCCTTGTCTAGCGGGGGGTTTTGGGCTATTTTGGGCATATTCAGGCCCTCCTGAATGATCAATTAAGTATCTGCATGAAAAGAAATGTATTCAGCAAAAAACTAGGCGCTAAAAGCTTCAAAATGAGACCAGAACGAGCTACGTAGCACTCGTCGTTCTCATGCAGTGGTACCACCAACATGGGAGTTTAGCGTATAGCGGTATATTTTTCATGCTACGCTCACTACTGGCAACACTGCCGCCCTCTCGAGAACAGAGGGAGCGTGAGTCAGTGGGCGGCAGTAAGCCCTGGGTGTCGGACGTGTGGCCTACTGCGCTCCCTGCCATTTGCACTCGATTTTAACCCTTTAAAAGCCTTAATAATGCACCTAACTTGCTGCAAATTGGAGCCCGACTTAAGGCGGGCCCCACCAGTTAAGGGTTAAGTTAAGTCTTGATATGTCAGTGAAGGCAGAATGACGCTGGGCAGTTCAGCGTTTCGGATAAGAATCCACGGGAAGACATCCACAAAGTTTGGAAGCTTAATTATAGCATTTCTTAAGTTAATTTATTTTTTTAATTTTTTACGAAGTAATTTCGTAGTGAGTACCCAATTATAATGACGATTCCATAAGAGAATTATGCTGGGGTCACACATTCACGTATATCGCTCCCGTATGCTCCCGTCAGGCGTGATCGCCAATTTTGTGTTCTGATGGGCATAGTCCGGCCGTGTACACCCGTATAGACTACGACTATTGCACTTCCCGACATACGTACCGTGACAGGGCCAGTGTTACGTCAGACGTAATGTAGTCGTATGGAACTACGTACGTGCTTGCGACTTGCATAAGCATGTCCCTGTTAGTCCGCCTGGGCTGCCCGATTTGCAGGAACACAGGCCACGCCGATGGCCACGCCCCCACAAGACCTGCGTAGCTGAGGCCGTACGTCTTGGGAATTTTTAGGACTTACGTGGACCGTTTCCGAACAATCGTAGGCACACCCCGTCTGTCCAAACACAGACAAAGACAGTCTTTGTTAACCACGTAGGTCTGGGTTGGAATCTGGGAACTACAAAAGGGCAGGAATGGCCACACCATTCCCATTCCAAGTCCTTCATCGGCACCATGAACAACATCGCGGAATTCATCCTGGAGGAGTTCAATTTTGTGAACTCCCTTTATAGAGGAAAGACCATTCATCCTTGTAACCTTTAACCCGCTGAGTGCCAGCCAATTTTGACAGTGTGCTTCTGCCAGTTCCAGATTTTTTTTTTTTTTTTTTTTTTTTTTTTTGGCTAAATCTATCAAGTTGGGAGACAAAGGAAGGATAATGGTAAAAAAAACACTCCCCTCGCCAGAAATCAGGTCCCCGATGGTCCCGAAAGTAGCTGAAAAGACACTATAAACTACAGAGACTTTTATGGTATCGGAATGTATGGGTGGGAGGGTGGTGGGAGGGTGGTTTTGGGGTTGGTTGGGGGAAGGTAGAAGGGTAATTGACTTGTGTTACACATATGAAGCCGATTGGTGAGGTAGTTTCGCCACCACGGATTTTCCCTTTTTTCCTTATCTTCGTGCGGATACGCTGGAAGTGGGTGGTGGGAGGCGGTTGGGGGTGTGGTGGGGGGAAGGCAGAAGGGTAAGGGACTTGTCACACAAATATGGAACCGATTGGTGCAGTCGTTTCGCATCCCCGTCATATAACGTAATCGTCATTATACCACCTTCGGACAACGTTAGGCTACGAGCCGCATGCTCGCCCATTGTTGCCCTGCCTTGATACCCCAGCTAGACTTTATTAACTGAGCAGACACTGGTTAGAGATAAGCCCCCATTATTATATGTATGCAACATTATTATTCACTGCACTTTTGAGCCGAGGTTGTTGTTGAGTTGCACAACCCTAGTAGGCTGTTGCGTTGTGTCACGAAGCATTTCTTTAGTTGTCGAGCATTACTACCTTTGCGCAGTCTTTATTATTCGCCTGCCTATTATTACTATATGTCCTAGCATTTATTGTGACCCGTTTCTGCATTATAATTGTTCAAGATTCTTTACGAACATCTTCCCAGCATCAGACTTATTTCAGAAGTTTCCAGTTGATGTTGCAGGACTAGCATTGCACTTTCTTTAATATAGGAGTGCCAGTTATTTGAGTATCTTCCGTAACGTTAATTAATCACGTTAACTATCTTTTCTTTGTGTAACCTAATCGAGTAATCTTTTACTGTTTGAGAATAGGCTGTTTCATCGAGCATCAGCCTAGTGTGTGTGCACCAGTTACCGAGTCATAGGATACCTCGTTGTCCAGGCACGACTCAGGGCGGTAATGGTGTTTTGTTTTCCAGTGTTTAAGGCAGGGGTTGGACCTAGTGTTACCGTTGTTGCATTTTGCCATTATCTAGTCCAATGTTGAAGAGCCCTGTGTCTTTGAGAACCTGGATCGTAACAAATGGCGACCTAGCTCAGGATCTTGTGAACTAAGAGATAATTGCAGGATTGTTGTGGTCATTTGTTTTATTGAGGAATATAGTGGGCACGTTAATTTTTTTTTTGGCAAAGTAGTATAGCACTTGAGAGTCTTCAGACATTTTTGGCAAGTGAATAGTGCTACATAAGAGTTTGGGGTACTTCTTTTCTGAATATTGTGGTGAGAAATTGTTGAGAGTATCATGTCTTATACCGGATCAGAGGAGAATGGAGACACAGTACGTAATGTCGAAACTGAGGAACAGCAGCATGATGAAAGGGTTAATCGGGTGAACTGTGAGGAGGATGCTAGGATATTTTTGCAATGGCCTGTTACTGCCGAGCGGTTGGAGGGTATGGATCGGTACGGTCTTCAATGCCTGGCCACAGCTATCGGTCATGCGGTTACTAGCAGCGTGACCAGGGATAACTTGATAACGTGTGTACTGGGCAGGGTGACTGGTGAGCGAGATGGGTTGAGTGCTCAGAGCCCTTCGGCCATGCTTCCCCTACACTCGACTCCCAGCCATCCCAGTAGTTTGCCGATCCCGGGTACGCTTCCGCAGTTGGGTGGTGACTGGCAGGGTGGGTTGCCCCTTGGGGGACCACCGGTAATTTCAAACATTGTAGCACCTTCACCTCCTCAAGGGTTAACTCCAGAATTATTGCTTCAGCTCGAATTTGCTAAGCTTCAGCAGCAACAAAGGGCATGTGAGCTTCAGCAGCAATTAGAATTAGCCAGGATAGAAGAGAGAAAAACTATCAGTCAAGCAAAAATCCAAGCTGAGTCGACTAGGTACTGTGCCGACATGGACGTAGAGAAGTCGCGAGTAGAGACAACGGGACAGCGACTTGGGGCTGGTAACCGTGTTCATGAGCAGTCTCTCTCGCACTTATTGAAACTGGTTCCGGTGTTTGATGAGAGTGGTGTAACAGAATTTTTCACACGCTTTGAGAAGAAGTGCCAGGAACACCAGTGGCCAGAGAATAAATGGGCAGCACTTGTATCCTCTATCTTAATAGGCAAGGGTCTTAAAGCCTATGATGCGTTACCTATAGAGTCTTGTATTATCTATGAGGAACTCAAGGAGGCTGTCCTGAGAGCATACGAACTACAACCAGAGACGTACAGGTTGAAGTTCCGGGGTGTTACCAAGGGTCGGGAGAGCACCTTTTTGGAGCATGCCCGGGAGCTGTCCGATGCTTTTGGGAATTGGCTGAGGTCGGAGAAAGCTACTACGTTTGACGACATTAAACAGTTGGTGCTTTTAGAGCAGTTTTTCAAATGCACGGGCGGCGACCTGACGTTAAACCTTAAAGAAAAGCAACCAAAAACTCTACAGGAGGCAGCTGAGATGGCTGACCTCCGGCTATCACTAATTCGTGGGTGCGGGTCTGCCCAGCGTAGTGAGGCAGGTAACAAGGGGCGTGACGCCCCACCCCCCCCCGAGTTAGTGATATGCCTTATGCAAACAAGTACAAGAGCCATGATACCAAGACTAACCACAAGACTAGCACGGTCCCATTTAAGAAGGGGCCGGGCCCTTCCCAGTACCAAGGGAAGCCCAAAGGGGAGTTGGAGTGTTATCATTGTCATAAAAAGGGGCACTTTGCAAGAGTCTGTCCTAGCAAACCACCTACAGCAGCTGTGTCTTTGGCCTGCAACATTGGTGTGTCTCCGAAGTCATCTGAGTTTGCCCGCGGCAGTTCGTCAGAGGCTGAGGCACAGCCAATGCAGAAGCACCTGGGAGGCTCGAACCCTGCTCAGGATGTTTTTTGCGACCATAGAGGGCGGGGTTGCGTGATGTGGGCGGGGCGCAAGCATGGAGTAGAGGTCTTGCGTGATACAGGTGCTTCCCAGACTCTGATGAAAAACTTGACTGGCTACCCTATAAACGCGGCTCGGGTGGTGGTGGTGCAGGGTATTAATGCAACTCGGTCATACCCGCTGGTGCGGTTGGAGTTGGAGGTGGATGGGATGGCACGTGAATTGGATGTCGGGATTGTGGAGAAACTGCCAGTGGAGGGCGTCGACCTTCTTCTCGGCAACGACTTTGCAATGCCCTCTTCTGAGGTTCTACCCTTAGTCGTTGCCGAGAGGCCGGCCGACGTGAGTAGGGAAGAGCAAGAGTGGGTCGAGCGGTGCCAGACACAACCCATGGCGTGTGTTGTCACCCGAGCTCGGGCAGCTAAAGTGTCACAGCCTAGTCCTCCGTCTTCAGACCAGCGGAGGAACGATCAACAGGAGGAGGCTAAAGCTGGAGTTGGTTTTAAGAGTTTTGACTCGGCGGCTCTCCTGGGTGATTCAGTATTAGCACCATTACTTAATTCTGGAGTAGCCCCTGGGCCTGTCATCGAGAGTGACGAGGCTGGGCATGATGAGTCTCCACGACAGCAACGTTATGTACATCGAGAGAGACAGAGGGAGCAGCCCAGTATCGGGGAAGGTCATGCATTGCTCCGGGAGCAGTTAGATCGCTTGGCACCCTCAGATATACGTCGGTTGCAACAAGAGGACCCTGAGCTCCAAACGTGTGCTTATGGAGCTGTAGAGCTCGACGAGGACGGTGATGCACAGCCAGGAGATTTTTTTTATTTAGAAGGCATCCTCTATAGGCGTTTTCAAGACCCTAAACGTAGTTGGCAAGAGGGGTCCGGAGTAGTGGACCAGTTGGTGGTGCCACGGGAGTGCAGGGATAGCCTACTGAGGTTGGCGCATGACATACCACTGGCAGGACATCTAGGGGTGAGAAAAACGGTGGCGGCTATAGAAAAATTGTTTTGGTGGCCGGGGTTGAAGGGGCAGGTGGTAACCTGGATAGCAAGGTGTCATACGTGCCAGAGGGTTGGAAAACCTAACCAAACAATTCCGAGAGCCCCGTTGCACCCCATTCCTGTCAGTGGACCGCCCTTCAGTAAGGTCATCATTGATATGGTCGGACCCCTAACCCCTACTAGTGCCGGTAATAAATTTCTATTAACTATCATGGATGTGGCCACTCGTTATCCTGATGCATATCCAATGAGAAATGGCACGGCGAAAACTGTTGTCCGGAACCTGCTCTTGTATTGCTCGCGGTATGGTTACCCGCAAGAGGTGCAATCGGACCAAGGTTCTAATTTTACCTCTAATCTGTTCAAACAAACTATGATTCAGCATGGCATCAGCACTGTCGTCTCTTCTGCGTATCACCCGGAGAGTCAAGGGGTGTTGGAGAGGTGGCACGCCACGCTGAAAAGCATGCTTCGATGTTATTGCGCAGAGAACGGAAAGGATTGGGACCTTGGTCTGCCGTATGTTTTGTTCGCGGCAAGAGAAGTACCTGGAGAGAGTCTCGGTTTCAGTCCGAATGAGCTTGTTTTCGGGCATCAGGTGAGGGGCCCTCTCCACATGGTGAAGGAGATTTGGGAGGGTACCGCTAAGCCATGTTCTATGTTGAGATACGTCCTCGAGAGCAGAGAGAGAATGCTTAGAAGTCTGGAGCTGGCCGGGCGTAATATGGTGAGTTCGCAGGCCCGTATGAAGGACAGGTACGATACTAAGGCGAAACTCTGGGAGTTTCAGGTAGGTCAAGAGGTGTTGGTCCTGTTGCCTTTGGCAGGTCATCCTCTGGCTGCCAAGTACGCTGGGCCTTATCGGGTGGTGTCAAAGATCTCCGATCTAGATTACCTCGTTGCCACTCCAGACCGGAAGAAGCGTAACCAACTATGCCACGTTAATTTGTTGAAGGAGTATGTGAGGCGCCCACCTGAGTCACTAGCTGTCCCTGTGTTGACCTGCTGCGGTCATGGTGGAGAAGGAGAGGGGGGCAGCAATGACCAGGTGGATGATAACTGGGATTGTCATGTCTCGGCTGATCAGTGGGTGGGGAATACAAGCCAATGTGCGCATGATGCTCTGGCGCACCTGCCGGAGGAACAGCAGGTGGCAGTGCAGCGCCTGTTCGATTCATACCCCACTGTATTTGCCGAGCACCCGGGCCTCACTACTCAAGCGGTGCATGACGTCGATGTAGGAGAGCACCCCCCCTTCAATTCGATACCTTATCGGGTGCCACCCATTAAACTCCCAGCGCTCAGGGATGAGCTGGAGTATATGCTGGCGAGAGGCTTGATCGAGAAGGGGGCAGTACAGTGGACTTCTCCTGTCACTCTGCAGCCCAAACCTGATGGAAAAGTTCGGTTCTGCATTGACTTTATGCGGTTGAACGGGTTGACCCCCACCAACGCATATCCTCTTCCCCGGGTGGATGACAGTGTGGATAAGATCGGGAAAGCAAGGTACTTGACCAAGGTAGACCTCGTCAAAGGCTACTGGCAAGTACCACTGTCTGAGCGGGCTAAAGAGGTGTGCGGGTTTGTGGTGGATGGCAGTACTTACCGTTGCAACGTGATGCCATATGGTCTGAAAAAACTGCACCGGCCACTTTCCAGAGCTTAATGAACGACATCGTAGCAGACATCCCTAACTGTACTGTCTACCTTGATGACGTGATCATTTATGACAACGATTTCCAAAGTCACTGTAAGCACATAGAAGCCTTATTTAGTCAACTTAGTAAAGCAGGCTTGGTGGTTAATCTGGGCAAGTGTGACTTTGTGCAAGCCACGGTGCAGTATCTGGGGTTTGTGGTTGGGTTAGGGCAGGTGAGCCCGCCCCAACAGAAGATACAGGCTATCGACTTGTTCCCCAGGCCGACCACCAAGCGGCAGATCATGAGATTTTTGGGCATGATTGGGTATTACCACCGCTTTATAAGAGGTTATTCTACTGTGTTAGCTCCTTTGACAGATCTACTAGCTAAAGATAAAAAGTTCCGCTGGGCACCTGAGTGTGAGCAGGCGTTTCGAGTAGTTAAACACCTTTTATGCACTCACCCTATCCTCAGGGCCCCGGACTTTGAACGACCATTTCAGTTGGCGACTGATGATAGCGGAGTAGGAGCTGGTGCCGTACTTTTGCAGACAGACGAGGAAGGTCTTGAGCATCCAGTCAGTTTCTTTTCAAAGAAATTTAATTCAGCACAGAAAAACTATTCGGTTGTTGAAAAGGAACTGCTGGCAATCGTGTTAGCGCTCAGACACTTTGAGGTCTATGTTCCTGCCTATGGGCCAGTCGTGGTAGTGTATACCGACCACCACCCGCTTAAATTCCTCAATCAATTCCACAACCGGAATATGAGGCTGACCAGATGGTCGCTCATGTTGCAAGAGGCCATATTGCCGGATGTGAGAATGTGATTGCGGACTGTTTGTCGCGGGTGGAGGGTCCGGGGTAGGCTACCACAGTATGTTGGTATAGCCTCCTGTCTTGGCTCGCGGTGTATTTTTGCGCTGGTGCTTGTTGGCTCACGTGTGTAGCATCAGCGTAGGGTCGCAGGGCAGGAGTTGTTGGCTTTGATTAGACGAAAATTAGGCTACATCTATAGTAGCCGCCAAAAACAACATTAAAATAAAATATGAAAAATTAAATAAAAACTCTTTCTTTTTTAATAATTAATTTTAAGATAACATTGTAGCTGAGTACTGAGTGCAGATGATTTTCCCTCAGTAGGCTGTGCTTCTTAAAGCTCGCTCTGGGAGCACAATGTTATGAATTAATGTATTATGTTTGGGAAGGGTGATAAGATTTTTGTTTTATATATAAATGTTGTTGTATTTTTTTTGAGGAGACTGAGCTTGCATTCCATGAGTGGCAGAGTGGTTAGGAGTGGCAGATTCTAGCGACATTCTGTCTGTTCAGATATGGGCCCATGGTTGAGTGTCCCATATCTTGGGGGGGGTGTGACGCCTCCCGGCGTTAACAGAATGGTTGCGTGGGGCATTGCAGCTCGCTAGCGCTCGCCAGGATGGGGGGATGGGCTACAGTTGTCCTAGAATGATCTGCTTTATTTTATTAGTGTCGTGTTGCCACAGACAGTCTAGAAATGGTCTTTGTTTTGGTCTGTGACCGCGCCTTATATTTTATATTCGCTATAATATAAATGTTGCTTGTGTGGGAGGCGAGCGAGAGAGGGTGAGGGGGTACACCTGGTAGCGGGGTGAGCTATGACGCGGCTCGCTTGGGCGCTGACGGCGTTGGCGGCCGGGTGGTCAACTAGTCCCTTCCCATCGCGGCCGCGTGTTCTTTACCAGCTCAGAGCTTGCCTGACACGCGTATCGCCTACATCCTTTGCAATTCTGTCCCCCATACTTGCCACTTTGCATACTATTTCTCTCTCTCGACTTCTCCTTTCTCATTCTCTAATCTTTATTAAACTCAACATCCCTTCTGGTTTCAGCATAGACGTTCACCGTCGACCAGACGTATTGTACGCGAAGCTCTCAGATATTTCTATGTATGAGGTTTGGAGAGACGGACTTTTCCGTGTGTGTCCTCTCTCGGGAAGGTTGTAGACCGGTATATGTCTCCCTGGCAAGGTGTTGAGTGATTCTGCTTGGTTATTTAAAGCTAGACTAGGGGTAAGGTTACTGTGCCGTTGTCTCCGATGTGTGCAGTGTTAGCTAAGCCCTGCACGACATCGACAGGTACTGTGGGAGCCTAAGTTGTCTTCGGGTGGTTTACTTTGCGAGCACAGCGCTGTGGTGTGAGAGGGCCATAGCCTATCCCTCACAACATAGTGCTGCCTCTTTGTGTTGAATTCTGAGGGATCGCCAGGATAGAGCTAGGTACTAGAGACCTAGATTTATCAAGAGAGCATCCCCGTCATATAACGTAATCGTCATTATACCACCTTCGGACAACGTTAGGCTACGAGCCGCATGCTCGCCCATTGTTGCCCTGCCTTGATACCCCAGCTAGACTTTATTAACTGAGCAGACACTGGTTAGAGATAAGCCCCCATTATTATATGTATGCAACATTATTATTCACTGCACTTTTGAGCCGAGGTTGTTGTCGAGTTGCACAACCCTAGTAGGCTGTTGCGTTGTGTCACGAAGCATTTCTTTAGTTGTCGAGCATTACTACCTTTGCGCAGTCTTTATTATTCGCCTGCCTATTATTACTATATATCCTAGTATTTATTGTGACCCGTATTCTGCATTATAATTGTTCAAGATTCTTTACGAACATCTTCCCAGCATCAGACTTATTTCAGAAGTTTCCAGTTGATGTTGCAGGACTAGCATTGCACTTTCTTTAATACAGGAGTGCCAGTTATTTAAGTATCTACCGTAACGTTAATTAATCACGTTAACTATCTTTTCTTTGTGTAACCTAATCGAGTAATCTTTTACTGTTTGAGAATAGGCTGTTTCATCGAGCGTCAGCCTAGTGTGTGTGCACCAGTTACCGAGTCATAGGATACCTCGTTGTCCAGGCACGACTCAGGGCGGTAATGGTGTTTTGTTTTCCAGTGTTTAAGGCAGGGGTTGGATCTAGTGTTACCGTTGTTGCATTTTGCCATTATCTAGTCCAATGTTGAAGAGCCCTGTGTCTTTGAGAACCTGGATCGTAACAACTGAGAGCTCTGAGGAATGCTGATTATTGTAATAGCGGTAAAATAGTGAGAGAGGTGCAACATTTCAGCAAAGAGAAAGAGAGAGAGAGAGAGAGAGAGAATGCAGATAATCAGTGAGTGGATGTGAGTTAATTAAACTAAAGGCTTTATTTTCTACTTTGTCAAGAAGTGCTGTGTGAGAGGATCCTCCCCACACATGCGAACAATACTCAATACATGGACGCACTGTGCCCTTGTACAGACGAAGAAGCTGTATAGAGGTAAAGAACCCCAGGAGGTGGTTGAGCACACCCAGTTTCTGGGAAGCTGTTTTAGCAACAGTTGCAATATGGTCTTTCCAAAGAGAGATCAGAAGAAAAAGAGACACCAAGAATATTAAGAGAAGATGAAGGGTTAATTTGAATGTTGTTGAAGAGTAAGTGATAGTCTTGTGGTAGGGGGCGACGAGTAGACATAGATGGTAAATTGAGTTTTGAAAGCATTGAAAGTAACAAGGTTTTATCTGTCCCAATCAGAGATAGCCTAGTAAAAAGATCAGAAGATAAGCAAACCAAGGCCCTCTTACGTGGGCTTTGGAGTGATGGCATGCTGGCTTGTTGTGAAAAACTAGTTGAATAGTGTAAGGTAGAGTCATCATAATATTAGTGGATGGCACTAGAGGTATAGTTGATATTATTAATGAATATTAGAAAGAGAACTGGAAATAGGACAGACCCCTGAGGAACACCGGAGATGATAGGTTGAGGAAGAGAGCAAAGGCCGTCCACAACCGCAGTTATGGAACGGCCAAAAAGGAATATAGAGATAAAGGCACAGATGGAGGGATAGAAACCAAAGGAGGGTACTTTATTAATTAGATGGCTCAGTACACCCATGTATGGAGCAATGTTCGCATGTGTGGGGAGGCTTCATCAATACTGCACTTCTCGAAAGAGAAGTGGCAAAAGCATTTTGTCTCATCAACTCACTTCCTCTTACTGATTCCCTACAATCTCTCTCTCTTTCACTGCTATTACAATAATCAGTGTTCTTCAGAGCTTTCACAGTTTATATCTCCTCTCCTACAAACAGTGGGGGCAACCCGTCATTCAACACACTACTCATTCCAATTCTGTCCAACTTTCCAAGCCAAGAGTGAACCACTTTTCGTATTCGTTGGAACTCTCTTCCTCAATCTGTCTTTCCCTCATCCTATGACTTAAACTGCTTCATGTTTTGTGTGTCCAGATATTTTGACTACAACCTACCTTGAATTTGGCTCTCTATCACCATTTTAACTTTGGGGAATATACTTATTACAGGCAGCTTTGCCTTTTGTCTCCTTCATATACATGGTCAAAAAGAATACACAGACAAACATAAACATTAGTTCTTCCGGAAGGATTTGCGAGTTCCGTTATCAAATACATGAACAGAATTCCCTGGGAATACCCTGATGAATGTATGGTATTATTAAACAAAATAATTCCTTATTATGTGAAAGATAAAGGTTAAAGACATTTTGTAAACAAGTTACTTTTCAGTATCTCATAGTACCTTGCCATACACACTTCTCTCCCTACACTCTAACAAAATATACTGACGTTGAAGATATTTGGAAATGTACATATTTCTATTAACTTTAAAAAAAAAGATAAAAGTTAACTATAAATCCTCTCTTTATTTCTTGCTTGCAACTTCCATTATTCAACACACTGACCTGTGCCAGATGGTGGATGTATGTGAAAGACGAGGTCTGGAAGTAAATGTTAAGAAAACAAAGTAATGCTATTACAAAGAGAAGGAGACACTGTGTGTAATGTAAGGATTAATGGAGAACAGCTTGAACTAGCAGAAGAGTTTATGTATCTGGGAGTCATGATAAAGTAAAGAGGAAAATGTACAAGAGAAGTAGAAAGCAATAACATAAAGGAAGAAAGGCTGCTGGATCAATGAAAGCCTTATTTAGAAGCAGAAGCTTGACTATGGAAGCAGTGACAGGATTGCATGAGGTTGTGTTGGTGCCGATATTGATGTATGGATGTGAAACTCTGGTATGGCATAATAACTAAAAGTCACGAGTAGGAGCAGTTGAATTGGATTTTCTAAGATATACGTGTGGAGTTCGAAGAATAGACAAAGTAAGAAGTGTAAGCATAAGGGAGGTATGTGCAGTTAAGAAGTCGGTATAGCAAAAGGTTGAAGAAACTGTTCTCAGATGGATGGTCGCATGACAAAATGCCTGAAGAAAGAATAGTAAAAAGGATCTATGTCAGTGAAGTGGAAGGAAGAAGAAGGCGTGGAAAGCCGAGAAGAAGATGGTATGATATGGTGTCAGAATGTGTGTCAAAGCGTGAAAAGGGAATGGTTGAAGCAAAAGAATTAGCAATGACAGTCCTCTCCGTATTCAGCTGTACGGGAACATGCAGTGTCTTGTGAATTTGCTGTCAAAAAAGATCATTTTAAAATTTTAGACAGTTGCCCACGTAACGAAATTAGAAGTTTAGAATCGCTCTACATTTCAAAACTAAAACCGTCCCTTAGCTCTACAGTGTCATCGTTCCCTCTACATTTTGTATAATTAGTCATTGTGTAATTTTTGGTTCATTTTAGCCCCCACTATAACGTAACTCATATACTCGTATACTTCCAATTCACATTATTGGCTCTTACCTTCCTTTAATTTTGCTTAAGTATAATTAAATCAACAACTAATTTCATTATCGGAACTTCCAATTTGCGTACTCGTGTACTCATAATTTTCAAATTGTGTTTATCCTAATGTACCCTTGTAAAAGTGAACTTCTTATTTTAATTACTCGTGTTTAGCTTAAGATTAGTCTAGCTTAAATATAGGATTATTCTTGTTTAACTAATTTATTATTAGTGTTTATTTTGACATTATGTCCAATATTATGAAAAGATTTTAATTAATTAAATTGTCGATTTTAGACCACTGAAGATGACCTAAGAAAAGTGTCGAAACGTCTGGCCCAAGAAAATTAAAATAAAGATGCTACTGTTCGTGACTTCCATTAGTTTACTCTTCCTACTCAAGATCCGGTTCCCCAAGAACACTCCTATCTCCGATGAATGGAGGAAGTTGTCAGAAAGAGTACATGAAGGTATCTGGACCCTTTTAATGACAAACCTGGAATGTCTTTATCCCAAATGTTGATGTAAAGAGACCTTGTCCGGAAGTATAACATCTGAGGTGAAACCATTGATTTCGAGGGCTGATGAGTGATTGGTGCTTCTGAATGCTTGTGTGCTTGCTTTTTGTGGGCGAACTGTTATAATATATGTGTTCTTCTCTTATCACCTCTTTTTCCTTACTTGTGTCTCTTGCTGATCCTCCTTATCTCTTGTGGGAGTAAGGGCTGGATACTGACTGATTGACTCACACACACTTTTAAATAAACAGTAACTCTCTCTCTCTCACACTCACACACGCACACCAAGGACCCCCCGAGACCCTGATCTTTCCGTGTGTTTCGCCTCAAATGTAAAGTTAGGAATGCCTTGGAGGGTTTAATGCTCATTTATATGCCTCTGTGCCCTTTACTGAAATTACATTATATGAGATGCAAACTATTAATTGTAACTAACTCTTGACTCTCTCTCTCTCTCTCTCTCTCAAATACACACACACACGACTCCCTTGGGACCCAGATCTGTCCGCGTTTCGCCTCAAATGTAAAGTTAGGAATACCTTGGAGGGTTTAATGTGCATGTTAGTGCATTTCCGCCCTTTACGTGTGATGCTACGGCTATTGTTATTGTTGTTGTTTCTTCTTCTTCTTCCTCTTCGTCTTCTTCTTCTTCCTCTTCCTCTTCGTCTTCTTCTTTTTATTATTATTATTATTATTATGACTATTATTACTGTTACTGGTATTATTTTTATTATTATTTTATTATTATTATTATTATTGCTATTATTATATTGTGTGTTAAAAATAACACCTATAATTTACCCGGAGAGAAGGTAAATACAGAATCATGGCGTTTCCTAATATTTTACCACGACTGTACACTCGGAAATAATGATGACTCTCCTATTCATTTAATATAATATTTAATTATATCCTCTTATACCTACATTTAAGGCTAAGTTCATAGTTAGAGAATAAAAACCAAAGTGCTTTACCTTTGAGTGTATTAAGGCTATAATGAATGCCTAGATATTTAAATTTAAATTTAAACTGATATATTTATTTAGTCATAAAATAGACTAAAGTGAGATAAACATACAGCAACAAATACAGACTGAGCCTTTCATAAGAACATAAGAACATAAGAAAATGGGAGTCTGCAGAAAGCCGATTGGCCTAAGCAAGGCAGATCCCTGTCCCACACAACCCCAAATCAATTACAAAGCCCAATTATAGGCTCAACACTCTAATACCCTGAGGATCATCTTACCAAAATGGTGAGAGATTAACACAGGATTATGGGGGTCTGCAGAGCGCTGATTGGCCCAACCCGGCTGATCCCCCTTCACACCCAACCCTTCTCGTCCATATGCTTATCCAATTTTATCTTAAAGCTCCCTACAGTTTTAGATCCCACTATAGCACCCATCTACAACTCTGTTACCAAACCAATATTTGCCTATATCTTTTCTGAAACGAAATTTATCTAATTTGAAACCATTGGTACGAGTTCTTTCGCTATCACTGAGCTTTAGTACATTTGTCATGTCCCCTTTGTTAATCCCACTAACCACTTGAACACCTCTATCATATCCCCTCTAACTCTGCGTCTCTAACGAATGTAAACCTAATTTCTTCAACCTTTCTTCATACGGAAGATTTCTAATATTATGGATCATTTTTGTCATTCTACGCTGTACTCTCTCCAATGAATCTATGTCCATTCTGTAATAAGGACACCAAAATTGGACAGCATAATCCATATGGGGTCTCACTAATGACAAGTAAAGTTTTAAGATAACATCAGCAGTTCTGTTACTCACACTCCTAGAGATGAACCCGAGAATTATACTCTCCTAAAAGGCACCTTATAATAGTAATACCTTGGATGAATTCATTGCAAAAAGGAGATAGCCCCCAAAAGATACCCAATATATTCACACAATATATTCTATTACAGTACGGTTGCTACACAAGTATCTGAACAATATTTTGGAAGTTGAAAGAATGACTGGATAAGGTTACTCCGACCCTTCTTGCCTGACAGCCCTATGCCACACCTACAATAGCATGAAGTTTTGTTCTGAACAAAACACAATCCAACACAGGCAAGCACACACATACACGGGTAGAGTGGAATTACATTTGGAAACCGCCATTAACGCCATCAGACAGTACACTAGGACCATACGGCTGGGAGAGTGTAGATAGCAGAGAAGGGGTGTTGTAGATAGAGGAAGCTGTTGGAATGGCTTTGGTATGTGTGTTATTAGTCTTTATAAGTCGTCGAGGTGATATACATGCTAGGACGTTCTACCACACCCACAGTGGTGATGGGCTGGTCTATCAGAGTGAGAACTGAGCGATCTCTGCCATACCCATAGCTTACTCTGACTGTTCCTTTTACTTATATATTTTCTAGATCTCAAGTGACGGCGTCTCTTGCGTGGATTGACCTCCTAATCTACCAAGATTGGAAGCCAAAGCGTCACATCTTTCCTTTGCCCATCAACTTTCTCTTCATAATTGCTGAGGGGCACAGGGCCCTGGGTGGGGCTTTGGTTTCCCGGGCGTTTCCGCGCCCTCCTCAGCTCCCCGCCATGGAGTGGCTTCGGTCACCCAGGCTTTATTGTGGTCGGCGGGGAGGGTTCTGTGGGGGCGCTCGGTTGTGGCCTTGGCCTTGCTCGGGGCCTTGGGGCTGTTCGGCCAGGCAGCTTGGGGAAAAACAACAACAACAACCACACCCACTAAATGTCCACCACGGCTGGGACCTGTGAAAACCATTAAGGTTATTGTGCCTTCACTGGAACCGTATGTCTGCTATTTGCTTAGATTGATATGCAGGATTCGAAGTTGCATAATAAATCGTAGGCAGTGTCCACCATCCTTTAACTGTCTTCGTGGTGCGATGCATAAGGTGTTGATTTTCGGTGTGAGCATCCTGGGTTCGAATCCACAGACTGCCACATGGGTTTGTAAATTTCATTAATCGATTTTAGGAGTATAGTTGGTTGTTGGAAGGAACATAATAATTGATATTGGTTCAGGGGCAATTTATCGAGAGGACTTCCCTAGTGGATAAGGCCCCATTAATTGCTCTTTCCATTCACATATGCATAGCCTACGTGAGTTGCAGTTGGGATGTGTGTACATGCTTAGATTGATATGCAGGATTCGAAGTTGCATAATAAATCGTAGGCAGTGTCCACCATCCTTTAACTGTCTTCGTGGTGCGATGCATAAGGTGTTGATTTTCGGTGTGAGTATCCTGGATTCGAATCCACGGACTGCCACATGTGTTTGTAAATTTCATTAATCGATTTTAGGAGTATAGTTGGTTGTTGGAAGGAACATAATAATTGATATTGGTTCAGGGGCAATTTATCGAGAGGACTTCCCTAGTGGTTAAGGCCCCATTAATTGCTCTTTCCATTCACATATGCATAGCCTACTTGAGTTGCAGTTCGGATGGGTGTACATGTTTAGATTGATATGCAGGATTCGAAGTTGCATAATAAATCGTAGGCAGTGTCCACCATCCTTTAACTGTCTTCGTGGTGCGATGCATAAGGTGTTGATTTTCGGTGTGAGCATCCTGAGTTCGAATCTACGGACTGCCACATGTGTTTGTAAATTTTATTAATCGATTTTAGGAGTATAGTTGGTTGTTGGAAGGAACATAATAATTGATATTGGTTCAGGGGCAATTTATCGAGAGGACTTCCCTAGTGGTTAAGGCCCCATTAATTGCTCTTTCCATTCACATATGCATAGCCAACGTGAGTTGCAGTTGGGATGTGTGTACATGCTTAGATTGATATGCAGGATTCGAAGTTGCATAATAAATCGTAGGCAGTGTCCACCATCCTTTAACTGTCTTCGTGGTGCGATGCATAAGATGTTGATTTTCGGTGTGAGCATCCTGGGTTCGAATCCACAGACTGCCACATGTGTTTGTCTATCTATCTATCTATATGCTCAGGCCCAATCCCCATTTTGGGGGTAGCCGACTCAAGACAGAGCAAGAACAGGGAAAACACAAAAACAACATAAAACTAAATATAAACACAGATAAAAAACACAAACTCACACACATCCAGGTCACCCAGGAGAAGACCCAGAGACCAGGGTTACCAAGGTCGCTCCAGTACTCCCCCAGCCCCTGACCACCCGGAGAGGTTCCGATCTCGGCAGGCAGACATGCAGCGGAGCCAAAGCCACAAGCCCTCCCACCACACTTCCAGGCACACCCTTCATATTAATCGTCCCCCGGGCCAGGCGCCTGATGGACTATTATCTAGTCGAACTTGCGCCCGACCCCTTACTCCAAATGACCACGTGTTCACTCAACTATTCACAAGCATTCTCCATTCACTCCTGTCCACCACCACTTCCCCTGCCTGATCTATAGTCATTCCTCTATCATCCAAAGCCTTTCTTACACAGTCTCTCCATCTCAATGGGGGTCTTCCTGCCCTTCTATCTCCCCTTGTACCTGACTCACATATTCTCTTTGTAAGCCTTTCATCTCCCATTCGTTCAACATGACCATACCAGCTCAGCACCCTTCTGTCCACTCTGGCTGACAAATGTTCCTGCTGCCCCACTCTCCTACGTATCTCTTCATTCCTCAATCTGTCTCTACGAGTAACTCCACACATACTCCTCAAGCAGCTCATCTCCATCACATCCAGCCCTCTTTTCTCCTTTTTCTTCAGAGCCCATGTCTCAGCCCCATACATCACTGTTGGCACAACAATTCCTTGATACAGTGCACTTTTTACTTTCACTCCGAGATTTCTCATCTTCCACATACTTCCCATTGCTCCGAAAACCTTCCTTCCTTCACACACTCTCTGTTTTACCTCCACTTCCATACCTCCACTCCTGCTTATCGTTCCTCCTAGATATTTAAAACACTCTACTTGTTCCAATATTTCCCCATCCAGCCTCACATCTAGATTCACCCTATGCTCTCCCCTATTACACACTATTACTTTACTTTTATTGACGTTCACCTTCAGTTTCCTCCTTCCACAAACCACACCAAACTCTTTGACTACCCGCTGCAGTTTCTCATCAGAATCCGCCACCAATGCTGTGTCATCAGCGAACAGCAACTGATTCAACTCCCAATCTCTACCATTCTTTCCTACTAAACCCAATCCTCTTCCCATAGTTCTCCTTTTCACCTCCCTCACCACACCATCCATAAACATGTTAAACAGCCATGGTGACATTACACAACCCTGTCGCAAACCTACCTTTACCTCAAACCATTCACTCAACTCACCATTTCCTACTCTCACACATGCTCTGCTCCCTTCATAAAAACTCTTAACTGCTTCTAACAAATTTCCTCCTATTTCATAAATCCTTAACACCTTCCACATTGCTTCACGGTCCACACGATCATACGCTTTTTTTACAAACATGTGTTTGTAAATTTCATTAATCGATTTTAGGAGTATAGTTGGTTGTTGGAAGGAACATAATAATTGATATTGGTTCAGGGGCAATTTATCGAGAGGACTTCCCTAGTGGTTAAGGCCCCATTAATTGCTCTTTCCATTCACATATGCATAGCCTACGTGAGTTGCAGTTGGGATGTGTGTACATGCTTAGATTGATATGCAGGATTCGAAGTTGCATAATAAATCGTAGGCAGTGTCCACCATCCTTTAACTGTCTTCGTGGTGCGATGCATAAGGTGTTGATTTTCGGTGTGAGCATCCTGGTTCGAATCCACGGACTGCCACATGTGTTTGTAAATTTCATTAATCGATTTTAGGAGTATAGTTGGTTGTTGGAAGGAACATAATAATTGATATTGGTTCAGGGGCAATTTATCGAGAGGACTTCCCTAGTGGTTAAGGCCCCATTAATTGCTCTTTCCATTCACATATGCATAGCCTACGTGAGTTGCAGTTGGGATGTGTGTACATGCTTAGATTGATATGCAGGATTCGAAGTTGCATAATAAATCGTAGGCAGTGTCCACCATCCTTTAACTGTCTTCGTGGTGCGATGCATAAGGTGTTGATTTTAGGTGTGAGCATCCTGGGTCCGAATCCACGGACTGCCACATGTGTTTGTAAATGTCATTAATCGATTTTAGGAGTATAGTTGGTTGTTGGAAGGAACATAATAATTGATATTGGTTCAGGGGCAATTTATCGAGAGGACTTCCCTAGTGGTTAAGGCCCTATTAATTGCTCTTTCCATTCACATATGCATAGCCTATGTGAGTTGCGGTTGGGATGTGTGTACATGCTTAGATTGATATGCAGGATTCGAAGTTGCATAATAAATCGTAGGCAGTGTCCACCATCCTTTAACTGTCTTCGTGGTGCGATGCATAAGGTGTTGATTTTAGGTGTGAGCATCCTGGGTTCGAATCCACGGACTGCCACATGTGTTTGTAAATTTCATTAATCGATTTTAGGAGTATAGTTGGTTGTTGGAAGGAACATAATAATTGATATTGGTTCAGGGGCAATTTATCGAGAGGACTTCCCTAGTAGTTAAGGCCCCATTAATTGCTCTTTCCATTCACATATGCATAGCCTACGTGAGTTGCAGTTGGGATGTGTGTACATGCTTAGATTGATATGCAGGATTCGAAGTTGCATAATAAATCATAGGCAGTGTCCACCATCCTTTAACTGTCTTCGTGGTGCGATGCATAAGATGTTGATTTTCGGTGTGAGTATCCTGGGTTCGAATCCACGGACTTCCACATGTGTTTGTAAATTTCATTAATCGATTTTAGGAGTATAGTTGGTTGTTGGAAGGAACATAATAATTATTTGTTTGACATTGTTGAGAATCCAAAACTGTTTCCACAGCCCCTCAGTGTCATTAAAAAGCCTTCTTCTTCTACCTGTTGTTCTTGGATGGAGTTGTTAAGCAAATATATGCTTATGAATCAGCTCAACAAGCGTTGGTCCCTTATTTCAAGCCACTTACCACATTTGAACATACAATCTTTATTTGTGAAGACGTCTATTGCATTTGTCATCCTTTAAACCCAAGTTGTGAAACATTGTAATGGTTGTTGTTGTTCCCCAAGCTGCCTGGCCGAACAGCCCCAAGGCCCCGAGCAAGGCCAAGGCCATAACCGAGTGCCCCTACAGAACCCTCCCTGCCGACCACAATAAAGCCTGGGTGACCGAAGCCACTCCATGGCGGGGAGCTGAGGAGGGTGCTGAAACGCCCGGGAAACCAAAGCCCTTGGTAGATTGGGAGGTCAATCCACGGAAGAGACGTCGTCACTTGAGATCTAGAAAATATATAAGTAAAAGGAATAGTCAGAGTAAGCTATGGGTATGGCAGAGATCGCTCAGTTCTCACTCTGATAGACCAGCCCATCACCACATGACTAGAACCCAATCCTCTCAGCATCAGCTAGGAAAGGCCATAGAAAGCCGCCTTTGGCGGGGGGATAGCTCCCCTATTTTAATCCCTTTCGGGGTTGGGCACCCGCCCACATGGTTGTGTACGATACCGATTGAAATGGGTCCAATATTATTGCGGCTAAAGATTGCACACACAAACACAGTTGGGTGAATCAGACATATACATATACCTACACACTCAAGAGACTCGGAAATAATTTGTTATGAATATTAAAATTATTGAAGATAACAGGACATAATGGTTACCCTTCGTACTGAAAATGCTAAATGAGTTTTGTACGATTACTTATAATACAATTCCTCTTTCTAACCAGTTAACTTTCGTAGATTGTTGCAAAATATTGTATATAGAAAATTCACGGAATAAGGTATTTATCTATTTATTATTCTTTTTGGTGAGGGCTGCTCCTGTCCAGAGTGAGGTTTGGCATCCCCTTTCTGGCTGTCTCTGTTCCTCTACTACTTTTCCTACTTCGGGAGCGGGAGCCTAGGATTCCTCTTCCCCTTGTAAAATTGACTTATTATACGAGACAGAGAAAGGGGACGAGGGAACGCGAAAGTGGTCCTGAACCCCACGAATTGAAACATTAAATATTGTTCCTTTTCGGGCTCTGTCTCGAGTCACCCACTCCCAACTATGGAACCTGAGTATATATACTGTACATATATACATTATTTGTTATATTTATGTTATTAATTATAAAGAGGTGGAAGGATGGAGTGAGGAAGAATATGGATGAAGGCGGTGCTGGTTGGGAAGAGGGGCGTCGACTGACTGGGGACAGAGGTGCATGGGGACGGTTCGTTCGTGGCCATCCCTTCGGGGATCACGGCGTCAGGCAATAGATAGATAGATAGAATTATAAACCAGCATTATAAACCTGATAATCTCTTACTTTAGCCAGTTTATTGCCAGGAATGTTAATGTCGAGTATTCACATACATTCACGTAAGGTATTTATCGACAATATCTGGAATATGTAATACATTAAAATAATATTTTTCAGGGAATCAGAATTAGTTTCGCAGCACCTCACCAAAAATACAGAACTGAAACAGTCGATTGTGAAAAAGAGTTTGAGGAAGAAAGGTGAATCCTATCTGGGGACAAAGTCAATATTTGTAAAGAGAATACTGCGGTGTGAATAAAGGCTAGTGCATGCACAGGTATAGAGGGAGCTGTAAAAGTTAAGAACATTTAAGAAAAGAGAAGATATAAAGAAAGAGGGGAAGAATACAAAGGAAAGAAGGGAGAAGCAGAATATAACAACAAGGAAATATATATGGTACACTGTAAGAACTTGAACACTTAATGTTAAATAAGAGGCTTCACATAAACCGTGTTTTTCAGTTTATCTACCCCCCCCCCCCCCCCTCCCTCTCTCTCTCTCCAATTGTGACCTAAATACGTGAAAATACCTGCCAGACAGTGTTAATACTTACAAACTCTGTCTTACCTCTTCTCCCTCTCTCTCTCTGTGTTCCGTCCCCTCTCTTCTAATCTTCTCCACACGTAAAATTATCACAGTATTTATGTTTATCTTAATTATGCTTTCCTCGCTGCTTCCACACCGCGCCCTCATAATTCCCTCACTTAATTATTTGCCCTCCTGTTATTATCTTACAATATCTTGGTCTCTTGCTTGTGTACCCCTTGTGCTAGGACTCTCGAGTATTTAAATGAACACAAGTGAGTTTCGGGTAAAACTAAAGCATACAGACAATACATATCGAGAAGAACATAATACAAGGAAGGAAACATTAATATTATAATAAGGCTTGTGGTAACATGACAGGAGAAGCAAAAGAAAGGTTGATACTCTAAACATAATTATTGCAGATATAAATCAGAAATATAAAAACCTATTAGGGTTTATGATATTTTTTAACTTGAATTTGAAGTTTTAATTCAACCCCTGACAGTTTCAATTATGTATGTATCCGGAATAATGACCGCGACTGTACGTGCTACAGTCGCATTATATATTCTTTAAGGGAGCCCGCCTCTCTTTTCTCCCTCTCTTTGGCTTGTATCCATTCGGCCCCATTCAGCTTACTATTTTAAGACGTTTATCCCCATCCAGGTGTCAATATTTTCCTGGCGAGCTATAGCGAGCCAGCATATATATATTTTTGTTTTGACAGCAAGCTAAATGTGTACATTTTTCGATAGTAAAATGTCTCCGGCGAAGCCGGATTTCTCCATGCAATGCTGGCTCGCTATCGCTTGCCAGGATAAAATCGACACCTGAATGGGGATAAACGTCTTAAAACAGTTGGCTGAATGGGGCCGAATGGATACAAGCCAGGGAAAGAGAGAAAAGGGGAGAAAGATAAAAAGCAGCCGGTTACCGCCTTAACTTTCTTACAGCTTGTGGTCACTTCAATTCGTTCTGCTATATTCCTGGCTGTGCGTTCCCGCCCTGCGTCTTGCACACTATTATGGCTGGTCATTTTTGCACCCTCGTGCCGTTAGTTTCTCCCAGATAATATGCAAATGTTAAACATTATTTGGCAGTTTATATAACAGTACATTCTCTCTCTCTCTGTGTGTGTGTGTGTGTGTGTGTGTGTGTGTGTGTGTGTGTGTGTGTGTGTGTGTGTGTGTGTGTGTGTGAGAGAGAGTTCTCCTACGTAGCCACATAATTCAAGATAGGGAACTGAGAACATGCATATATTATAATAATGACCCAGATGGTCATACACACAATATAATCGACGTTTGGTGGCCGAGGACGGAGGTGCAATCCTCTGTTTTGACCTTACCATTTACAAGGGCACAATTTATTTATAGATTAATTTAATATTGTACTAGCTATTTTCCTTTAAATTACACCTATTATCAATACAAATTCCCGAATTCCAAGTGATTGAACAATCTCTTGTAAGAAAACCCCCCATAATATTTTAATAGCATTCAATAACACCTAACAAAATTATAAAACGTTATAGATGTGACAGTTAATATAAAGACACTATTGAAAACCTGATCTACTTATCTGCATTTCCCCTTTATAATACTTGATAATCTTTATTACACTCATAATTATTATATTATACTTCTCTCTGTATGTTCTCCTACCTGTATTCCAGCTATTGCAGTTTTTGACACATCGGCCCCTACTGCAATATACATGTGTCTAGTGAATTTAATAACACATTCACACGCACTCTCTCTCTCTCTCTCGACCCACAATATTTATACCTCTCTTCCCTGCTTGCCTCCTTACACCCTTGCCGCGAAAGACTCTCCCGGGAAAATATTTTTGGCATAAAGTGTTACAGGGAGGCAAAACTAATCGGAGAAAAGGCCAAGGGGCTGGTTGGTGGCTTGCAGCGGTTGTGTGTGTGTACTTTGATGTTTGCTAAATGGTTTGGGAAGTGGTAGGGAAAGTGAGGGTAGGAAATGAGAGAGGGATTACGGATGGAATATAGGAGGGGATAATGGGTGAAGATGATAAGTAGAAAGGGCTGGAGAATGGGACGAAAAGGGAGAAAGAGAAGGGCGGAGGAATTCAGATGGACTTCAAAGGAAGTTAAGCAACGACTGGTAAAATGACACCTACAGTAAGTGGATATCTGATGTAGGATATGAAGGAGCATAAATGGGTTAACAAAGGAAACCATATGAAGGGCTGTGAACATGAGCCGATAACATAATGAACAGATCTAAAGCTACGTTTTCTTACTTCTTTAGCGAAGAGACTATTCCAGAATCACTATCAATTTCAAACATGAACATCTACCAAATTCGGTATGGCCAAAGTCACCTGGAACGGCATCGTTGTGATAATTATTGTGGGTCACTTATTGACACCCCATTAGCTTGAGTTACACTTCACTACTGAGAAGTGAACGTTCCAGCTGTAGTTGTGAACGGCCATCTCTCACTTCCTCAACCTATTAACCCGGAAAAGTAGCCAGGACTTTTAAGAGGATTTACTGGGCGAAGGCGCCGGGATTCTTAAGAGTTTAGGCATAAGAAATGCCTTTCAAAACACCCCGCTGGCACTCAAATCAAATAATATGTGATTAAGTGTGATAATTCCCTTCCATATCTCCTATCACTCCTCCACATTTGTCACAATCACCCCCCTCTTTCCCCATCCTCAATTATCCGGTATTTTCCCTATTATTTCCGATATTTATCAAGTATTTTTGTGCAAGGATGGTTGGGAGAGAGGGGGGAGGATGGGAGAGTGTATCTCCGACACTAGCCAGTCTGAGAGCTCCCCTTGTCTCTCAATACCATGAGAGACATGAAAGAGGGAGGGTGTGTATGTCTCGCCGGTCTGGGTCAGATTACGACCGTGGGGCTAAAATATAAAATTTTCACTAGCCAATTGCTGTTACCACTTGTTTTATTGCTTTTCAATTTTCATATGTTCATATTAAAAGTAAAATAGGCGCACATGGAAAAATAATTATGATACATATGGATAATACGACTATTTTTACCAGGAATGAACCAAAATACCTTCGCCTGGCGGGACATTTAAAATACCATCGTTTCGCGCTTTAAAGGTTAATTCCGGTGTTCCTCAGGGTTCTGTTCTGTCTCAAGTTCTCTTCCAAATATTCCTTAATGATTTCCACGACTGTACCTCTAGCTCTCTTTACTCATATGCTGACGACTCTACCTTACATTATTCTACTAGTTTTTCACAACGATAGCATAGTGGATAGCGTGGTGGACTGCAGAGCTAATGGACCTAAGATTGAGGCCACGCCAAACTTCGGGGTTTTCTCTGAGCTGATCTGATTATTCCTGCAGTTCTTTAATTATCCTGGCTACACGGACACATCAAGAAAATACCCCATATATCATCACCAATTCATAGCATACAAGATGCCCGACCATATTCGAAGATGCTGTGAACGACCGTATATCTACTCTCTCCAATCTAGTGACGTGTATAGATAAGGTGTCGTCATCTAGTGTAGCAGAAAGGAAGCAACCAACACCTTGAAGCTCCACTGTGACCATCTAGAGCGCCATATGAAGCACCCAACATCTCGAAGTTTCAATCTATAATCTCAAGGCCTCACAAGAGATTTTGCTACAGAACAGCTTACGGTCCTGAGGTTGATATATAAAAAAAACAAAAAAACACCACGCACTCACTCCAAAACTTACGTGATGAGCCCATAGCACGTTTATCATCTTATCTATCAACTATTTCCGATTGGGGCAGAAATAATTTTTACTTTTAATGCTTCCAAGACCCAATTTCTTCTTCTATCTACTCACTGCAATCTTTCACAAGACTATCACTTACACTTCAACAATACATAAATCAACCCTTCATCTTCTCTCAATATTCTTGGTGTATTTTTTACTTCTCTCCTTTCATGGAAAGATCATATAGCCACTCTTGCTAAAACAGGTGTGCTCAACCGTCTATGGGTTCTTCAGCCTTGCATAGCTTCTTGCTGTGTACAGGGGCACTGTACGCCCATGTATCGAGTATTGTTCTCATGTGTGGGGAGGTTCAAGCCATACCGCACTTCTAGAAAGGGAAGAGGTAAAACAATTTTTTCTCACCAATTCACCTCCTTTTACTAATTCCTTAAAATATCTCCACAATGTTGCATCTCTTTCACTCTTCTACCACCATTACAATAATCATTGTTCTTCAGAGCTTTTTCAGTGTATACCTCCTCCCTTAAGGAGAGAGGGTGGGCACCCGACTTTCAACACATTCCCCCCTTATTTTGTTCAACTCTCTAACCTAAGAGTAAACCAATTTTCCCAGTCTTTCTTCTACTCAACAAGTAAGCTCTGGAACTCTTCCCTTAATCTGTCTTTCCCTGAATAAGGGAATAACAGGGAAAATAGGTGATAATTGAAGGGGGGGGGGGGGAAGGGGGGAAAAGGGGACTTTGACACATGTGAAGGAGTGATTGGAGGTATGGACGGGAATTATCTCACTTAAACACAATTTTTGTTTTCTTAAGTGCCACTGGGGTGTTTTAAATGTTTTTTTTTTAGGCCTAGGATCTTAAAGAGTCTTCCCACAGTCGCCCAGTAAAACCTCTTAAGAGTCTCCCTGCAGCTGCCGGGTTAATTGCCAGCTTTCTTACATAATAATGACCTACACAACGTCACATAAACATCGCAAGTCTGATAACAGAAAATCACACCTGAGACGGGTTGCAGCCTCCTACACGTTCAGGCTAGCCAGTGTGAAAGTAGGAAGTATGACTGGTATAGCGAATGAAGGTGTGGAAGTGCTTAAAAGAAGAAGTGGATGGGTGCTGTACCCAGGAAACCCAATGGAAGTGGTGGATAGTTTGAAAAGCAAGAGGTGCAGGATCTATTGGAAGGGCAATGAGTCCAGAAAATCGAAAGGAGTGGGTGTTCTGGTGTCTGAGGAATGGGAAAAGAGTGTGCTTGAGATCAAGAGAGTAAATAGGAGGCTGATTGCATTGAAACTAAAAGTTGGTGAAAGAGTTTTGAATATGATATCTGCATTTGCCTCACAGGTTGGTTTGATTAGCGAGCGGAAAGAAGTCTTCCGGAATGGCCTGATTAGTGTCATTTCGAGCCTCTAGTACTAAACTAGTAGTATAGTACTAGGTGGGAGAATTTACTGATGCTTATGAGGGTTCATATGGAGGAAATTGATATGGAAGAAGAAATCTAGAAGGCGAATGTATACTGGAGTCCTCTGTTACACTAAATATGGTTGTGTGTTACACTAAATTCAAGAAACGTTGAGTCATCTGATCATGTACAGTTCTGGGGGCACCAGTAGCCAGATAGATTACTTCTTGGTTAACAGGAAAACCTAGACATTTATTTGGGATGTAAAGGTTATCCTGAGCGAAGAATGTATATCCCAACATAAGCTCCTAGCGTGTGACATGAGCTTGAGTCGAGTTCCTGTGCACAAGAAGGTATGGTTAATGAAGAAATAGAAAACAAGGATAGGTTTTTGCAGCATATTGGAGGAAGATTATGAAAATAACTACAGGAACTTCCTTGAATGTAGCCTTCTTCTTGTCCCTGACAAAGCCTGTGGCAAAACTAAGGGTTCCCTAAGGCATACTGTAAGTTTTCCTGGTGGTGGAATTACGATGTTGAAAATTTTATAAAGGAGAACAGATGTTTCGAGCATGGAAGAAAGGAGGGAGGAGTGGGGAATATCTGGTGGCTACGCGAGTTGCCAGAAACGAGGCATAGAAGGCAAATACAAATTATACAGGACTTGGTCATTGACTAAGTGTATAATACAGAAAGTCCAAATGGATCTTCAACCTAGCTAGGCAAGTTAAGGATGACAGAGATACGTAGAATAACAGTGTGTCAGGAATGATAATGGGGAAATTGTTTATGCTTACAAAGAAATCAGAGAAGTTTGGAAGGTACAATAAGAATGATTATTCAACATGGAGTTTGAGTGGAATAGAGAGCAGATTAGTATTGAAAATCCAATACTTGCACCCCTCCCTTTGAAAGCATCAGTTTTTGTGAGCAGTGAAATATACAAAACGAAGGATGGAAAAGCTGCAGGGAGCTCTGCCATTGTTTTTGAGATGATAAAAGCCTCAGGTGACATAGGAGTTAGATTGGTAACTGAGCTAATCAACTCAATTATTAGAGAGGATGTTTGGCATACAAGTGTAATAGTAAACATATATAAGTGCAAGAGGGAATCGTATGATAGGGCCATTTATTTGATCCTGCAAATGCTTGACTAAGTTATGAAAGTCTGTGAAAGAGACTTTGAAGGTATGACCAGGGAATGCATTTCTCTCAATGATATGCATTTCAGTTTCATACCAGGATGTGGTACAATTAATGCAGCTTCATTGTCAGGCAGCTGCAGGAAAGTTGTAGACCTGTTGGAGGCCATTGATAGGGTACCAAGGGATGTTGTGCAGTTGGCTATGAGAAAACATGGCATAGAGAAGTGGCTGGTGCGTGTGATAATGAAAATGTACGAGCAAGAGTTACAAACGGTAGTGAAGGTGAAAGGTGTACTAAGGAGCTTATAGTTCGGGTTGGAGTTCACCAGGGTTCTGTGTTTAGCCCTCTCCCCTTTGTAATGGTTCTGGAGGCCATATCTGGAGATTATAAAACTTGGATTCCTTAGGAACTGCTATGTGCAGATGACCTAGTTCTTATTGCAGAAAATATGCAGGATGCAGAGGCAAGGTTCAGAAGATGGAGAGAGGGCATGGCAAATAAAGGATTACGAGTTAATAGAAACAAAATCAAGGTTTTGCACAGAAGATTGGGGCAAAATAGTGTAAGAAAAATGGTGCACACCAATTTGCAGTATGAAAAAAAGGGGTGGGCTTAAACTCGATTCAGTGTAGCATCTGTCATTGCTAGGTACACCATGTAAGGGCAATCGGTACTAAATAGGACAAGAATTGCTCACAAGGTGATACAAGCATAAAACTTTCCACAATAGTTCACAAAGACCTATTTTACAATTTCAGGGCAGGAGCCACCGAGATTTCAGTGTTGCATAGCAACGGTTGCTAGGCAAATCATTTTCCTTAGCAACCGGCAGCAACAATGCAGTTTCTGGAAAACTGTGAGGTGCTATGGTTTTTTCTCAACTCCTTGTTCTAAAAAACATGTAGCATTGCATTTGGAGATCATATACAAGAATTATGTGGCATAAAATCCAATTTAGGGCAAGTCAGGCTATAAAAATGCCACTCCTAAAGCTTCAGACACTGTTGTCACAGTCACTTTTGCATTTGCAGTAGGCTGTGCATTTTAGATGCGCATCAACACATTTGCAGTCTGTGCATCCTCCTCGGCAAGAACACTTCAGTAGTTCTGGGCAGGTTGCACTGGCTTCGGGCAAGTTAGACCACAGAGGCGTCCACTTTTCTGGGCAAGTCCATCCCCACTCACTTGGAGAGGGCAACTGTCGTTCTGGCACCGTGGTGCAGCCCCAGTGGTGCCCACCTTGTAGTACTGCCCTCTTCATGTGTTGCTGTAGAGCAGCCTTGGTTGGAGGTAGACATGATATCTGACGTCCTTTGTGGATGAACAGATTCTTTCTGACTTCATTGATGGAACGAGAAGTTGCTGTCCTGTCATAGAGTCGAATGGTGAAGTACTCCAGAGAAGCCTCAGTCGCTTCACCAATTTGTTCAGGTGCATTGTGCAGCTCATAGAATGTCGCAGTAAATTCATCATGTGCCTCCCACACTTTCCATGCAGTCTTCTTTCCCACCTGGACCAGATGGGACACGGTATCACAACCTGTATAAGCATGGAACACAGGCAGTGCCAAGGATCTTTCTGTGCCAAGTGAAGCACATATTTCATGAGCTGGGATGTACCTAAAGTCCTTTCCACAACCAAAGGCAATCCAGAGTTCTATCTGCTGTCTCTGAGCCAGCTGCTGTACGACTGCCACTGCCAATACTACCACGTCAGTGTCCACAGTTCGAACAAGGATCTTGTGGAAGCCCTGCATAACAGCATCACTGACATGCACCATGATCCTCGAGTCTGCCTCCTCATGGTTGCAGGGAGCAATGTTGCTGGTGTCTCGTGTAGGTAAGCATAGCACATTGGCACCATCAGTAACAATGAGAGTCTGGTCTCCTGATGCATTTTCCAGCAGTTCCTTGTTCAGGAATGTAAACAGGTCTGTCTTGTTGTTGGCCAAGCGAAGGAACTGCTGCCAGTTCTTTGGTGTTGGGCTAGACGCCCCAACTCGTCTGCGCTGAATAGGACCAGTGACACTTTGTTCTCTTGTCTGTGACTTGAGGCTGTTATCGAAGTACTGGTCCCAGACAACATCCACTCTCAGAGCCTGACTTTGAGCATTGTTTATGTATGGAAGAAAGACCTTGGCAGCATAGTCTCCAAATGTCTTGCAGCCCTCAGGTCTAAGAAAGTGAACAAGTGCCGCACCATCCATGATTCGCACTTCAGTCTCTGGTGTCACATCATTTGATGACCCTACTTTCTTTTCAAGACATTCTATGAGATCAGACTTCTTCCCTGGACGTAGCTGCCCATAGGCAGACAGAGATGGAGGAAATGGGAGGTTTTCATGATTGAAGAAATTGTTCAAGTCACCTTTCCTTGTCTGACATGCAACATACAGACTTGCAAACAGCGAAGATTCACTTTTGAGGAGACTGACTTTGTCCCCTGATTTGTTTGATCGTTTGCCTTGGACATTGAACAGTACCACCTTGCTGTGATTGGCTTAGTATTTGTTCTGAGCCGCTCTTCCACAAATGTTGCATACTGCTCCTGACCCTTTGATGCGAGAGTGGTTAAACACTCGACTGACTGCTCATCCATGATGTCCTTTGTATGGAGTCTGAGAAGGTCCTGCCCTTCCTCCTCAAATGGGCTCCCCATGTCCTCCATTACACTAACTACCGCCTGAACCTGTCCAGCAAACAACTTCTGGGTTGACCGGGTTTGTTCATGATGGTTTCTTTGCCCAGAACTTTGTTGTTTCCCTACCATGGTCGCTTCAAACTCAGAAATTACTCTGACAAGTTCTGGTCCTGCCACTGCCCATCTCAAGAGGGAGTTTGCATCCTGGGTAAGCCCGATGATTCCGCCTTCATCCTTCATTACTCCATTGTTTTGTTCATGGCAGTGATCGACAGCAATGAGGGAGAATTTTCTCTGGGATTTTGCCACAACAAACTTGCCTTGCTGAAATTCTTTGGCAACATCTGGATGAGTGTGAGATAGACTGCTCATGTCACGCACATGTACGGACATCCAACGTGCGTAGTGGGTCTCGATCAGTCTGGTATCCTTCTCGGAGAATAGAGCCAACATCTTCTTCACAAGCCATGAACACATCTCGTCCTTCTTTGTAAGCTTTCATCCTTGGGAGATGCATGAGAATGCGGTCTTTCAGATGCTTACTGTTTACTCGTGCAGTAACATCCACTCCAAGTTGATTTAGCCTGTCAGTGTAGAGCTTCACAAGATCTGCAAGTCTGAACACCTTCACATCCTCATCTTGCCTCTTCTCCTCAATGTAGGAAATCAGCTGAGCCAAAGCAATTCCTTTACATGTCTGGTCATCTGAGGCATCCTGATCCTGTGATACCTTTGCACGTGCTCTATTGTACAGGTTTGTAAGGCAGTTTGCATGATACTTTGCCTCCTGGGCAATAAGGTCTCCTGCACTTAATTTTGCAAGAAGATTTTCATCTTGTAGATCATGTGCGCATTTCCTCACACGAAAATCTAGTTGAAATGTACAGACTTCACGGAGGTTCTCCTTTGTTTGCTGCTGGGAACAAAAGAAGCATTTGGGACAATTGCTGCCAACTGTTCCACTTGAGGCAGTATCACCACCACTGCTAGTGCTACGTGTGAAAATTCGTTTTGAAGCAGTCCCATCTTCCTCAGACTTGTGCTTTCGTTTTGCGCGTTCCAGTTTGGTATGTGAAAACTTCTGATAACAAGATTTGTGCCACTTTGCATTCTGTTCTTTCAATGTTAATTGAATACCATTTCCATGGTCAAGTCGTGCCAGATTGATTTTGATTGGCATTGAGTCAAGGTTACTAAACTGTGTGATGTTGTCTACTATGGTTTCATAGCCTCTGTCAGTTGGTGATATGAGAGACTCTTTGGTGTCCAGTTGACAAAAAACACAGATAGTCCAATCAGTTGCTTTAACAGATGAAGATGAGGCACTGGCCATTTCTGTCAATATTCAGTACGTCTTGACTATCATTGTGCGCAGATCAAATATATGAAACTTGCTGAAACTGGACACAAAATATGATTAAGGCCGAGGGTTTATCCTTTTACCACCTTTATCAAATACATCTGTTGCACACATTCCTTTATGGGATACAACTAGGTTCAGTTTCCCTACACCTAGCCCGATCGTTCATCCAGTGCCATTTAAGTCCCGTGCGATCTGTACACCTTCCGGGTAATTCTTAAGCCCCGTTACCCTTGGCTCGGTTCTCCCGCGCTGGCACATCCTGTCAATTCAGGCGCGGATATCTAACTACATCTACCAACTACAAACTACAGTTTAGTAGCTAGTGGATTTGGGGCTGTTAGATAGCATTTGGGACACTGATCTAGATATACTAGTACTTATTAAAGTACTAGTATATCTAGATCAGCTGGCACTGAACCCCATGCTGAGTTACACAGCAGTGATGTCACCAGTGTGCCCTGGTTGTGTGCTGACATTATATGGCACTATATGGCATTATATGGCACTCTATTATATAGATATATATGCTTTTATACATCTTTTGAACCATTTTAGGAGTGAATATAGGAAAATAAATAAAAGTACAAAGTCATAACACTTCATAGTAGTTCAGAAACTGCATCGTTGCTGCCGGTTGCTAAGGAAAATGCTTTGCCTAGCAACCGTTGCTATGCAATACAGAAATCTCGGTGGCTCCTACTCTGAAATTGTAAAGTAGGTCCTTGTGAACATTTCCGGGAAGTTTCATGCTTGTATCACCTTGTGAGCAATTCTTGCACCCATTTCCTTGACTGACCTCTGCCTTGGAAGAAGTGCGAAGCTGAGAACATTTGTATGCATACTATGCTCGAGAGTGTGAACTTTGGCAATGGGTCGTTTGATACGGTTGACAAATTTTGCTACTTGAGAGATATATACCATCTTTCACGGTGGTGGGGCCGAGGCCGCCACTATCGCCAGAATTAGATGTGTGGGGCCAAACTGCATGATAGGATATCCTGGGAAGAGCTAAGGAGATGATTAGTATCAAGTGCATTAGTGATGAGATGCGTACAAGCAGGCTTGGATGGTTTGGGCATATGGAGAGGATGGATGAACTAAGTTGGATGAAAAACATGCAAGTCCGTGAATATGGAGGGAGCTGCACCTAAAGGTAGTCCAAGAAAGACACGGGTTCAGATAAGTCTGATCTTGAATTAAAAAAAATTACAAGTGTGGCATCTCTGAACAGTGTTTCCTGGAGCACTGCCATTACGCTGTGAGACTGGAACCGCACTTCAAGTGCAGAGCACTCAGTCTTTGTATTTATGTATGTATGAATGTATTTACACACACACAGGGTATAAGTGCTATATATCCCCATTTTGAAAATAACATGTGTGAACCTCAACTTCTAAAGGGGTAAGTTCAAGAATTGTTATTGACTATGGTGCATGAATCAAATATTGTGTGTTTTCCAGTAACTTTCACTGTGATGTGTAACGTATTGACACTATCTGTAGGTAGCCGAACGTACTTAGTCACTTTGAAATGGGAGTGCTGACTCTGTTGTCTGTGGTTCTATCCCACACACCGGCAGGGGAGTTTTCTCTAAAAAAACTTTCCCTGGCTGTGAAGGCTAGGTCTGAACGGACCAGTCTCAAGGGACCCACAAAGTCTCCTGCCCACGTCCTACTCCCTCAAGGGTATGCAGGCTCGCTCTTTAGCAGTCAGGATCAGTCTGTTGATCCCTTATGGTAAGATCTAGGTTAAGTCTGTATATTGCCAGCCTCACTGGCTGCCGGCTCGAAATATACCGATAATATACATTATCATTATTATTATTATTTTTTTGATTTGTATTAAGTTACACACACAATCAGTCAACCAGATATTATATGAAGCCAAGAACGAAAGACAGTATCAGTATTACATAGTGAAGTAAGTTTGTTTCAAACTATATAAATAGTTATAATATTAAAATCTAAGTTTGGTGTTTACAATACTATTCTCATCGATCTTAATCCACTGAGCCCCAGCGACGCACTGTTTGCGTCCAAAATGTTTGTAGCGCTAAACCCCAGCGTCACATAAGGTGCGTGCTGGTTAATTACTCTGGGGCTATGGCACCTAGAGAGCTCAGATTTGTATGAGAACTGTGTAAGTATCCCACACAACAACTCCGATGGTTGAAAACTCTCAAAGTCCAACCGCATGCGTGTGAGCGCGCAAAAACCTGTTTTTGCCTACCCAATTCCCCTCTTGTAATTCCGACTTTCGGGCGCACCGTACAACCCCTTAATGACCTAGGGGATCGGTTTTTTGTGGGTTTTCCTTCATTCCTAACCCATTCCTGGTGTTTCTGGATTTTTTTTTTTCACAACCTGCCGGTCCTGGGTGGTACATTTATTATTAACTAGCTGGGGCTCAGTGGGTTAACACCAATAATACTCCAAATGTATAACCTGATAACCCCAATACGTCTTTGCTCATCCCCCTCGAAATACCGGTCTGGTGGAAATATTTCTAGAGCATAATGTGTTTAATATACTGTGAATATTAATTAATTATAAGGGTAGTTGTAATGGTGCTTCTCAAAGAGTGCCCATTTATTCTGTGTGTAAATACGAATATGTCTCTGTGTATGAGTATATGTGTGTGTAAGTGTTATGTGTGCTTATACATTTGGTTTGTACATATGATCTGTGTATGAGTGAGGAAAGCATGCACTTTATGTGTGTGTGTGTGTGTTTATCTTCCTTTGTGCCTGCCTGTCTCAACCTTATCCGCCCATCTGTTTGTATTATACTGTATTATGTGAGTATGAGAGAAGGTGTCTGCAGCTCTAAGGCAAGGATCGTGTGCAGGCAGGCGTGTATATGTGCATGTAAGGCTGGCTTGGTATGCACATGAAGTAAAAACGGTATTGTGGTCTATAACCCTTAGTGTCTAGATAAGATGGATAGGCTGAAGAGAAGAGACGATAAATATGTAAACATAACACACAGAGAGAGAGAGAGAGAGAGAGAAAGACGAGGTATATGTGATAAGGTCAAACAGATAGGAGACATTATATGAAGAGATATAGGGATCAAGCATATACACGAACGAATAAAAGACATACGAGTGAATGTAAGAACATGAGGACAAAACATATGGGTCGTGAAAAAAAAAATAATAATAAGCATGTTTAGACAGTAATGCAATCAATGAATACTAACATTACACTGAGATATATTTCATGTAAGAAAGAGTGAACACAAATATGAACATGTTTTTGAAGAACAAGGATAACATTACGGGAACTGAAGATCACAGAATGGCCAACAAATAAAGAGCAAATGGTTTAGCAGTTGCATCCTGAAATACCAAACAAAATATAGGAGGTGTAGATTGTTGTGCGAGTTGTGAAAAGTAAATAATCATGCAGAGGTAGTATGCGGAAAAAGGAAAGTAGGAGGCAGAGGTATCAGGAAGGGAAGCGAGTGGTGGAATGATACGGTGAGAAAGGCAGTTGAGGAGAAGAGACAGTGATTTGAGAGGGTTTTACAGGATGGTAGGGTTGAGGTATGGGAGAGGTAAAAGGAGAGAGGCAAAACGGAAAATTAGAGAAGCGAAAAAAGATGCAAACGAAAGGTGGGGTCAAAGGCTGAGTGAGAATTTTGAAGAACGAAAGAAGATGTTCTGGAAGGAGGTAAATAAAGTATGAAAAGGAGGACAAAAGAGGGAAGAGTCAGTGAAAGATGAAAATGGAGAATTACTAGTGGAACCAGTTGAAGTGAGGAAAAGATATGCCGAGTATTTTTAATCTTTGTTAAATACAAGAGATGGAAGAGAAGCAGTGATTGCAGCAGAGGTGGATGGAGATAGGTTACCCAGGCCACCCAGGTGGCAGGGAATGAATGAAAGGATTGAGGAAAATGAGGTGAAAGAAGCAGTGAAACAAATGAGAGCGGGAAAAGCAGAAGGTTTGGATGGTATTGCTGTGGAGTGTATAAAGAAGGGTGGAGATGTGATAATAGATTGGTTGGTGAGACTTTTCAATGTGTGCTTTGCTGTGTCAATGGTACCAATAGACTGGAAGAGTGCATGTATTGTGCCGTTGTACAAGGGGAAGGGAGATCGGCAGGAGTGTTCAAGTTATAGAGGTATTAGTTTATTGTCAGTGGTTGGAAAGCTGTATGGCAGGGTGTTGATAGAGAGGATAATAAAGTGTACGGAAGTTGCAATAGGAGAAGAACAGTGCGGTTTTAGGAGGGGAAGAGGGTGCGTGGATCAGATGTTTGCAGTAAGACAGTTATGCGAGAAGTATTTAGAGAAGCATAAGGAGATATTTTGGGCTTTTATGGACTTGGAAAAAGTGTATGATCGTGTGGACCGTGAAGCAATGTGGAAGGTGTTAAGGATTTATGAAATAGGCGGAATTTTTTTAGAAGCAGTTGTTACGACCGGGGCTACGAATAAAACAAGGGCACTTAATGCTTGGACTAGTAATAGGGCACTATGCAACAACGGTACGCTAGATCCAAACCCTTGAACTTATATGCCGGCGAACAAAACACCTATACCCTCCATAGTTAATCGGCGATAACGGGGTATCCTTAGCTGGGCATAAATGTACTCTACTTCAGGCTAACCCACACTGGTATAGCCTGATAACACACAGGATGCAAGTTACGTTAAAATGCATAAACAAGAATCTATGGGAAGATCAATTAAATCACTGCAAGATTTAATACAATCAAAAAAATGCTTCAATACAGTTACTCTAAACAACAATAAACTCTTCACTCCTATCTGAAAGAAAGTGAAGTATAGTCCTACAGCATAGACCTGGAAACTTCTGAAGAATGTCTGATGCTCATAAGATGCTCGTATCTTAAACTATATAAAGGCAGGAGGCAGGACACCACACGTGTAAATGGAATACACTAAAAGATAGGACATATAATGTTAACTGACACGAGAATACTATAAATGCGCAACAGTAGTAATGCTCGACACTAAAAGAAGTACTTCCTTATCAACGAAACAGTCTACTATGGTTGTGCAACTCAACAATAACCCAGACTAATAAATGCTTGTGAATAATAATGCATACATATCAAAAGAGCTTAGGTCCTAATTAGTGTCTGCTAGGCGAATAAAGTCTAGATGGGATATCAAGGTTAGGAAACTGTGGCTGAGCAAGACAGGCTCATAGCCTAGCGTTGTCCTTAAGGCGGTATGATTAAAGTTACGTTAATGACGGGGATGCTCTCTTGGTAGATCCAGATCTCAAGTATCTGGTTCTACCCTGGCGATCCCTCTAAAGTCAAGCAAAGAGGCAGCACTGTGTTATAATGTAGTAGGCTAATGCCCTCTTACAACACGATGCTGCACTCACAAAAGACACAACCAAAAGGACGACCTAGGCTACCACAGAAACCGTCGAAGTCGTGTAGGTATAAGCAAACCGTACACACATCGGTGACAACGACAACAGAAACCTCATCCCAGTCTAGCATTAAATAACCGAGCAGAGCACTACTGATAATGATGGAGACACACACAAAGAGTCATCCAACCTCCATAGACTAAGAACCCTTATAGCCTATTCTAATACATTTAATACATGTAAATATATCTGAGAGCGACGCACACAATACGATGGGCCGATATGAAATCGTGTACAGAACCCAAAGGGAGTGCTGTGACGTTAAAAGATTAGAGGAATGAAAGAAAAGAAGTTGAGTGAGAGAGACAGTATCAGAATGGTGGGGATATGGGGGACAGTTGTAAAAAGGGTGTTAGTCGTGCGCGTCCCTAGCCTGCTCTGAGGAAGGACGCTCCTGGGGACCCCCGCGAACACAGGAGCCCACAAAGACGCGGTGGTCGGCCAATCACAGGCCGAGACGTCACAAGGCAGCAGGTGTCATGTGACACAGCAAATCACACCAGCCAATCAAGGGGCGTGAGAAAGCACGCGCGCGGGCCTCCGAGCGAGGGAAGCAGCACATGTATACGCACGCACACACTACCACCTCACTGCCTATATTGTTCTCTCTCCTTAACAATATACAATGCATGTTATATTCTATTAATGATATAAAGCACTTCCCGTTGTCACAGACGAAAATAAAGACCACCACTGGACTGTCTGTGACAATACGATTGCTAGGAAAGAAAGAACAACATTTTCTGATAACTGTAGCCCATTTCAAGGTCCCTGGCGAGCGCTAGTGGCTACCGGGAGGCGATTCTGCCAACGCTATCAGGCGTCACACAGTTAAGAGTTTTTATGAAGGGAACAGAGCATGTGTGAGAGTAGGAAATGGTGAGTTGAGTGAATGGTTTGAGGTAAAGGTAGGTTTGCGACAGGGTTGTGTAATGTCACCATGGCGGTTTAATATGTTAATGGATGGTGTGGTGAGGGAGGTGAAAAGGAGAACTATGGGAAGAGGATTGGGTTTAGTAGGAAAGAATGGTAGAGATTGGGAGTTGAATCAGTTGCTGTTCGCTGATGACACAGCATTGGTGGCGATTTCTGATGAGAAACTGCAGCGGGTAGTCAAAGAGTTTGGTGTGGTTTGTGGAAGGAGGAAACTGAAGGTGAACGTCAATAAACGTAAAGTAATGGTGTGTAATAGGGGAGAGCATAGGGTGAATCTAGATGTGAGGCTGGATGGGGAAATATTGGAACAAGTAGAGTGTTTTAAATATCTAGGAGGAACGATAAGCAGGAGTGGAGGTATGGAAGTGGAGGTAAAACAGAGAGTGTGTGAAGGAAGGAAGGTTTTCGGAGCAATGGGAAGTATGTGGAAGACGAAATCTCGGAGTGAAAGTAAAAAGTGCACTGTATCAAGGAATTGTTGTGCTAACAGTGATGTATGGGGCTGAGACATGGGCTCTGAAGAAAAAGGAGAAAAGAGGGCTGGATGTGATGGAGATGAGCTGCTTGAGGAGTATGTGTGGAGTTACTCGTAGAGACAGATTGAGGAATGAAGAGATACGTAGGAGAGTGGGGCAGCAGGAACATTTGTCAGCCAGAGTGGACAGAAGGGTGCTGAGCTGGTATGGTCATGTTGAACGAATGGGAGATGAAAGGCTTACAAAGAGAATATGTGAGTCAGGTACAAAGGGAGATAGAAGGGCAGGAAGACTCCCTTGAGATGGAGAGACTGTGTAAGAAAGGCTTTGGATGATAGAGGAATGACTATAGATCAGGCAGGGGAAGTGGTGGTGGACAGGAGTGAATGGAGAATGCTTGTGAATAGTTGAGTGAACACGTGGTCATTTGGAGTAAGGGGTCGGGCGCAAGTTGGACTAGATAATAGTCCATCAGGCGCCTGGCCCGGGAAGACGATTAATATGAAGGGTGCGCCTGGAAGTATGGTGGGAGGGCTTTTGGCTTTGGCTCCGCTGCATGTCTGCCTGCCGAGATCGGAACCTCTCCGGGGGGTCGGGGGAGTGCTGGAGCGACCTTGGTGACCCGGGTCTCTGGGTCTTCTCCTGGGTGACCTGGATGTGTGTGAGTTTGTGCTTTTTATCTGTGTTTATTTGTTGTTTTATGTTGTTTTTGTGTTTTCCCTGTTCTTGCTCTGTCTTGAGTTGGCTACCCCCAAAATGGGGATTGGGCCTGAGCATATAGATAGATAGATAGAACTAATCATGAACATACGGTACAAAATAATAAAATAATGTATTATTGATGTTATAAACTGCATACTGAAGCAACGATAACTAATATGAAATAGAACACATTTTAGATGTTGCTCGTAAAAAACATGAGCAATACGAAAAACAAAATAAGTACAAACAAATATATATTGAAATCTGTAACCTGAAGCACCGATTGAAAATAAGAATATAACACAATACATACAATATATAAACAAAATATATTAATATAATATTGAAACTAATGTCGTGAACACCCTGCACATTATGAGCAAGGAATAACGAAATATTATACATGATATTCAATATTATATCCTAACATTGGTATCGCAAATATACATCAGCCTATATTCAAAAATATATTTAAACCAATGTCGCAAAAAACCGTCAAATTATGAACAAGGAATACATTGTATATAATGCTACTGAAATAGTTATCCCAAAACGCCGATCTCAATACGATTCACAGACTAGAAACACGATATTATGCCAAAGTGTGTGTCCAGTAAACCCAACTGCCAGAAATGCGAGAGAGCTTGTGTATCTCAGTTATCAGAATTCAATCCTCAGCCAATGATTTGTGTATATTGGAGTGGTTAAGGTTCGGTCACTGGAATGGGTACAGTTGCTTACAATAAATTATAGCTCTATTTATATATATATATATATATATATATTTGTTTTTCTTTTCATGTAAACCTGATCATAAAGATTGATTATTGCGTATAATTTGTTTTTCATTATATGATAGGTATTAAGTTTGGTAGCATTCAAGGAGACTACATCGGACTCTTCTTCTTCTTCTTCTTACCTCTGACCGGGTATAAGCTATCCTAGTGTTTACTAGCTTATACCCCTTTGAAAGGACATTAACCTAACCTAACAACCTTACCTAACCTATCCTAGTATTATGGGTGGGGCTGCCGCCCCCGTACCCCCGCTATTTGACATCTTTGACAGATTTTTGGTGTATTTTTCTGTGAAAAGGGTATTTTTTCAATTTGTCAATAACGAAAATCCTCCATGCGGACTATATGAAGAAAAATATAGCGAATCTGTTGGTGCCTATTTTCCCTAATAAATTGTTTCTAATAAGGCGGATGTAGTGTCCTTGAAGATTATCTTAAGTTTTTGTTATGTATAAAGAAGTACATTATTAAAATTAACCTTACCTACACATATACTTGCATAGCATAAACCATTAGAAGTCCAAGATATATTATGAGCTTATTGTATACACCCTCACACACACAATGGAAACACACATCTATTCAAAGAAGAACATATAACACGAACATATGTAAATACGGCAGAAAATGGAGGTGCAGCATAACAAGGGAAGGGCCAACTAGCGTAAACAGGAAAGGGGACCCCACAGGCTCATTTTACAGCGCCCTACCATTCAGGCCAACGGTTGGATGTGGCCAGTTTTTTGTGACAGGGCCAGATTAGGTCACGGCTCCGAGGGCTAGGGGAGAGAAGAGTGTGTGTGTGTGTGAAAGAGAGTGAGTGTTTGTGTGGGTGTTGGTGGTGGTGGTGGGGGGGGGTTCTGAGAGTGAGGGTCCGAGTCTAGGTGGTGAGACAGTGAAGCACTGGAGCGAAGCAGCTTCAGAGATGTGGCTGCTTCGAGTTGTGGGTGGGCAACTGTGCATCTTGCGAAGGCAAGATATCGCGGGCTGGTTGTATCACAAAGTGGTTCACATGTCTCCCTCCCTAGATTAGAAAGAGACCTCACGGGCTTCGCCGTTCAATGTACGGTTGAATGTACAGGCTTTCAGCCTATGCCGAAGAGGGAGTAGTTGGAATATAGAAGAAAACAAAATTGAGTGTAAGAAGATTAGGAGTAACAAAGAGAAATGTAGTTTTCCACTCTCAGTTTATGTGGAGTTTATACGGTGTTTTCCCAAAGGATTTTTGGCGATTACATTTGGAACGTAAGCATGCCTACTAATATTATACAGTAGTGGAGGTTAAGGGAGGATGGGCGGATTATTTTTGTTTAGTTATGTATATTTTTATACTTTTTTTAGTTTCTTCCCTAGGCCTCCCATCAAGCTTAAAAATACATCCGCCCAAGACCCCCCTTCAAGATAAATTTGTAATTGTTCGATAGACAAATGTCCGGTTCTTTATAAATTACAGGCTCGCTATCGCTTGCCAGGAAAAAAACGACACCTAAAGGTCTTAGAATCGCCAAAGTAATGGGCCGAACGTCTTATAATCTGAAAACTAACGGAGCTACGCATGAGGAAGAATGGGGGACCAGAATGATTGCCACTCTAGGTGTAAAGTAATAGGTACGGCTATAATGATTGCCACTCTAGGTGTAAAGTAATAGGTACGGCTATAATGATTGCCACTCTAGGTGTAAAGTAATAGGTACGGCTATAATGATTGCCACTCTAGGTGTAAAGTAATAGGTACGGCTATAATGATTGCCACTCTAGGTGTAAAGTAATAGGTACGGCTATAATGATTGCCACTCTAGGTGTAAAGTAATAGGTACGGCTATAATGATTGCCACTCTAGGTGTAAAGTAATAGGTACGGCTATAATGATTGCCACTCTAGGTGTAAAGTAATAGGTAAGGCTATAATGATTGCCACTCTAGGTGTAAAGTAATAGGTACGGCTATAATGATTGCCACTCTAGGTGTAAAGTAATAGGTACGGCTATAATGATTGCCACTCTAGGTGTAAAGTAATAGGTACGGCTATAATGATTGCCACTCTAGGTGTAAAGTAATAGGTACGGCTATAATGATTGCCACTCTAGGTGTAAAGTAATAGGTACGGCTATAATGATTGCCACTCTAGGTGTAAAGTAATAGGTACGGCTATAATGATTGCCACTCTAGGTGTAAAGTAATAGGTACGGCTATAATGATTGCCACTCTAGGTGTAAAGTAATAGGTACGGCTATAATGATTGCCACTCTAGGTGTAAAGTAATAGGTACGGCTATAATGATTGCCACTCTAGGTGTAAAGTAATAGGTACGGCTATATGATTGCCACTCTAGGTGTAAAGTAATAGGTACGGCTATAATGATTGCCACTCTAGGTGTAAAGTAATAGGTACGGCTATAATGATTGCCACTCTAGGTGTAAAGTAATAGGTACGGCTATAATGATTGCCACTCTAGGTGTAAAGTAATAGGTACGGCTATAATGATTGCCACTCTAGGTGTAAAGTAATAGGTACGGCTATAATGATTGCCACTCTAGGTGTAAGGTAATAGGTACGGCTATAATGATTGCCACTCTAGGTGTAAAGTAATAGGTACGGCTATAATGATTGCCACTCTAGGTGTAAAGTAATAGGTACGGCTATAATGATTGCCACTCTAGGTGTAAAGTAATAGGTACGGCTATAATGATTGCCACTCTAGGTGTAAAGTAATAGGTACGGCTATAATGATTGCCACTCTAGGTGTAAAGTAATAGGTACGGCTATAATGATTGCCACTCTAGGTGTAAAGTAATAGGTACGGCTATAATGATTGCCACTCTAGGTGTAAAGTAATAGGTACGGCTATAATGATTGCCACTCTAGGTGTAAAGTAATAGGTACGGCTATAATGATTGCCACTCTAGGTGTAAAGTAATAGGTACGGCTATAATGATTGCCACTCTAGGTGTAAAGTAATAGGTACGGCTATAATGATTGCCACTCTAGGTGTAAAGTAATAGGTACGGCTATAATGATTGCCACTCTAGGTGTAAAGTAATAGGTACGGCTATAATGATTGCCACTCTAGGTGTAAAGTAATAGGTACGGCTATAATGATTGCCACTCTAGGTGTAAAGTAATAGGTACGGCTATAATGATTGCCACTCTAGGTGTAAAGTAATAGGTACGGCTATAATGATTGCCACTCTAGGTGTAAAGTAATAGGTACGGCTATAATGATTGCCACTCTAGGTGTAAAGTAATAGGTACGGCTATAATGATTGCCACTCTAGGTGTAAAGTAATAGGTACGGCTATAATGATTGCCACTCTAGGTGTAAAGTAATAGGTACGGCTATAATGATTGCCACTCTAGGTGTAAAGTAATAGGTACGGCTATAATGATTGCCACTCTAGGTGTAAAGTAATAGGTACGGCTATAATGATTGCCACTCTAGGTGTAAAGTAATAGGTACGGCTATAATGATTGCCACTCTAGGTGTAAAGTAATAGGTACGGCTATAATGATTGCCACTCTAGGTGTAAAGTAATAGGTACGGCTATAATGATTGCCACTCTAGGTGTAAAGTAATAGGTACGGCTATAATGATTGCCACTCTAGGTGTAAAGTAATAGGTACGGCTATAATGATTGCCACTCTAGGTGTAAAGTAATAGGTACGGCTATAATGATTGCCACTCTAGGTGTAAAGTAATAGGTACGGCTATAATGATTGCCACTCTAGGTGTAAAGTAATAGGTACGGCTATAATGATTGCCACTCTAGGTGTAAAGTAATAGGTACGGCTATAATGATTGCCACTCTAGGTGTAAAGTAATAGGTACGGCTATAATGATTGCCACTCTAGGTGTAAAGTAATAGGTACGGCTATAATGATTGCCACTCTAGGTGTAAAGTAATAGGTACGGCTATAATGATTGCCACTCTAGGTGTAAAGTAATAGGTACGGCTATAATGATTGCCACTCTAGGTGTAAAGTAATAGGTACGGCTATAATGATTGCCACTCTAGGTGTAAAGTAATAGGTACGGCTATAATGATTGCCACTCTAGGTGTAAAGTAATAGGTACGGCTATAATGATTGCCACTCTAGGTGTAAAGTAATAGGTACGGCTATAATGATTGCCACTCTAGGTGTAAAGTAATAGGTACGGCTATAATGATTGCCACTCTAGGTGGTAATAGGTACGGCTATAATGATTGCCACTCTAGGTGTAAAGTAATAGGTACGGCTATAATGATTGCCACTCTAGGTGTAAAGTAATAGGTACGGCTATAATGATTGCCACTCTAGGTGTAAAGTAATAGGTACAGCTATAATGATTGCCACTCTAGGTGTAAGGTCACTCATAACAATTCTTGGACCTCACCTATTTCTAATTATGGAAGTATATCTCTTGACATGAATTAATGTTATTAATTTTCTATACGTCAACTACAAAACTATAATATACTATTTAATGAAAGGCAAGTACCATCCAAAATATATTCCAGACAGTTAGTATTGCTTAAAAAAGAATATAAGGCGGTACACGAAATGTTATAAGTGGCTGTACGATTGGGCTCTCCTACATCTTGCCTCTTATGTATCATATTAGTAAACGACCTTATTAGAATATGTACAGAAAATTGTGAATTGGATGGCCTATTACAATGGCTACATATCTTGGTATATGGACGACACGGTTTTGTTGGTAACAAAGAGAGATAGAGTGATTAACCCATTCAGTGCTGTTGTTGTCTTATTTACTTTATTTTGGCTATTATTACACGATTTTATCCAGTGTACAAAAGGCCTTCAACAATTAATAGGCTTCGAACTATCTCACTTAATACTATTTACAACCAGAGATCCTTCTTAAACTGCACAAAATCGTCTAATTATAGGTAGAATAAAATGTTAAAGACGTCGCCGGTACAGGAGGGGTTCAGAACGTTTCTTTGTTACAGTTGTATTGTCGAAAGTACGGAATGGAAGTATACCAGGATAAAACTATTTTGTTGTATTACATAGTAGAGATGGAGATACTGAATCGCTTCATGTCAATGATTTAATAATTGAGCACTGTATTCGCCATGTATATTTGGGATCACCGTTCTCCTGTGAGGAGTTGGTCTCGTCAGTGGTTAATATGCATGCAAAGCTCAAAATGTGGTATGTCCTAAAGTGTGTGCCTGTCCTTGAAATGAACAATGATGTGGGTTTTATTGTGAAGAAGCGAATATTTGACACGTCATTGATGTCGTCAAACCTTTACGGATGTGAGTTTTGGGTGGGTGCGGATCTTAAACCTGTGGTTAAGCTAAATAACTGGTCACTGAAGCACCTGTTATGCGTGAGGAGAACGACATCTAACCAGGTATACTATACAGAGTCAGGTTACCCTCCACTACCAGATTTGGTTAAGTTTAAACCAAGTCAATTCTTCTTTAATAAATCATCTGAAAGATAAAATATGACTGACGACCCATTATCGTTTAAATGTAAGTTTTTAATGAATACTAATACACCAAATGGAAAATATATAAAACACATCATACAAAATCAAATAGTGACTCTTGATAACACCATGGAGAGCATTCGTTCATCAGTTTCACAGCTAGAACCTCCAAAGGTGTGAGACATACAGAGACATTAACCCAGAATGTTCCGTGCACAGTCTCTATAAAGAAAAGCACGCTGTTGATGAGTTTTACAGAATTTGGTGGACCCGTTTCCGAGTGTCGGGCCACTCCCTGGCGGTAGAGACTAGTCGCTGGAACAGGCAGGGTCGGGATCCCCTCCCACATGAGGAACATTTGCGTGTTTGTGATCTCGTTCAAACTAAGAGACTTGTCGCGCATGATTGTCCGCTTTCACAAAATATAATAAATGTATATCAATATAACGCCCTAGATCTAGAACATATTATATTTTCAGACAAATTATCCCAAAATATAATGTGCGAAATAATCCATGATATTCTAAAGCTGTACATATGATTAACAACAAGAATAGCACCAACGTAGATACTTTGCAAATTCCAACTTGAAAACTAAATTTTATGAACTATTATACTGATTTGTTTACAATAACAAATTGATAAATGTGTGTATTATTGTGTTGTACTATACTAATTGATAAATGTGTGTATTATTGTGTTGTACTATAATAATTGATAAATGTGTGTATCATTGTGTTGTACTATACTAATTGATAAATGTGCGTATCATTGTGTTGTACTATACTAATTGATAAATGTGTGTATCATTGTGTTGTACTATACTAATTGATAAATGTGCGTATCATTGTGTTGTACTATACTAATTGATAAATGTGTGTATCATTGTGTTGTACTATACTAATTGATAAATGTGCGTATCATTGTGTTGTACTATACTAATTGTGTAGTTTATGTTAATATTGTAAGCTGTGGTCAATATAAATATTGATCTATCTATCCATGTGTGTGTGAGAGAGAGAGAGAGAGAGAGAGAGAGGGAAGGAGGGGGAGGTGAGGTAGCCATTTTCCGTGTAAAGGGAAGAGTTACATTTTGTATAACTGTCGTGTTGGGGAGGTGTGGTGGAGTGGTCTTGCCACTGGCCTGGTAATCCAAAGGTCCCGGGTTCAAATCCCGATGTATCAATGGGAAGATATTATTGGGATGAAATTTGTGCTTTACCTAGTATCAGTGCATTACCACAAGCCCACCGAAACGTGTTACGAACTGGCACTCGGGTACACAAGGGCTCTCAATCAGGACTCGAATACGGCTCGCTGCCACAACGGAAACACACGATCCCAACCCCTGAGTACTGTCAGCCGAACAAAAAACACCAATACCCTCCAGAGTTCAATCTGCTATAACGGGGTATACAAGAACTCGGTACTAGTGTTCAACAACAGACTAATAAAGAGACAGGAATTATCTAGTCTGGTCAACAATCAAACAATGAAGTAAGAAACAACAACACCAAAGAATAGTGTTGGCCGAAGCCGAAGTAATCCACCCTTGACTATGAACTTAAGAAGTCCTCCACCCTCTACTTCGGATCGGCACTATTACGTTACGATAATTAATAGTCCTTAAGCATCGAGCAAGGAATCTTCTGAAAAAAGTTAGATGCTTCTCGGATGCTCGTAAGAAGTACGTATCGGATTTTGAACAGTAATTCAATAAGCAAAAACACTGGCAATTAAATACTATTAAAAGTTTAAATTGGCATAAGAATAATTAAAAGAATATGCAATAGTAAATGGCAAACATTAAAAAGAAGTACTCCGCAAATGCAACGGCAATAGCCTACTCGGATTGTGCTTGTGGTCCACTAATCACTAAAGTAGCCAAGCTTGCAACACATGAAATCAATAGTGCATAAACAATATCATACATAAGGAAAGCTTCAATACTATTCTGTATCTACTAATCGAGTAAAGTCTAGCTGGGGTACTGTAGGCAAAAGGTAGCAGAGACTGAGCAAAAACGGCTCGTAGCCTAGCGAAGTCCTCACAACTGTTTAAAGTATTACGTTAAAACTAACAAGTGCACTTTGAGAAATCCAGATCCCTTGTATCTGGTTTTCTCCCGGCTCCTTGACAAAGTAAAAACAAACTGTTAATAAAATACAGGGTGGTTAGGCTCTTGCCCTCACGCACTGTAAATTATTAACTCAACACAGTCAGCCGCGAAGACAACCTAGGCTTCACTGAACCGAAACGAGTATGCAGGTTTATCACTTAACCACTGCATCAAACAACAACTCGTAACACAGAAAAGCCTTACCCCAGTCTAGCATTACCTAGACTAGCAGAAAACAGGAATAATAATAATAACACACAGGGAAATGCATATATAAGTGCAACAAACATAAATCAATCCTATTCTAAGTTAACCCTTCCAAAATAGGCTATCTAATAGGCATGTATCTCGTGAGAACTCAAGCGATAATACGTTGGCTGACTAGCTCTGCACCAACGGGACCATGGAAGTTAAAAAGGGTAGGGAAAAGAGGAGATAAGAATGTAAGGTAGTAGAGAAAGTTCACATCAGTCAGAAGAATATATATAGTTAGCAAGGGAAATGAGAAGTCGCTCTGCCTAATGAGTTCTGATGAAAAAATGGCTAGACTTCCCTTTTTATACCCGGCCCTCTAGTGAGCCCAACGTGAACTACTAAGGACCGCCCACTGACAACCATTACGTAATTTCTCTCTCCTCTGGGATAGACAAAGGCTCCCCTAGCACTGAGGGGGGGGGGGGGGGGAGTGCTAGTGAGTTAGGCCCACCTCCCGCCTGGCGCACCCACTGACCCCCAACCGTGGCTGCCTCCCTCCCCTCCACCACAAACAAGTTCCACACACAATACTTTTAACTAATGATATAAAATAGAACTCGTTGACTCAGATGAAAACAAAATACATATTCATAATACTTATAGTACAACGGCTCACATGAACTAAGTTAGGAAACTCTACATAGACTACAGCCAAAGTTCCTGCCCTGACGATCCTAGCGAGAGTGGGGCATGACTAGGCGTTCTGTACAGCATGCTCACACTGGACATGCGTCACACTTCCCCCCAAGATTTTACTTGCTCAACCCTGAGCTAAAATCTGACAAACACAGAACCCCATGAAGCCCCTCACACCCAGCGTCCGCATGGCACTAAAACAAAGCGGAGTTTATCACCAAAACACATCTTATTATTAAAAAAAAAAACACATTTTATAACTCCTCCCAACAATAGCAAAAAGACACAATATCATGCTCCCAGAGCGAGCTTACAGCAGCTCAGCCGTTTGATAGTTCGTGGACTACTCAAACTCTATAGGCTATGACAAACTTATACGATTACCTATATCAAAAGAAAGAGTTTTTATATGATTTTTATATTTTAATATGTTTTTTCCGGCTGCACTATAGGGGCAAGCCTAGGTTTTTCTTCTATACCAAACGCTCAACTCCTGCTTTACGACCCAATACGCTGGGCTACAACCGCGAGCCAACAAGCACCAAGCGCAAAACACTATCCAAACTAAAGCAGGAGGCTACCCGTGTGTCAATCTACCCAGGATCATATACCCTTGAACGACCATCTGCAACCACGTTGTCACAACCGGCAATATGGCGTATGTCCAGGTTATATACCAATAACCTTAGTGACCACCTGGTCAGCCTCATATTCCGATTGTGAAACTGGTCCAAGAACTTGAGAGGGTGATGATCTGGGTAAACTACAACGACCGGAGCATAGGCTGGAACATAGACCTCGAAATGCCCCAGCGCAAGCACAACCGCCAGCAGCTCCTCCTCGACAACAGAGCAGCTCCCCTGGGCCGAATTGTACTTCTCCGAGCAGAAACTAACAGGATGCTCCAGCCCATCATCGTCCTTTTCCACAAGGACGGCACCAGCCCCCACACCACTAGCCTCCGTTGCTAGTTGGAAAGGTAGGCTAAAGTCAGGGGCCCTGAGGATCGGGTGAGTGCACAACAGGTGTTTTACTTCCCTAAACACCTTCTCACACTCAGGCGCCCATTTGAACTTCTTATCCTTCCAGTTATCCTCCACCTGAGCTTGACTGTCCCATTCTCCTTCTCCACCTTGACTGCTAAACGTCATCACAGGCACAGTGAGAGGCTCAGGGGGGTGCCTCCCATACTCCTTCATGGGATTAACATGACATAACTGATTGCGCTTCCGTCTGTCTGGAGTGGCTACCAAGTAATCCAGGTCCGATAGCTCCTCCACCACCCTATAAGGACCAGTGTACTTCGCGGATAAGGGGTGACCTACAAGGGGCAGTAGAATCAACATCTCCTGACCCACATGAAACTCCCTGAGTTCAACCTTGAGGTCGTACCTGTCCTTCCTAAGGGCCTGAGAGCTAGTCAAATTATGGCCAGCCAACTCCAGACTGCGCAACATCCGTTCTCGACTGTTGAGGACACACTTGAGCATAGAACAAGGTTTTTTTGTGCCCTCCCATACTTCTTCAACCATATGGAGAGGCCCTCTGACACGGTGTCCAAAGACGAGCTCATTAGGGCTGAATCCCAAACTCTCCCCAGGTACCTCCCACACAGCAAACAAAACACATGGCAGGCCAAGATCCCAATCCCTCCCACTCTCAAAGCAACAACAACGAAGCACAGATTTCAAGGCTGAGTGCCATCGCTCTAACACACCCTGGCTCTCCGGATGATACGCAGATGACACAACCCCAACAATCCCATGCTGCGGCATTGCTTGAACAAAGAGCCTAGAAGTGAAGTTGGGTCCCTGGACTGACTGAATCCCCTGCGGGTAACCATACCGGGAAAAATACACTAGCAAGCTTCGGACCACCGTCTTCGCCGACCCATTTCTCATAGGGTACGCGTCAGGGTACCTTGTTGCCACATCTCCCGACTGTGCATCACTGTCCTCCTTCAACTCTTTCGTATTTTAAGCCCATCCTCTGCCTTTTCCACAACAGTTACTGGGTCTTCTTCAGACTCGATATTTGGTCCTAATACTGAGTCCCCGAGAAGGGCCGTTGATACTAAACTCTCAACCGCATCAACTTCCAACTCCTTCTCGGTACCCTTCCTCCACTGATCTAAAGATTGTTGACCAGAATGTGACTCCCTGGATGCAGGATCTCCGGTGACAACACACGCCATAGGCTGCCCCGGACACTTCTCAACCCACTCCTGCTCCTCCCTACTCACATCGGCTGGCTTCTCGGCAACGACCAAGGGTGGAGCCTCAGAAGTAGGTCCCGCAAAGTCGTTGCCGAGAAGGAGGTCGACGCCCCCAACAGGTAACTTCTCCACAATTCCTACATCCAGGTCCCGAGTCACACTATCAACTTCCACCTTCATTCTTACAAGCGGGTATGACCTTGTCGCATTAACTCCCTGAACCACAACCACCCGCGCCGTATTGACAGGTTTACCAGTGAAATTTCTCAACAGTGTTTGCGATGCCCCAGTGTCACGCAAAATTCTCACCTCATGTCTTCTACCCCCCACTCCACACAACCGAGTCCCCTGTGGTCACTAAAGGCATCACGGACAGGGAATAAGCCTTCCGGATCCTTCTGCACTGGCAGTGTATTTACCTCGGAAGAAATGTCTCTAACAAACTCCGATGTCCTCTTGAACACTCCAATGCCGTGAGCAAAAGACACGGCTGCCGGAGGAGGTCGACTAGGGCACTCATTTGCCTTATGACCCTCCTGGTGGCAACTAAAACACATAAATTTCGGTTTCGGCTTATACTGTGATGTAAAAGGCCCCTGACTTTTCACATACAGTGTGGTGTAAGGTTTGGATTCAGTTTTAGTTTCATGGCTCTACTGTTTAAATGTGTCATTGTTACGGGGAGGGGGAGGATAACGGTCCTTAGCACTTACATCGTACTTCTGTGAGGACCCGCAACCCCGAATCAACGACAGCCGTCGATCAGCCATTTCTGCTGCTTCGACTAGAGTTCTTGGGTTTTTCTCCTTTAAGTTCAAAGTTAGATCACCGCCCGTGCTCTTAAAGAACTGCTCCAACATCATCAACTGCTTAAGTCCATCAAATGTTGTTACCTTCTCAGATCGGAGCCAGTTCCCCATAGCATCGGACAAGTCCCGGGCGTGTTCCAAAAAGGTGCTATATCTTCCCTTAGTTACACCCCGGAACTTCAAACGGTACGTTTCTGGTTGCAACTCGTATGCCCGTAGGACAGCTCTCTTCAATTCTGGGTAGTCAATGCAAGACTCTAAAGGCAGTGCATCATAAGCCTTCAGACCCTTACCCGTAAGTCTTGAGGAGACTAGAGCTGCCCACTTCTCTTCAGGCCAATTATGCTCCCTACACTTCTTCTCAAAACGATTAAAAAATTCTGTGACTTCAGTTTCACTAAATACCGGCACCAATTTGACTAATTGGGCCAAGGACTGTTCTCTTACTTGGCCCTCACGGCCCATCCGAGTCCCTGTCGACTCTGCACGAGTCTTATCTAAATCTAATTTAGCACAATATTTCTCCGAGTCGTACCTAAGCTCAGCCTCATGCCTCCTAACCTCAATCTCATGCCTCCTCATCTCATCCTCCTGGTCTCCTTCTCCTGCTTCCTAGCCTCAATCTTAGCAAGCTCAAGTCTAAATACCATATCTGGAGACAGGCAGGAAGAGGGAGCTGCCACTACTGAAGGAGGGGGGGCAAAAACTGGGGAACCACCATGTGCACCACCCGAGGGCACTCCAATCTGCCAATTCTCATCCCTCTGTGGGAGAGTGCTAACCTCCGGTAACTGAGTGGACGGCACTGTGGGAGTCGAGTGAGAGGGGATCTGGGGAGGAACCCCCCCAAACGCCCTCTCCTCCGAAACCCCATGTCGCCCACGCAACACCCAGGAAATCAGCTCCCCCTTGGACATCCCTACTACATTGGAAATGCCCAAAACCTTGGCTATCAGGTGCAAGCCACAAACATCCACCCCAGTCAGCCTCTCCTCCGTCACGTGGTACCGCTTACTCACAAAAACTCTAGCATCCTCCTCACTGGTTACTAACGGCACACCTTCAAATGACATCTCTCGCTCATCGTCAGTGCTAATGCACGACATACTGAAGTCCACAAAAAAAATCTCGAGACAAAAGTGTTAAACTTCCTATGCAAGCACTAATTACTAAATTAACTGGAGTCTCTTAAATGCTTTACTAATTGCCATACAAAAAAAAATATTCTTCAATATGCACGCTAAAATACAAACAAACAAATGTTGTACAACTCTGCAAAAATTTATACTGTTCACAAAATCCTAAGCAAGGTCGCCATTTGTTACGAACTGGCACTCGGGTACACAAGGGCTCTCAATCAGGACTCGAATACGGCTCGCTGCCACAACGGAAACACACGATCCCAACCCCTGAGTACTGCCAGCCGAACAAAAAACACCAATACCCTCCAGAGTTCAATCTGCTATAACGGGGTATACAAGAACTCGGTACTAGTGTTCAACAACAGACTAATAAAGAGACAGGAATTATCTAGTCTGGTCAACAATCAAACAATGAGTAAGAAACAACAACACCAAAGAATAGTGTTGGCCGAAGCCGAAGTAATCCACCCTTGACTAAGAACTTAAGAAGTCCTCCACCCTCTACTTCGGATCGGCACTATTACGTTACGTTAATTAATAGTCCTTAAGCATCGAGCAAGGAATCTTCTGAAAAAAGTTAGATGCTTCTCGGATGCTCGTAAGAAGTACGTATCAGATTTTGAACAGTAATTCAATAAGCAAAAACACTGGCAATTAAATACTATTAAAGGTTTAAATTGGCATAAGAATAATTAAAAGAATATGCAATAATAATAAATGGCAAACATTAAAAAGAAGTACTCCGCAAATGCAACGGCAATAGCCTACTCGGATTGTGCTCGTGGGCCACTAATCACTAAAGTAGCCAAGCTTGCAACACATGAAATCAATAGTGCATAAACAATATCATACATAAGGAAAGCTTCAATACTATTCTGTATCTACTAATCGAGTAAAGTCTAGCTGGGGTACTGTAGGCAAAAGGTAGCAGTGACTGAGCAAAAACGGCTCGTAGCCTAGCGAAGTCCTCACAACTGTTTAAAGTATTACGTTAAAACTAACAAGTGCACTTTGAGAAATCCAGATCCCTTGTATCTGGTTTTCTCCCGGCTCCTTGACAAAGTAAAAACAAACTGTTAATAAAATACAGGGTGGTTAGGCTCTTGCCCTCACGCACTGTAAATTATTAACTCAACACAGTCAGCCGCGAAGACAACCTAGGCTTCACTGAACCGAAACGAGTATGCAGGTTTATCACTTAACCACTGCATCAAACAACAACTCGTAACACAGAAAAGCCTTACCCCAGTCTAGCATTACCTAGACTAGCAGAAAACAGGAATAATAATAATAACACACAGGGAAATGCATATACAAGTGCAACAAACATAAATCAATCCTATTCTAAGTTAACCCTTTCAAAATAGGCTATCTAATAGGCATGTATCTCGTGAGAACTCAAGCGATAATACGTTGGCTGACTAGCTCTGCACCAACGGGACCATGGAAGTTAAAAAGGGTAGGGAAAAGAGGAGATAAGAATGTAAGGTAGTAGAGAAAGTTCACATCAGTCAGAAGAATATATATAGTTAGCAAGGGAAATGAGAAGTCGCTCTGCCTAATGAGTTCTGATGAAAAAATGGCTAGACTTCCCTTTTTATACCCGGCCCTCTAGTGAGCCCAACGTGAACTACTAAGGACCGCCCACTGACAACCATTACGTAATTTCTCTTTCTCCTCTGGGATAGACAAAGGCTCCCCTAGCACTGAGGGGGGGGGGGGGGGGTGCTAGTGAGTTAGGCCCACCTCCCGCCTGGTGCACCCACTGACCCCCAACCGTGGCTGCCTCCCTCCCCACCACCACAAACAAGTTCCACACACAATACTTTTAACTAATGATATAAAATAGAACTCGTTGACTCAGATGAAAACAAAATACATATTCATAATACTTATAGTACAACGGCTCACATGAACTAAGTTAGAAAACTCTACATAGACTACAGCCAAAGTTCCTGCCCTGACGATCCTAGCGAGAGTGGGGCATGACTAGGCGTTCTGTACAGCATGCTCACACTGGACATGCGTCACAAACGTCAAATAAAATACCCTCATTGTTCCCTGATTAAATAGCACTGTATGAACATTCCCATATTCAAAATATGCTATAGGGGTGCAATGCCTGGTGAGTTATCTGCTCAACAGGTGGCGTTGTGTGTGTGTAAGTGTGAGAGTCCGAGTGTAGAGGGTGAGACAGTGAAGCACGGGAACGAGGTGGCTTCAGAGATGGGGTCGTTTCGGGCCATGAGTGAGCACCGTGCCTCATGTAAAGGCAAGATGGCAGGTGCTCGTTGTACTCTACGTGCTTCACATGTCTCACTCCCTAGACTGGAACAAGACCTCACGGGCTTCACTGTTCATTGTAAAGGGGTGAAAGTTAAGGCTCTCAGCCTATGCCCGAGAGGAAGTAAGTTGGAATATATAAAAAAAAAAAAAAAAAATGGTTATAGCGTGTAAGTTTTGTATGTGTTGTCCTGAGTTTGAATCCCAGAAGGATCACACGCTCTCAATAATTTCATTGGGGAAGCGATTTCATTTGTTAAGAGCGATACTACTTAACACATATTTTAACATAGACAAGGCAGAACAAGATATTTTACACAACATTGTTTAAAAGTATGTCATTTTAGAAACATAATAGTGAAATAGAAACATGGATGAATGGTGAACACACTCCATTCCCTTACTCCCAACCCTTCCAGTCGGTATTTGCTATGGAATTTGGACTTAGACAAAAAGGTGTATTTTAGGGAGATTTCTATATGTCACCATTGATTCGGCTTCGAGAGAAACGGGATATGAATAGAATCGTATACAAAAAGGTAATAGCAAATATCATAACAAAAACAAATTAACTCTTGTTGTAACACTTTCTTCCTATTTTTGGAGTTATTGGACGATTTTGTTCAGTTTAGGAAAGATCTGTCCCAGTCATTGAATACATTAACCCGTCCAGCCCCGGCTAGTTTTGTAATGTTTGTTCACCAGAACCCGGCCGGTTTTCAATTTTTTTTTTTATTCCAGAAACAATAGCGGATGGGTTAGGAATGAAAGAAAAACCATGAAAAACCGCTCAAAAAGCTTAAAGAATGGTCCTACAGAGCCCCCAAAAACGTATTTTACAAGAGTAAAAAATTGAAGGCAATTACCCCAAAAAAACAGGTTATTGCGCGCTCACGCGCACGCACGTGGGCTTTGAGAGTTTTCAACCATCGGCACGGTTGCGTGGGATACGTACACAGTTCCCATACAAATCTGAGCCCTCTTGAGTGGCTACACCTGAGGTTACGGTCGGCGCAATTAGGGTGACACGCCAGGCGCGTCTCTGGGTCTGTGCGTTACATACATCGCCGACGCGTCAGGCGCGTCGCTGGGGCTGTACGGGTTAAGAGAGCTTATAGCCTTTTGATAAATAAAGATCCTTCCTAAATAAATGAACACCTCTTATAGTTGCCAGGATATACAACAAAATAGCAATATCATGTGTGGAAGGGTAAATAATGCACCCGCCTGTCAACACATTCCCACGTGTAAGAACGACGTCAGTGCTGGAAAAACACAGAAAAGAAAAGTCGACATTGCAAGCGAGAATAATACACACACGACAAAGGTGTATAAGGGAAACTGTCAAGAGGGGAATGAACCAAAGCAGGTGAAGCATAAACAGAATAGATACGGTAATATGCATACAGGGAGAGACGGAAATGGAAGAAGGGGATTTACATAGATTTACATTGATACACTGGCCACACAGATCCTACGATCCCTGCAAGGCGGCCAGGACTAAATTCTAGTAGAGATAGCACCAATAAAAGTAAGATAAAATGAAAGGAAAGGATAGCAAAGATGAAGTCTCTTTCTCCACCCTCCGCTTACTCTGGCAATTTGCCGTACATGAAAACAGTTCTCTTGTCTTAGAGAAAAAAGAGAGAGAGAGAGAGAGAGAGAGCAGCAAACAAGAAAATGCCCTAGAGCCCCATATCCCACCCTCTGACAACTTACATATCCGGCCCTATAGGCTAAGTGCAATATATGAGCTACCCAGGATATGGTATAAGGGAAAGTGACAGTCGCAATACATTTTCGTTTTGTTTGAGTAATTTTTGGCTTCAGATACGGATCCATGTATGTCAAGCCTTAAGTTTTATTCTTTGAGTACTTTTTAAAATTATAATAGGTACGCTGTTTTAGAAATATCTCTGTGTTTGTTTTGTTTGTTTGTGTGGATGTGTTTTAGTATAGAGTAGCTTTCAATTCCGGATTGAGGTGAAAGTTATGCCAAAGTCTAGGTTTGTTCTTGGCAAGCATTTCAGCTTCAGCACGGGGTTAGAAGTTCTGTCAATTCAATTATTTTCATTAGTATATTTGAACTTGACCAAGGTATTAAATTCTTTCAGGCCCTGGGTGGTATATTGGGTCCCGGAGAGAAGGTGCAGGGGAGGAAGAAAATCGCGCTTGAGTCGCGGTTTCTGTCGAGTAGTTGTTGCTTGCAATGTCCGTTAAGCCTTGTTTTATCTCTGAATACCCTTGACTTTTAGAGAATCATCTGGGTTTTATGAACACCTCTGTTTTTTGTTTTGTCTTTTTATATTACTTTTCAACTTCATTTAGAGATTCAAGTTTTATTGGCCCTTTGTATTTGCATGAGTATTTTTTAACTTCAGAAGAGGATCAAGGACTGTCAGGCTCTGTGATATGTTGGGTCCGTGGAGAAGGTTTGGAGGAACAACATAGTAGTCGCGCTAGATTCTCGGTTTTGGGGAAAGTATTGTATTTGTTTGCAGAATGGGATTAAATGTACAGTATGTTTACTTTTATGTTTGTATATATATATATATATATATATAGACCCTAAAATTAACTTCACTTGTGATAGAATTGGCGATACAGTAACTTTTCTAGATGTATAACTTATGAAGCAAGCGAATGAAATCATAACAGACATTCACTATAAAGCTACGGACACATAGCAGTATCTAGAATATAATTCAAACCACCCAAGGCATGTGAAAAATATTATCCCTTTCAACCTAGCACGCAGAATCTGTACCATTGTTTCATAAACTAAACTAAGAGATAAAAGATTAGGTGAATTACAAAGCTTTCTTTTAGACCGTAAATATCCTAAAGGCCTAATAGAGGGTGGTATAAATTGTGCTAAACAGATCCGCATAAGCTAACTACGAACTACAGACAAAACAATTGATGATACGTGCAATCAAATACCATACATAACTACATACAAGCCAAACTACAATGACAATTTAATGACGTAAAATCAGCCTTTAATGTATTACAAACGTCACAGGAAACTGAACATATTTTTAAAGAAGTTTCCTTAATTAAATCTAAAAAACAACCCATCAATCTAAAACACTTACTAACAAAAGCAAGATTCGATACCGTAGCGAACCCAGGAGTGGCAAAGTGTGGTAACTCAAGATGTTTATTATGCACACAGATTATAGAGGGCGGTCAATTCAAATTTGTTGATACGAACTACACATTTAAGATTAATCATAATATGAATTGTTCGACACTCAATTGTATTTATGTGATTCGTTGCAATGGCTGCAATTCCATCTACATTGGCGAAACTTGGAATCTTAGATTTCGAACAAACCTTCACAGAGATCACGTAAGACACAATAAAGGGCTTTATGTAAACCAACATCTCTGAATGTGCTAAAAATATATCTCCTAATTTTAACATCATGCCATTTTATAAGGTCAAAAAAGATAACATTACTCTGAGAAAAAACAAAGAGTTACTTCATAAATAAATGCAAACCTCGGTTGAATAGAGATTAATACACCTAGCTCGAAACACTGAACGAAGACTTAATTTTGAAATAATTTACGATAATAATTAAAAAAACACAGGTAACTTAAAACAAAACTATTGCCGTAAGAACCAGTGCCTGATAATCCACGCATGAGTGAGGACATACATCCCTGACTTTGGAACCAGTCACTCATATTTTAATACTGAAGATCTACGAAAGTAGAGAAATGCATTTATTCATATTTTAACTGACTATAAACATCTGCGAAACGTTTCAAATTTAGCATTAAAAGCTATTAAATTTTAATCCTACAGTTCGAGCCGTCTAACAAGATACTCGGAATTCCTTTTTTCTTTCACTGTCATTTAACGTCTGTGTTATTTTTAAAACTAACCTTAAGCAGGTTCTATTTTAAATGATATCAACATCTGTATTTTAAACCGTACAATTCGAGCCATCTAAAAGGATATTCGGATATACTTTTTTTTTTAAATACTTCTACGATATTTTCTAGCACTTTCTGAAATTTAATAATATTGACCGCATGTAGTGTACAATATATAATCTTTAAAATGTGTACACTGAACCGATCACTGTCTACACTTCTTTTGGTGTGGAAATATTTTTACTTATACTCGTACCACACGAATCTGTTTTTTGCATGCATATATATATATATATATATATATATATATATATATTTGTATTATATACAGTATTTGTATGAAAATTACACATAATGTTAGAAAGGAATCGATGTTCTAACAGACCTTTTCTCAGTTTTAGAAAGGGGCCAATGTGCAGCCAAATCCTATTTTGTGTAAGGGTACTTTTCAACTTCAAATATGCATAGAAATGTTGCTAACATTAATTTGTATTTTATATGTGTACTCTTCATCTTCATCAGAGGAGCATGACGCACTTTAGCAGTTTCGTCTGGCTATCATTAGACGATGATGATGCAATTTTGGAGTTATCTATTAGAATTATAAGTGTAAGGGCTCAATTAACTATTGGATATCTTTACGCCCTTCCTAATATGAATTATATCGTATAATAATAGCAACAAAGGAAACGAAATACGTCATCGTATCTGCTAAAGGTTAATTACTGTATATACAGATCGTATTATATATTTAGAGTACATTATAGTACTGTACTGTATGATCGGTACATGTATCGTCTGCTACCCGCCTAGGTAGGGAGGTGTGGCAGAGTGGTCTTGCCACTGGACTGGTAATCCAATGGACCCGGGTTCGAATCCCAATAAAATGTCAATGGGAAGACATTGTTGGGATGGAATTTGTGCTGTACCTAGTTTCAGTGCATTACCACAGCACACCGAAATGCCAAAACAAAAATACCCTCACTGTTCCCTGATTAACCCCTGTCCAACGGGGATGTTTGTAACTTCTACTACCTGGCAGGCGGGCATATTTACACTAAACGAGCTTCATTCCATGCTCTTTTTCATGCATAAACAAGAGCCAGAGCGTAATTCAATTATGTATCCGTGAAAGGGCGATAATAGAGTTTTCTGATGACACCTGAATCATCCTTGTACGACCACGGGTTATCCTGTAGCGATCGCGCAAAATGAGAGGAAAAACCCTAAAATACGGTAATTTCCCGAGTTTTTTCCTGGTCTCGCGAGGGCGTGTGTGTGTGGAATGGTGCGGAGGTACTGTCAGTCGCGGCACTGGGTCCGTGCCGAGCGGTCAGAGCCCGCCTATCGTCCTCCCATTGCGTGGACTCTCTCAGAGCCGATAATGTGCTCAAAATCCCGCCCGATTAATGTCGGGCCCCGCAGGGGTGGCCATGATTCTCTCACTCGACATATGTCGGGCCCCACGGCTTGAGTGTTAAATAGCATTGTATGAATATTCCCATATTCAAAATATGCTATAGGGGGGCAATGCCTAGCGAGTTATTTGCTCAATTGGTGGCATTTTGAGAGTGAGGGTCCGAGTCTGAGGGATGAGACTGTGAGGCACGGAGGTGAGGCGGCTTCAGAGATGGAGTTGCTTCGGGTCATGAATAGGTGCTTCGCATGTCTCACTCCCTAGACTGGAACAAGACCTCACGGGCCTCACTGTGTTCAGCGGTAGAGTGTGCAGGCTCTCAGCCTATGCCCGAGAGGGAGTAGTAGGAATATTAAAAATATATATATATATATATATATATATACTGTATATATATATATATATTATATATTTTATATTTTTGTCACCAACCAACTTTACTTCTAAACTCAATGAAATCAACAAATACATGTGGCACTCCAAGGACTCGAACCTAGGATACTCACATCGAAATTCCGCGCATTTATGCATTACACTATCAAGACAGACATAGCAGATGTGTCGTAACTCGTACCAGATGCGTATCTCACTCTTATCTATATATACCAATTGCTAGTTGTTCGTACAAATGCTGAAAAAATTGCACACAGGCTGAATGCGTGGCTATTTTTTACCAAGAGTCGCAACAACTTTTTTGTGGTTGGCCTATTTGTTGCAAAACTCGGGAATGTGCGGAAGGAGATTTAGTTACAATACATATAGATAGATAACTTGCAACACACACACACACACATACAGCACACCTCCCTTAAGCACCGTGCATGTAGATTCAGAGCTTGTAACTCGGAGAAGCATTAATATACTGCAAGGCTGACGCTGCTGTTATATACAATATGTTTTCAGACATACATGGCAATATATGTGCAAATGTTCCTCATACTAGAGTACAATCTCTTATTCGTTTAACTTTCATCATTTGAACGAAATCCTTAGAGTATTTCATCCTACACCTACTTTAGTACATTTAATTTCTTATCACAAATTGTTCTCTGTAGATAACAATATATGAATTGGTAAGCAATGTATTTTTCTGGTATATAAAACTATAAAGTCATTGAACAGTTGTAGCTAAGCTTGCCAGAAATGTTATGACATAGGTTCGATTCATGACTGGGTAAGCTAGGTAGTTTTAGTAGCTCTATTATGTGGCTTTCATAATATGTATTATTCAAAATGGGTAAAAACACACAGACAACGGTAAAATGCCGTAGAGCTGCCTGCTCTAACCTAAACACTAAGCCTTATGTTTTGTTACATCCTTGACATATGCAGATTATTATCTAGATTTCGTTTATCCCAAATAGTTGTCAAGAGGATTCCAGACATTATAGCCAATATACATTCAGTAATTGAGATATTACAAATACAACAATACACTCTAACGTAACCTTACTTTATTTTGTTTTTCTCTTGCATGACACACAAAGGTCATTATCTCAGATAAGGCATTATCAACACTATGGAATAGTTTTGGTTATGTTTGGATAAAACTGGGATTGGCGAGTTATTCTAACAGGGTGAAATTAAGAAGTCAATGTATCAATACAATGGAAACATAAGGTAAGATATTCAATTGGTATAAAACAATACTTTATATAATACTAATAATACAAATAATGAGGTCTCACACAACGAATCTGTAAGTTATCATCACATTTAGAATAAACATAGCCTGCCCCCATCTATCCGGAAGTACGTTTTCTCTTTTAGCCCGACTCTATATAAATATTATGATCACAGGGAACAATAATTATTTTACATTCGGAAATCACTAATTTATAATATATTCACGATGGGTGTAGTGTTTTTCAGTGAAATCCTATTAAATATCTAAGTTACGTTGATACCAAAATATCCAGTCATAAACGAAAACTATTGAATAGGGGATAACAAAGGATTGTAACTGTGTATTGTATTCCTGAAGGGAGAAATGCTTATTAGCCAGGAAGAGACTCTAAACATTAAAGACACACTATGTTATATATATACTAGTGACTTTAATGGTGTTGAAGGTGGACTTAATGATTTTTCCCTAGATGTTCGTGATAGGGCTTAGGTATAATTTTCTCATGGGGTATATAACTGCCAGGTCGCACACAACAGGCTTTAAAGTAGTCATAGTTGATTTTCTCCTCAGGACTGCTCTTTTACTTCTTGCCAGGTATCACACCACAGCCTTTAGAGTAGGTAGAGGTGAGTCTCTTCTTTGGTGATGCTGGTCGCATACACGGCATGTGAGCTAAGTGCCTCATAAGTAACACTTGTGTCGGTATCACACACGACTTATAGCCAGTACACTTGGTAGGGTCAGTCTCAAACCTGAAAGGAGGTCAGTATCACACTTGCCAGATCAAATCTCACACCTAGCAGGGGGATCAGTCTCACACCTGACAGGGCTAGTCCCAAACATAGCAAGGTTAGTCTCCCACCTAGCAGTGACCAAATATAAAGAGGTTTTGATTTTACGTTGGTTGCTTGGTTGTTTGTCATAGTGTTTCATTCTTTTGCATTGACCTGTTTGATAGTTTTGAGAGCTAGAAGGACTCGCTCTGACTCTACTGTTTTTCTGGTGTTGGTGAAAAACATGTTGTTTTGGTGGTAGGTGGCGCGGAGGCTGTTCCGCGCGCGCAAGGTGCTCTAAGCCTCTGTCATGGTGGCTTTTATGTCCTTCTGCTGGGGTAGCTGGTGTGGTGGTCATCACTGTACTAGGACCAATTCTCTTTCTAATTTACATCAACGACATAGATGAGGGTCTCACCTGCACAATCTCAAAATTTGCTGACGATACAAAAATTGCAAATAGCGTACTCTCAAAAGAACAAGTTGACGATATGCAACACAATCTAGATAAATTGTCATGTTGGGCCCAAATTTGGCAAATGAGTTTCAATGCGGATAAATGTAAAGTACTACATGTCGGATACCTAAATGAGAAAGCAAACTATTCGATGAATGGCACTCAGCTTAAGAATGTAAACAGAGAAACTGATCTGGGAGTAACAATATCGAGTAACCTAAAACCGAGTCAACAATGTTCAGAAGTTGTTAAGAAGGCAAACAAAATAATTGGCTTTATAGGCAGGTCATTTGAGCATAAATCCAAAGAAGTTATCCTAACCCTTTACAATTCCTTAGTCCGCCCTCTTCTGGAATACTGCGTTCAATCCTGGTGCCCTTATTACCAAAAAGATATAAACAAGCTAGAACGAGTTCAACGTAGAGTTACCAAAATGATACCTAGCCTAAAGAACAAACCATACGAAGAGCGTCTTAGAGAATTAAATCTATTTCCTTTAACCCAGCGCAGATTAAGAGGCGACTTAATTCAAGTGTTCAAAATCATCAAAGGCATCGACAATATGAACTGTAGTAAGTACTTCACTATCGACCAATCTAATTACACGCGGGGAAACGGTTGCAAAATTATTGGTAAATCTTTTAACTCGCACGAATCTAAGAATTTCTTCTTCAATCGAGTTGTCAACTTGTGGAATGGGCTTCCCCGAGACGTTATAGACTGCAGCACCGTTGATTCATTTAAATTCCGCCTAGACAAATATCTCGCATCAAACCCGCGACTGACTGCGTTTGTAAATGAATAACTTTATCCTCCCCTCAGTTACTAACCCATATGTCCCCTACTAACTTCCTAGTCCTGCCACGTTAGTGGCAGGGCAGTAGTTCCCTTTCCAATGTTCCCTTACCCACTCTAAACCACTGTTTGGACACTTGATCCTCAGTGTTTTGGAGGACAAGCAACCTAGAAGGGTCACTAGATCTGTTGTTGCTTGATTTCCTTTGTACTCCTTTGTACCTTTGTACTGCTATTTTTATTGTTGGCATAACCGTTTTCAAATCACACATAGTACAGAACGAGTTGCCACAGAAATAGATGAGAAATGTAGGAAGTGGAAATAATGGTGAATCCAACTTCCGATATCCTGGTGTGGATAACTGGTAAGATGATATATATTTCCATTATCCCAATGATCTCTATAACTCTCATATGTCCTTCTGAGGATACATAAATGCATCTAATGATAGCCAATGTAGAATGAAAATGGCGTCATCATATTCAGATGGAGTCTAATAACGAAGAGACTGCGTTTTTCATAAACATATAACCAGTGTTCAATTCAGTGACTCTCATAAACGGTCACTTAACCTTCTTAGAATACGAGGACACTTTCCTTTATTATATTTTGGGAATGACGAGACGATTTTATGCAGTTTAGAAAGGATATCTAGGAATATAATGGACAAACCTAAACGCATATACCTCTGACTCCCACAGATCCAACTACTAAGCTGAGTAAAATCGCCTAATGATAACCAAAAAAATTGACAAAACAAATCATAAGAGTGAATTCTGGCTACGTTATTTGTGTTCATGTCACACACAGCACAGAACGAACTGCCTAAATAACAGATATTAAATATATGTGGTATGAATAAAAGTGAAGCGAGGCTCTGGGTTTCCTGGTGTGAATAACAGATGAGAGGTCATATGTTTCCTGGCTCACACAATATTTCAAGAGGAAGGTCGCATGCAAAGGAGGAAGAATCGTATACCGTGGGTGATGAAGGAGGGTTTTATTCATTTTTATTTTTGCTTTATACATGATATTCTGGAGATGAAATGGTAATATATATACCGGTATTAATATATATATATATATATATATATATATATATAAAAATACCGGTATATTATATAAAAATACCGGTATATTATATTATATATATATATATAAATACGGTATATAATATATATAAAAATATATATATACAAATATAATTATAAACCGGTATATATATATATATATATATATATATATATATATATATATATATATATATATATACGGTATTATTATATATACATATATATATATATACACCGGTATATTATATATACATATATATATATATATACCGGTATATTATATATATAATATATATATATATACCGGTATATAATATATTTATACATATATATATATGTATACCGGTATATATATTATATATATAATATATATAAATAACAGTATATATATATATATATATATATATAAATACCGGTATATATATTATATATATATATATATAAATACCGGTATATATATATATATATATTATATTTATATATATATATAATACCGGTATATATATATATAAATACCGGTATATATATATATATATAAATATATATATATATATATATAAATATATATATATATATATATATATATATATATATATATATATAAATACCGGTATATATATTACCATTTCATCACCCACGGTATACGATTCTTCCTCCTTTGCATGCGACCTTCCTCTTGAAATATTGTGTGAGCCAGGAAACATATGACCTCTCATCTGTTATTCACACCAGGAAACCCAGAGCCTCGCTTCACTTTTATTCATACCACATATATTTAATATCTGTTATGTAGGCAGTTTGTTCTGTGCTGTATATATATATATATATATATATATATATATATATATATATATACTGTATAATACTACAAAATATTTATCATTTATACTTACGGTATCTTAGCTAACTTTCGTAAAACGGTTATATCTTTGTCCAATAAACAAGTTTGCATTGTTGTTCTATAGCACATAACAAAATAAATAAATAAATAGAAGGTCCCACCCCTTTCCCATTCTTAAGAAGGCAATTTTAGATTTACAGAAGAGTGACCATTACTTGCATTACTGCATGTCCACACAAATTGCAGTAATGTAAGCACGTGTCCTATTTTTTTTTTTTTTGTGTGTGGTTTTTTTTTAGCACATAACTCCCACCTAACTACTACAAATCCAACAGAACATAAGTTTCCATTCATATTCTCGGTTTTCAGTGTCCTTATGAATTTGGCCACACATGACGCTTGATTTATGACTTGGCACACTTCCACTTTTACGCACCTCGGTCCCGGTCTCTTCTTATTTTCTTGTCATTTGGTCTTGAAAGGATACCGTATATCACACCTTCACTTTTATTGGAATTTTTGGTTAGCAATTCGTGTCTGACAGCTTGTAATTTTCACTTTATTTTGTCCAAGGAAGTTCTTTGTGGATCTCTCCAGTTATAAGATGTTTTACACCATCAGTTTGGCGATAGAAAACGCATCTCTGCAGTCAGCTATCGATGTTTTGTATGACCAAGTGACAGACTATAACTTAGAAGTAATCAGCCTTTGGCCGATTTTTGTCTTCTAATATTTGTTTGTTTTACAAATCTAGCACGATCTTGGTGGGTATAATATTAGTTGGAAGTCGGGAAATGCGTTTATGGGACAAGCTAGAATGCATTGCTCTAAAATGTCAAAATCAAGCAAAAGCCTTAATGTTTGAAAACAAATATCATAATAACCCATACGACGTCGGACCAGATAGTATTAACCCCTTCTGTACTGGCAACGTCCTTGTTATTAATTTGATCTCCGCTATATTTATAAGAGTTTATGAAGCTTAAGAAGAATACAGGTATATGGTAGCTACAAGGATTAATTGAGATTGTCTGAAGCCTTTCAGCAGGTAGGCGTCTTTACTAAGCTGAACAAAGTCGTCTAATAGTTGCCAGAATATAATTAAAAGTATATCGCTGGTACAGAAGGGATACAAGGTTTAAGAAAATTCAACCACGTTGAACAATGATCTTGGTCTCTCGTTTGTCGATACCAGTATACTGTAAATGAACTTGAAAAATATGGCAAACACACATACACACACACACAGGAATACCCCCAATATATATATATATATTTTTTTTTCTTCTAAATAACCTTGCTGCATTGCAGATAGCCTGTAATTCCAGTTGGTATATTAGCGAGTGGTGCTGCAAGGGTAATCTTTTAATAATGATTTTGCTTACTCTCTGAGGCGGGTATTTATCCTTTAGACCTTGAAGGGTTTTTAAACATATAGCAAAATCAATTTGTATCAATTACCAAAACTAATAATAATAATAATAATAATTAAAGTAGAAAGCCTTCCACCAATCACCGCGCTCCCTTCTACTTGCTCGCCTCGCCAGCTGATTTTGACAGTTCCAAACGTCAACACTACACACTTTCCCAGCCAGCCAATCAGCGGCCTTCATTATTGGAGCACACAGCTGAACTTCCAGCCTCACCTCTAAATTCGCTCTCGTTCTCTTCCCGGACATTTTCCTCTGGTTGCAATAGATCCAATACCTCGATGCCAGCCCTATACTCTCGTAAGCCACTGAAAAACATTTGTAACCAGCTTCCAGGAACTTATTATGAAGAGAAGAGGGTGGAGAAAGCGAGAAATCAAAGCGAGCGGGCGGCCACGCGAGCCGCTCGGCAATCACAGCGCGGAAGAGCGGGAGGCAGGACTATAAAGGGAGGGGAGGAAGGGTTACTGGGGTCATTCACCCTCGGAACTCACTGGGCTAGCTTCTTACAACCCTCTTACTCTCTCTCGCTCGGGCACTAAAGGGAACTCTGAGCCAACCATTCCAGCTACCCTGCCCCCACCTAATGGTTTAGCACAGACCACTCCTGAACTAGACTCACTGTCGCCCACTAGGCGGATACACCTTGAGTATCCGGCCGCCTATCGTCACATCGTTAGCTTACACACTCACAGCCAAGCGATTCAAGAGGGACGACAATTAGTGGATGGGAGCGAGAACTTTCAGAAGAGCTATTGGCCAGCTCTGTGGTGGTAAAACAGTTCCAGTACATACACTTGACCACAGACAATATATATATTTTTGAAGGACCCATATTGGGCTCGAACCAGACTTAAAGAAAAAGAGAGAAAGTGCTTGACTAACCTAGTGGTTCCTTAAATAATTGATGTGTCCTTATAGGACAGACTAAAGAGAAAAAATCCTAGACTTATATGTACATAAAATGATGTGTTAAAAAAAGGAAATAGTTATTCTTGCTAGCTAAGGCGTAATGCCGAGAGTTGTAATTAGATAGGATCTGATAGGAAAGATTTAGGTATAAAGTAAAGGGGGGAAAGAACAATTCTTAACGCCTTACGAGCGGGCCCGTCAGTAACTTCTACTACCCGCCAAGTGGGTGGTTTTACCCTAAACAACCTTGTTTGTGTGCTCTTTTTCATGCATAAACAAGAGCCAGAGCGTAATACAATTATGTATCCCTGAAAGGGCGATAATTGGGCTTTCCAATGACACCCGAACCATCCTTGTACGACCACGTGTTCTCTTGCAACGATCGTGCAAGACGAAGGAAAAATCCCCAAAATATGGTAATTTCCTTACATAATTCCCTGTGTAGCGAGGTAGTGAGTGTGGATGTGTGTGGAGGGGACGGCAATTGCCGCGCGGGACCCGTGCCGAATGGTCAGAGCCGACCTGCGCTCCTCCCACCGCTCGTCTCTCTCTCAGTGCCAACTATTGCTCAAAATTGCACACCGCCTGAAGTCGGTCCCCGCCACATAGTCCTTTCTTCTCTAGACCGACTTAAGTCCGGTCCCGCCACACAAGGGTTAAAGATAGATGGGCAACCAGTAGGCTCAGGGGAAACATTTAATAGTTGCCTGATAGATCAGTTATAGATAGGAAGGACACTAGTCCATATAAATAACGAACTCTTTTGTTAAAAGAAAGAAACTATATCCATTATCATTAGAGAGGACATTTGGTCAGTTTTAGTGGAGCGTTAAGGGCGTTACGTTCAGTATAGTAATGTAATCATAAGAATTTATATGAAGGATTATAACCGAGAATCTTTTCCGTGTAGAGGTTTTGAGGTACAGTTTACCCATTTAAGAAATATTATTGATTAAGTGTTTTATGGTGAATATAGCTTATTTGTAATAGGAGTATGTGAGCGCATAATCGGAGGGTGTTATCAACCAGATTGATCAAGGTAAATAGTGGAAATACCATGTTCCTTTGAGTAACTGTGTGATAAAACCCAAGGTTGCATTTGAGAGGGAAATCTAGATAACTTGTAATCCCGACTGGTTCATTTGGAGGAATTTATTGTATATTCAGAGAGTGTTGAGGTACCCTTGTTGTAACGACGTCTTTGTAATATGAGTCAATGTAATGTATAGGAAATATTAGTAAAGAGATTATATTTAGTAACGCCTTGGTCTCGTGAGTAGACGAAATAGGCCCAGTGGACGTGTTTAATTCTTAAGGTTAGATAAAGAATATCACTTTTGTTTAAATAGGTAAATAACGGTTGATTTATTAGGCCCTGGTCTCTACAGTAGACACAGCAGGGCTTGGCATAAACTATATTAATTTAGAAACTAATAACGTGCCTTTGGATCGAAGTCGACTTGAGTCAATACCTGAATAACGGGAATTCAACTAGGGAGTAACAGGGGCTCTAGGGTTCCAAAGTACAACCTATCGTGGATCGACGTAATATTCAATCCGTGTCTTGAACTCATCTGGGCCCGAACAGAGAAACGGTTATTAGAGTAGTTAGGAAGTTTGTTAAATAAAGTATACGAACTTCTAAATGACTGTCGATTTGTCCCCCACTTAAGTAGTGGTCAAGAAAAGAAAATAAGTACTACAATAATAATAATAATAATAATAATAATAATAATAATAACCTACTGTGGTTAAGCCTAATTTAGCTGAATGTACAACTACACGTGTTTGTGTTGGGTTAGTATATTCTCAGCCACCTAAATGCACCATACTTTACTGCACTTTATCTTATTTCTCTTCGCCTAGGCTCGTCCGTCTCGACTCGTTTAACCTTGCCTAGTCTAGATAACCTAACTTTAATATAAGCATTCTATCACGTCTGCATATTGAAGTGGAAGTGTGTTTAAAACACTCCAAATTTGGAAGGAAACGTCTGAATGTACAGTAGGTTATCAATCAAGAGACCGGATACTCAGAGATGCCATAATTTAAGGTAAAGTGAGACGCATAACAAACCAATGAATAAATAGCTTATTCCATACCCACGACGTCATAGCTTCCTCATAATAGGACATTACACTATCATATGTCATGATATCTAGTTATGACTAGTTTTGGTGTATTAATGGCGCTAGCATAACTATGTCCGCATTTAGTATAATTATGACGTCGTAGGGAAATAAAATAAAAAAAGTTGAGTGTCTGACCCAGATTAGGATCAATGGTGTTAATTGTATAATTGAAAAAAATAGTCATGTCAGTAGACCTAATATAATTATGCAAGATAATGACATCCTTGACCTATTAGACTCCTTTTATATATAGTATTTCGTGGGAGTCTTCCAAACAGCTTACTGTATTATACACACCACTTCATCATGTAGCTGACATTAACATAGTAAATAGCGATTGACGGTTAATAATAATGTAATTGGTCAGCTGTACAGAAACTATGAAAACCTTTGTGATCTATTGTTTTAGTATACAATTATATACTTGGGTATTAGTTTGTGCAAGCTGTTTTGTATATACTAAATCATAAATTATGTATGGTATTTATTGGGTATCAAATTTAATCTTTAAATCAGTTTAATTGAATGCAATTACTATATAAATACCACAGGAGCAATAAAAACAATCTAAGAATGGAGATACAAAATTAGACTTTGATCTATACTTGGTAATTTGATTATCAGTATACCTATGGTGTGTTTTAATTGGAGGTGTAAAGCAAAATATTTGTCGGTTTATTGTTCACTTGCAGCCTTGAGGCTGAAAATCTACAGGGTTTATCTTAACCTATGTACAATTACAATGCTTAGTCTACCTTAACTACAAGGTCACTAGCGACCTTTAGCGACCGTGAGGTGCAGAGTTCCCACCATAGTATATACGCAGATGCAATAGTGAGAAGTACGTGTAGGCTAACACAGACTGATAGTTGAGTAGATTGGCTAGGAAGGGACCACTATACAATCTTCTTCATCAGGATAGCTGAAAAAAATACTTTAGGATTCTGGGGGATTCGAACTCTCGTCCTCGCCGTCAGCGCACAGCGTCCTAGACCACTCGATTAGGCTAACCCTTTCTATATTTTTCGATTTGCTGTGTACTCGATTTTTGATAACTAAAGGCGACTTCCCTACTTATTGACTGCCCGACATACAACATTTCCCTTAGTACTATGCTGGGTTTTCTCAGCGGTCAATTTTACGCACCAGGTATTACGGAAATACCTATTTCGCTACAGTTGCAACAGAAAAACGGTTATGGTGGTTGGCTGTGGCTTGATGAAATCGATCTGCCTCTCTATTACACCTTGGGGTGTGGTTTTGACTACATCTATATAATCTTCATAGATTATATTTACCTTATCTCCTAATTGTCTTAACGTCAACTATTTTCACATGTGTGTCTGTGAGCGTCTGTATGTGTGTATGAGAGAGTGGGAGAGTGTGTGAAAGTAAATGGGGAGGGAGTACAGTATATGTACAGTAAATACCATTGACATTTCCTATATATTATATATTATTGTAATATCATCGTTAAATTAATTGAAGTTCATATTCCATATCACATATATCTATACTTGTACAATTGTGATGAAGATGGACAGGGTTGTCATTTACTTACATAAAACACTGAACCCGAGCAGGATGCAGATTTTCCCTGCCAATTAAAAATGGCACAGATAAATGGAAGTGACAGATATTTTGTTTTTCAATTTAGATTATCGACTTGGTGTCAATTATTGCAAAGATTAAAGAAGGAATATACATTTGTTATAGAGTGTTATCACCTGATCTCTTTTGTTGATTGTTTTCCGTTCGTCAGTTGCACACAGAATAAGTCTACCTTATTTTAAATTAAATCAAACTAAATTAAAACCATTTATTGGCATAAACAAATTTACAAATATATAAAATGGTTACAACAGATAATTATACATTATGTTGTCCATAACAATGAGGATTAATACCGAAAGGTATATATGTCCTCTTTGTATTGTTATTATTATGTTGCTAGCTTCACATAACATTAAGATATATGCCCAAAAAACTAAAGAAACAAGAACACATATAAATTGGAAAAACATACACAATAAACAAATTAAAACAAAACAATAAATACAAATGAACAATAAATTAAGTTGCCACCAATTTCAATTGTATGCCAATTTTACATTTTTAGGAGATACTCTTTTAAGATATACACACTCTTTGGTTCTTACATAACGCCACATGCGCTATACACCCTACGCAGAATTACCTTAATGTGTATTGTTCTTATATTTATACCTTGGGACTGTAATTCCTTACTGTCAGTATATTTTTACACGAACAAACAGAAGAACGTATTGGTGCCAGAGTGAAACACGGTTATCGTTCTGAAATCAGACATGAAAGGTGCAGTAGACCCATGTCACTTTTATAATAAGATGCTTACAGCACATCAGAATGATTAAGTTGATTGTTTTGGTAACATACAATACTTTCAAACACAACCAGTACATTATTAAAGGGGGGTCACCGTTTTTTTTATTATCTTTCTTTCCTTTTCTCTCTTTCCCTGGCTTGTATCCATTCGGCCCCATTCAGCCAACTGTTTTAAGACGTTTATCCCCATCCAGGTGTTGATTTCTTCCTGGCGAGCGATAGCGAGCCAGTATTGTATGGATAAATCCGGCTTCGCCGGAGAAATATTTCTATCGAAAAATTTACAAATTTAGCTTGCTGTAAAAACAAAGATATATATATATGCTGGCTCGCTACCGCTCGCCAGATTGATCGGTATGGTCTCCAGTGTTTGGCCACGGTCATGGGGCATGTGGGCACTAGCAGCATGTCGAGAGGTGACCTGGTGGCCTGTTTGCTCGGTGGGGCTTCGGGTGGAGCGGGAGCTGGGGCACCTTCGGCCCAGCCCCCATTCCACTCGACTCCTACCATGGCGCCCCCTCGGGCTCCGGAGCCGGGTACGTTCCCGCAGGCCGATAGTCACTGGCAGCGTGGTTTGTCACAGGGTGGGTCTCCAATTGTTGCATCTCCTCCTCAAGGTTTAACTGCAGATATGCTCTTCCAGCTTGAGATAGCTAAGATGCAGCTGCAGCAGAAGCGGGAATCTGAGCAGCAGCAGCGGGAGTTTGAGATGGCTAAGATTCAGGCTGAGGAGAGAAGGGCCAGATATGAGCTCTAGCAACGGCAGCGAGAGAGTGAGGCTGAGGAGAGAAGGGCCCGATATGAGACTGAGGCTGAGGAGAGAAAGGCGAAGTACTGTGCAGACATAGATCTTGAGAAGTCTAGGGTGGAGTCGACAGGGCAGCGTCTCGGTTCTGGGAATCGAGGTCTTGATCAGTCGTTATCGCACCTGCTCAAGTTGGTCCCTGTATTTGATGAGTCGGGTGTCACCGAATTTTTTATGCGTTTTGAGAAGAAGTGCCGGGAGTACCAATGGCCCGAGGTTAAGTGGGCAGCCCTTGTTTCCTCTAGATTGGTTGGCAAAGGACTCAGGGCATATGATGCGTTGCCCTTGGAGTCATGCATCGATTACGAGGTATTGAAGGAGGCTGTCCTGCGGGCATATGAGTTACAACCAGAGACGTACAGATTGAAGTTCCGGGGTATAACGAAGGGTCGTGAGTGCACCTTTCTTGAGCATGCCCGGGATCTGTCCGATGCATTTAGAAACTGGCTGCGTTCTGAGAAGGCATCGACGTTTGAGGAGTTGAAACAGCTGATGCTTCTAGAACAATTTTTTAAGTGTACGGGCAGCGATCTGACGGTGAATCTTAAAGAGAAAAACCCAAGAACTCTTCAGGAGGCAGCTGAGATGGCTGACCTTCGGATGTCACTGATTCGTGGGTGCGGGTCTGCACAACGGAACAATGCAGGTAACAAGGGGCGCAACACTCCACCCCCCCGAGTCAGTGATACACCATATAACCATTACAACAAGAGCAACGATACTAAGTCTGACCATAAACCTAATACCGTCCCGTTTAAGAAGGGTCAGGGCCCTTCCCCATCTCAAGGGAAGCCCAAGGGGGAGTTAGTGTTTTCATTGTCATGAGAAGGGGCATTTTGCAAGAGCCTGTCCAAGCAAGCTACCTAGTGCAGTTGTGTCTTTGGCTCGCAACATTGGGGTGTCCCCGAAGTCGTCTGAGTTTGCCCGGGGTATAACATCAGAGGCTGGGACACAGCCAGTGGAGAAGAATCCGGAAGGCTCGAACCCTGTCCGCGATGTCTTTTGTGACCATCGAGAGCATGGCTGCGTGAAGTGGGCTGGTAAGAAGCATGGAGTTGAGCTGTTGCGAGACACGGGTGCCTCTCAGACTTTAATGAAGAACTTTACTGGTAGACCAATAAACGCGGCACGGGTGGTTGTGGTGCAGGGTATCAATGCTGTCGAGTCATACCCGTTGGCCAGGATGGAACTGGAAGTGGATGGTGTGACACGAGAGTTGGATGTGGGTGTTGTGGAGAACTTGCCTGTTGGGGGCGTTGACCTCCTTCTCGGCAACGACTTTGCGGTGCCTACTTCTGAGGTTTCACCCTTAGTCGTTGCCGAGAAGCCGGCCGACGTGAGTAGGGAGGAACAGGAGTGGGTAGAGAAATGTCAAGTACAACCTATGGCGTGCGTTGTTACAAGACCTCTTGCATCCAAAGTGTCACAGCCTATTCCTCAGTCTTCTGACCAACGGAGGAACGGTTGGAAGAAGATGGCTAATGTTGGTAACAGTTTGAAGAGTTTAGTACCAGCGGCTCTTCTTGGCAACTCAGTATTGGCACCATTGTTGGAGTCTGGAGAAGCCCCAGGACCTGTCACAGCTAGTGAGGAGGTAGGGCAGGAAGAGACTCCGAGGCAGCAACGTTACACACGGAGAGAAAAAAGGGTTGCTCAGTTTGATATTGGGGGAGGACTTGGGTTGCTTCGGAAGCATCTAGACAGGTTGGTTCCCTCAGATATTTGTAAACTGCAGTTGGAGGATCCGGAAGTTCAGAAGTGTGGTAATGGTGCTGTCGAGATCAAACACGAGCACGGGGAAACATGTCATGTGAACCTGTTGGAGGAGTTTGTGAGGCAACCACCTGAGCAGCCTACTGTCCCTGCGTTGGTCTGCAGCGGCCAAGGTGGAGAAGGAGAGGGGGGCAGTAGGGCACAGGTGGAGGAGAGTAGGGATTGTCATGTCTCGACGGAGCAGTGGGCGGGGGACACGAGTCTGGTGGCTGTGGAAGCGCTAGAGCACCTGCCTGAGCAGCAGTGTGCAGTGCTCCAGCACCAGCTCGGTTCATACCCCACTGGTCGTGCCGAGCCCCTGAGCCTCACAACTCAGGCGGTTCAAGATGTTCCGCGGGCAGGTCCCGTGAATGTTGAGAGACCGTTAGCCTCGTTGTTTCGGTGGTTCAAGGTGGGCGACGAGGCTTCGACATGGGTGTCAGGTCAAGGTCGACCCATGGCTGCCAAGGGTGGTGGTCAAAAGGAGGACTTTGAGCAGATTGGTGAGGTTGGCTGTGGCATAGAAGTGCCCAGTCGTCGCATAGCCTCCCAATGCTGCTCTAGTCAATTGCAACAGCCCTACCATAGACCGACTGTATCTGGCCATGTCGCTAAAAGCGGTGATGCTGCGCAGGCAGATGTAGTCATAAGGAATGCGGGGGTGTGCATGTACGGTATCGGCGGGGAAGCCTTAGCAATAATGAACTATGGGAGTGACTGCACAGGTGGTACTGATTGTCCCTCTCATGACCTGGCTGTTCTAGGGACGAAGGTGGAGAAGGAGGGAGACTACAGGTTAGAAGCTGCGGTCTTGGCTGGGTTGTGGGAGGGCACTAGGCATGTTGTTCATGGAGACAGTGCAAGGCAGTTGTTTACTAGGCTATGGCAGTACTTTCGCATGTTTGTTCATTCTCCAGGCCTGATGTACGAAGTAGAATCCGACATGGAGGCTGGAGACAGTGCAAGGTTCAAATTGGCTCCCTAACGTATAAATCCTGCTCGACAGCCTGTGGTGCAAGCAGAGCTGGATTACGTGTTGACGAAGGGTCTGAGGGATAAGGAATGTCGTGAGTGGTTGTTGCCTGTAACTTTGCAACCTGTGTTAAGTGGCAAGATCAGTGAGTGTGTTGATTGCGAGAGTGTGTGTGCATTATCCCTGACAGACGCCTATACCTTATCGAGAGTTGACGACACCATAGACCGCCTCGGGGCTGCATCGCCTATCACGAAGGTAGAACTAGTGAAAGGTTATTGGCAGGCCCCGTTGCCGGAAAGAGCGAAGAGAAATGCCAGTCTTGTGATGAACTGGGCAGTTTATCAGTGCCAGGTGTTGTTGTTCTGCCGGAACACAAGTTGGATGTATGGCATGCTAAGGGCACTGATAATGTTGTGGCTGATTGTTTGTCACGGGAGGGTTTGTTTGCAGGAGAATCCTCGCCGTTCAGTCAGTGTGTGTTGAGAGTGGAGAAAAACGAGGCTTGCCCCTGTAAGTGCAGCCGCCATAAACATATTAAAAAATTTTAAAAATCTATAAAAACTCTTTCTTTTGATAGTTAATTGTAAGTTGCCTATGTTATAGCTAAAGTCCTAAGTTGAACCTGTCTTTCACTTAGGAGGCTGGGTTCTGTGAAGCTCGCTCTGGGAGCATAGCAGGCTAAAATTATACTATTATGTTTGGGAGGGGTTATAAGATTTTCTTTATGTTGATATGTTGTTTTATGTAAGATTGAGCTTTGCATTTCATTTCTGGCGGAGTGGCTATGTGTGACGGGTCTTGTCGGCATTCTGCCTTGTCAGATATCGTGCTCGCCTAATGTTGAGCGTCTTATATCTTGGGCGGGGTGTGACGCCTGCCAGCGTTGGCAGAATCGCCTCCCGGTAGCCACTAGCACTCGCCAGGGCAGTGAAATGGGCTACAGCCTGTCTACAATGTTGTACTTTCTTTCTTGTGAATCGTCATGTCACAGGCAGGGTAGAAGTGGTCTTTGTTTTCGCCTGTGACAATGCATTGTATTTTATATCGTGAGTTGAACATAAGATGCATTGTAGTGAAGGAGAGAGAGAGAGCGAGCGAGCAGGGTGGGGGAGGTGAGTGTTGCTTTTCCTCCTCCTCCCTCCCGGAGGAGTTGCTCGCCCGCGTGGCCTTTTCTCTCGGTTTTGATTGGCTGGTGGTTCCTGGCGCCTTCTGCAGGCCTGCTGCCGGGTGACGTAGCGGCCTGTGATTGGCTGACCACCGTGCCTTTGTGTGGGATCCTGGAGGGGTCCAGAGGAGCTATTCTCCTCAGAGCTTTCCTGACTAGCATACCCTTCACATGTCCCTTGCCCCCCTGTCTCCTGACTTCTACCTATAGAGCACTTTCTCTCTCTCTCAACTTCTTACCTCTCATTCTTCTACTCTATTTAATATCATAACTTCCCTTTGGTTCTGCACGATTTCATATATCGGCCATCGTATTATATGCTGAAGCTCTCAGATAACACATGTTTAGTTAGGCATTTTGGAAGGGTTACCAATTTTGTCTGTAGAGGTTGACACACTCACAGTGTCTCCCGTCCTGTATCTTGGTGGCCTGCTGGGGGATTTAATGCTAGACTGGGATAAGGCTACTGGTGTTGTGATTTCCATGTGTACTAGGTTTTGTTGAACCTGTACAATCGCAATGGACACGTGGGAAGCCTAGGTGGTCTTTCTGACTGTGTACCTTGTGAGTTTAGCACTGTGTTGCGAGTGAGGGCTTTTGCCTCTGCCACCCAACACTGTGCTAACTCGTTTGCTTTACTTTGAGAGGGTCGCCAGGAGAGAACCAGATACTAGCGATCTGGATCTCTCAAGAGAGCACCCCGTCAATTAACGTAATTTGGCCGCACAGCCTTAAGGACTTCGCTAGGCTACGAGCCGCTTGCTCAGCCATTGTTTCCTAGCCTACTACATCCCAGCTAGACTTTATTCGCCTAGCAGACACCAGATTTAGATTATAAACTCTTTCTGTTATGTATGCATTATTAGTCTAGGTTGTTGTTGAGTTGCACAACCCTAGTAGGCTGTTTCGTTGATGAGGAAGTACTTCTTTTGCTGTTCGAGTTCCTACTATTGCGCAGTTATTATTCCCGTGCCAGTTAACCCTATATGTCCTTACAATTGTCATATCCTGTTCCTGCTTTATACTACAGTTCAAAATCCGATACGATCATCTTAACCTAGCATCAGACTTTCTTCAGAAGATTCCTGCTCGATGCTTTGGGACTTTCGTTCACTTTCTTTAGTATAGGAGTGACAGTTCATTATTGTTTAGAGTAACTTTAAATATACTTTCTTCTAGTTTGCATTAAATCATTGGAGTGATTTAATTAAGATCTCTATCTTTTCCTAGTATACCTTATTACCGTAATTGTATGTTGTGATCAGGCTGTATCAGAGATCATCAGCCTGTAGTAGTAGTGCACTTATACTGAGTTATAGGATACCCCGTTATCGCAGATTTAACTCTGGAGGGTATAGGTGTTTTTGTGCGCCGGCATTATAAGTTCAGGGGTTGGATCTAGTGTTACCGTTGTGGCTGTTTGCTTTCCTAATCCAATGATTAAGAGCCCTTGTTTTATACGAGCCCCGGTCGTAACAGCTTACATCTGAGATAGCTTTAAAAGAGTAAGGGCCGAATTATAATCTTACAGTGTACGACGGATCAGAACTAAGCTGCAGTAAATAAATCTCCATCCTTTCCCCGTTTACATGTGGCATCTTGACACCATAAATTCGAAGCTCCGAACATGGCTCCATAATCCGGGGACCTATGTTTCGCTACCGGCCCTATATATTCTGTAATTCGCGGTGGAAAAGTGGCATCGTAATCTTAAGTATATAATTATGGAGTCGTTTACTTGGATATTAAGGATAAATGTGGAGTCGTTTACTTGGGTAATAAGGAGAGGTGAAATAATTCTTGAGTATTAAAGGTAATGTGGAGTCGTTTACTTGGATATTAAGGGGAAATGTGGTATCCTTTACTTGGATATGAAGGTTAAAGTAACTGTCGTAATTGTCCATACTTAGTAGCTAGTATGAACAGTCTCGATGTTACGTTGTTGCTGTTCCTCAGGCTGTCTGGCCGAGCAGCCCCAAAGTCCTGAGCAAGGCCAAGGCCATAACCGAGCACCCCCACAGAACCCTCCCAGCTTACCACTAATAATGCCCAGGTGACCGAAGCCACTCAAAAGGAGCTGAGGAGGGTGCGGAAACGCCCGGGAAACAAAAGCCCCGCCCAAGGCCCTGTGCCCCTCAACAATTATAAAGGGAAAGTTGAGGGGCAAAGGAAAAATGTGACGCTTTGGCTCCCAATCTGCCAGGGTTAGCAGTAGGGAGGTCAATCCACGGAAAAGACGCCGTCACTTGAGATCTAGAAAATATATAAGTAAAAGGAACAGTCAGAGTAAGCTATGGGTATGGCAGAGAACACTCAACTCTCATTCTGATAGACCAGCCCATCACCACCGATGTTACGTAATCTGGGTTGATGTAGCGTTACGTATCTTTCCGTAGTTTTAAGTTGAACGCTTCCGTAACCTTAGCTTGGACGTCCACGATTTGGGAAGAATATATTATTCTGTAGTTGTATATGGGAAAATATTGTAGGATTATAATTCTCATATATTTGTGTATTACTTTTTAAGATTGTTCATATGTATCTCATTGTACTATGATGAGATACATTTTCCATATGCTATGCGCGTGCACGGATAGTCACGAGGGACACAAAGTCGACGCGCTCGCTCTCACTCTCCAACCAACCTCCGTCCCCGCTACACACGCTAAGCCTTCTTCATAGTTCATATATTAGGTGTTTTTGCTTCACTATCATCTCATTTTCATATAGTCACTACATCATCATCTTTTGTTAGTTATCATGAAATGTAAAGTAAATATCTAGTCTATCCTATCCTATTTCCATACGCTTCTTTATCCTAAACCCACTCAAGTCAACTAGCCTATCTTCCGCCATCTTTCAATCACCAGCTGAGTTCATCATAAAAGGTAAATAATTATTCTATATGTGTTAATCTTCTTCCAAATTAAATATATACAGTCCACTTCATCTAAATTAACCATATAAGTGGTCCTTCGAACCGGATATTTAGTTTGAACCCCACCCCCTTTTTTTTTTTAGTGTTATTCGGCGGTCGGTGGTTGCCTTGCTTCGTGTGGGGCTAGCCTATCCCTGTTTTTTGTCATGTGTCCTTTTGCGTCCTCATGGCCCTGGTCTTTTGGCCCCGTGGAGCTGGTGGACTATTTTTCGTCCGCTCTTCGCTCTGGCCGCCCCAGGTGCCTGGCCACCAAGTAGGAATTTTCGGACAGGATGTGGAAACTAGTGGATGGGTCATCAGGCTGCGACGGGATATTTACCCAGAATGAAAGGCTATAAATCTGGTCCAGTACAGTACTCAAAATAACAATTATTACTTTAAATGCTTTTTCGGGCTCATTGATTTATATTAAAACTACTTTAGCCCTAGAAAATATTGCACAATTGGCATTGCATTAAGATTAAATTATCCATACTGTACTGTATAATAATTAAACCCACTGAGCCCCAGCTAGTTTATAATAAATGTACCACCAGGGACCGGCTGTTTCTGATTTTTTTTTCCAGAAACAATAGCGAATGGGTTAGGAATGAAGGAATAACCATAAAAAAACGATCAAAAAGGTCAAAAATTGGTCCTACGGAGCCCCCGAAAGTCGATTTTACAAGAGTAAAAAAATTAAGGCAAATACACCCAAAATACCGGTTTTTGCGCGCTCACACGCACACAGTTGGACTTTGAGAGTTTTCAACCACCGGCATGGTTGCGTGGGATACTTACACAGTTCCCATACAAATCTGAGCCCTCTAGGTGCCATAGGACCGGAGTGGCGTTTAGCGTTACATACATTGTGGACGCAAACCCTGTGTCGCTGGGGCTCAGTGGGTTAAATCTAGATCAATACTGTAAAATAACTACTTTAAAATTTAAGGTTATTATTCATTCACATATCTTTTCTAAACTCTACTCTCGTCGTATGCCCTGAAGGCGGGGTAATATGATAGTTGATAGGCTGAGTGTGTGTTAATCCAACTCAAAACTTTTTCTTTGTGACTTCTTGATACAAACTTTTCTTGTGTACAATTTCCACAATTATTAAATTTAATAGTATAAAATTATCGGTACCCATTGAGTTTAGCCTGATTAAATTACACTATTGGCTCTCTCTCTCTCTCTCTTAGAATTCTTGAATATATTATAAATTAAAATCGGTACCTCTTTTTTTGGCCTATACTGTATTGTACTAAATTTCCCTCCCGGCTTTTCTTAACTTATGTTGAAATGATGCTATAATTTCTAAATCTAAATCCAAACTATTATGTAAGGAGTTAAATTGAAAGGCTCCAGACTGCTAGTCTACATTTGGGCAAAATTCTTATTCCGCATTTCGTGAGTGTTTTATTTTCAGCTCGCGATTTAATTTGATTTCTCGGAGTACTGTAATGTTGTCTGCAACGTATCCGGACTAGCATTGATAGTTTGATTTCACATCACTAAGTTTCCTTCCCCTATAATCATGGTTACAAGTTTGCAACGGCGTCGGGCTGGGCTTAAGGGCTCTTTGACGGTATTGACGTCTGACATCGACGACTTCCTTGAATCGGCGTCTGGGGTGGAGGTGGAGGCCAGGTTGCTCAGTATTCAAAAGCAACTTGACAAGTATGAGGTCACACAGGAGGACCTGGCCGATATTTACGAGACGGACGCCGAGTATATCAAGGAGTTAAGAGAGGATACCCTGTATTTGGAGGGCATACAAGTAATCGTTGCCACATTAAAGGGGGTCTTGGTTCCAGAGGTCAAGAGGGAGTCGACTCGACCTGAGCCAAAGAAGTCCACCGTTAAATTACCACATCTTACTCTTCCAAAAATTTGTGGGTGATGCCACATTGTGGTCGGGGTTTTGGGAGATGTTCAAGTGTACCATCCATGACAATCCCGACCTCACAGATATACAACGCTTCACCTATCTGAAGGGTCAGCTTCTGGGTGATGCGCATAAGCTAGTCGAAGGATTCAATTTCGAAAGTGCAAGTTATGCCCCAGCAATAGAGCTCCTCATATGGGCATCCAGATCGAATCAAGGCAGCTTATGCTACCCAATTCAATCAACTACTGTCACCCAAATGCCAAACAGCTGACCTGAAGAACTTCTATGCCAGTACAGAGAGTGTGATGAGGTCAATCATTAGCCATGGCATTTGTTTGGAGGAATTTTGTGTGGTGACTTGTCAATAAATTACCATCACCACTAAAAGAAATCATAAAACGGGAAATGGGAGACTTGAGCCTGGATTATAAGACATTCACCCATTGCTTCCAGGCTGAAGTGTACAATTTGGCAGGTCAAGACAAAGTAGGGGGTACACCCATGGCTACGGCAGCATTTACTGCCCAAAGTGAATACAGTAAATTTAACTGTGTCCTATGTAGTGACACCAATCATTTGTGGTACAAGTGTATGAAGTGTATTAAAGTTAAAAAGAGCCCGTCAACTACGTCTCTGCACTGGGTGCTTGTCAAAAGAGCATGGCCATTCGGGTTGTACTAACCCTAACATAAGAAGCTGCAAGTTTTGTAAGGGCAAACACTTTCATTCCCTGTGTACACAAAAACAAGGGAAGGAAAGTAGAGCAGCGGAGGATAACACCAAGAGAGAGCATACTGCTGCTACTTCGACTACAATGTCTGTTGCCACAGGTAAAAATACAGTAATCTTGCCCACCGTACAGCTGCCGGTAAAGTGTAAGGATAATAATTGTGTTAAAATCAGATCGCTACTTGACCAATGTTCTCAGAGGACCTTTGTGAAGTCTTCTGTTCTATCCTCCCTTTCCTACATTTCTAAAGGAACTGAGGAGTTATGTCTTCACGGATTTACCGGAAAACAAGCCTCTAGGGAATATAATGTCGTGGTACTGCAATACAAACACAGAGGTAAATTTCATCATCTAGACGCAGTAGTGGTTGATGAATTGCCAGAACATAAAGGTGAACTTAGCCTAAAGTCTAAACTGGTTAGTTTACAAAGTAAAGGCATAAAATTAGCCGATCCTCATGCAACGGACACAGATCAATTGGAGCTGCTCATCGGTGCGGATCACTACTACGATATAGTGCGACCTGGGTATAAAAGGTCAGGTAGCCTAATTCTGCTTCCTACCAAGTACGGGTACGCCATAAGTGGTTCATATGTGGCACAACCTACCAGCTCCACCACTGAAGTAATTACTGTATTGAAAGTAGCAGTAACCTCAATGGACGAATACATGTCCACTGGTAATATTCAACCATGCAAATCATAAAACAAGATCATATCGGGATAACCCCTAAGGAATACTCACAAGTTGAGCGTCAAGCACTATCGTCGTATGAGGATACCGTTACCTACTATCCTGACAGCCAACAATATAAAGTGAGACTACCCTGTAACAATTACAAGGATCAGCTGCCAACTAACAAGGGTTTGGCCATAGGCCGTCTTCGGGGTCTTCAGAGAAGATTCATCAAAGAGCCTGACTTTTGCGAGGAATACTCAAAAGTCATAAAGGAGCAGGTGTCCCGTGGTTTTATAGAAGAGGTGCCTTTTGACAATTCAGATACCGGACATTACTTGGCTCATCATGGAGTGGTCAAGGAGAGTAAAACTACGCCAGTGCGTATCGTCTTCGACTGTTCTGGCAAGGTGAGTGATCGTCAGCCTAGCCTTAATGACTGCTTGCATACTGGACCTTCACTGGTACCAGACTTAGCGCAGGTTTTACTCCGGTTTAGACTCGATAAGTATGCCTGGGTGTCTGATATCGAGAAGGCGTTTCTGACGTTAAAACTCGACAAGGACGACCAAGACTATACTCGGTTTATGTGGCCAAAATTTCCACGGCAGCGAGATTCCCCCCTCATTTGTTACAGATTCCGGGCGGTTTTATTTGGCGCTACATGTTCCCAAATTCTTTTAAACACCACCATTTTAAATCACTTGTCAAATGTCAGTGCAGATCCGCAGGTTATTCAGCAGATTCGGTCAGGGCTATACATCGACAATTTACTGGGTATAGGTAATGATGAAGATTTCCTGATTCATACCTATGGTGAAGTCCGAGAAATTATGAATGACGCCCGTCTACATCTATGTGAATGGGCGACAAATAGTTCTGTTTTGCGGACTGTATTGCAACGGGATGGTGTGGCGGCGGTAAAGCAGGAACATGTGAGGGTGCTGGGATTGTTTTGGAAGACGGACACAGATACCCTCTCATTCGGCGTTCAGTATGCGCAATATTCGCAGATTACAAAACGGATTTGTTTGAGTATGACGGCTAAACTTTTTGACCCCTTGGGGATAGTTCTACCGGTGTCGATCAAATCAAGATTATTCCTTCAGCAATTATGGAGGATAAAATTAGGTTGGGATGAGGTTTTGACTGGCGATTTGGTTCAGGAGTGGTAAGACATTATTTCGGATCTTCGTCTCTGTAAGGGTTTTAATTTTCCTCGGAGAGTTGTCATGGACCATCCTGTTTCCATTCATGCCTTCTCAGACGCTAGCAAGGTCGCGTACGGCACCGCCATATACTTTGTTGACACAAGTGGCAGCCGTCTAGTCATGGCGAAGGCGAAAGTCGCCCCGATAAAATCCCTTTCCATCCCAAAGTTAGAGCTAACTGCAGTTCTGTTGGCTGCTAGACTCGTTCACTTTATCGAGGTAACTTTTAAAACTTTGCTAAACATCTCGGAGACAGTTATATGGAGTGACAGCCAAATTACGCTCTACTGGTTACATTGCCGAAAGAAGCTACCAGTGTACGTCACCAACCGTGTCGACGAAATTCATACCCTGCTCCCAACCGCACAGTTCTGGTATGTGTCTACCAAAGAGAATCCAAGTGACTGCATTACTCGTGGTGTATCTGCTAAATTTCTCAAATCTTCTGCGTTGTGGTGGAATGGCCCATGCTGGCTTAATAATCCCAACGAATGGCCAGAGAATATAGATTTGAGCGAGCAACACACTGCTATTGTGGCACCGGTAATTGACTCGGTGCCTGACGAAGACACACGGTTATGGGACTGGGATAGATTCAGCAGCTATGAGAAGTTACAACGTGTTACAGCATGGGTGATACGTTTTGTAGAATATGTAAAAGCAAAAATCAAAGGCACACCGCCCACAGGTAGTGCATACCTCAATGTGAAGGAGATCAGAATTGCAGATAAATTATTACATAAGCTCTGTCAACAAGAAATATATACGCAGGAATATAAATTATTGGTTAAGGGAGCAAAGTCCAGGAATAGCCTGATGAACCAGTTGGGCTTACACTTGAAGGGGAATTTGATACATTGCGGAGGCAGATTACGATTGGCAGCACTCTCTGAGGCAAGTAAGTATCCAATACTACTGCCCCCCAATCATCCCTTCACCCATCTTATCATCAATAGGTGTCACAGACTCTGTTATCATTATGGGGTTGGTCATATAGTCACCTATGTCCGACAAAGATGGTGGGTGCCTAGAATCAGGCAGGTGGTCAAGAAAGTCCTACGCAAATGCTTAAAATGTAGGCGGGTACAGGGAACACATTATGATCCCGTCGGAATTCCTCCCTTACCAAACCTGCAAACCACCCCAGGTGACCCTTACAAAGTTACCGGGGTTGACTACAGTGGAGCAATCCCTGTGAAAGATTCACCCAATCTTAAGGTGTATATGATACTTTTCACCTGTGCCGTTACCAGGTCAAGTCACCTGGAACTGGTCACCAACCACACTTGTGATAGCTTCCTACATGCCTTCAGAAGATTCTGCAGTAGACAGGGATATCCACGTATCATGCTGAGTGACAATGCAAAGACTTTCATAGGGGCATCTACATATCTCAAAGAAGTGAGCAACAATCCCAAGATTCAGACCTGCCTTGTGGATGTAAATTGCGAATGGCGTTTCATTCCCGCCAGAGCGCCTTGGTTTGGCGCCATATGGGAAAGGGCCATAGGGATCGTGAAGGCGGGTCTGAAGAAGGTGTTGGGTAGAGCTCTCATATCGATTGAGGAACTCAACACCATACTCTTGGAGATTGAAGACACCGTAAATGATCGCCCTCTATACTATGCTTCTGGTGATTTGGAAGACCTTACCCCAATCACACCCTCAGTACTGGTACGTGGATACAGACTGCGGGATCTTCCTGAAGAACATGGTGAGGATACTATGGAAGATCCAGACTACACAAGTAAGGACGTAATATCGGCCCGCTACAAATATATTCGTAAATTATCGCGAGATATTTGGCATCGCTGGTCGACAGAATATCTGGTGACTTTGAGAGAAGCGCAAAAAAGAAAACTAACACCATTAAATGGTATTTGGCCTAGGGTAGGTGACGTGGTAACCATCCATGAAGAGGGCCCGGCTGCGCGCACTCTGGAAATTGGGTCGGATAGAGGAGTTGTTACCAGGTCGTGATGGTGAGGTTCGGGTAGTATAAGTTCGCACCCGGACTGGAGTAATCACACGGCCAACAGTATGACTGTATCCTCTTGAAGGTGACCTCGAACGCAAGGACACCCCCTCGGATCAGTTATCCATAGATGTCCCCTCCCTGGCACCGACTTCGGCGTAGCCTGTTGACGCGCCCGGCGGACGCCCCAGTCGACAGGCGGCCCAGATATCCTCCCAAGCTTGGCGGGATAAGATTGCCTCCGGGCAAATCTAATCATGTAAATTTTGTATATTTTCTGTTGGCGGGAATATGTCCATACTTAGTATCTAGTGAGAACAGTCTCGATGTTACGTAATCTGGGTTGATGTAGCGTTACGTATCTTTCCGTAGTCATAGTCTTAAGTTGAACGCTTCCGTAACCTTAGGTTGGACGTCCACGATTTGGGAAGAATATATTATTCTGTAGTTATACTGTATATGGGAAAATATTGTAGGATTATAATTCCCATATATTTGTGTATTACTTTTAAAGATTGTTCATATGTATCTCATTGTACTATGATGGGATACATTTTCCATATGCTGTGCGCGGATAGTCACGAGGGACACAAAGTCGACGCTCTCACTCTCCAACCAACCTCCGTCCCCGCTACACACGCTAAGCCTTCTTCATAGTTCATATATTAGGTGTTTTTGCTTCACTATCATCTCATTTTCATATAGTCACTACATCATCATCTTTTGTTAGTTATCATTAAATTTAAAGTAAATATCTATCCTATCCTAGCCTCTTTCCATACGCTTGTTTATCCTACTAACCCACTCAAGTCAACTAGCCTATCTTCCGCCATCTTTCAATCACCAGCTGAGTTCATCATAAAAGGTAAATAAATATTCTATATGTGTTAATCTTCTTCCAAATTAAATATATACAGTCCACTTCATCTAAATTAACCATAGTAATAAAGACAAACAAAAATATTAGTGATTTTAAGTAGACAAATAGCAGTGGTTTATTTACCTTTCTGTTAACACTTTGGTCCGAGGGGGATATTTTTAGCCTAGTTTCCCTAATTCGCGGCGGAAAAGCAGCAATATTTTCTTTAAGTATTCGAGGATATGTGGTATAATATTTGTAATGTTTATATGAAGTAAGGTATGACGTCTTTGATTCTTGAAAGGAAAGTGACATACTTTCCTTAACTCAGGAAGGAAAAGGGATGTAGTTAGGAAAAGGGATGTAGTTAGGAAAAGAGGATATGAATCTGGTACCGTATATTTTTATGATTATTCTAAAATATAGGAGAAGGAGGATCAATTTCCTAGATTCTTAGTATTATGAACATTTAATGGATTAGTAAATACATATCTAAATAACTAAACAAGATTTAAGCTCTTTTCACAAGAAACATGAATCATCTCATTATGTGTTTCTCGAATAAGACATCTACAAGTGGCATTTACTAGAAAAACAGCAGGGCTACATAACTCATCTTGTAGTAATAGTTAAACACTTAACACAGAAGTTCTGTATTTTAATATCATGTTTTTGTTATGTGTGTAAGAAGGAGACAAAAGGCAACGTTCCCTGTATCGAGTGTTCCCCAAAATTGAAAAAAATTACAGAGAGCCAAAATTAATTCCAGGTACGTTAAAATAAAAGTGTCTGGACTTATGGAGCTTGAAGGAGTTTAAAATAAGGAGGAACAGATATATTGAGGGAGAGGTTTCCAGAGTTTACTTATTAAGTGGAAAACAAATTGGGAAAATTGGTGCACTCTTAGGTTAGAGAGCTGAACAGAAAATACTTGGGAATGTGTTGAGAGGCGAGTGTCACCTACTCTCTGTAAAGGAGGAAGTGTACACCGAAAAAACTCTGAAGACATTGATTATTATAACAGCAGTGTATAGAGAGAGATTGTAGTGAATTAGTAAGAGGATGAGATAAAATGCATTTGACTCTACCCTTTTGAGGAGTTTGGAATGGAAGGAACCTCCCAACACATGTGAACAGTAATTGATAAATGGGTGCACAGTACTCCTGTACAGAGCAAGAAGCTGTGCGAGGGTAAAAAACCTACAGAGACGCTTATGCACATCTACCTTCTGGGAAGCTGCTTTAGCAAGAGTGGCAGTATGGTCTTTCTAAGAAAATTCAGAGGAAAAAGAGACACCAAGAACATTGAGAGAGGACGAAGGATGGATTTGTGTGGCGTTGCAGAGTAAGTGATAGTCGTGTGGACGATAGTCTTAATGGGTAGATAGATAAAGAAATTGGGTTTTGGAAACATTAAAAGATACAAGGTTTTCTTTGCCCCAATTGGAAATGAATAATACATCAACAGATGGGTGTGTTGTGGTCTCATCACATGAATTTCGTAGCAACTGCATGAAGGGTTGATGAGGAAAGCAAGTTCAATAAAGTAAGTTAATCATCAGCATAGAATTGAGTAGGACTAGAGGTACAGTTGAGAAGATATTAAGGAATATTATATATATATATATATATATATATAACTGGAGATATGACAGAACCCTGAGTAGCACTGGAGTTGATAAGTTTAGGAAGTGAGTGATGGTCTTCCACAACCGGAGGTATGGAACGGTCAGAAATTACATTAGAAATAAATGCACAAATAGAGGGATAGAAACCGAAGGGTAATAGTTTAGAAACAAGAGACTTGTGCTAGACTCTATCGAATGCTTTAGATAGGTCTAGCACAATAGACAAGGTCACACAGAAGTCCCGAAAGGAGGATGACCAAGATTTAGCCAGATAGGAAAGAAGATCACCAGTAGAGCGACCACCAAGGAAACCATACTGGCGATCTGAAAGTAGATTATGGCAAGTAAAATGCATATGAAATTTTGAATTAAGATGCGATTAAACAACTTTAGAGATGTAAGATGTGAAAACAAATGGACGACAATTTGAGGGTTGAGAGCGGTCTCCCTTATTTTGGACAGGTTGAATGAGAGCCAACTTCCTGCAAGAAAGGAAGATATTGGTGAAAAGACCGATGGCATAGTTTGCCTAGGCAGAGAGTCAGCATGGAATAACTATTAAATTGTTAAGTATAAACAAGATGAGGAACACCATCTTGTCTATGTGCCTTCTTAGTTAAACCCAGAGAAAGCAGAAAGGTTTTCCAGAGGAAGAAGTGGTGGTGGTGCCGTTGAAGTGGAAAAGTGGAGGTAAAGACGAGAAGTTAAATGAATGAGAGGTTTTTGGGTATAGCCTACGCCAGAATGACTGGGAACAGCTGGAGTTAGAAAGTTCAATACATTTGTTATTAATGGAAGAGCTCTGTAGTAATAACCTCTTCAGTATAATCTGGCTTTATTTTGTTCTTATATTATGGCCAACATTACATGATTCTATGGCGTTTATGACAAGTCTTATATGATTTAGTTTGTTTATTGAAATATTATTTACCTCTTTGTGTCCTAGAAGTATATACTACACTATAGATAGCATATAAAATAGTCTTATGGTTATCAGAATTAGACGGAATCATAGAATACAGTAGATCTAGACTTGACACAAAAATGAAACTTTGCAGTAAGGGACCCAAAATCGGAGAACGAACCCCCAAAGTTCGAACCTCGAAACAGCAACATTTTTGTATTTTCGCGGTTTCATGGTTTGAATTTGGGTGTTCGTTCTTCGAATTGGAGTCCCTTGCTGCAAAGTTCAAATTTCATGTCAAGTCCAGATCTACTGTACTGTAGTCTATGACGGAATATATGTCATCGTGCTAAAATAGGTAAACAACGTTAACATCACGCAACTCCTCTGGTGTATTTGCATCATGGCCTCCCGTTTATGGCGTGTGTGTAATGTGGGCGAAATGTTCGTTTATTGTATAATTATGTCATAGGCTAGTTCTCTCGATTCATAATGTGTAGGTTAGGTTAGGTTAATTAAGAGTTGTCTCGTAAATAATACGGGGCCGAGCTGTCTCGTTTTTACTGGGCCGAGCTGTCTCGCCGTGGGCCGAGCTGTCCCGTGGGCCGAGTAGTCTAGCATTCTACTAAAACAGTTTTTGCATGTATGTATGTTTGTGTGCATACGTGAGCGTTTGTGTATACGGGCATTTGCACACTTACTGCATGTTCTTATGTTCTTATATATGTATGTATATATATATGCGTATGTATGTGTGTACGTACGTGTATATATGTATGTTCTGTATATGAGTAAATAAAATAAAATAAATGTGTATATGTACTGTATATCACTTACTCTCATGGTTAATTTATGACAATTTGTATTTTGCACCTGCATCATTATTGTATTTATTTGTTTTTTTGTAAACTGAGCTTACCATCTTCATATCTGTATATCTCATGTTCATCCACTAAATTGTAAAATGTGTATTTTCAGGTCATGAGGCTGCCATTCTTTAATAAACCGTTTATTATTATTATTATTATTATTATTATCCATATATACCATTCAGTGCAAGATTCAAAGCTCAGAGCGAAAGTGTCTGTGTGTGTGTGTGTGTGTGTAGGATTACTTTTTGTAAATTTCATATACATAAAACATAGAGAGTGAACATGTTTAGGGGCCACAGTTACGAGCATAAGGGGGCCATTGTAACTTGTATTATGAAAAACATGCGATCCTAATTCTAATTTCTAATTCAGTGGATGATTATTTGGGCCGTATTCTCTTTATTGGAAATAAAACACACAAATAGTATATCATGGAGGTATTTTTAATCTTAAGTCACTCATAAAACTTCATGAATGCATTATATATGTAATTATGCATTTATATCATACTGTCCAATATGCATATAATATGTTGAGTGGGATTGCAAACGTACACATTCTGAGAATTAATGTACATGTATGTGTATGTGTATATATGTGCGTGCGATGTGTATGAGAGAGAGAGAGAGAGAGAACTCACACTCGCCACATTTTTACTTTAGCTTGAAACTTATCCTCTGGCAGCAACAATTAAGCTTTGTAATAAACTCCCCTGCAGAAAAGTTGGCATTGCCTCCTCAGTTAGTATATACTGGAGTTGGTGCAGATGTGTATTGCAAAGCTTGTTATATCGTTCTCGTTTACAAACCCCGCTCTCATGATATCTCTCTCTCTCTCTCACACACACACACACACACACACACACACACACACACACACACACACACATCTAAGAATTTCTTCTTCAATCGAGTTGTCAACTTGTGGAATGGGCTTCCCCGAGACGTTATAGACTGCAGCACCGTTGATTCATTTAAACTCCGCCTAGACAAATATCTCGCATCAAACCCGCGACTGACTGCGTTTGTAAATGAATAACTTTATTTTATCCTCCCCTCAGTTACTAACCCATATGTCCCCTACTAACTTTCTAGTCCTGCCACGGACATTAGTTCCAGGGCAGTAGTTCCGTTTCCAATGTTCCCTTACCCACTCTAAACCACTGTTTGGACACTTGATCCTCAGTGTTTTGGAGGACAAGCAGCCTAGAAGGGTCACTAGACCTGTTGTTGCTTGATTTCCTTTGTACTCCTTTGTACATACACATCGCACGCACACATATACACATTCACATATATGATATACATTTACAACATGTGTACGTTTGTAATCGCACTCGATATGTTATGTGCTTTATGGACAGTATGGGATAATGCATAATTTCATATATAATGCATTCTTGAAGTTTTATGAGCGCCTACACATTTTGGAGAAGTGAGGTATAATATGTATTAAGCTTTTCAGAACGATGACGCATTATTGGCTTTTTCTGGTTACCATTAGACGATGTTCTTTATCTTACATTGCACATCGGAAAATCAAAGTCATAAATTCTATCCCAATAGGTCATCTCATTAACATTGATCCTTCTTAAACTGTATAAAATCATCTTTGTTATACAGAATCATAGGTAATAAAGGCATCATCATAGGAATATGTTAAGCATAAAGGAAATATATGTATGTATGTATGCATATACTCGGGAATATACCCCATAGCTGGGAGTGGCCGACTCGAGACAGAACCCGAAAAGAAACTACATTTTATGTTCCAATTGTTAGGGTCCGGGAGCACTTTCGCTATCCCTCGCCCCTTTCTCTGTTTCGTCTAGTAGGTGAGTTTTACAAGGGAGGAGGATTCCTAGCCACCCGCCCGCAAAGTAGGAAAAGTAGTACAGGAAAAGAGACAGCAAAAATGGCTAAGGTTGGGTAGAGGGTGCCAAACCTTAGTCTAGACAGGACCAGCCTTCACCCAAATACATGATAGAGCGAAGATAAAGTTATTAGGCATTATTATGAATTTTGATAAACGTACAAATAAAAATCGATGGTGACATAATGAACAAATTAGAGGATATTGCTATTATTAACAATGAATAGGCATACAAATGACATATATGAAATAGGCATACAAATGACATATATGAAATAGGCATACAAATGACATATATGAAATAGTTCGCAAATACATTTGTTTGGCACAGATTGGTCCACGGGGGATCTTTTTGGACGTAACTTGTTTCGCTCCAGTAGTTTGGAATTTGTATGGTGTTACACTCCATTAATTGGCGATAGTATTTATTAAAATTACGAAGAGCCAATATAAACACTTAATAAATAGAGCAAATATAAAACATAGGAAATAGTTAGGACGCAACAGTAATAATGTTTACAAGCCCAGCGTGACCTACTGGGGGGGGGGGGGGGGGGAACTTAAGGGGAGGTTTTTAGTGCGTTTCCTAGACTTCCATCAAGCTTGAAATTGCACCCCCTTGACCTCCTTTCAAGATAAATTTGTACATTTTTCGGTAGAAAAATATCCCGGCCGAAGGCCTGTTCCTCTTAAATTACAGGCTCGCTATCGCTCGCCAGGAAAAAATCGACACCTAAATGGCACGAAAGATCTTAAAAGTGACATAAATGGGGCGAAAGTTTTAAAATCGTCAAACTAATGAGGCAAACGTATTAAAATTTCAAAATCAATGGGGCTAAACATGAGGGAGAAAGGGATCCAGAAAAAAAATCCCTCGAGTGGAAATCTCCCCTTACGATAGCAATGAGAACAATCCTCCACATTTAAACGATAGCAATGAGAACAATCCTCCACATTTAAACGATAGCAATGAGAACAATCCTCCACATTTAAACGATAGCAATGAGAACAATCCTCCACATTTTACTCCTCTACTTTTGTATTTCTATCCACCTTTACTTATTTCTAATTCTTAAAAAAAAAAACTCACGTCCCCAACCTATCAATACCCCTCAATTTTAAATTTAACTCGAGAAAGGATGAGATGTTGTTGGTGGGTGGGTAAGATTAGCGATAATTTAAGATGTAGTAGTTGATATAGTTAATAAATAAAAATACTGTATAATAACAGTTTATTTATATAATCATGATATATGACATTGAGAAGCTCAAAATATATTAAGCAGGTTGATGATATGATGAAACTAGAAACTTCCAATACAAATAATTAACAAATAGATAAGTAAAATTGTTACTATCAAATTATAACAGTTGTAGGCCTACAATTAGATAATTGGTAAAAATTATATATAAAATAGTTTGATGATACAAAATAAGGACGCATCAGTATCTCTTCTAAAGATGTATTTTCTACCCTCTTTGGGCTTAATACTAAGAGGCGTACGGTCCGGATGGTGTTCACCCTATTGGACTAAAAAACTGTGCTTCCGTGCTGACTCCCTGCCTACAGTAGGTAAACTCTTCCGTCTCTGTCTCTCCTCTAACCTACCCATTTCCCCAAGTTAATTCCGACTTTCGGGAGCACCGTAGGACCCCTTAATGACCTAGGGGATCGGTTTTTTGTGGGTTTTCTTTCATTTCTAACCCATTCCTGGTGTTTTCTGGAAAAAAAACATTTGTTTACAACCTGCTGGTCCTGGGGTGTACATTTATTATTAAATAGATGGGGTTCAGTGGGTTAAGGGTCGCTCTACAGGTAATCTTCTTTCTTATCTTACTAACACTTAGTCATCCTCCTTTCGGGACTTCGGTGAGACCTTTTCTATTGCCCTAAACATATCGAAGGCCTTCGATAGAGTCTGGGATAAATCTTTAATTTCTAAACTACCCTCCTAATTCGGTTTCTATCCTTCCATCTGTGCCTTTGTCTCTAATTTCCTTTCCGGCCGTTCCATAGCTGTGGTTGTGGATAGCCATCGTTCACTTCCTCACCCTATCAACTCCGGTGTTCCTCAGGGTTCTGTCCTATCTCCAATTTTCTTTCTAATTTTCATAAATTATCTTCTCAACTGTACCTCCAGTCCTATCTATTCATATGCAGACGACTCTACCTTTTACTACTCAACTAGTTTTCCAGAAAGCTCCAGCAAGCAATCCCTCAAAAACAAACGTAATGCAGCCATACAACACTTATCTTCTGATCTAACTACCATTTCCAATTGGGGTAGAGAAAACTTTGTGACCTTTAATGCTTCCAAAAATTTATTTCTCAATCTATCTAACCGTTGTGAACTCCCAGAGGACTATCCTGTATATTTCAACAATACAAAAATCAACCCTTCATCTTCTCTCAATATTCTTGGTGTCTCTTTTTCTTCTGGTCTCTCGTGGAAGGACCATATTACCAATTTTGATAAGGCGGCTTCCCAGAAGCTGGGTGTGCTCAACCCCCTCAAGGGGCTCTTTACCCCGGCACAGCTTCTTGCTCTGTACAGGGGCACAGTGCGTCCTTGTGTTGAGTATTGTTCACATGTGTAGGGGGATCCTCTCACACAGTACTTCTAGACAAAGTAGAAAGGAAAGCCTTTCGTATCATTAACTCCCGTCCACTCACCGACTCTCTGCAATCTCTCTCTCTTCGCCGCAATGTTGCATCTCTCTCGCTACTCTATTGCTACTACAATAATCAGTGTTCCTCAGAGATATCTCAGTGTATACCACCTCCTCTATGTAGGGTACGTTGTACCTGTCTTGCAACACAATCCCACCCCTACTCTGTAGTCTGTACAATTCTCCAACTCAAGACTGAAATGATACTCCCATTCTTTCTTCTATTCAACAGCTGAGGTCTGGAATTCTCTCCTTGAATTCATCTTTTCCTCCTCTTATGACTTAAATTGTTTCAAACTCTGTGTGTCCAGACATTTTGGCTCGAACATTCCATGGTTTTGGCCCTGTTACTCTTTCAACTCTGGGGGAGGTACTCGTCACAGTCAGTTTTGCCTTTTGTATCCCTCATCCACATAGAAAATCAAATATATATAAGTAGGCAGCGTGACCTATTAACCCTTTCACGCTCATATGATGCAGAGGTTGCCAGATTAGCAATAAGAAATAGAGTTCTCTCACTCTTATAATTACCTCTCCAAAATTAGTTTTCTGCCCACAGCTAACTCAAAGACGGCTCAAAATTCTCGCCAATACCGCCCCAACCCCGCGCTGCTTCCCCAGACCCTCGAATCATTGGCTAGTGTGTAAACTATAGCACTAGTAAGTAGAAAGCAGGGATGGTTTAAGCAGGCCCAAGAAGACACCCAGCCACAATTAGGCCTAGGTTAAATACAAAAATGGGGTACAGTATATTATTAAATAAGGCATATAGGCTATACTTAAATCCTGGTTTACGGCACCATACTTTACTGACAAGACTTAGAATCGTATAGTGGATTTAGGAATTAGTTACAAGACAAGTACAGGGATTGGATTATCTACCTAAGGGGGAACCATTTAGATCGTCTCACCTTTGTTGTTAATTCACATGCTGTATATTGTCTACATATATTATAATGGCCACCAGTGAATATATATAGACTTAGCTGGTAATGGAGCATGTTGATGGATAGTAGGTGCTGGGATGTTTTATATATGGGACGATAGATGTGGCCGATAGCCGGTGTTGATGGTGAGGCGTGTTGTTATTGAGTGGCACCCTTTATAGGGAGATATCTTAGAACGTCAGCTTGGTAACAAGTGAAGCTAGACATGCGCAATCATTCTCGATGCTGCTAACGTTCCTCATATTACTTTAATTACTATATTAAATAGTACTTAATACTTATGGAATACTATATTCTCGAATTAACTCTTTATAGAATAAATGTACACCATAGCCTATACCTTAATTACCCCTTATATATTATTCATCTGATATACAAACCCAATTAACTATACATGATACTTTGTGTATATACAGAATTATAGATCCCATTTTTAACCAATCCCAACTGGAAATAGAAAGGTCTATCGTGGACACTCGTAAGTCACGATATCTATTATCCTACCTATTTTAGTATCATCAGCAAATTTACTGATCCTACTCTTAATGTCTGAGTCAAGATCATTTATGTAGATAATGAACAGAAGGGGCCCCAAAACCGACCCTTGGGGGACCTCACTTTTAACTAATCCCCAGTCCGATTTAACACCATTTATACTAACTCTCTGCTTCCTACCAATCAGCCATGACTTAATCCACTTGAGTAGCATCCCCCCAATACCATGTCCTTCCATCTTCCTTAACAACCTTTCATGTGGAACTTTATCAAAGGCCTTACTGAAGTCTAAGTAAACTATTAGTAGGGTCATTTGCTTGGAATCCGTGACCATTTTGTTCCTACCTTTTTCTCTCGATGGATTTGACAACCTGAACCATTTTAAAGGAAAATTAGCTCCTATGCCCCTCTGAAAAATGACGGCTAACTCTGCTAGAGCCCAATATTCAAAATGCCGCCAACGCCATCTTGAAAAACATGAAATGTAATATCTCTGGCATCAGATGAGCTACAAGGACGAATGAGGTGTCCTTTTTCACTAATTCTGGCATTACAAATCCACTGGAATGGTTATTGTATTGTATTGTATTGTATATTGTATTGTTATTGTATTGTATTATACTAATTGTACATACTAATCTGCCACTTCACTGTCACTACATGATTCACTGTATGAGCCACTATCAGAATCACTGTCCTCACTTTCGCTGCTCCATATGTCGAGGGCGACACACGAATATGGTTTTCCTGTCATTGACTGTGCAAACATACCAATCTCCACGAATGCAGCCTGATCGACAGGAAGGGTATCAAGCACTGCGGTGAACTCGGGGAGATGCCGACCACACCTGTCATTATCTTAGATTTGCATCAAAGGAAGCATGGGATTGAGTGAGGACTTTGTTACGACCGGGGCTACGAATAAAACAAGGGCACTTAATGATTGGACTAGTAATAGGGCACTATGCAACAACGGTATGCTAGATCCAAACCCTCGAACTTATATACCGGCGAACAAAAACACCTATACTCTCCAGAGTTAATCTGCGATAGCGGGGTATCCTTAAGTGGGCATAAATGTACTCTACTTCAGGCTAACCCACACTGGTATAGCCTGATAACAAACAGGATGCAAGTTACGTTAAAATGCATACAAAGGAATCTATGGAAAGATCAATTAAATCACTGCAAGATTTAATACAATAAAAAGATGCTTCAATACAGTTACTCTAAACAACAATAAACTCTTCACTCCTATCTGAAAGAAAGTGAAGTATAGTCCTACAGCATAGACCTGGAAACTTCTGAAGAAAGTCTGATGCTCATAAGATGCTCGTATCTTAAACTATATAAAGGCAGGAGGCAGGACACCACAGGTGTAAATTGAATACACTAAAAGATAGGACATATAATGTTAACTGACACGAGAATACTATAAATGCGCAACGGTAGCAATGCTCGACACTAAAAGAAGTACTTCCTCATCAACGAAACAGTCTGCTATGGTTGTGCGGCTCAGCAACAACCTAGACTAATAAATGCTGTGAATAATAATGCGTACATATCAAAGAGCTTATATTAAATTCTAACAAGTGTCTACTCGATTAATAATGTCTAGCTGGGATACTCTAGGTAAGGAAATGGGATTGAGCAAGACAGGCTCGTAGCCTAGCGATGTCCTTAAGACTGCATCCCTCAAGTTACGTTAATTGACTAGGGTGCTCTCTTGATAGATCCAGATCACAAGTATCTGGTTCTATCCTGGCGACCCTCTAAAGACAAGCAAAGAGGCAGCAAAGTGTGGAACTGGTACAGGCCAAAACCTTCAGTCAACACAATGCTGCACTCGCAAAGGACGCAGCCGAAAAGACAACCAAGGCTACCACAGGACCGGTCGAAGTCGTGTAGGTATAAGCAAACCATACACACATCGGAGACAACGACTACAGTTACCTTATCCCAGTCTAGCATTAAATAAAAGAGCAGAAACACTAAATCAATAATGGAGACACACAAAGTTCTTAACCTATACTAACTAAGAACCCTCAAACCTATTCTAAGTACATGTAAATATCTCAGAGGACGGCGCATGCAATACAATGGGCCGGCTATGGAAACCGTATGCAGAACCCAAGGGGAGTGTTGTGCAGTTAATAAAGATTAGAGTATGGAAAGAGAGAGTCGAGTGAGAGAAACAGTGGTAAAGGGGGTGATCGGGAGAGAGTATGCAAGGGGATGTTAGAAGCACGCGCGCCAAGCCTGTCCTGAGGAGAACAGCTCCTGGGAACCCTCATGGAGGAGGTTAGTTACACAGGAGCCCGCAAGGGTGCGATGGTCGGCCAATCACGGGCTGAGACGTCACAAGGCAGCAGGCGTTCCTAGGACGCGCCAGGATCTGCCAGCCAATCAGGGGCGCGGGAAAGCCCGCGCGCGAGCGGGAAAACTCCTCCGAGCGGGGGAGGCAGCACATACATACACACGCACATATTACCACCACGCTGCCTGCATCGCTCTTTCTCCTTAACTTTACACTTTGCATCTTATATTCTATCAATGGTAGAAAATATTTCCCGTTGTCACAGACGAAAACAAAGACCACCACTGGACTGTCTGTGACAATGCGATTACTAGGAAAGAAAGAACAACATTCTCGGATAACTGTAGCCCATTTCGATGTCCCTGGCGAGCGCTAGTGGCTAACGAGAGGCGATTCTGCCAACGCTGGTAGACGTCACAACTTGAACTCAGTCCAGTTGCTTATTCTGATTGCATGGATATTTTGAGTTAGAACCTCAACCATTTCCATGAATGACATCCAGTATTCTGCTTGTGGGGCACCTTCAAAGTCCTTGAAGAGAGCATCAACGAGGTCCTTCAGCTCAGCATTTCTCTCTAGCTCTGCATGTTCATCTGCAAGTTCCTGTGCATCAATCGGATGTCGAAGCTTGGCAAGGGATGTCTTTACTTCTTCAGATAGAGGGGAATGTTCCAAACGTTTGTCTATGACATGGTGGACCAGAGTCTCGTAGAATAGTCGCAAGCAGCAAACCCCACGCTTAACATGTTTTCCACGAAGGGCCTGATCAACAGACCCGTCTGCTATAACACCAGCTGCCACCAACACATCTGAGATGCCAGATCCCTTAAACCTCTTGTATATAGTGAAGATGAACGACATTTGGATGTGGAAGGGTGCCATGAATGGTAAGATTTTGCTGAACAGCTCAGCATTCTCACTTTTCAACTCTAGCATGAGCACGTAGACAGGATGATCACCAACAATTATTGCAAAAGGCATCTTTTTTTTCTTCGATTGATTTTGCAAGCTTACACATCACATCATTGAGAATTATCTTACTGGGTGGGTTGGGATAGGTCATGTGGTATATTGCTCGAATCTTCTCATCTGCATTTGGCATGCTGGCGTGAAACCCTGAAAACCCAGGCACAGTCTGTTCTTCTGGCTTAGGTCTCGTTCGGTCATCTTGCGCCCTGGCCAATGCATGGATCACACCACGAATTCTTTGCACCAATGTGTCAGGAGGAGGAGTACTTTGATCAGCTGGTGGCTTCCTGAGAGGTGGTTCCCCACACTTCGCTGTCTTGTATGGGTTGACTTTTTGCATTTCACTTCCGAGCTCGTTGAGAGTTATCGAGAGGTTTGATGCAAAGTTGGCACCGGGAACTGGTCTATCCTCGTGATTCTCGGAAGGAAGTTCTGTATCAAATTATTCTGGCTGCACAAACATGACATTAGTGCGGTGTGACTGGCCAGCACCGGTCAGTGTGTCGCTGTTGAAGTCATCGTTGTCGACTATAGCGATAGCAGGCTTACCCTCAGCTAGTTCGTAGGGGCAATCAGATGAGCACTTGAGGTCATTGACCACCCAAAAATCTCGCAACATAAGTACGTCATTGTAACTGATGCCCAGTCCATCTTTGTGCATTATGTCGACTATCTCCCTACTCTTGGTCAGTCCATGTAGCAAGACAGAGAGATTTATCTCAAATGCAGTGCATTTTCCAGTGATGTAGCTTGTGAGGATAGATGCAATCGATTGGACGGATGGACTGTCATCAATTGCAGACTTATTTGGGTGTTTCAGCCATGTGAGTAGCTTCAGCAGGAGCTCACTGAGGTCTTCTTCTCTCTCCAACTCGTGTATATTATGGGAGCCAGGGAATAGTATTTGTCCTGATGACTTGCTCTTTGAGTCGTGCCGCAACATTCATCACCAACTGATCATTGCTGATACCCAATAAAGATATTGCCGCCTCGATGTATGTACCTGCTGCTGTTGTATCATATACCAATTCACTCACATTCTTTTGAATGCGTTCATGAAATCCGATGTCTTCCCCAAATTCATTGACGAGAATTTCCTTTAAGTAGCTGGATTTTACTACCGAGTTATGTCAGTGATTTGAGATAATGCGCTTATAGTCCTGCAGCAGGCCTTGCAGTGTGCGAATTTCATGGTCTTTGAAGATGACTTGACGAATATGATGAAAGAATAGAGCTTGGGCCTCTCGGAGGTTTACACGCTGCAGATGTTGAGTGCTTTCATCTGAAAGGGGCTTGTGGTCGCTTACATATTTGCGCCAGCACACACGATGGTAGTGGATTTCCAACCCAAATGCTGTTTGACTATCTGGGATGGATGCAATCAGAGTGTCAAGTCTCAATCTCATGACCTCATCTTCCAGACGGACAGTATGTAACTCGAATTTAGTCCAGGCATCTACTGTTGATAGGAGGAAAATCTGCTTGTCACGATCACTACTCTTGTATGTCCCTTTCATGCACCACACACATAGAGTCTTATCGTGAAGGACACCCATACTGGAGCGGAGCCTTTTAGGTGCACTGGCCTCTGGGGAAGGGTCTTGTTGATCTGATGCTTCATCTCTTTCAAGACGTTCCTCGGATTTGTGTTTTGCGTTTTTCGGCTTGAGAGAGCTTGCGCTTGCTGGATAATGATGCGTAACAAGTGCTATGCATGTGGTGACCCTTTGGTCCCTTCTCCCAATCCACATTTTCATGTATATGTTGAAACTTATCAAGTTCTTTCCATTGTAAAGACTTTTCCCGGATGGATTCCCACTTCTCAGGTGTAATGTTTTCCAAACGATCATCTGCGGTACATCGCTTACCACAGAGTAAAATGCACTCGTATTCATTTAATGTCTTGTCTGGTAACTCTTCACTCTCTCTTCTATTATCCATTATTTCGGTCACTTCACAAGTCGGCGATTTTCATCAGATGGGCATGCGATCCATCTGAAACAGTAAAAAAGTAATATTAGATATACACCGCAGGCAGAGAACAACAGTGATGATAGCAGCGAAAGTGAGGACAGTGATTCTGATAGTGGCTCATACAGTGAATCATGTAGTGACAGTGAAGTGGCAGATTAGTATGTACAATTAGTATAATACAATACAATAACAATACAATATACAATACAATACAATACAATAACCATTCCAGTGGATTTGTAATGCCAGAATTAGTGCAAAAGGACACCTCATTCGTCCTTGTAGCTCATCTGATGCCAGAGATATTACATTTCATGTTTTTCAAGATGGTGTTGGCGGCCATTTTGAATATTGGGCTCTAGCAGAGTTAACCGTCATTTTTCAGAGGGGCATAGGAGCTAATTTTCCTTTAAAATGGTTCAGGTTGTCAAATCCATCGAGAGAAAAAGGTAGGAACAAAATGGTCACGGATTCCAAGCAAATGACCCTACTATAATATATCATATGACTTGTCGTTATCTACCGCTTCATAAACCTCGGAGAAAAAACTGAGTAAATTTGTTAGGCAGGATCGTCCTGGAGTGAAACCATGTTGAGAGGGTTTTACTAACTTGAACATTTCTAAGTGATTTCTAATTTTCCTGGCAATAATTGATTCTACCAATTTCCCTATAATTGATGTGAGACTAATAGGACGGTAATTTGATGCTATGGACTTATCACCTTTTTTAAATATCGAAATTATATTTGCAAGCTTCCATGAATCAGGAACTAAGCCTAAAGCTAGTGAATTATTAAATAGGTGAGTTAATGGGAACTTAATTCGTCCTTGCATTCTTTTAATATCCTAGCATACACCTCATCTAGACCTGGAGATTTCTGAGGTTTAAGTCTATCTATTTCCTTAATTACTTCGTCACTAGTGACCTGAACTGTGCTTAATAGTTCGTCTATACAACCGTTAAAAAACTTGGTTGACTACTGGTACTTGATCTAAATTTTCGGTTGTAAAAACAGAAAGGAAATGACTATTTAGAGTATAGCACATTTCTAACTCATCATCTGTAATCTCACCTATCACATTCTTAAGGGGCCCTACTGTATCCTTTACCTTAGATTTATACAATGATACAATGCTTTAGGGTTGTTTTTGGATTAATTTACTACCTTGATTTCGTAGTTTCTTTTGTCCTTCCTAATTTCCTTCTTTACCTGCCTCGACAAGTTATGGTGATATCCTCTAAGGGGGATTTCGCTTCTCTGTATTTTTCTGTACACACCTCTCTTTCTACCTATAGAAGGTCTAGACATACTGCCTATCGGCAATATAACATACATTTACATAGTCATTTAAGGTAATTAATTAGATAAACTAAGTGAATGACTACTGGTAAAAGAAAATTATGCAAATAACTCATAGAAAATTATGGATTTACGACATAAATATAATAGGATAGCGAAATATTATTATCCGTTTCCGATAACTTCTTATGAACTTCGTTATTGGCCAAGTCCACGTCAAACTTCGCTCGTCGTGTAAGGAGATATTCGCCCCCTTGAGGCACGGACCGAGAGAATGTCAATGTTACACTACTTATTATAATATTATGCAAGATAACACTACAGGATACAAGGGAGTAGGTGGAGGGATAGAATGGAGAACATACTGTCTACGCGATTAAGGGGCCCACCTCGTTATTATTTTGTGTTTCTCTCTCTCTCTCGGGGTTGTATCCATTCGGCCCCAATCAGACTACTGTTTTAAGACATTTGTCCCCATCCAGGTGTCGATTTTTTCCTGGCGAGCGGGAGTGAGCTAGCATATTTTATTTTTTTTTTTTTGTGTTAACAGCAAGCTAAATTTGTACATTCTTCGATAGATAAATGTCTGCGGCGAAGCTGGATTTCTCCATACAATGTCGGCACGCTATTGCTCGCCAGGAAGAAATCGACACCTGGATGGGAATAGGCTAAACGTCTTAACCCTGCTCAGGTAATGTTCCAGAAGTGTAATGAAATTAGCAATGTGGCCCCATATGGGGACCGGCACTTTAAACGGCTCTCACCCGAAAACTGATTGATGGATTTTAAATGTCCTGTTACCAATAGAAACTACAATTAATGCTTAATATTATGTTGAGAGCAAATTACACTACTGTAAATATTAAGTCATACCAGTATATATAAAAAAAAAAAAAAAGAGAGTCAACAAAAGTGAGGCATATCTCATACATTACATAAGCTGGATTAATTTGGTTGCAGGGCTGTGGAGGGTATGGCTGAGGGTCTAGGGTGACAACAAGGCAGAACTCTGGGTCAAAAAAAAGTTCGATAGGAAGGGAAAATTTGTAGTACACATTTGGGATTATGGACCCCATATGGTGACCAGACAGGTTGGTACAGGAAAGGGGAGGAGAGAGAGCGGCGGCTCACAACCTCTCCCAATTGTAGGATGATGCGGACTGACTGCTCGTCTTCAAAATTTCTTACCATCGGCCTCCGGCCGTGAAATATTCGCAAAAAACCTGTTTTACGCATATTTTTTGGCCCATATGGGGCCAATATGCCTGAGCAGGGTTAAAACAGTAGGCTGAATGGGACCGAATGGATACAAGCCAGAGAAAGGGAGAACAGGAGAGAAAAAAAGCAGGTCACCCCCCTTAAAGTGACAAACTATAAACTAGGAGAGAGAAGTAGTTGTAAGGTGATGGGCTCTCCGGCTGGCTATATTGACATTTGATTGGATTTTATTCTGTCTGGGAAATATATTGGTATAGTCTGTTTATGTTCCAGCTGATGGTAAATTAAATCCATTAGCATCTGATTTATCGAATCTTAACGGATAAATATGATACTACTATGTCCCTGTAGCATAGTTTTGCCAAGTGTTCATAATTAACAGCATATCTCGCAAAACAATCTTGGTAATACCCGCATAATGTGGATAGCGAGATAGTAATTTACCATCAGCTGAGAAAAAAACAGACTATAGTGTCTGAAATGATAGTAGCCGTACCTGTGATTTTTTGTTTTTTTGTCTGGCTAACAACAAGGAATTTCTTTCTGTTTGGGCAATATATTGCTTAGTATTTAGGTAAAATATAGTTCGAGCGTTCATAATTCCGACATCCATTTTTGATTCCTTAGAAAGAATCTATCAGCGAATGGTTAACCCTGGCGATCCTAGAGGAACAGAGATCGGCCAGCTTCGTGCCAATGGTGATATTTTACTCTTCTTGCACTAAATTAATTCCATACCCATAACAAAGATTCGGGGTATTATAACTTAGGCCATAGGCTTTGGTTATATATTGCACATGATCGAAAAATAAATAAAACCACGATTATGATAATGTTTTCTCCAAAATGGCGTCCGAAGAAGATGATGGCAACTCTCTTTCACTACAGGCTCTCACTACGTATTTATCTATTTTATAGTAACCTCGCTAGACCTCCATTAAGCTTAAAAGAACACCCCCTAAGCCCCCTTCAAGATAAATGTGTACATGTTTCGGTAGAAAATGTCCCATGCAGCCGAAGGCCGTTTCCTCCAAGAATTACAGGCTCGCTATCGCTCGCCTGAATTCGACACTTAAATGGCACTAAAAGTGTCTATATTGACAAAGAAATGGGGCAAAAGATCTTAAAATCGCCAAACTAATGGGACTAAATATGAGGGAGAGAATAGCAACTACCTCCCCCATTAAAATGATAATACATTCAATAATATGATAGTGTTAAACTTTCTGAACCTTTTCAATATACCAAGAAGAATTATAGCATCTTATTCCGGCTATTATAGGATAGGTTTATTAAGCTTAGAAATGGTTTGTTGAAGTCAAACGTTTCACTGAGATTGATTTGACCTGTCGGATAGATAGACGTCGTCCTTAAACTGATTAAATTCACCTGACATTAGCCAGCTTCCAGAAAAACATAAACAAAATACGTAATGTTACAGAAGGGGTCAACTAAAGTTAAATGATGTTTAGTAACTTTGGACTGCCCTCTCGTGATCTACACAAACACTGTTCTATAACTGAGGTAATGGCTTAGTACAACTAAGCTGCTATTTCTTGTCATCTAGTATTACACTTTCACGTATAGTCAATACAAAAGTAATGTAAAAATACACTCCTGTATTTAGTTGCACAAATAATTTCGCACTGTTCCTTCCTCAATAACATGTGTTTAACTATCTGAATATTGTTAGAAAACGAACTTATGAAAACAGACAAATATTTCATCTTATTCCTTCCCAAACTGATTAACTTATTTTTTCGTTCGCTATACACCTGATACATGAAGTTAACGTTATGGAATGTTGTTCATGCTATTATTGTACTTCCTAATAGAGCTTCCCAGCATCCCTTGGATGCTATAGGGAAAACCAAATCGATGCATCTCACCTAGTTCCAAGATATTGTTCCTACTGTTTCTACATGAACAGTTAACATATTCACACTGTATCTCATTTCTGAAGTCGCCGTTCCTGCCTTCCCTCATAATGGAAAACGTGTCTTCTCATAAGATTTCTTTGTCACAACATAATAAACTGAGGTGATGTTCACGGATCATATATAAATGAGCTGATTATGAGCGGGCGCAAACACACACACACACACACACGTTCACAACTACTAATACACACAATCAAATACACATACACTGCTGAAAAAGTACATTCACCACACATTATATATCTGCTGCATCCATATTAAGGAATATACATCATACAAAGAATTCACATCCTAAATAATACAATGATTAAATTAATTACACGACTAAGAACTTCAGCAAGCACATCAACTTCCTAATGTTAAACCCCAAGAACTGGATATATACTGTACACTGAAAAGGTTTGTTAACCCTGGGACTATCACCCATAATGATAAAAATATACTCAGAACATTTGACAAAATTAATATAAACGCCACATATGAGGAATATTTTATTTACATTTCGCTTGGAGCTTATAATCAGGTCAATTAATTTACTTTATGAAGTTCTTAGGCAAAAGTTGTCAATAAAGTGCTCGTCCTCATAATGGTGTTAATATTCATCAGGCAATATGTTTAACACCTCCAGTATACTGTATATAGGTCACTGTTCCTGCTTTCTCTCATAATGGTGTTAATATTCATCAGGCAATATGTTTAACACTTCCAGTATACTGTATATAGGTCACTGTTCCTGCTTTCTCTCATAATGGTGTTAATATTCATCAGGCAATATGTTTAACACTTCCAGTATACTGTATATAGGTCACTGTTCCTGCTTTCTCTCATAATGGTGTTAATATTCATCAGGCAATATGTTTAACACTTCCAGTATACTGTATATAGGTCACTGTTCCTGCTTTCTCTCATAATGGTGTTAATATTCATCAGGCAATATGTTTAACACTTCCAGTATACTGTATATAGGTCACTGTTCCTGCTTTCTCTCATAATGGTGTTAATATTCATCAGGCAATATGTTTAACACTTCCAGTATACTGTATATAGGTCACTGTTCCTGCTTTCTCTCATAAGGCCAAGCAACCTACTGTAGGGAACAACTACTACTACTCCTTCAGTATGTTATAATAGTCTGGCTAATAGGAAACTTATCATATTTAACTTTGGCATGACTATCTACGAATACTGTGGGTAAATATCTAAGGATAATGTACGACAGGTTGGGAGAGAGGTATCCTGACCAGGATTCGAACCCACTCACTACATATCGGATACCTAAATGAGAAAGCAAACTATTCGATGAATGGCACTCAGCTTAAGAATATAAACAGAGAAACCGATCTGGGAGTAACAATATCGAGTAACCTAAAACCGAGTCAACAATGTTCAGAAGTTGTTAAGAAGGCAAACAAAATAATTGGCTTTTTAGGCAGGTCATTTGAGCATAAATCCAAAGAAGTTATCCTAACCCTTTACAATTCCTTAGTCCGCCCTCTTCTGGAATACTGCGTTCAATCCTGGTGCCCTTATTACCAAAAAGATATAAACAAGCTAGAACGAGTTCAACATAGAGTTACCAAAATGATACCTAGCCTAAAGAACAAACCATACGAAGAGCGTCTTAGAGAATTAAATCTATTTCCTTTAACCCAGCGCAGATTAAGAGGTGAGTTAATTCAAGTGTTCAAAATCATCAAAGGCATCGACAATATGAACTGTAGCAAGTACTTCACTATCGACCAATCTAATTACACGCGGGGAAACGGTTGCAAAATTATTGGTAAATCTTTTAACTCACACGAATCTAAGAATTTTTTCTTCAATCGAGTTGTCAACTTGTGGAATGGGCTTCCCCGAGACGTTATAGACTGCAGCACCGTTGATTCATTTAAACTCCGCCTAGACAAATATCTCGCATCAAACCCGCGACTGACTGCGTTTGTAAATTAATAACTTTATTTTATCCCCCCCTCAGTTACTAACCCATCTGTCCCCTACTAACTTCCTAATCCTGCCACGGAAATTAGTTCCAGGGCAGTAATTCCCTTTCCAATGTTCCCTTACCCACTCTAAACCACTGTTTGGACACTTGATCCTCCGTGTTTTGGAGGACAAGCAACCTAGAAGGGTCACTAGATCTTTTGATGCTTGATTTCCTTTGTACTCCTTTGTACTTTGTACTCCAGGTATATCATCCGGTCATGGCCGAGTGGTTACGGTGCCCGACTCTCCCAAATATACCTGAAGTGAGTGAGTTCGAATCCTGGTCAGGATACCTCTCTCCCACAGTGTGGGTAAATTCTAAATAAATATCCTGTTGAATCCCGCTAATCATCTACCTATAATAATATTAATAATAATAATAATAATAATAATAATAATAACAGTACAAATAGTAATAATAATAATAAAAATAATAATACAAATAAAAGGAATAACAATAATAACAAACTCTTTCGTCTCTGTCTCTCCTCTAACGTATTTCCTTCTTGCTGGAAGTTTGCTCTCATTCAACCTGTCCCAAAGAAGGGTGACCGCTCTCAACCCTCTGTGACGCATGTCCACGTGTGAGCATGCTGTACAGAACGCCTAGTCATGACCCACTCTCGCTAGGATCGTCAGGGCAGGAACTTTGGCTGTAGTCTATGTAGAGTTTCCTAACTTAGTTCGTGTGAGCCGTTGTACTATAAGTATTATGAATATGTATTTTGTTTTCATCTGAGTCAACGAGTTCTATTTTATATCATTAGTTATAAGTATTGTGTGTAAAACTTATTTGTAATGATGGGAAGAGAAACAGCCACAGTTAGGTGTCAGTGGGTACGCCAGGCAGGAGGTAGGCCTAACTCACTAGCACTCCTCCCTCCCTCAGTGCTAGGGGGAGCCTTTGTGTTTCCCAGAGGAGAGAGAGAAATTACGTAATGGTTGTCAGTGGGCGGTCCTTAGTAGTTCACGTTGGGCTCACTAGAGGGCCGGGTATAAAAGGGAAGTCTATCCATTTTTTCATCAGAACTCATTAGGCAGAGCGACTTCTCATTTCCCTTGCTAACTATTTATATTCTTCTGACTGATGGGAACTTTCTCTACTACCTTACATTCTTATTTCCTCTTTTCCCTGCCCTGTTTAACTTCCATGGTCCCGTTGGTGCAGAGCTAGTCAGCCAACGTATTATCGCTTGAGTTCTCACGAGATACTTGCCTATTAGATAGCCTATTTTGGAAGGGTTGACTTAGAATAGGATTGATTTATGTTTGTTGCACTTGTATATGCATTTCCCTGTGTGTTATTATTATTATTCCTGTTTTCTGCTGGTCTAGGTAATGCTAGACTGGGGTAAGGCTTTTCTGTGTTACGAGTTGTTGTTTGATGCAGTGGTTAAGCGATAAACCTGCATACTCGTTTCGGTTCAGTGAAGCCTAGGTTGTCTTCGCGGCTGACTGTGTTGAGTTAATAATTTACAGTGCGTGAGGGCAAGAGCCTAACCACCCTGTATTTTATTAACAGTTTGTTTTTACTTTGTCAAGGAGCCGGGAGAAAACCAGATACAAGGGATCTGGATTTCTCAAAGTGCACTTGTTAGTTTTAACGTAATACTTTAAACAGTCGGGAGGACTTCGCTAGGCTACGAGCCGTTTTTGCTCAGTCACTGCTACCTTTTTGCCTACAGTACCCCAGCTAGACTTTACTCGATTAGTAGATATAGAATAGTATTGAAGCTTTCCTTATGTATGATATTGTTTATGCACTATTGATTTCATGTGTTGCAAGCTTGGCTACTTTAGTGATTAGTGGCCCACGAGCACAATCCGTGTAGGCTATTGCCATTGCATTTGCGGAGTACTTTCTTTTAATGTTTGCCATTTACTATTGCATATTCTTTTAATTATTCTTATGCCAATTTAAGCCTTTAATAGTATTTAATTGCCAGTGTTTTTGCTTATTGAATTACTGTTCAAAATCCGATACGTACTTCTTACGAGCATCCGAGAAACATCTAACTTTTTTCAGAAGATTCCTTGCTCGATGCTTAAGGACTATTAATTAACGTAACGTAATAGTGCCGATCCGAAGTAGAGGGTGGTGGACTTCTTAAGTTCATAGTCAAGGGTGGATTACTTCGGCTTCGGCCAACACTATTCTTTTGTGTTGTTGTTTCTTACTTCATTGTTTGATTGTTGACCAGACTAGATAATTCCTGTCTCTTTATTAGTCTGTTGTTTAACACTAGTACCGAGTTCTTGTATACCCCGTTATAGCAGATTGAACTCTGGAGGGTATTGGTGTTTTTTGTTCGGCTGGCAGTACTCAGGGGTTGGGATCGTGTGTTTCCGTTGTGGCAGCGAGCCATATTCGAGTCCTGATTGAGAGCCCTTGTGTACCCGAGTGCCAGTTCGTAACAAATGGCGACCTTGCTTAGGATTTTGTGAACAGTATACATTTTTGCAGAGTTGTACAACATTTGTTTGTTTGTATTTTAGTGTGCATATTGAAGAATATTTTTTTTTGTATGGCAATTAGTAAAGCATTTAAGAGACTCCAGTTAATTTAGTAATCAGTGCTTGCATAGGAAGTTTAACACTTTTGTCTCGAGAATTTTTTTGTGGACTTCAGTATGTCATGCATTAGCATTGGCGATGAGAGAGAGATGTCATTTGAAGGTGTGCCGTTAGTAACCAGTGAGGAGGATGCTAAAGTTTTTGTTAGTAAGCGGTACCACGTGACGGAGGAGAGGCTGACTGGGGTGGATGTTTGTGGCTTGCACCTGATAGCCAAGGTTTTGGGCATTTCCAATGTAGCAGGGATGTCCAAGGGGGAGCTGATTTCCTGGGTGTTGCGTGGGCGACATGGGGTTTCGGAGGAGAGGGCGTTTGGGGGGGTTCCTCCCCAGATCCCCTCTCACTCGACTCCCACAGTGCCGTCCACTCAGTTACCGGAGGTTAGCACTCTCCCACAGAGGGATGAGAATTGGCAGATTGGAGTGCCCTCGGGTGGTGCACGTGGTGGTTCCCCAGTTTTTGCCCCCCCTCCTTCAGTAGTGGCAGCTCCCTCTTCCTGCCTGTCTCCAGATATGGTATTTAGACTTGAGCTTGCTAAGATTGAGGCTAGGAAGCAGGAGATTGAGGCTAGGAAGCAGGAGGATGAGACCAGGAGGCAGGAGGATGAGACCAGGAGGCATGAGATTGAGGTTAGGAGGCAGGAGGATGAGACCAGGAGGCATGAGGCTGAGCTTAGGTACGACTCAGAGAAATATTGTGCTAAATTAGATTTAGATAAGACTCGTGCAGAGTCGACAGGGACTCGGATGGGCCGTGGGGGCCAAGTAAGAGAACAGTCCTTGGCCCACTTAGTCAAATTGGTGCCGGTATTTAGTGAAACTGAAGTCACAGAATTTTTTAATCGGTTTGAGAAGAAGTGTAGGGAGCATAATTGGCCTGAAGAGAAGTGGGCAGCTCTAGTCTCCTCAAGACTTACGGGTAAGGGTCTGAAGGCTTATGATGCACTGCCTTTAGAGTCTTGCATTGACTACCCAGAATTGAAGAGAGCTGTCCTACGGGCATACGAGTTGCAACCGGAAACATATCGATTGAAGTTTCGGGGTGTTACAAAGACTAGGGAGGCGACCTTTCTTGAACATGCCCGGGACTTAAAAGATGCACTTAAAAACTGGACACGTCTGAGAAAGCTGAGACGGCAGAACAGTTGATGGAGCTGTTTCTGCTCGAGCAGTTTTATAAGTGTACTGGTGCAGAAATGACTTTAACTATTAAAGAAAAGAACCCAAGAACTCTTCAAGAGGCAGCTGAGATGGCTGACCTCAGGTTGTCGCTAATCAGAGGATGTGAATCTGTAAAGCGTGTTGATGCAGTTCCCAAGGGGCGCGATACTCCAAACCCTCGAGCTCAGGACAATCGCTATAGATATAAACCTCAGTTTAAAAGCCAAGATACCAGGACTGAACCAAAGACTACAGCCGTCCCATTACAGAAGGGTCAGAACTCCGCCCCTTATCAGAACAGACCGATAGGGGAAGTGGAATGTTTTCATTGTAGAAAGAAGGGGCATTATGCAAAATCTTGTCCTAGCAAGCCGCCAGCTGCAGCCGTGTCTTTGGTGCGCAGCATAGGTGTGGCTGAAATGTCGTCTGGATTTACCCAGGGTAGTTTGCCAGCGGCAGGGTCACAGGCTATGTATAAGACTCAGGAAGGCTCGTCCCCTGTCCGTGATGTCTTTTGCGCCCATAGAGGGACCGGTAGGGTAAGTTGGGCGGGTTGCCAGTATAAGGTGGAAGTTTTACGTGATACTGGAGCTTCACAGACACTTTTGAAGAATTTCACGGGGCGACCAATTACTGCGGCACGGGTGGTTGTTGTTCAGGGTATTAATGCGACCAGGTCATACCCGTTGGTTCGTGTGGAGCTGGAAGTTGATGGTGTGATTAAGGACTTAGATGTTGGGATCGTTGAGAAATTGCCAATGGAGGGCGTCGACCTTCTTCTCGGCAACGACTTTGCGGTGCCTACTTTAGACGTTCCACCCTTAGTCGTTGCCGAGAGGCCGGCCGACGTGAGTAGGGAGGAACAAGAGTGGATAGTGAGTTGTCAACACCAACAGATGGCATGTGTGGTAACTCGTTCCCAAGCATTTAAGGTATCACAGCCTATTTCCCAGGCCACAGAACAGCGGAGGAAGGGAATTAAGGAGAAGCGGAAGGCTGGGAAAAGTTTGAAGAGTTTAGAACCAGTGGCTCTCCCAAAAGACCCAATAGCAGGACCTTTGACCGAGTCTGTTGTAACTCCAGTGCCTAACACAGTTGATAAAGTAGTGGAGGAGGCAGAGACATGAGACAGCACCGTTACCTGCAGCGAGAAAACCGGATGTCAAAGTTGGATGTTGGGGGAGGGCATGAGTTGTTGACCAAGCAGTTAGACATGTTGGCTCCCACAGACATTCGAAAGTTGCAATTAGAGGATCCAGAGGTTTTGCAGTGTACCAATGGGGCTGTGGAGTTAGAAGAAGATAGGGATGCAAAGGCAGGGGATTTTTTTTCTTTAATGGAATTTTATACCACCTATATCAAGATCCTAAAAGGAACTGGGAGGGCGGATCAGGTACAGTTGACCAGCTGGTCGTGCCAGAGGGCTGCAGGGAAAGTTTGCTTAGGTTGGCTCATGATTCTCCATTATCAGGACATTTGGGTGCCAAGAAAACGGTGGCGGCTTTGGGGAAATTGTTTTGGTGGCCGGGGATGAAGTCTCATGTGCAGTCATGGATAAACTCATGTGATATTTGTCAACGTGTCGGGAAACCGAACCAAGTTATTCCTAAGGCTCCGTTACACCCTATTCCTGTGATTGGGCCACCCTTTAGTAAAATTATTGTTGACATGGTTGGTCCACTCCCTCCCACTAAGGCTGGAAATAAATTTTTGTTAACCATAATGGATGTTGCCACTAGATACCCCGATGCATACCCTATGAAAAATGGAATGGCTATGACGGTAGTCAGTAACTTGTTGTGGTACTTCTTAAGGTACGGGTACCCGGAGGAGATTCAGTCTGATCAGGGATCTAATTTCACCTCCAACATGTTCAAGCAAACAATGCAACAGCATGGGATACGAGCAGTAGTATCGTCAGTGTATCACCCTGAGAGTCAAGGGGTGCTTGAGCGGTGGCATGCTACACTTAAAAGCATGCTCAGGTGTTATTGTGCTGACAACGGTATGGATTGGGATCTTGGATTGCCTTATGTGCTGTTTGCTGCTCGGGAGGTACCTGGTGAGAGCCTGGGATTTAGTCCAAACGAGCTGATTTTTGGACACCGTGTCAGGGGCCCCCTTAACATGCTGAAAGAAATTTGGGAGGGGACTGTGCAGCCTTGTCCATTATTAAAGTATGTGCTTGAAAGCCGTGAGCGCATGCTTAAGAGTCTGGAGATGGCAGGTAGAAATTTGACCGAATCACAAGCTTTGATGAAGGACAGGTATGATCGCAAAGTGAGGCTCCGGAAGTTCACTGTAGGACAAGAGGTATTAATTTTGTTGCCTTTGGTTGGTAACCCCCTCTCTGCGAAGTACACTGGATCTTATCAAATTGTAGAACAAATTTCAGACTTAGATTACCTTGTTGCCACTCCAGACAGGAGGAAAAAGAACCAGTTATGTCACGTGAACCTTATTAAAGAGTATGTGAGGCGCCCCTCTGAGCCTCTCACTGTCCCTGTGTTGGCTTGTTGCGGCCGTGGTGGAGAAGGAGAGGGGGACAGTCAAGCTTCAGAGGAGGATAGCTGGGATCAACATGTTTCAGCGGATCAGTGGGCGGGGAACTCGAGCCTAAGGGCTGACGATGCTATAGCTCATTTGCCTGAGCCGCAGTTTGATGCTATCCGTCAGTTGTTCGGTTCATACCCCACTGTATTTGCTGAACACCCAGGCCTCACTACTCAGGCTATGCATGATGTTGACGTGGGGGACCATATACCCTTTAAGTCAATCCCGTACCGTGTGCCCCCCATAAAACTACCAGCTCTGAGGGATGAGTTGGAGTATATGCTCGGTAGAGGGTTGATAGAGAAAGGCACAGTTAAGTGGACTTCCCCCGTAACACTGCAGCCTAAACCAGATGGCAAGGTACGCTTTTGTATTGATATCCGTAGGTTAAACGGTTTGACTCCAACTAACCCATATCCTCTTCCTCGGGTTGATGATAGTGTTGACAATATTGGTAATGCTCGTTTTTTGTCTATAGTATATTTAGTAAAAGGTTACTGGCAAGTACCTTTGTCCGAGCGTGCTAAAGAGGTATGTGGTTTTGTTGTGGACGGGAGTACCTACCGGTGCAATGTTATGCCTTACGGACTTAAGAATGCACCAGCAACGTTTCAGAACCTGATTAATGAAATTGTAAAGGACATTCCAAATTGCACCGTATATTTGGACGATGTAATCATTTATGATGACGACTTTGAGAGCCATTGTGAGCACCTTGAGACCTTGTTCCGGAAACTTAGTGAAGCAGGTCTGTTAGTAAATTTGGCAAAGTGTGACTTCGTAAAAGCCACTGTGCAGTACCTTGGGTTTGTAGTGGGAAGGGGACAGGTGTGCCCTCCTCAGAACAAGGTACAGGCTATCAATAAATTTCCGCACCCAACAACCAAGAAGCAGGTTATGAGATTCTTGGGTATGATAGGCTACTACAGACGCTTCATAAAAGGTTACTCAACGGTGTTGGCACCTCTCACAGATTTGTTATCTAAAGACAAAAAGTTTTTGTGGGCACCTGAGTGTGAAAAGGCTTTCACTTTGGTGAAACATTTGCTATACTCAGGGCCCCAGACTTTAACAGGCCTTTTCAGCTGGCAACAGATGCTAGTGGTGTAGGGGCTGGGGCTGTCTTGCTACAGACAGACAATGAAGGTGTGGAACACCCAGTAAGTTTCTTTTCTAAGAAGTTCAATGCTGCACAAAAGAACTATTCTACAATAGAAAAGGAATTACTGGCGATTGTGCTGTCGCTCAGGCACTTCGAGGTGTATGTTCCAGCCTATGGCCCAGTCGTGGTTATCTACACTGATCATCACCCTTTGAGATTCCTGAATCAATTTCACAATCGCAATATGAGACTGACCAGGTGGTCTTTGATGTTGCAGGAATATAACCTGGACATCCGTCATATTGCTGGATGTGACAATGTGATCGCGGATTGTTTATCAAGGGTGGATGATCAGTCGTAGGCTATCACAGGTGTGTGGGTTTGAGTGGAGGAAAATAGGCTGCCCTTATAGTGCAGCCGGGAAAAAACATATTAAAATATAAAAATCATATAAAAAACTCTTTCTTTTGATATAGGTAATCGTATAAGTTTGTCATAGCCTATAGAGTTTGAGTAGTCCACGAACTATCAAACGGCTGAGCTGCTGTAAGCTCGCTCTGGGAGCATGATATTGTATCTTTTTGCTATTGTTGGGAGGAGTTATAAAATGTGATATTTTTTTTTTTTTATAATAAGATGTGTTTTGGTGATAAACTCAGCTTTGTTTTAGTGCCATGCGGTCGCTGGGTGTGAGGGGCTTGATGGGGTTCTGTGTTTGTCAGATTTTAGCTCAGGGTTGAGCGAGTAAAATCTTGGGGGAGGTGTGACGCATGTCCACGTGTGAGCATGCTGTACAGAACGCCTAGTCATGCCTCACTCTCGCTAGGATCGTCAGGGCAGGAACTTTGGCTGTAGTCTATGTAGAGTTTCCTAACTTAGTTCGTGTGAGCCGTTGTACTATAAGTATTATGAATATGTATTTTGTTTTCATCTGAGTCAACGAGTTCTATTTTATATCATTAGTTATAAGTGTTGTGTTTAAAACTTATTTGTAATGATGGGAAGAGAAACAGCCACAGTTAGGTGTCAGTGGGTACGCCAGGCAGGAGGTAGGCCTAACTCACTAGCACTCCTCCCTCCCTCAGTGCTAGGGGGAGCCTTTGTGTATCCCAGAGGAGAGAGAGAAATTACGTAATGGTTGTCAGTGGGCGGTCCTTAGTAGTTCACGTTGGGCTCACTAGAGGGCCGGGTATAAAAGGGAAGTCTAGCCATTTTTTCATCAGAACTCATTAGGCAGAGCGACTTCTCATTTCCCTTGCTAACTATTTATATTCTTCTGACTGATGGGAACTTTCTCTACTACCTTACATTCTTATTTCCTCTTTTCCCTGCCCTGTTTAACTTCCATGATCCCGTTGGTGCAGAGCTAGTCAGCCAACGTACTATCGCTTGAGTTCTCACGAGATACTTGCCTATTAGATAGCCTATTTTGGAAGGGTTGACTTAGAATAGGATTGATTTATGTTTGTTGCACTTGTATATGCATTTCCCTGTGTGTTATTATTATTATTCCTGTTTTCTGCTGGTCTAGGTAATGCTAGACTGGGGTAAGGCTTTTCTGTGTTACGAGTTGTTGTTTGATGCAGTGGTTAAGCGATAAACCTGCATACTCGTTTCGGTTCAGTGAAGCCTAGGTTGTCTTCGCGGCTGACTGTGTTGAGTTAATAATTTACAGTGCGTGAGGGCAAGAGCCTAACCACCCTGTATTTTATTAACAGTTTGTTTTTACTTTGTCAAGGAGCCGGGAGAAAACCAGATACAAGGGATCTGGATTTCTCAAAGTGCACTTGTTAGTTTTAACGTAATACTTTAAACAGTCGGGAGGACTTCGCTAGGCTACGAGCCGTTTTTGCTCAGTCACTGCTACCTTTTTCCCTACAGTACCCCAGCTAGACTTTACTCGATTAGTAGATACAGAATAGTATTGAAGCTTTCCTTATGTATGATATTGTTTATGCACTATTGATTTCATGTGTTGCAAGCTTGGCTACTTTAGTGATTAGTGGACCATGAGCACAATCCGAGTAGGCTATTGCCGTTGCATTTGCGGAGTACTTCCTTTTAATGTTTGCCATTTACTATTGCATATTCTTTTAATTATTCTTATGCCAATTTAAGCCTTTAATAGTATTTAATTGCCAGTGTTTTTGCTTATTGAATTACTGTTCAAAATCCGATACGTACTTCTTACGAGCATCCGAGAAGCATCTAACTTTTTTCAGAAGATTCCTTGCTCGATGCTTAAGGACTATTAATTAACGTAACGTAATAGTGCCGATCCGAAGTAGAGGGTGGTGGACTTCTTAAGTTCATAGTCAAGGGTGGATTACTTCGGCTTCGGCCAACACTATTCTTTTGTGTTGTTGTTTCTTACTTCATTGTTTGATTGTTGACCAGACTAGATAATTCCTGTCTCTTTATTAGTCTGTTGTTGAACACTAGTACCGAGTTCTTGTATACCCCGTTATAGCAGATTGAATTCTGGAGGGTATTGGTGTTTTTTGTTCGGCTGGCAGTACTCAGGGGTTGGGATCGTGTGTTTCCGTTGTGGCAGCGAGCCGTATTCGAGTCCTGATTGAGAGCCCTTGTGTACCCGAGTGCCAGTTCGTAACACCTCCAACTATCGTCCAATTGCTCTCATCTCTTGTATCTCTAAAGTTTTTGAAACTATTCTTGCTTCCAAATTCCTTAAGCATTTCTCTTCTCATAATCTGCTCTCAGATCGCCAGTATGGCTTCCTTAAGGGTCGCTCTACTGGTGATCTTCTTTCATATCTTACTAACTCTTGGTCATCCAACTTTCGGGACTTCGGTGAGACTTTTTCTGTTGCACTAGACATATCGAAGGCCTTCGATAGAGTCTGGCACAAATCTTTAATTTCCAAACTGTCCTCCTTCGGTTTCTCTCCCTCCATCTGTGCATTTGTCTCTAATATCTTTTCCGGCCGTTCCACAGCTGCGGTTGTGGACGACCATCGCTCACTTCCTCATCCTATCAACTCCGGTGTTCCTCAGGGTTCTGTCCTATCTCCTATTCTCTTTCTAATTTTCATAAATGATCTTCTCAACTGTACATCCAGTCCCATCCATTCATATGCAGACAACTCTACCTTACACCACTCAATTAGTTTTCCAGAACGCCCCAGCCAGCAGTCCCTCAAAAGTAAACGTAATGAAGCCATAAAATACTTATCTTCTGATCTAGCTACTATTTCCAATAGGGGCCCCAAACCAACGATACACCGAGTGGCCAGCATAACCACTCAGGCGACCTCAAAACCCCAGGACAGACAACGAAGACATCTACCAGAGTCCCCCCTCCGAGTCCACAGGAATCTACCTGAGTTGACCATGCCCAGCCGTCCATTCCCCAGTTCTCTTTCACGCCCACAGCCATCTAAGAGAACGGAATACTCTCTCAGCCAGTCACAAGCCGTATTCTGCAGCCAACCACAACCGCCATGGGACAGCCAATTAGAACCCTCCTATTATGTAGCCTCCAACAGCAGTGACGCTCCCTGTATTGTTCCGCCAGATTTAGAATATGATGAACACTCCCTTATGCAATCTACAACTACAATCCTCTATGTGTATGTCCTAGGGTCATTAGAAGACCTGCAAGACAGTTGCTCCAGTATAAGCTCTAAGTGTTTTCTATTTTTCACAGCAGCCCTGGACCTTCCAGCTGCCCCATTAAATATTGTAATGTTACCTTGGAACCAGGCCCATATGATAATACCAGAGTTCCCAGGCTAGAATGTATATGTACCTCACAACAACTATCTTTCCTCTTTCCTCAATACCCCTTTTCCTCCGAGTTCATTGACACCTGAAGCAAGAAAATATTTGCATAGGACCTCAGAAAAACCTGAGGAAAGTAAGCACCACCTCACCTACTGACTAGGCTTGACCACCAGGAACGGGCTAGTTGGGACAGTGTTGCTACGGTTTGCCCCACCCCATCCCCCTGCCCCTCGAGAGTGCCCCCCCCCCCCCACCCCGGACGGCACACCCCTCCTTCCAGATTGCTGGAGGGCCACCTGTCTGTTGCCTGGCGCCCTGAACCGAGGACCCCTGCTCGAGCCACGGACGTAGGCCTGGACCTAGGACCCCTGTTCGAATTACGTAAACAGGCCTGGACCTAGGACCCCTTTTCCAATTACGTAACCAGGCCTAAACCGAGAACCCCTGCTCGAGGAGGTAACCAGCTGTGCAAGATTGGCTACTATCCTCTACGGCCGGCCAGACCAGCACTCTCGTCCCCCTGCCCTTCCGAATACTTAAGTGTTAGTGTGTCTTTCTCTGTTGGTTATTGTTGTGAGGTATTGTTTAGGTAAATATGTGAACCGTGTGTGTCCTGATTTAATTGTGATGTGTGCCCTAGATCACGTACTTGCGTAATAAGTGTCATCCCTCTGAACCTGTGTTATTCTGTGTTAATCTTGCCTTAATTCCTTGACCCTTGTTCAAGACTTTATTTAATTCATAACTTACGCATACGTTACCTATTAGTGTATTAACATATATTCAGGCCCCCCACGCTCGCAGATTTACTGACTACGTGTATGTTGATTTATTATTTGTGAGTTGAAGTCTTAGTATATTCCGTGACCAATCCATTTAAATAATCACTTTTTACCTAGAACCTACGCCCAATTTTCCAACGAGTGCTCAGTGTAATTCCTTAAATCTCCAATTCGGTAATCGTATATGTAATATTATCTTATAGACGTGCTTTTATGTTCTTGTAAAACTTGATGTTGTGATATTTCGAATACCGTGTTTAGGAATTCTTTCCTCCGTGTTTCGTCTCACTTTCATCCACCATACACTAATTGTATCTGTGTATTTTATTCACCTCGCAGCTGTTAACCCGTTCAGACCCGAGTCTGGTACTATTCGTTTTGAGTATCAATGAGTAGAACTTCGTCGCCTACATCCATGTACTAATTGTACCTGTACATTTTGTTCTCCTCGCCCTGTTAACTCGTTCAGAAGCGAATCTGATATTGCGTTAAATATCAATGAGCTAAACTTCGTCATTAGCGCCAATTTAATTGCTAAGTACGATCTACCGATCGATATCTGTTAATCAGTCAGTTCCCACTTTTTGAGATTAAACTATAGTGTTCATTCCAGTCTGAGTCTATTGGAACTCAGCTAGTTATTTTGTTTATCTTCGTGTGTTGTCTTACTCGCTAATATTGAAGATTACATCTTGACCTAATTAATACCCTCCAGTAGACCTATTAAAATCCATTCCTTTTCTTATCAAATTCACGTTATCACTTTGCTTCGCCTAAGAAATTATAGAAACACGAATTCCTAAGTTCGGTTCGTTATCGTAGCATATGTTCAAGTAACATAATCCTGTGATAAGATATACATTCACTTTTGGGCGATTTTGATACTTCTCGGTGATTATAAATAATAATCTCAGTCCTTTCCTGTAAAGTAAATTAACATCGCATTTCAGCTAAGTTCATAGTTGCATTGACTAGAAAAAGTATTTATTACTACCTCAGTTCACCTGGTGACCTTCCCAGTGACCTGACCTGAGGGCAAGCTCACGCGGTCAGTTTTAACCCTTAACTGGCGGCGCGCAACATAAGTCGAGTGAAAGAAATTTGAACTAAGTGGCGGCTCACAACATAAGTCTTGTGCCATTTTTAGCACGTAATGTTGCTGAGAGAGAGAGACAAGTGGTGGCAGGAGAGTAGCGAGCGTATGACTGCTCCAGACCACCGCGGTGGACCAACTGACATGAATCCCACCCTCCTCCACCCTCTCACACTCGCTACACAGTGAATTGTGTAGGGTAAGTACCGAATTACATGGTTTTTGCACTCGTGTTGCGCGATTGTTGCAAGAAAACTAGCGGTCGTAGAAGGATCGTTGGGGTGTCATTGGAAAGCTCTGTTTATGCCCTTTCAGGGATAGATACTTGTTTTATGCTCTGGGTCTTATTTAGGCATGAAAATGATCACGTAAACAACCCTATTTTGGGTAAAAACACCCCTCTGGTGGCTACATATTATTTACCGCCTAGGCCGCTCGTTAGGTGTTAACACCTTGCTAGCGGTCTATTTATATGTACCGCCCAGCGGGGTGTTTTTAGCCAAAATAGGGCTGTTTACGTGATCATTTTCATGCCTAAATAAGACCCAGAGCGTAAAACAAGTATCTATCCCTGAAAGGGCATAAACAGAGCTTTCCAATGACACCATAACGATCCTTTTATGACGGCTAGTTTTCTTGCAACAACCGCGCAACACGAGTGCAAAAAGCATGTAATTCGGTACTTTCCCCATACAATTCAGTATGTAGCGAGTGAGAGAGGGAGGGAGGAGGTGGGATTCGTGTCAGTAGGTTCGTCGCGGTGGTCTGGAGCAGTCATACGCTCGCTACTCTCCTGCCACCACTTGTCTCTCTCTCTCAGCAACATTACGTGCTGAAATTGCCACACGACCTATGTCGCGCGCCGCCAGATAGTCCAGATTTATTATACTCGACTTATGTTGCGCGCCGCTACCTTTGCGCTTATCGTTATCGCTTATCGTTACCTTTCATGCCATTTAGGTGTCGATTATTTCCTGGCGAGCTATAGCGAATCTGCAATTTTAAGAGGAACCGACCTTCGGCCGGGACATTTTTCTACCAAAAAAATTGCAAATTTATCTTGAAGGGGCGTCGAGTTTTTTTTTTTCTAAGCTTGATGGAGGTCTAGGGAGGAAACTAAAAAATATATAATAAATGAAGTAATAGACCAAACAAACGGTCAGCCTCCCCTTAATAAACTGCCTGAGCTACAGAGATCCAAGTACAGTGGTGCTAATAAGTCATGTCACAGCAGTCTTTAATTTTGGCTAGCTCTGTGCTGTCTGTCAGATGTTGAATAGGAATTCAACATATGGCTGTATACCTCACTCAAAAAGAAGAAATCATGTGCTGATCATTGCTGATACCAAATATTGATCAAAACATAATTTTTGTAGAGACATCACGTATTAGGCCGACTGTACAAGGATTCAATTGTTATCATTAAGAGGTTTTCAAGCATTCCTGACCATGACTCTTTATATGCAAGTTTTTAGAATAAAGCAAATACAACTACGATGCATTAGCGCATACCGTACACAACAAAGCAAATTAACAATGACAAACAAATAGGTTTGAACAATACAAAGCACGGTTGAACATATTGCAATTATATATGAAGGCATAAGACAAATCAGACGAGAGAAAACAATAATTGTGAATTAAAGCATGTGTTTATAGGACATAATCTGGAGGACATATTTGCTGCCTTTGGGGGAAGGACAAAAAGTGTGCATAATTATTGCAACGTCGACATAGATACATAGTGAGAGAGATTAATCCCATTTAGTCCAACGGTGGTCATTCTTTTCTTCCCCGTTTCGCTTCATTAGTTTAAATATTTTAAAACGTTTCACCCTATTAATTTGGCGATAATACGACGTTTCACTTCATTAGAGGAGGTGATAGAGTGGTCTTGCTACTGGACTGGTAACCCAAAGTTCTCGGATTCAAATCCCGATGTGTCAATGGGAAGAAATTATTAGGATGGAATTTGTGTTGTACTTAGTTTCATTGCATTACTACAAACCCACCGAAACGTTATAAAAATTACCCTCGCTCTTTCCAATAAAAGGGCTGAGCCTTTTGAGAGCACAGATCTCTCTTAAAAGGAACATCGTATTTAGTTGCTCGAATGAGTTTCTACATACTGTATATCCTACTATTACTTATTTGTAAATTCAATATTTATGTATTTTGTGACGCCTCCCGGCGTTAGCAGAATGGTTGCGTGCCCCGGGGCATTGCAGCTCGCTAGCGCTCGCCAGGATGGGGGGATGGGCTACAGTTGTCCTAGAATTATCTTCTTTATGTAATTAGTGTCGTGTTGCCACAGACAGTCTAGAAATGGTCTTTGTTTTGGTCTGTGACCGCGCCTTATATTTTATATTCGCTATAATATAAATGTTGCTTGTGTGGGAGGCGAGCGAGAGAGGGTGAGGGAGTACACCTGGCAGCGGGGTGAGCTATGACGCGGCTCGCTTGGGCGCTGACGGCCGGGTGGTCAACTAGTCCCTTCCCATTGCGGCCTCGTGTTCTTTACCAGCTCAGAGCTTGCCTGACATGCGTATCGCCTACATCCTTTGCAATTCTGTCCCCCATACTCGCCACTTTGCATACTATTTCTCTCTCTCGACTTCTCCTTTCTCATTCTCTAATCTTTATTAAACTCAACATCCCTTCTGGTGTCAGCATAGACGTTCACCGTCGACCAGTCGTATTGTACGCGAAGCTCTCAGATATTTCCATGTATTAGGTTAAGGAGGTATTATGCTTTATTGAGGTTTGGAGAGACGGACTTTTCCATATGTGTGCTCTCTCGGGAAGGTTGTAGACCGGTATATGTCTCCCTGGCAAGGTGTTGAGTGATTCTGCTTGGTTATCTAAAGCTAGACTGGGGGTAAGGTTACTGTGTCGTTGTCTCCGATGTGTGCAGTGTTAGCTAAGCCCTGCACGACATCGACAGGTACTGTGGGAGCCTAAGTTGTCTTCGGGTGGATTTACTTTGCGAGCACAGCGCTGTGGTGTGAGAGGGCCATAGCCTATCCCTCACAACATAGTGCTGCCTCTTTGTGTTGACTTCTGAGGGATCGCCAGGATAGAACTAGGTACTAGAGACCTAGATTTATCAAGAGAGCATCCCCATCATATAACGTAATCTTCATTATACCACCTTCGGACAACGTTAGGCTACGAGCCGCATGCTCGCCCATTGTTGCCCTGCCTTGATACCCCAGCTACACTTTATTAACTGAGCAGACACTGGTTAGAGATAAGCCCCATTATTATATGCATGCAACATTATTATTCACTGGACTTTTGAGCCGAGGTTGTTGTTGAGTTGCACAACCCTAGTAGGCTGTTGCATTGTGTCACGAAGTATTTCTTTAGTTGTCGAGCATTACTACCTTTGCGCAGTCTTTATTATTCGCCTGCCTATTATTACTATATGTCCTAGTATTTATTGTGACCCGTATGCTGCATTATAATTGTTCAAGATTCTTTACGAACATTCTTCCCAGCATCAGACTTATTTCAGAAGTTTCCAGTTGATGTTGCAGGACTAGCATTGCACTTTCTTTAATACAGGAGTGCCAGTTATTTGAGTATCTACCGTAACGTTAATTAATCACGTTAACTATCTTTTCTTTGTGTAACCTAATCGAGTAATCTTTTACTGTTTGAGAATAGGCTGTTTCATCGAGCGTCAGCCTAGTGTGTGTGCACCAGTTACCGAGTCATAGGATACCTCGTCCAGGCACGACTCAGGGCGGTAATGGTGTTTTGTTTTCCAGTGTTTAAGGCAGGGGTTGGATCTAGTGTTACCGTTGTTGCATTCTGCCATTATCTAGTCCAATGTTGAAGAGCCCTGTGTCTTTGAGAACCTGGATCGTAACAAATGGCGACCTAGCTCAGGATCTTGTGAACTAAGAGATAATTGCAGGATTGTTGTGGTCATTTGTTTTATTGAGGAATATAGTGGGCACGTTAATTTTTGTTTGGCAAAGTAGTATAGCACTTGAGAGTCTTCAGACATTTTTGGCAAGTGAATAGTGCTACATAAGAGTTTGGGGTACTTCTTTTCTGAATATTGTGGTGAGAAATTTTTGTGAGCATCATGTCTTATACCGGGTCAGAGGAGAATGGAGACACAGTACGTAATGTCGAAACTGAGGAACAGCAGCATGATGAAAGGGTTAATCGGGTGAACTGTGAGGAGGATGCTAGGATATTTTTGCAATGGCCTGTTACTGCCGAGCGGTTGGAGGGTATGGATCGGTACGGTCTTCAATGCCTGGCCACAGCTATCGGTCATGCGGTTACTAGCAGCATGACCAAGGATAACTTGATAACGTGTGTACTGGGCAGGGTGACTGGTGAGCGAGATGGGTTGAGTGCTCAGAGCCCTTCGGCCATGCTTCCCCTACACTCGACTCCCAGCCATCCCAGTAGTTTGCCGACCCCGGGTACGCTTCCGCAGTTGGGTGGTGACTGGCAGGGTGGGTTGCCCCTGGGGGGACCACCGGTAATTTCAAACATTGTAGCACCTTCACCTCCTCAAGGGTTAACTCCCGAATTATTGCTTCAGCTCGAATTAGCTAAGATCCAGCAGCAAATAGAATCAGCTAAGATCGAAGAGAGAAAGGCTATCAGGGCATCTGAGATTCAACAGCAACAAAGGGCATGTGAGCTTCAGCAGCAAACAGAGCTAGCAAAAATCCAAGCTGATTTAGAGTCGACTAGGTACTGTGCCGACATGGACGTAGAGAAGTCGCGAGTAGAGACAACGGGACAGCGACTTGGGGCTGGTAACCGTGTTCATGAGCAGTCTCTCTCGCACTTATTGAAACTGGTTCCGGTGTTTGATGAGAGTGGTGTAACAGAATTTTTCACACGCTTTGAGAAGAAGTGCCAGGAACAGCAGTGGCCAGAGAATAAATGGGCAGCACTTGTATCCTCTAGATTAATAGGCAAGGGTCTTAAAGCCTACGATGCGTTGCCTATAGAGTCTTGTATTATCTATGAGGAACTCAAGGAGGCTGTCCTGAGAGCATACGAACTACAACCAGAGACGTACAGGTTGAAGTTCCGGGGTGTTACCAAGGGTCGGGAGAGCACCTTTTTGGAGCATGCCCGGGAGCTGTCCGATGCTTTTGGGAATTGGCTGAGGTCGGAGAAAGCTACTACGTTTGACGACATTAAACAGTTGGTGCTTTTAGAGCAGTTTTTCAAATGCACGGGCGGCGACCTGACGTTAAACCTTAAAGAAAAGCAACCAAAAACTCTACAGGAGGCAGCTGAGATGGCTGACCTCCGGCTATCATTAATTCGTGGGTGCGGGTCTGCCCAGCGTAGTGAGGCAGGTAACAAGGGGCGTGACGCCCCACCCCCCCGAGTTAGTGATATACCTTATGCAAACAAGTACAAGAGCCATGATACCAAGACTGACCACAAGACTAGCACCGTCCCATTTAAGAAGGGGCCGGGCCCTTCCCAGTACCAAGGGAAGCCCAAAGGGGAGTTGGAGTGTTATCATTGTCATAAAAAGGGGCACTTTGCAAGAGTCTGTCCTAGCAAACCACCTAGAGCAGCTGTGTCTTTGGCCTGCAACATTGGTGTGTCTCCGAAGTCATCTGAGTTTGCCCGGGGAAGTTCATCAGAGGCTGAGGCACAGCCAATGCAGAAGCACCTGGGAGGCTCGAACCATGCTCAGGATGTTTTTTGCGACCATAGAGGGCGGGGTTGCGTGATGTGGGCGGGGCGCAAGCATGGAGTAGAGGTCTTGCGTGATACAGGTGCTTCCCAGACTCTGATGAAAAACTTGACTGGCTACCCTATAAACGCGGCTCGGGTGGTGGTGGTGCAGGGTATTAATGCAACTCGGTCATACCTGCTGGTGCGGTTGGAGTTGGAGGTGGATGGTGTGGCACGTGAATTGGATGTCGGGATTGTGGAGAAACTGCCAGTGGAGGGCGTCGACCTTCTTCTCGGCAACGACTTTGCAATGCCCGCTTCTGAGGTTCTACCCTAAGTCATTGCCGAGAGGCCGGCCGACGTGAGTAGGGAAGAGCTAGAGTGGGTCGAGCGGTGCCAGACACAACCCATGGCGTGTGTTGTCACCCGAGCTCGGGCAGCTAAAGTGTCACAGCCTAGTCCTCCGTCTTCAGACCAGCGGAGGAACGATCAACAGGAGGAGGCTAAAGCTGGAGTTGGTTGTAAGAGTTTTGACTCGGCGGCTCTCCTGGGTGATTCAGTATTAGCACCATTACTTAATTCTGGAGTAGCCCCTGGGCCTGTCATCGAGAGTGACGAGGCTGGGCATGACGAGTCTCCACGACAGCAATGTTATGTACATCGAGAGAGACAGAGGGAGCAGCCCAGTATCGGGGAAGGTCATGCATTGCTCCGGGAGCAGTTAGATCGCTTGGCACCCTCAGATATACGTCGGTTGCAACTAGAGGACCCTGAGCTCCAAACGTGTGCTAATGGAGCTGTAGAGCTCGACGAGGACGGCGATGCACAGCCAGGAGATTTTTTTTATTTAGAAGGCATCCTCTATAGGCGTTTTCAAGACCCTAAACGTAGTTGGCAAGAGGGGTCCGGAGTAGTGGACCAGTTGGTGGTGCCACGCGAGTGCAGGGATAGCCTACTGAGGTTGGCGCATGACATACCACTGGCAGGACATCTAGGGGTGAGAAAAACGGTGGCGGCTTTAGAAAAATTGTTTTGGTGGCCGGGGTTGAAGGGGCGTGTGGATAAGATCGGGAAAGCAAGGTACTTGACCAAGGTAGACCTCGTCAAAGGCTACTGGCAAGTACCACTGTCTGAGCGGGCTAAAGAGGTGTGCGGGTTTGTGGTGGATGGCAGTACTTACCGTTGCAACGTGATGCCATATGGTCTGAAAAATGCACCGGCCACTTTCCAGAGCTTAATGAACGACATCGTAGCAGACATCCCAAACTGTACTTTCTACCTTGATGACGTGATCATTTATGACAACGATTTCCAAAGTCACTGTGAGCACATAGAAGCCTTATTTAGTCAACTTAGTAAAGCAGGCTTGGTGGTTAATCTGGGCAAGTGTGACTTTGTGCAAGCCACGGTGCAGTATCTGGGGTTTGTGGTTGGGTTAGGGCAGGTGAGCCCGCCCCAACAGAAGATACAGGCTATCGACTTGTTCCCCAGGCCGACCACCAAGTGGCAGATCATGAGATTTTTGGGCATGATTGGGTATTACCGCCGCTTTATAAGAGGCTATTCTACTGTGTTAGCTCCTTTGACAGATCTACTGGCCAAAGATAAAAGTTCCGCTGGGCACCTGAGTGTGAGCAGGCGTTTCGAGTAGTTAAACACCTTTTATGCACTCACCCTATCCTCAGGGCCCCGGACTTTGAACGACCATTTCAGTTGGCGACTGATGCCAGCGGAGTAGGGGCTGGTGCCGTACTTTTGCAGACAGACGAGAAAGGTCTTGAGCATCCAGTCAGTTTCTTTTCAAAGAAATTTAATTCAGCACAGAAAAACTATTCGGTTGTTGAAAAGGAACTGCTGGCAATCGTGTTAGCGCTCAGACACTTTGAGGTCTATGTTCCTGCCTATGGGCCAGTCGTGGTAGTGTATACCGACCACCACCCGCTTAAATTCCTCAATCAATTCCACAACCGGAATATGAGGCTGACCAGATGGTCGCTCATGTTGCAAGAGTACAACTTAGACATTCGCCATATTGCCGGTTGTGAGAATGTGATTGCGGACTGTTTGTCGCGGGTGGAGGATCCGGGGTAGGCTACCACATATGTTAGTATAGCCTCCTGTCTTGGCTCGCGGTGTATTTTTGCGCTGGTGCTTGTTGGCTCGCGTGTGTAGCATCAGCGTAGGGTCGCAGGGCAGGAGTTGTTGGCTTTGATTAGAAGAAAATTAGGCTACATCTATAGTAGCCACCAAAAACAACATTAAAATAATATATGAAAAATTAAATAAAAACTTTCTTTTTGATAATTAATTTTAAGATAATATTGTAGCTGAGTACTGAGTGCAGATGATTTTCCCTCAGTAGGCTGTGCTTCTTAAAGCTCACTCTGGGAGCACAATGTTATGAATTAATGTATTATATTTGGGAAGGGTGATAAGATTTTTTTTTATATATAAATGTTGTTGTATTTTTTGTTTGAGGAGACTGAGCTTGCATTCCATGAGTGGCAGAGTGGTTAGGAGTGGCAGATTCTAGCGACATTCTGCCTGTTCAGATATGGGCTCATGGTTGAGTGTCCCATATCTTGGGGGGGGTGTGACGCCTCCCGGCGTTAGCAGAATGGTTGCGTGGGGTATTGCAGCTCGCTAGCGCTCGCCAGGATGGGGGGATGGGCTACAGTTGTCCTAGAATGATCTGCTTTATGTAATTAGTGTCGTGTTGCCACAAACAGTCTAGAAATGGTCTTTGTTTTGGTCTGTGACCGCGCCTTATATTTTATATTCGCTATAATATAAATGTTGCTTGTGTGGGAGGCGAGCGAGAGAGGGTGAGGGAGTACACCTGGCAGCGGGGTGAGCTATGACGCGGCTCGCTTGGGCGCTGACGGCGTTGGCGGCCGGGTGGTCAACTAGTCCCTTCCCATCGCGGCCTCGTGTTCTTTACCAGCTCAGAGCTTGCCTGACACGCGTATCGCCTACATCCTTTGCAATTCTGTCCCCCATACTCGCCACTTTGCATACTATTTCTCTCTCTCGACTTCTCCTTTCTCATTCTCTAATCTTTATTAAACTCAACATCCCTTCTGGTGTCAGCATAGACGTTCACCGTCGACCAGTCGTATTGTACGCGAAGCTCTCAGATATTTCCATGTATTAGGTTAAGGAGGTATTATGCTTTATTGAGGTTTGGAGAGACGAACTTTTCCGTATGTGTCCTCTCTCGGGAAGGTTGTAGACCGGTATATGTCTCCCTGGCAAGGTGTTGAGTGATTCTGCTTGGTTATCTAAAGCTAGACTGGGGGTAAGGTTACTGTGTCGTTGTCTCCGATATGTGCAGTGTTAGCTAAGCCCTGCACGACATCGACAGGTACTGTGGGAGCCTAAGTTGTCTTCGGGTGGGTTTACTTTGCGAGCACAGCGCTGTGGTGTGAGAGGGCCATAGCCTATCCCTCACAACATAGTGCTGCCTCTTTGTGTTGACTTCTGAGGGATCGCCAGGATAGAACTAGGTACTAGAGACCTAGATTTATCAAGAGAGCATCCCCGTCATATAACGTAATCTTCATTATACCACCTTCGGACAACGTTAGGCTACGAGCCGCATGCTCGCCCATTGTTGCCCTGCCTTGATACCCCCGCTAGACTTTATTAACTGAGCAGACACTGGTTAGAGATAAGCCCCATTATTATATGCATGCAACATTATTATTCACTGCACTTTTGAGCCGAGGTTGTTGTTGAGTTGCACAACCCTAGTAGGCTGTTGCGTTGTGTCACGAAGTATTTCTTTAGTTGTCGAGCATTACTACCTTTGCGCAGTCTTTATTATTCGCCTGCCTATTATTACTATATGTCCTAGTATTTATTGTGACCCGTATGCTGCATTATAATTGTTCAAGATTCTTTACGAACATTCTTCCCAGCACCAGACTTATTTCAGAAGTTTCCAGTTGATGTTGCAGGACTAGCATTGCACTTTCTTTAATACAGGAGTGCCAGTTATTTGAGTATCTACCGTAACGTTAATTAATCACGTTAACTATCTTTTCTTTGTGTAACCTAATCGAGTAATCTTTTACTGTTTGAGAATAGGCTGTTTCATCGAGCGTCAGCCTAGTGTGTGTGCACCAGTTACCGAGTCATAGGATACCTCGTTGTCCAGGCACGACTCAGGGCGGTAATGGGGTTTTGTTTTCCAGTGTTTAAGGCAGGGGTTGGATCTAGTGTTACCGTTGTTGCATTCTGCCATTATCTAGTCCAATGTTGAAGAGCCCTGTGTCTTTGAGAACCTGGATCGTAACAATTTGGTATTTCATAGGTGAGTGATTGATGGTTATAGAAACATTATAATGGTATAAACAATAGTGAAGTATAGCATATTTGAACGAAATAAGTATATGGTAAATATATTTCTTTAGAAGCTCAATGTGGATCGTTTGTTTGCCGGCTATTGGCTATTATATTTGGACAATAGGGAAATCTTGAGGCATTGGTCTTATCTCTTCGTCATACCTCGTATATAAGGTGGTCATTTGTTCCATACATTGACACCATGATAGCTTGTAGATTATTGTAATTGTTGTTGTTAACATTAGTGGTATGTCTAAGAGGTCGGTGTTTCTCATGCTATGTCAAGGTGCCTTTAAGAGAGATTGTTCTCAAAAAGGCGCAGCCATGTCATTATTTTATTGTAAAATTAACGTATATGGTATGTTTTATTGGCAAATTAAAAACAATCAGTTTCAGTTTCAGTTTCTATCATTAACCTCTATGCTGAATATATCATTTTCGTTGTGGTTAATTAAAGACTTGTAGAAACAGAGAGTACAGTAGTATATGCAAATATCTTCTAATTTTAGTAATCCAAAATTTAAGAACAATTCGTTAGTGTGGTCGTACTTATTTTTGTGTGCAGTGCTTAATTCAGGGGGGATGGTTCACTTTTGGGGCTATTTTTGCAAGCATTCATTATTTTTCTAGTTTCCTCCCTAGTCCTCCATCAAATTTAAAAAGACCTCCATTAGATCCCCCTTCTAGATTAATTTGTAAATTTTTCGGTAGAAAAATGTCCCGGCCGAAGGCCGATTTTTCCAACATTACAGGCTCACTATCGTTCGCCAGGGAAAAAATCGTCACCTAAATAACACGAAGGGTCGAAATATTGACGAAGAAACGGGGCAAAAGGTCTTAAAATCGACTAGCTAATGGGGCAAACATCTTAACATCTGAAAGCTAATGAGGCTAAACATGAGGGAAAAAGTGGTCCAGAAAACTGGCCCATCTCCCCTTAATGAGTAAGCATCTCAATAGGTGGCCCTTGAGAAAGAATGATAAGTTCCGAGGATGTGAGATGGGACGGCAGGGCAGTGGGGATGCAGCTTTTAAGGGGAGATAGGCCGGTTTTCTGGACCCCACTCTCCCTCGTGTATAACCCCATTAGTTTTGAGATTTTAAGATGTTTGGCCTATTAGTTTGACGATTTTAAGACCTTCCGCCCCATTTCCTTGTCAAATTTAAGACTTTTCGTGTCATTTAAGTGTCGATATTTTTCCTGGCGAGCGATAGCGGGCCTGAAATTTTAAGGGAAACCGGCCTTCGGCCGGGACAGTTTTCTACCGAAAAATATACACATTTTTTTTGAAGGGGGGTCTACGATGTATTTTTCTAAGCTTGATGGAGGTCTAGCGAGGAAACTAAGAAAAAAAGGATTACATTATTTAATAGACCATAAAAACGGCTCATCTCAGTACCTCCCCCATAGTTGAAAGAGTGACAGGGCCAAAATCAAGGGACGTTCGAGCCAAAATGCCTGGACACACGGAGTTTGAAGCAATTTAAGTCATAGGAAGAGGGAAAGACTGATTCTGGGAGAGAGTTCCAGAGCTCAGCTGTTGAGTAGAAGAAAGTTTGAGAGTAACATTTCACTCTTGGGTTGGAGAGTTGCACAGAGTAGGGGTGGGATTGAGTTGCAAGACGGGTACCATGTGCCCTACGTAAAGGAGGTGGTATGCACTGGGATAGCTCTGAGGAACACTGATTATTATAGTAGCGATAGAATAGCGAGAGAGATGCAACATTGCGGCGGAGAGAGAGATTGCAGAGAGTTGGTGAGTGGACGGGAGTTAATGATACGAAAGGCCTTCTTTTCAACTCTGTCTAGGAGAGCGGTGTGAGAGGAACCTCCCCACACATGTGAACAATACTCAATACAAGGGCACACTATGCCCCTGTACATAGCAAGAAGCTGTGCAGGGGAAAAGAACCCCCTAAGGCGGTTGAGCACACCCAGCTTCTGGGAGGCTGCCTTAGCAAGACTGGTAATATGGTCCTTCCAAATGAGAGCAGAAGAAAAAGAGACACCAAGAATATTTAGAGAAGATGAAGGGTTGATTTTTGTATTGTTGAAGAATAAGGGATAGTCCGCTGGGAGATCCTGACGGGTAGATAGATGGAGAAATTGGGTTTTGGAAGCATTAAAGTTAACAAGGTTTTCTCTGCCCCAATTGGAAATAGTATTTAGATCAGAGTTTAAGAGTTCTATGGCTTCCTTATGTTTGTCGTTGAGGGATTGCTGGCTGGGGCGTTCTGAAAAACTAATGGAGTAGTGTAAGGTTGAGTCGTCTGCGTATGAATGGATGGGAATTAAGGTATAGTTAAGATCATTTATAAAAATTAGAAAGAGAATAGGAGATAGGACAAAGCCCTGAGGAACACCGGAGTTTATAGGGTGAGGAAGTGAACAATGGCCGTCCACAACCGCGGCTATGGAACGGCCGGAGGGAAATTAGAGACAAAGGCACAGATGGAGGGATAGAAACCGAAGGAGGGTAGTTTAGAAATTAAAGATTTATGCCAGACTCTATCGAAGGCTTTCGATATGTCTAGTGCAATAGAAAAAGTCTCACCGAAGTCCCGAAAGGAGGATGACCAAGAGTTAGTAAGATATGAAAGAAGATCACCAGTAGAGCGACCCTTAACCCGGGAGCTGCAGGGAGACTCTTAAGAGTTCCCCCGGCGCACTGCGGGAAGACTCTTAAGAGTCAGAGAAAATAAAAATCAACTTTTGACATCGAAAAAAAAAAAAAATTTATATTTTTTTTTTTTTATTTTTTTTTTTTTTTTTGGCCCCTGGGCCATGCAAAATCTCAGTCCTCTACCTCCCCTCCTTCCCCACTTTCCTCCTCTCCTTCAGTTATCACCTATTTTCCCTGTTATTCCCTTATTCTGAGGTATATTTTCGTGCTAACATTAGAAATCCGATTGGAGGGTGTGGTCATCACTGATAGCAAGCGAGTGCAAGAGAGAGAGAGAGTATCGATCGACTGTGTCTCAGTGGCCTTGGGGGAAATTGGCGGGAAAGCAGATTGCCTCACCCATACATTATACAACTCGCGGGCTATATCTCCGATTTTGACCATCCAAACGCTGTTTTCACTCGTTTTATTGTTGTTTCAGGTTAATACCTTTATAATCAACCCATAATAGGCGCATATGGATAAATATTAATGCTATTAATGGCACAATGAATATTTTAGTGACGGAAACACCTCAAATACGTCAGCACAGGGGGACGTTTCCAATTACCCCCATGCGCACTTCAGAGGTTAAGGAAGCCATACTGGCGATCAAGAGAGCAGATTAAGAGAAGAGAAATGCTTAATAAATTTGGAAGCAAGAATAGTTTCAAAAACTTTAGAAATACAAGAGATGAGAGCAATTGGACGATAGTTGGAGGGTTGAGAGCGGTCACCCTTCTTTATGTGTGTGTGTGTGTGTAAAATTCAAACCTAAAATGTTACTTTGATTATATACAAGCACAGTGAACGAGGGGTAGAAGCCGAAGAGGAAACATATATTGCTGAACTGCGAACACAAAATCAACAGGAAAAACTAAACTGGAGAAAGGGCTTAGAAAACATAGGCTCAATGGAGAAAAGAAAAATAGATGTAAAGAGTGAACGTAGATGAACAAGGAAAGGGGAATAGAAAATGTGTGTTAGGAAAAATATTGGAGAGGACAAATAGATAAAAGTTATAAATAGAGGAGATGGGGATTGGAAGGAAAATATTTGTGTGAAAAAGTTTAACTTTGTTATTTATATATCTCTCACTTTCACTCTCTGTCACCCTCACTCTTGTTCTCTCTCTCTCTCTCTCTCTCTCTCTCTCACATTGACATACAAAACATATTGGAGGCACTTATGAACGAAAAATTAAACAAGATAGATTGAGAGACAAAGTATAGAGCATCTTTAAAGAGGAATATATTAGACAGATTAAGTAACAAAGTATAGAGCATCTTTAAAGAGGAATATATTAGACAGATTAAGTAACAAAGTATAGAGCATCTTTAAAGAGGAATATATTAGACAGATTAAGTAACAAAGGAAATGGAAGAGGAAAGGAGGGAATGGGAGAGGGGAGGGGAAGGGACCGGGAGGTAGAGAAGGTAGGGAACATAGGAGAGGTGGAGAGGGGAGGCTGAGAGAAGAAGATAGGAGGAGGGGAAGGGAGTGAGAGGGAAGGTTAGATAACTGTAGAAGAGGTGAGGGGAAGAGAAGGGGGAATGAAGAAGGGGAGGTAGAGGGGAGAAGAGGATCGGTGGAGAGTGAATGTAGAATAAGGGGAATGGAAGGGGATGAGAGGGAAGGGGAGGGCAGGGGAAGGCAATTAAGAGGAGGGTAGAGCAGATGGGAGGGGAGGAACGAGGGCGCTTGTATCTTGTCTGTATCAAATGAGGTGGATGAATCATTGTTCCAGAGGGATGGGGGAGATGGTGGAGAATGGGGAGGAAAAGACGGAGAATGGATATAGGGTAGAGAAAGATAAAACATTTGTGGAGATAGAGGATGTAGATAGGTGGAGAAAGGCTGGAAAATGGAAGATTGATTGGCGATTGAAAAGAGTTAATAATGTGGAGGAAGGTTGGTGAATGGGTGTGTATACAGTCAGAGAGATAGAGAGAGAGACAGAGCTTGCATGAGTGCAGATATATTGGTTGATGCAGAGAGTGTGAATGAAGGAATAGTTAAGAGACTTTTAGTGAGCGGAGATGGGTAAAGTTCTCCGAAAACAAATGTTTAGTTTAGTGTTTAGAAACCAGTTCTAGGATGGAGTGAAGTGGAGAGAGAAGTTAGACAGTAGAAAACAAATTGAGGCTAAGCTTTTCAGAATATCATGACCGCTTTTCAGAATTGGTGTTGGCTAGTATTTTGGGGATTAACTCGGTTCAAGAAGGATTACTAGAGTTCGAGTGTTAAGTTAGATAGTTTTGATTCTGAAATGTCATTCTGTAACTGAATACAATTGTCACATAATAAGTTAAAGTAACGTTGGAGGATGGGTGGTGGTGGAGGGTGGGAACAAGTGTGTTGGATGAAGATAGGGTGTAATTAATTGCTCTCATTGGGTGCAGTGTCAGCAAATACAAAACAAAAGTGATATCCAAAATATGGTTCTACATTGTTTTGGTAGTATCATTTTGTAATAATCTAGTTAGGAACACTTAACCTCTCAGCTGCCCAGTACTTCATTATTATTCGCAGAGTCTCTATACTTCATTATGCTGCATAGCTTACGATTTTCGGTAACTTTGTGTTCCTTATGCCAGTCATCTCTAGTTATCACACAATCATTTCCTCAAACTGTCAACTCTACCCTCACGTATATTTACCAAACAATCATCAGTGTTATCTACCACAACTATAATATGAAAGACATCAAATTACCATTCCAATTCTCAACTGTACTATAATAAGTCACATCTACTGTACCTACCATGCAACCACGCTCAATCATAACTAAGTCTCCATACTACATACTACTGTGTAGGGTCTGATTCTGTATATCTGTGAACTATTGACAGTGTTTTAGTTGTTTTACTACACACTACAGCTGACATACGTAGACGTTGACGAGTTGGAAGCGAGGTAAACTTTGGTGAGAATTGGTGAAACTCAGGAAGGGTTGTTTTTGTTTTTGGTGAGTGTTGGCAGCTGTAGGCTTGGTTTGGTGTATATATATAATTATATATCATTATATTCTACAGACGACAGCCAAACTATGTATAATTCCACATTTGACCATAGATACATTGTTGTTTAACATTATCCAAGGAGGCCGTCCTCCAATTTAATGTATGCAATTCTGAATCACCCTGTATATATATATATATATAATGAAAGAAATACCAATAAACACGACATTATTTTTATATCATTATATTCTGCAAACGTCCTTAACATCTAACCACTTACACAAAGTACAGTGTAGGGTTAATAAATGAGGAATTATTGCAACTGCCGATCATCGAACTCGGGACCCATATCTATAAATAATGTCGTGTGCACTGGCATTTCTTTCATAATACTATATCTACGTGTTTCAGTACTTCCATTTGACTATCATAGTGAGGTTGGGTTTAGTGTAACACTCAGTCCATGTTACTATATATCGACAAGGTATATGTACGAAGAGTGTTTGCTAAACCTTTAACCTTCCTGGTAATACAGTGGTAGAGCACTGTTACAGTACATTTACGATGTTGTATTAATGAGAGTGGAAAGTGAAAGGAAACCCGCATAGATTTTTGTACACATTTATTCACAGATCTGAACAGTGTGTTCCTCTTTGCTACAGGCTAAAGAAAATGTTCAAAGTAGCCCCCATGTGCCTGCAACCCACTGTACTCCTGCACTCAAGAGTGTGAAAAATATCCTCGGAAATATACGTGGGTCTCCCTTCACTTTCCACCCTCATTAATATAACATCGTAGATGTACTGTAACAGCCAAACTATGTATATTTCGACATTTTACCATAGAAACATTGTGTTTTAAAATTATCCAAGGAGGCTGTTCTCCAATTTAATGCATGCAATTCTGAATCACCCTGTATATATATATATATGAAATGACGGGTTTGGCGAGAACGGGCTCCAGTTCATGTAAGATTGCAAACATCAAAGGAAGGAGGGAACGAAGGAAGCCAAGTTTACCCGAGCACCCCATGACCTCAGGAACTTCCCAGATTCTATGGGACACAGGATATCTAGGACAGTCACCCCAGTTAAAGGGAAATCCTGATGTCCTATCAGGGCCGCGGTTTCAAAACACACCCGCCAATCACCAGCCCCATTTCTTCAGACCCCAGATTTGCAGTATAATGAAGAAATGTTTATGCAAATGAAACACCAAAGGCCTGAATGTTACCGGAACAAATGGAACTAAGGAGACCTATAAATTATGATGGGCCTGGAAAACCATCTAACATAATAATAGAAGACAGCCTAGGCGAATTATTACCAAATTGGCCAAAGAGCTTCAATTATGAAGTAATCAGTATAATAATTTTCACATGTATACTAGGCCACATAACGAACCCCTAAGTGTTCAATAAAATAGCCATTATATGTATGTACCTAATAATAATTCCCCTGTATGTATTAGTTAAGTATTAATCATCACAACTTGATCACAACGTATTACAATATCCCTTTTACCTTGAAGTCCTATAAGCAAGAGGCAAGAGTTAAGTCAAACATAGTCTCAACGAAATATAGGAAAAGTAAGCAAACAACCACTGGGGTAATGTCCTTAACTCTGAATAAAAATGGGGCATCTAACAGCAGTGGAACAATTATTGTCTTGCCTTCCCCCCCTGCCCTGGGAGATCGCCGAACCTGCTGTGTGCCTCCTGAAGTCCGGATCCTGAAGTCCTGATTGTGAGAAGCAGTTCATCCTGAGGTGCTGCCCTGTGGACCTACGTTGTTCCTGAAGTGTTGCTCTGTGGACCTACGTTCAACATCGGCCTGACTTTCTCTCAGCCCTCTACCCTCCTTAATTACCCTAAGTGTTTCCGAGTATCTTACGTTGTGATTATTGATGTGAAGGTAAGGTTAAAGTATGTGAATATTACAGTGCTTAATTATCTAGAGATCTGTGTCCGAGATCCTTGTCCATTGCGTAAGTGTTAATCCCTCAGAGTTTGTAGTAACTGTTATATAGATCTGTGCCTAAGATCTAAATGTTCAATTTTGATAATTACTTCCTAGAACGTACCACGCATACGTTACATACTTGTGTTCATAAAACACACTTAGCTGAATACTCACAGACTTTCCTTGTAAATGTCTAATTCTATCATGTATGTTACAAGTTGAAGTAACGTGTAATTATTCCCTTCTTTAAATAAGACCCTGTGACGTAGAACCAACGCTCAATTTCACGTTTTGTTTATCGCAGTTCCCCCTCATTGCGAAGAATTGTTATCAATTATCATATATACTTTCTTTCCGAGATCCTAAATCCACGCTCGTTTGTTTAAGCGTTATTCCCCTTATTGTATGAACTGTATTTATGTTTACTTGATTATTGATGTAGATAATTTTGATTCTTATCGTCTAGGAATTCTAGTCTTGCATAGATCGATTATCTAATTATTAATCAATCCGAATACACCGCTTATTGTGTGAATTCTTTACAAGACTCTGTTAACTCGTTCATATATCTTGTTATACCTTTTCGGGTATTTCAGTTAGTACAACTTTGTCGTGTACGCCATTTTACCTATAATTAATATTGTATTTAATTATTCGTATACGCTGATTTTATAGAAAGCGTTCTTCAGTATTGTTTAACTACGCTAGTTCTTTTAACTGTTCTGTTTATCCATTTTCGCTTAAGAGATATTGATCCTTGATTTATTCATAATCATAGAGTAAATATTACATCTGAATTCCTCGATCCGATTTAATATTATTGCATATATTGATTGAAGAGACATACGATCAGATCATATTTTTATCAAAGTAAGTTAATAATAAGTTGAATTATAAAATTAATTACGCATATCATTCCCCGTAATTTCAACAACTTCTTCCAAGTATTAAGTTCACAGTCGCATTAATAACAAATAAAATTCCCAAGACCGCAGTAACTAGAATGACCGGAGCTGTTGACCTGGTCATTAGCCACCCCTACCCGGGCTGATCTACCTGCCCACAAGCGCCCCTCACCCTCCGTGAGCGTTTCTCGAACCAACCGTTCCTGCACTTGTTTGACATCTCAATTCACCTAATTCTCTCCTACCCGGGGAAATCTGTGTTCTAAAGAATAAGAATACGTTAGACACTCGACTCACATTTATATTATTATTAAGGGTTGACTCTATATGTTACATGTTCTTTATAATTAAGTGTCTATTTCCAATTACCATATTACCACAATAGGTTATCATTTGTGTTCTTGATTCGACACTGAATATTTATGCATTCGTTGTGTTACTTCCGGTTCTTTATAATAGTGAAGGTAACTCTCAGTCCTTATCGTGCTTAATACATCCGTGATCTCAGCATAGAAATAATTATGCAACATATTGAGAGTTCAGGAGTATATGATCAGAAACAATAAATATATCAACCCTTTTTGCCATTGAATATATTATATGTGTACAATTACCTGCGTGTTATCACTGCGTTTTGTAGCACCTGATTGAATACCTATTTCTGTGATTAAGAACGTGTAAGATGTGTTTCTGTTGAGGAAATATACAGTCTATAAGTTCATACCTGGATTTTAGTGCAGACTTGATAACGAGATATAAATAATATATCCCGGCATAACAATATATATATATATATATATATATATATATATGTAGTAAAACTCGCTAGGAAAATTGAAACAATGGAACACCAAGCTTTCGTCTATTCTCTCAAGACATCTTCAGGGTAATACTGAAGATGTCTTGAGAGAATAGACGAAAGCTTGGTGTTCCATTGTTTCAATTTTCCTAGCGAGTTTTACTACATAATTTGATCACACGTATTTGTGATTTTACCTCTATATATACATATATATATATATATATATATACATATATCAAATGTGTACAGTATATTATATATGTGTGAGAAATAAGTCGACCATTGGGGAATGAAGGCACTGTAAGCGACTGAAGCTGGGATCCCACAAACTTTATATTCCCTCAACTCTCATCTGTAACACTGGTCTGGCAGCTTATGAGTTAAACTAGTATGAGCATTGTTACCTAAAATACTAAGTTATTAGTTAGCTTTCCGATACTATTGCAAAATATTCTAGAATGATTGCCAGAATAAATGGTACCATCGAATATTGACACTAGGAGCCCTAGTGGGGTACCCCCTTAATTAAAGCTCCTTATGTACTTAGGATAGAGTGGGTAGAAGGGAAGGCGGTGATGGATGGTGTAGGGAGTGACCAATGTATGTAATATATAGACTAGGAGTGTGGGAATGACTATTAAGGGGGTACTGTTTGGTTTTTGGTCTATATATTTATATATTTTACATATTTGTTTAGTTTCCTCGCTAGACCTCCATCAAGCTTTAACAAAACAAAAACCTAAACCACCCTTCAAGATAAATTTGTAAATTTTTCGATAGAAAAATGTCCCGGCCAAAGGCCTATTCCTCTTAGAATTACAAGCTCGCTATCGCTCGCCAGGAAAGATTCGGCACCTAAGTGGCACGAAAGGTCTTGAAATTGACAACGAAATGGGGCAAAAGGTATTAAAATCGCCAATCTAATGGAAGGAACGTCTTAAAATTTCAAAAGTAATATGCTAAATGCGAGGGAGAAGGAGGTCCATAAGCAGTGAGTAGTACCCCCTTTAACCCTTAACTGGCGGCACCCGGCTATTGTCGAGTTAAATAAATGTGGCCTATGTGGCGGGTCACGGCTATTGTCGAGTGCAATTTTGAGCACGTAATGTGCTCTGAGAGAGAGCGGAGCAGTGGGAGGAGCGTAGGTTACCTCATGACCGCTCGCCACGGTGGCCGTGGAGCTACTGAGATGTACTCCTTTGTACTCCACCCTCTCTCACTCGTTTCACACGTCATAATGTAAGAAAATGACCGTATTTTACCGATTTTGCCCTTCGGTTGCACGATCGTTGCAAGACAACCAGTGATTGTAGAAGGATGGTTCTGGTATCATTGGAAAGCTGAATTAACGCCCTTTCAGGGATGCATACTTGTATTACGCTCTGGCTCTTGTTTATGCATGAAATCGAGCACGGAAACAAGCTCATTTACGGTAAAACCCCTCGCTGGGCGGCACATCAAATATACTCCTCCACCCGCTCTTAAGGTGTTAAGTGCTCTTCATATGGCGATATTAATTGTTATCACCGATTATTGACGATCTACTAAATCTTCTAATAATAAACCCAAATTCAGACGTTTCCTAAGCAAGCAAAGGTATTGATAGCACTTCAATTTACATAATCCTAGTTTTGGATATATTCACGCCACCTCCAGGCTATTTTATTCAACTTAGGAAGTACCCGTTAGAGTTATGAGGTTACTTGGCACACGCTTTCGGCCTTTCAGTATTCCACGACACAAGTTTACACATTATTCTGGCTATTATTAGACAATTATTTAAGTCTAGAAAATGCGTGTGGCCAGTTAAAGAGATAATTGAGATATGTTTACCAACTTTGATTGCATTTTTTTTTTTTTCTATATTCCAACTACTCCCTCTCGGGCATATAATAGGCTGATAGCCTTTACACTCTACCTTTGAACACGGTGAGGCTCATGAGGTCTTGCTCCAGTCTAGGGAGTAAGACATGCGAAGCTTCACGGCTCGAAGCAACTTCATTTCTGAAGCCGTTTTGCCTCTGCTTCACAGTCTCACCCCCCACACTCAGACCCTCACTCTCAGAATGCCACCTATTGAGCAATTAACTCACTAGGCATTGCCCCCCTGTAGCATATTTTTGAATATGGGAATATTCATACAATGCTATTTTAATCAGGGAACAATGAGGGTACTTTTTTTGGCACTTCGGTGTGCTGTGGTATAATGCACTGATACTAGGTACAGCACAAATTCCATCCCAATAATATCTTCCCATTGACATTTTGGGATTCGAACCCGGGTCCATTGGATTACCAGTCCAGTGGCAAGACCACCCGCCACACCAGTGTTTTTCCCTAGATGTATAACATCGGGTAATGCTAGCAAACAAATAATTATAAACATACTATGTTGCCGAAAGGATCAATAATGCCTATTTTGAGTTAACTCACCTGGTAGTATCTTTAGTATAGACATTTGATTGAAGGGGTTAAATGTGTACTGTTTACTGAATCCTTAGACTCTGGGAGGATCTAAATAATATGTTGTTATTGTTTTCTTATTATTATCATCATTATTATTGTTATCATTATTATTATTATTATCATTATTATTATTATTATTATTATTAATAATAGTAATATTTGTTATTATTATTATTATCAATATTATTGTTAATATTATTATTTTTACTATTATTATTATTATTATTATTATTATTATTATGAAGAAGAAAAAGAAGACAATTAAGAAGCAGAACAAATAAGTAGAACAAGAAGAAGAGAACATAAGTATAATCATTATTACCTTCATGGAGGGAGTCCATATTATGTCCATACATTGTACACAAGTTTCGAAGAAAAATAGGTATTACGTTTACATGTCTAGACCATTTCTCTATTATAAAATTTAAGTTAAATATTTGCATTGTCACATAATTATGCAAGATGAACAGTAAAGTTGAAAGTTCACAAATAAAACCGAAACAACAGCATTGGCGTCTGACTATCAGGATTTACAGCAAAAGGTCAGGTCAAAGTTCACAAATTATATACAGCTGCAGAGAATACCGAGAGAGGGTACTGTGTTCACAAGGTTCACCTCGCTTTTTTTCTCTTTCTCTCCCTCTCTTTTTAGCTTGTATCCATTCGGCCCCAATCAGCTAACTGTTTTAAGACGTTTATCCCCATCCAGGTGTCCATATATTCCTGGCGAGCGGTAGCGAGCCAGCATATTTATATTTTTGTTTTGACAACAAGCTAAATTTGTACATTTTTCGATAGAACAATGTCTCCGGCGAAGCTGGATTTCTCCATACAATGCTGGCTCGCTATCGCTCGCCAGGAAGAAATCAACACCTGGATGGGGATAAACGTCTTAAAACAGTTGGCTGAATGGGGCCGAATGGATACAAGCCAGGGGAAAAGAGAAAAGGAGAGAGATACAAAAACAAAACGGTGACCCCCCTTAAAAACACATCTGAACCGGCATGAGAGAAATAAAACCGAGGTAAATCAAGAATGAGATAGCAGTAAATAAATCTAAATACAACTTGAGAAAGATATACAAGAAGGAGACGTAGGTAAACAATGAGAAATGTATACAAGATGAGACATATAATTATTATGTTTTCTACACCAACCAACTTCACATCTAAACTCAATTAATGAAATCAACAAACACATGTGGCACTCCGAGGACTCAAACCCAGGATGCTCACATTGAAATTCCGTGCACTATGCATTACGCTATCAAGACAGTTAAAAAAATATGGACAAGCCTACGATTTATTATGCAGTTTCGAATCTTGCATTTTAATCTGAGCATGTACTAGTGGAAGAAAACAAATGATAAGCAACATGAATCATAGAAAGGAAGATCAATAAGACAATGACAACAATGAAAAGAAGATTTGTTTTTAAATATATAATAACACAATAGCATAATAATGTATGTATTATGTGTGAAAACCAAAGTGCGAGAAGAAGTTGTTGGAAGGAAGATAAATTACGGACAGGGGAAAAACAGAAAGAAGATCAAGAATGAGAAAAATATAAAATAGGATGAAAACTAGAGTGAAAGACCATAACTAACGACTAATAGGAGAATGAGAAAGACCATGTTACGATCCAGGTTCTTAAAGACACAGGGCTCTTCAACATTGGACTAGATAATGGCAAAATGCAACAACGGTAACACTAGATCCAACCCCTGCCTTAAACACTGGAAAACAAAACACCATTACCGCCCTGATTCGTGCCTGGACAACGAGGTATCCTATGACTCGGTAACTGGTGCACACACACTAGGCTGACGCTCGATGAAACAGCCTATTCTCAAACAGTAAAAGATTACTCGTTTAGGTTACACAAAGAAAAGATAAGTAACTTGATTAATTAACGTTACGGTAGATACTCAAATAACTGGCACTCCTGTATTAAAGAAAGTGCAATGCTAGTCCTGCTATATCAACTGGAAACTTCTGAAATAAGTCTGATGCTGGGAAGATGTTCGTAAAGAATCTTGAACAATTATAATGCAGAATACGGGTCACAATAAATACTAGGACATATAGTAATAATAGGCAGGCGAATAATAAAGACTGCGCAAAGGTAGTAATGAATTAATTCATAACATTGTGCTCCCAGAGCGAGCTTTAAGAAGCACAGCCTACTGAGGGAAAATCATCTGCACTCAGTACTCAGCTACAATATTATCTTAAAATTAATTATCAAAAAGAAAGAGTTTTTATTTAATTTTTCATATTTTATTTTAATGTTGTTTTTGGCGGCTACTATAGATGTAGCCTAATTTTCTTCTAATCAAAGCCAACAATTCCTGCCCTGCGACCCTACGCTGATGCTACACACGCGAGCCAACAAGCACCAGCGCAAAAATACACCGCGAGCCAAGACAGGAGGCTATACCAACATACTGTGGTAGCCTACCCCAGATCCTCCACCCGCGACAAACAGTCCGCAATCACATTCTCACAACCGGCAATATGGCGAATGTCTAAGTTGTACTCTTGCAACATGAGCGACCATCTGGTCAGCCTCATATTCCGGTTGTGGGATTGATTGAGGAATTTAAGCGGGTGGTGGTCGGTATACACTACCACGACTGGCCCATAGGCAGGAACATAGACCTCAAAGTGTCTGAGCGCTAACACGATTGCCAGCAGTTCCTTTTCAACAACCGAATAGTTTTTCTGTGCTGAATTAAATTTCTTTGAAAAGAAACTGACTGGATGCTCAAGACCTTCCTCGTCTGTCTGCAAAAGTACGGCACCAGCCCCTACTCCGCTGGCATCAGTCGCCAACTGAAATGGTCGTTCAAAGTCCGGGGCCCTGAGGATAGGGTGAGTGCATAAAAGGTGTTTAACTACTCGAAACGCCTGCTCACACTCAGGTGCCCAGCGGAACTTTTTATCTTTAGCTAGTAGATCTGTCAAAGGAGCTAACACAGTAGAATAACCTCTTATAAAGCGGCGGTAATACCCAATCATGCCCAAAAATCTCATGATCTGCCGCTTGGTGGTCGGCCTGGGGAACAAGTCGATAGCCTGTATCTTCTGTTGGGGCGGGCTCACCTGCCCTAACCCAACCACAAACCCCAGATACTGCACCGTGGCTTGCACAAAGTCACACTTGCCCAGATTAACCACCAAGCCTGCTTTACTAAGTTGACTAAATAAGGCTTCTATGTGCTCACAGTGACTTTGGAAATCGTTGTCATAAATGATCACGTCATCAAGGTAGACAGTACAGTTTGGGATGTCTTCTACGATGTCGTTCATTAAGCTCTGGAAAGTGGCCGGTGCATTTTTCAGACCATATGGCATCACGTTGCAACGGTAAGTACTGCCATCCACCACAAACCCGCACACCTCTTTAGCCCGCTCAGACAGTGGTACTTGCCAGTAGCCTTTGACGAGGTCTACCTTGGTCAAGTACCTTGCTTTCCCGATATTATCCACACTGTCATCCACCCGGGGAAGAGGATATGCATTGGTGGGGGTCAACCCGTTCAACCGCCTAAAGTCAATGCAGAACCGAACTTTTCCATCAGGTTTGGGCTGCAGAGTGACAGGAGAAGTCCACCGTACTGCCCCTTCTCGATCAAGCCTCTCGCCAGCATATACTCCAGCTCATCCCTGAGCGCTGGGAGTTTAATGGGTGGCACCCGATAAGGTATCGACTTGAAGGGGGGGTGCTCTCCTACATCGACGTCATGCACCGCTTGAGTAGTGAGGCCTGGGTGCTCGGCAAATACAGTGGGGTATGAATCGAACAGGCGCTGCACTGCCACCTGCTGTTCCTCCGGCAGGTGCGCCAGAGCATCATGCGCACATTGGCTCGAATTCCCCGCCCTCTGATCAGCCGAGACATGACAATCCCAGTTATCATCCACCTGGTCATTGCTGCCCCCCTCTCCTTCTCTACCATGACCGCAGCAGGTCAACACAGGGACAGCTAGTGACTCAGGTGGGCTCCTCACATACTCCTTCAACAAATTAATGTGGCATAGTTGGTTACGCTTCTTCCGGTCTGGAGTGGCAACGAGGTAATCTAGATCGGAGATCTTTGACACCACCCGATAAGGCCCAGCGTACTTGGCAGCCAGAGGATGACCTGACAAAGGCAACAGGACCAACACCTCTTGACCTACCTGAAACTCCCGGAGTTTCGCCTTAGTATCGTACCTGTCCTTCATACAGGCCTGCGAACTCACCAAATTACGCCCGGCCAGCTCCAGACTTCTAAGCATTCTCTCTCTGCTCTCGAGGACGTATCTCAACATAGAACATGGCTTAGCGGTACCCTCCCAAATCTCCTTCACCATGTGGAGAGGGCCCCTCACCTGATGCCCGAAAACAAGCTCACTCGGACTGAAACCGAGACTCTCTCCAGGTACTTCTCTTGCCGCGAATAAAACATACGGCAGACCAAGGTCCCAATCCTTTCCGTTCTCTGCACAATAACATCGAAGCATGCTTTTCAGCGTGGCGTGCCACCTCTCCAACACCCCTTGACTCTCCGGGTGATACGCAGAAGAGACGACAGTGCTGATGCCATGCTGAATCATAGTTTGTTTGAACAGATTAGATGTAAAATTAGAACCTTGGTCCGATTGCACCTCTTGCGGGTAACCATACCGCGAGCAATACAAGAGCAGGTTCCGGACAACAGTTTTCGCTGTGCCATTTCTCATTGGATATGCATCAGGATAACGAGTGGCCACATCCATGATAGTTAATAGAAATTTATTACCGGCACTAGTAGGGGGTAGGGGTCCGACCATATCAATGATGACCTTACTGAAGGGCGGTCCACTGACAGGAATGGGGTGCAACGGGGCTCTCGGAATTGTTTGGTTAGGTTTTCCAACCCTCTGGCACGTATGACACCTTGCTATCCAGGTTACCACCTGCCCCTTCAACCCCGGCCACCAAAACAATTTTTCTAAAGCCGCCACCGTTTTTCTCACCCCTAGATGTCCTGCCAGTGGTATGTCATGCACCAACCTCAGTAGGCTATCCCTGCACTCCCGTGGCACCACCAACTGGTCCACTACTCCGGACCCCTCTTGCCAACTACGTTTAGGGTCTTGAAAACGCCTATAGAGGATGCCTTTTAAATAAAAAAAATCTCCTGGCTGTGCATCGCCGTCCTCGTCGAGCTCTACAGCTCCATTAGCACACGTTTGGAGCTCAGGATCCTCTAGTTGCAACCGACGTATATCTGAGGGTGCCAAGCGATCTAACTGCTCCCGGAGCAATGCATGACCTTCCCCGATACTGGGCTGCTCCCTCTGTCTCTCTCGATGTACATAACGTTGCTGTCGTGGAGACTCGTCATGCCCAGCCTCGCACTCTCGATGACAGGCCCAGGGGCTACTCCAGAATTAAGTAATGGTGCGAATACTGAATCACCCAGGAGAGCCGCCGAGTCAAAACTCTTAAAACCAACTCCAGCTTTAGCCTCCTCCTGTTGATCGTTCCTCCGCTGGTCTGAAGACGGAGGACTAGGCTGTGACACTTTAGCTGCCCGAGCTCGGGTGACAACACACGCCATGGGTTGTGTCTGGCACCGCTCGACCCACTCTTGCTCTTCCCTACTCACGTCGGCCAGCCTCTCGGCAACGACTAGGGTAGAACCTCAGAAGCGGGCATTGCAAAGTCGTTGCCGAGAAGAAGGTCGACGCCCTCCACTGGCAGTTTCTCCACAATCCCGACATCCAATTCACGTGCCACACCATCCACCTCCAACTCCAACCGCACCAGCGGGTATGACCGAGTTATTGCGGGTATGACCCTGCACCACCACCACCCGAGCCGCGCTTATAGGGTAGCCAGTCAAGTTTTTCATCAGAGTCTGGGAAGCACCTGTATCACGCAAGACCTCTACTCCATGCTTGCGCCCCGCCCACATCACGCAACCCCGCCCTCTATGGTCGCAAAAAACATCCTGAGCAGGGTTCGAGCCTCCCAGGTGCTTCTGCATTGGCTGTGCCTCAGCCTCTGACGAACTGCCCCGGGCAAACTCAGATGACTTCGGAGACACACCAATGTTGCAGGCCAAAGACACAGCTGCTGTAGGTGGTTTGCTAGGACAGACTCCTGCAAAGTGCCCCTTTTTATGACAATGATAACACTCCAACTCCCCTTTGGGCTTCCCTTGGTACTGGGAAGGGCCCGGCCCCTTCTTAAATGGGACGGTGCTAGTCTTGTGGTCAGTCTTGGTATCATGGCTCTTGTACTTGTTTGCATAAGGTATATCACTAACTCGGGGGGGTGGGGCGTCACGCCCCTTGTTACCTGCCTCACTACGCTGGGCAGACCCGCACCCACGAATTAGTGATAGCCGGAGGTCAGCCATCTCCGCTGCCTCCTGTAGAGTTTTTGGTTGCTTTTCTTTAAGGTTTAACGTCAGGTCGCCGCCCGTGCATTTGAAAAACTGCTCTAAAAGCACCAACTGTTTAATGTCTTCAAACGTAGTAGCTTTCTCCGACCTCAGCCAATTCCCAAAAGCATCGGACAGCTCCCGGGCATGCTCCAAAAAGGTGCTCTCCCGACCCTTGGTAACACCTCGGAACTTCAACCTGTACGTCTCTGGTTGTAGTTCGTATGCTCTCAGGACAGCCTCCTTGAGTTCCTCGTAGATAATACACGACTCTATCGGCAATGCATCATAAGCCCTGAGTCCCTTGCCCACAAGTCTAGAGGAAACAAGGGCTGCCCACTTCTCCCCAGGCCACTGGTGGATCTGGCACTTCTTCTCAAAGCGTGTGAACAATTCTGTTACACCACTCTCATCAAACACCGGAACCAGTTTCAATAAGTGCGAGAGAGACTGCTCATGAACACGGTTACCAGCCCCAAGTCGCTGTCCCGTTGTCTCTACTCGCGACTTCTCTACGTCCATGTCGGCACAGTACCTAGTCGACTCTAAATCAGCTTGGATTTTTGCTAGCTTGGCTCTCTCTTCTATCTTGGCTAATTCTATTTGCTGCTCACCTGCCCTGATAGCCTTTCTCTCTTCGATCTTAGCTAATTCGAGCTGAAGCAATAATTCTGGAGATAACCCTTGAGGAGGTGAAGGTGCTACAATGTTTGAAATTACCGGTGGTCCCCCCAGGGGCAACCCACCCTGCCAGTCACCACCCACCTGTGGAAGCGTACCCGGGGTCGGCAAACCACTGGGATGGCTGGGAGTCGAGTGTAGGGGAAGCATGGCCGAAGGGCTCTGAGCACTCAACCCATCTCGCTCACCAGTCACCCTGCCCAGTACACACGTTATCAAGTTATCCTTGGTCATGCTGCTAGTACCCGCATGACCGATAGCTGTGGCCAGGCATTGAAGACCGTACCGATCCATACCCTCCAACCGCTCGGCAGTAACAGGCCATTGCAAAAATATCCTAGCATCCTCCTCACAGTTCACCCGATTAACCCTTTCATCATACTGTTGTTCCTCAGTCTCGACATTACGTACTGTGTCTCCATTCTCCTCTGACCCGGTATAAGACATGAAGCTCACAAAAATTTCTCACCACAATATTCAGAAAAAAGTACCCCAAACTCTTATGTAGCACTATTCACTTGCCAAAAATGTCTGAAGACTCTCAAGTGCTATACTACTTTGCCAAAACAAAATTAACGTGCCCACTATATTCCTCAATAAAATAAATTACCACAACAATCCTGCAATTATCTCTTAGTTCACAAGATCCTGAGCTAGGTCGCCATTTGTTACGATCCAGGTTCTTAAAGACACAGGGCTCTTCAACATTGGACTAGATAATGGCAAAATGCAACAACGGTAACACTAGATCCAACCCCTGCCTTAAACACGGGAAAACAAAACACCATTACCGCCCTGAGTCGTGCCTGGACAACGAGGTATCCTATGACTAGGTAACTGGTGCACACACACTAGGCTGACGCTCGATGAAACAGCCTATTCTCAAACAGTAAAAGATTACTCGTTTAGGTTACACAAAGAAAAGATAAGTAACGTGATTAATTAACGTTACAGTAGATACTCAAATAACTGGCACTCCTGTATTAAAGAAAGTGCAATGCTAGTCCTGGAACATCAACTGGAAACTTCTGAAATAAGTCTGATGCTGGGAAGATGTTCGTAAAGAATCTTGAACAATTATAATGCAGCATACGGGTCACAATAAATACTAGGACATATAGTAATAATAGGCAGGCGAATAATAAAGACTGCGCAAAGGTAGTAATGCTCGACAACTAAAGAAATGCTTCGTGACACAACGCAACAGCCTACTAGGGTTGTGCAACTCAACAACAACCTCGGCTCAAAAGTGCAGTGAATAATAATGCTGCATACATATAATAATGGGGCTTATCTCTAACCAGTGTCTGCTCAGTTAATAAAGTCTAGCTGGGGTATCAAGGCAGGGCAACAATGGGTGAGCATACGGCTCGTAGTCTAACGTTGTCCGAAGGTGGTATAATGAAGATTACGTTATATGACGGGGATGCTCTCTTGATAAATCTAGGTCTCTAGTACCTAGCTCTATCCTGGCGATCCCTCAGAAGTCAACACAAAGAGGCAGCACTATGTTGTGAGGGATAGGCTATGGCCCTCTCACACCCCAGCGCTGTGCTCGCAAAGTAAACCCACCCGAAGACAACTTAGGCTCCCACAGTACCTGTCGATGTCGTGCAGGGCTTAGCTAACACTGCACACATCGGAGACAACGACACAGTAACCTTACTCCCAGTCTAGCTTTAGATAACCAAGCAGAATCACTCAACACCTTGCCAGGGAGACATATACCGGTCTACAACCTTCCCGAGAGAGGACACATACGGAAAAGTCCGTCTCTCTAACCTCAATAAAGCATAATACCTCCTTAACCTAATACATGGAAATATCTGAGAGCTTCGCGTACAATACGACTGGTCGACGGTGAACGTCTATGCTGAAACCAGAAGGGATGCTGAGTTTAATAAAGATTAGAGAATGAGAAAGGAGAAGTCGAGAGAGAGAAATAGTATGCAAAGTGGCGAGTATGGGGGACAGAATTGCAAAGGATGTAGGCGATACGCGTGTCAGGCAAGCTCTGAGCTGGTAAAGAACACAAGGCCGCGATGGGAAGGGACTAGTTGACCACCCGGCCGCCAACGCCGTCAGCGGCCAAGCGAGCCGCGTCATAGCTCACCCCGCTGCCAGGTGTACTCCCTCACCCTCTCTCGCTCGCCTCCCACACAAGCAACATTTATATTATAGCGAATATAAAATATAAGGCGCAGTCACAGACCAAAACAAAGACCATTTCTAGACTGTCTGTGGCAACACGACACTAATTAAATAAAGCAGATCATTCTAGGACAACTGTAGCCCATCCCCCTATCCTGGCGAGTGCTAGCGAGCTGCAATGCCCCACGCAACCATTCTGCTAACGCCGGGAGGCGTCACAACCATAACTAACGACTAATAGGAGAATGAGAAAGAACATAAATAACGACTAATAGGAGAATGAGAAAGAACATAAATAACGACTAATATGAGAATGAGAAAGACCATAACTAACGACTAATAGGAGAATAAGAAAGACCATAACTAACGACTAATAGGAGAATGAGAAAGACCATAACTAACGACTAATAGGAGAATGAGAAAGAACATAAATAACGACTAATAGGAGAATGAGAAAGACCATAACTAACGACTAATAGGAGAATGAGAAAGACCATAACTAACGACTAATAGGAGAATGAGAAAGACCATAACTAACGACTAATAGGAGAATGAGAAAGACCATAACTAACGACTAATAGGAGAATGAGAAAGACCATAACTAACGACTAATAGGAGAATGAGAAAGACCATAACTAACGACTAATAGGAGAATGAGAAAGACCATAACTAACGACTAATAGGAGAATGAGAAAGACCATAACTAACGACTAATAGGAGAATGAGAAAGACCATAACTAACGACTAATAGGAGAATGAGAAAGACCATAACTAATGACTAATAGGAGAATGAGAGACCATAACTAACGACTAATAGGAGAATGAGAAAGAACATAACTAACGACTAATAGGAGAATGAGAAAGATATGAAATGTGTGAGGGAAATGAAACAATAGTGACACTATCAACAAGAGACAAAGGGAAAAAGAATGAGATAAGAAGTACAAAACATACTTACGAAAAATGAAACTCACCAGAAGAAGGCTATACAAGAATAAACAAACATTATACTTCGAAATGAAGAGTGGAGACTCTGGATGAGAGAAAATACATGAACATGGGAATAATGATAAAACGTGATAACAAGATATGATTAAGAATAAGAACTAAAAGCATAACGAGAAAGAGAAGAAGAAAACATAACAAGAAGGCAACATTAAACAGACATACAGAGAATGAAACCCACCATGAAGACTGCTATACAAAATAAACAGGCGATATGCTAAGACATGAAGAGTGGAGACGATAGTGAGAGAAGAAGAAGAAGCAGACGAAGAAGAAGATTGAAGAATAAGAAGAATAAGAAGAAGGATAAGGGGTGACAGAAAGAGAAGAAGAAACCAAAACAAGAAGACACGATTATACAAACATACGAAGATTGAATCACACCAGAGAAGAGAATAAGCAAAGGATGTGCGTAGAGATGAAGAGCGGAGACGGGGGAGCAAAGAGAAGAAGGGTGAATGAAAGACAATATACGAACAAGGGGAACAATGCTATAGACAACATAAAAGAAGAGGAGAGACATAAAGAAGAAGAAGAAGAAAAAAAAGAGAAGAGGACGAAGAAGAACAACAGGAAGAAGAAGAAGAAAGGAGAGGGAAGAGTAAAGCAGAGAACAAGCACTTTAATCAGAAGATGAAACCAATACGATTATGAGATACAGGCGTCTCCTTGTGATTTCGTTATCTTTTCTTTCATCTCTGTGTGCTGCTCTCATTCTCCTTCTCACTCTGTCTCATTCTCGCTCTCGCTCTGTATCGCTCTCACCCTTTCTCTCTATCTTTCTTTCTTTCTCTCTCTCTCTCTCTCTCTCTCTCTTTCTCTCTCTTTCTCTCTTTCTATTTCTCTCTCTCTCTCTCTATCTCTCTCTTTCTCTCTCTCTCTCTCTCTCTCATGGCTATTGAGTTTCTTTTTGACCCCACTTATTTTCGTACATACTATTTCGCCTACGTATTAAATTGGAATCAGTTCAGTTAATTTTGGTTGCGTTAAACGGGCTTCATTATAGCAGGTAAAAATTAAAGGCGACGAAAATATTATTGTGGGGCTGAAGCTCGCTCCACTGCCAGAGTCAGAAGTTGCAGGGGAGAGTTTGTTTTTCCTTCTATGTGCATGAAGGAGACAAAAGTCAAACCTGTCTGAAACAAATGTTACGATCGGGTCTCGTATAAATCAGTGGCTCTTATACATTGGACTAGACTGGCATAAATGCAACAACGGAAACGCTAGATCCAACCCCTGATATATAATCCCGTCGAACAAAGAACACATAATACCCTCCAGAGTTATATCTGCGATAGCGGGGTATCTTAACTCTCAGTATCTATGTGCTTCTACTATAGGCTGATGTTCTCTGAAACAGCCTATTACCTATAACATATGGTTGCTTAGTTATGGTACACAAGGAAAAGATAGTTAACTTAATTAAATCACAAGAGTGATCTAATGCAAACAAGAAGAAGGTTTACTTAACGTTACTTTAATCAATAATATCTGTCACTCCTTTATGAAAGAAAGTGTTGTAAAGTCCTCAAGCACCGAACAAGGAATCTTCTGAATAATGTCGGATGCTACTAAGAAGAACGTATCGGAAGTGGAACCACAAAATAGCAGGAGGCAGGACAATGCACGTGTAGGCTAAATACACAAAAAGGCTGGACCTATAATGTTATTGGACACAAGAATATTATAAGCAGTGCAACAGTAATAATGCTCGCCACGAAAAAGTAGTACTCCTATTAACAAAACCGGTCTATGCTGGTTGTGTCTCTCTACAGCAACCTAGACCTCAAAATGCTTGTGTAGAAATAATGGGTATGCATAAAAGAGTATATGATCTAATCCAGCTAATGTCTACCCGGGTTAATAAAGTCTAGCTGGGATGCGCAAAGGTACAGAATTCTGGTGGAGCAAGGCAGCTCCTAGCCTAGTGTGGACCTTGGGTCTGTGCGGCCTCATCACGTTAATATGAAGGGGTGCTCTCTTGAGGATTCTCGATCACAAGTATCGAGTATCCTGACGACCCTCAAAAGTAAAAGCAAATAGAACAGTGTTGGGTGGATTAGGCAAGCAGCCCTCACGCACTACACAGTCTAAACTCCAATGTACACAGACAAAAGATCCACCCAGGTAACCCACAGAATCCGTAGTGTCGTGCAGCTCAAAAGTAGCCTACACACAGTGAAAACACCAACAGCAAGGTACCTGATCCCTAGTCTAGCATTATTTAACCCTGTAGAAACATTAGTGATTGATGGAGACAGTCCGAGCAATACAATCTCCCAAAAAGACAACGACTCTCTTCAACCTTAGCCTAGTACATAAGAAATGTGAGATCCAGCATATAATACAGTCTGGCCACCAATTCAAGGTGTGGATGCAGGGAACCAGAGGGGGATTGATATTAATAAAAGGTGAGGAAGTAGTGGAAATGATAGAGGCAGTAGGAGAGAAAGATTCTAAGACAAGAGTGTGGAACAGTTCATGGGAGATGCTTAGAGTATGCTGTCTGGGACGGATCTGACCAGGATATTTCCAGGGACCGCATGGCTGGAGTCCCAGTTCGCAGGAATGGCACGAGGGCGCGCGACAGTCACCCAGTAAGCAGCCGCCTAGTAGGCCGTGTTAGGCAGGAGGCAACGAATCTCGCGAGGCCTATGTAAGGGGGCCAGCCACGCGCCACACTCACCACCAAGTCACACCACCTGGTCTCTCTCTCTCTCTCTCTCTCCCGCTCGCCTTCCCATCATTCAACTACTTAACACAATACTTTCAATTGACTAAATAAAATAGAAAGGATTGTGACAGACGAAAACAAAGAACAGTTCTGAACTGTCTGCAACACAAGCTTTCTCGAGAAGGAAAGTACACAATGATAGGTAGACTGTAGCTACATTCTCTGCCCTGGCGAGTCCTAGCGAGTAAGCCATGCGGTTCTGGGGGAAGCGGTGAGCGTCACACCCCACCCAAGATTTTTAAGAGGCTCCAACTATGAGCTCTAAATCTGACACGCAGAACCCATACAAAATTCGCCACTCCTAGTCACCCAGCGACAATGAAATGTAAAGCACAGTTCTCTTCAAAATAACACATTATAAAAATGAACAACCCCTCCCAACACAATAGATTAAATTACATAGTTATGCTCATAAGAGCGAGCTTCACTAGCCCAGCCTTCTGAGAGGAGTACAACTCAGAATTTCTGCTATAACATACTTAAACAAAATTTAACTATCAAAGAAAGAGTTTTTATAGGATTTTTATATTTTTAACATGTTTATGGCGGCTGCACTACAGGGGCAGCCTAGTTTTTTCTTCTATACCAACACAGCAACTCCTACTTTACGACCCAATACGCTGGGCTACCCACGCGAGCCAACAAGCACCAGACGTAAACATACTAATCAAACCAAAGTAGGAGGCTACCCTTGTGATGATCTACCCCGGGTCTTCCACCCTCGATAAGCAATCTGCAATCACATTCTCAGAACCGGCAATATGGCGTATGTCTAGGTTGTATTCCTGCAACATTAATGACCACCTGGTCAGCCTCATATTCCGGTTATGGAATTGATTCAGGAACTTGAGGGGGTGATGGTCGGTGTAGATCACCACAACTGGTCCATAGGCTGGAACATACACCTCAAAGTGCCTGAGCGCTAGCACAATCGCCAGCAGTTCCTTCTCAACTACTGAATAGTTCTTCTGCGCCGAGTTGAACTTTTTTGAGAAGAAACTGACTGGGTGCTCCAGCCCATCTTCATCTGATTGCATCAGAACGGCACCAGCCCCCACACCACTGGCATCAGTTGCCAGCTGGAATGGTCGGCTAAAGTCCGGGGCCCTGAGGATTGGGTGAGTACACAACAGGTGTTTTACTAGCAAAAAAGCCCGCTCACACTCAGGCGCCCACTTAAACTTTCTATCTTTGGCCAATAGGTCCGTCAGAGGAGCCAGCACAGTAGAATAGCCCTTTATAAAGCGGCGGTAGTAACCAATCATGCCCAAAAACCTCATGATCTGCTTCTTGGTGGACGGCCTGGGGAAGTGGTTAATAGCCAATATCTTGTTCGGTGGGGGCACACCTGGCCCAAACCCACCATGAACCCCAGATACTGCACGGTAGCCCGCACAAAATCACACTTTCCCAGGTTGACCACCAAGTTTGCCTCGCTTAATTTCTTAAATAGGGATTCTACATGTTCACAGTGGCTCTTGAAATCGTCATCGTAGATAATGACGTCGTCCAGGTACACGGTACAGTTCGGAATGTCAGCCACTAACCCGTTCATCAAGCTTTGGAAGGTCACTGGTGCGTTCTTTAGACCGTACGGAATGACATTACAACGATATGTAGCACCATCCACCACAAAACCACACACCTCTTTCGCCCGTTCAGACAAAGGCACCTGCCAGTAACCTTTTACCAGGTCCACCTTGGTCAAGAACTTGGCCCTGCCAATCTTGTCTACACAGTCATCGACCCGGGGAAGAGGATATGGGTTGGTGGGAGTCAAGCCGTTTAGCCTGCGGTAATCAACACAGAAGCGCACCTTGCCATCCGGCTTAGGTTGCAGCATTACGGGAGATGTCCACTTTACCGCCCCCTTCTCGATCAGTCCCTGTTGCAACATATACTCCAACTCCGCCCGGAGGGCCGGAAGTTTAATAGGGGGCACCCTATAGGGCACTGATTTGAAGGGTGGGTGGTCTCCGACGTCAACGTCGTGCACCTCATGAGTAGTGAGGCCTGGGTGTTCCGCAAATACAGTAGGGTATAAACAGAATAGGCGCTCGACAGCCACACGCTGTTGCTCAGGTAGGTGTTGCAAAGCCTCATGAGCCGCCTGTCTCGTGTTTCCCGCCCACTGATCTACAGAAACATGATAATCCCAGTTGTCATCCACCTGCGCATGACTGTCCCGTTCTCCTTCTCCACCTTGACTGCTGAAAGTCATCACGGGGACAGTGAGAGGCTCAGGTGGGCGCCTCACATACTCCTTCATCAGGTTGACATGACATAACTGATTCCTCTTACGCCTGTCTGGAGTGGCCACCAGGTAATCTAAGTCCGAGAGCTTCTCTGCTACCGAGTCAACAATGTTCAGAAGTTGTTAAGAAGGCAAACAAAATAATTGGCTTTATAGGCAGGTCATTTGAGCATAAATCCAAAGAAGTTATCCTAACCCTTTACAATTCTTTAGTCCGCCCTCTTCTGGAATACTGCGTTCAATCCTGGTGCCCTTATTACCAAAAAGATATAAACAAGCTAGAACGAGTTCAACGTAGAGTTACCAAAATTATACCTAGCCTAAAGAACAAACCATACGAAGAGCGTCTTAGAGAATTAAATCTATTTCCTTTAACCCAGCGCAGATTAAGAGGCGACTTAATTCAAGTGTTCAAAATCATCAAAGGCATCGACAATATGAACTGTAGTAAGTACTTCACTATCGACCAATCTAATTACACGCGGGGAAACGGTTGCAAAATTATTGGTAAATCTTTTAACTCGCACGAATCTAAGAATTTCTTCTTCAATCGAGTTGTCAACTTGTGGAATGGGCTTCCCCGAGATGTTATAGACTGCAGCACCGTTGATTCATTTAAATTCCGCCTAGACAAATATCTCGCATCAAACCCGCGACTGACTGCGTTTGTAAATGAATAACTTTATCCTCCCCTCAGTTACTAACCCATATGTCCCCTACTAACTTCCTAGTCCTGCCACGTTAGTGGCAGGGCAGTAGTTCCCTTTCCAATGTTCCCTTACCCACTCTAAACCACTGTTTGGACACTTGATCCTCAGTGTTTTGGAGGACAAGCAACCTAGAAGGGTCACTAGATCTGTTGTTGCTTGATTTCCTTTGTACTCCTTTGTACTCCTTTGTACCCTATAAGGACCAGCGTACATTGCGGATAAGGGGTGACCTACAAGAGGGAGTAGAATCAACACCTCCTGACCCACGTGAAACTCCCTGAGTTTCACCTTGTGGTCGTACCTGTCCTTCATGAGGGCCGGAGAGCCTACCCGATTGCGGCCAGCCAACTCCAGACTACGCAACATTCGTTCTCTACTCTCAAGTTCGACAGCACTGTCACTACACTTTAGAACCTCCGGGTCTTCTAGCTGCAATTTGAGAATATCTGAGGGAGCTAGCCTGTCTAAGTGTTTGCGAAACAACTCATGCCCTCCCCCAACATCGAACTTTGCATCCCGTTGCTCTCTCCGTGTATACCGTTGCTGCCTCTGAGTCTCTTTAAGCCCTGCCTCTACACTCTCAGTGACAGGTGGTGGTGCTTCTCCAGACTCTAATAATGGTGCTAATACTAAGTCCCCGAGAAGCGCTGCTGGTACTAGACTCTCCACCGTATCAGCTTTCAGCACCTTCTTGTGACCGTTCCTCCGCTTATTTGAAGACTGTTGGTTAGGCTGTGACTCCCTGGATGCGAGAGATCTGGTTACAACACACGCCATTGGTTGCACCTGACACTTCTCAACCCACTCCTGTTCCTCCCTACTCACGTCGGCCGGCTCCTCGGCAACGACTAAGGGTGAAACCTTAGAAGCAGGCACCGCAAAGTCATTGCCGAGAAGGAGGTCGACGCCCCCAACAGGCAATTTCTCCACGATTCCCACATCCAGTTCGCGAGTCACACCGTCAACTTCAAGCTCTATTCTAACAAGTGGGTATGACCTAGTTGCATTAACTCCCTGCACCACAACTACCCGCGCCGCGTTTATGGGTCTACCAGTGAAATTCTTCAAGAGTGTCTGAGAGGCACCTGTGTCACGCAAAAGCTGTACCCCGTGTTTCTTGCCCCCCCACTTCACGCAGCCATGCCCTCTATGGTCGCAAAAGGCATCGCGGACAGGGTTCGAGCCTTCCGGATCCTTCTTCACTGGCGGTGCTCCATCCTCTGATCTTATGCCTCCAGCAAACACAGAAGACTTCTGGAACACCCCAATGCTGCGAGCCAATGACACAGCCGCCGTGGGAGGTCTGCTCGGACAAGCTTTTGCCATGTGCCCCTCTTTGTGACAGTGATAACACTCAAATTTCCCCTTGGACTTATACTGAGGTGTAAAAGTCCCCTGACCCTTCTTAAACGGGGCGGTGCTAGGTTTGTGATCAGTCTTGGTGTCATTGCTTTTAAATTTATGTGTGTCCATATTCCGGGGAGGGGGAGGGTAACGCTCCTTAACGCCTACATCGTTTCTCTGTGCAGAGCCGCACCCCCGAATTAGTGACAACCAACGATCAGCCATCTCTGCTGCTTCTACGAGAGTTCTTGGGTTCTTCTCTTTAAGGTTTAAAGTCAAGTCGCCGCCCGTACACTTATAAAACTGCTCTAGAAGCATCAACTGTTTCATCTCATCAAACGTAGTTGTCTTCTCTGATCTGAGCCAGTTTCCCATAGCGTCGGACAGGTCCCGGGCGTGCTCCAAGAAGGTACTGTCTCGCCCCTTAGTCACACCCCGGAACTTTAACCTATATGTCTCGGGTTGTAGCTCGTATGCCCGCAGGACAGCCTCCTTGAGCTCCTCATAAACAACGCAGGACTCCAAAGGCAGTGCATCGTAAGCCTTGAGCCCCTTACCTACGAGTCTAGAGGACACAAGGGCAGCCCACTTAACTTCAGGCCACTGATCCTCCCGGCACTTCTTCTCAAATCTATTGAAAAACTCTGTGACACCAGACTCGTCAAATACAGGGACCAGTTTGAGAAGGTGCGACAGAGACTGATCATGCGCACGGTTTCCAGTACCGAGTCGCTGTCCCGTCATCTTAACACGAGACTTCTCTAAATCCATGTCGGCACGGTATCTTGTAGATTCTAGTTCAGTCCTAAGCTCAGCTTCCCTCGTCTGTTGCTGCATCCTAGCCAGCTCTTTTCTCTCTTCTATCTTAGCTAGCTCTGTCTGCTGTTGACTCTGATGTTGCATCTTTGCCATCTCGAGCTGAAAGAGCATCTCCGGGGTCAAACCTTGAGGAGGAGGAGGAGATGCAATGATGTTAGAAACACCCGGTGATCTCCCCAGGGGCAAACCACCCTGCCAGTCACTACCCACCTGCGGAAGCGTGCTCAGGGTCGGTACTCCAATAGGAGGATTGGGAGTCGAGTGAAGGGGAGGCTCGGCCAAAGGGCTCTGAGCACTCACCCTACCTCGTACGCCAGTCACCCAACCCAGCACACACGTCATCAGGTCATCCTGGGTCATGCCACTAGTACATACATGACCGATAGCTGCGGCTAAGCACTGGAGACCGTACCGATTCACACCCACCAACCGGTCGGAAGTAACAGGCCACTGTAAAAAATTCCTTGCATCCTCCTCACTGTTCACCAAGTTAACAACCTGCCCATGCTGCTGCTCCTCAGCTTCTACATCACGTACTGTGTCTTCATCCTGCACTGATCCGCTATAAGACATGATGCTCACTGAAGATTTTTCACTTTGATACACAAAAAAGAAGTACCCCAAACTCTTATACCACAATATTCACACTAAAAAATTCTCGGAGACCGCTTAAGTGCTATATTACTTTGCTAAAAAAATAATTCTTGCATGTCCTCAAAAAATATTCCACAAAATCAACAAATGTTCACTGCCTAAACTGTGAGAAAAATCTGCACAATAACCTGCAATTATATGTCAGTTCACCAAATCCTGAGCTAGGTCGCCATTTGTTACGATCGGGTCTCGTATAAATCAGTGGCTCTTATACATTGGACTAGACTGGCATAAATGCAACAACGGAAACGCTAGATCCAACCCCTGATATATAATCCCGTCGAACAAAGAACACATATTCCCTCCAGAGTTATATCTGCGATAGCGGGGTATCTTAACTCTCAGTATCTATGTGCTTCTACTATAGGCTGATGTTCTCTGAAACAGCCTATTACCTATAACATATGGTTGCTTAGTTATGGTACACAAGGAAAAGATAGTTAACTTAATTAAATCACAAGAGTGATCTAATGTAAACAAGAAGAAGGTTTACTTAACGTTACTTTAATCAATAATATCTGTCACTCCTTTATGAAAGAAAGTGTTGTAAAGTCCTCAAGCACCGAACAAGGAATCTTCTGAATAATGTCGGATGCTACTAAGAAGAACGTATCGGAAATGGAACCACAAAATAGCAGGAGGCAGGACAATGCACGTGTAGGCTAAATACACAAAAAGGCTGGACCTATAATGTTATTGGACACAATAATATTATAAGCGGTGCAACAGTAATAATGCTCGCCACGAAAAAGTAGTACTCCTATTAACAAACCCGGTCTATGCTGGTTGGGTCTCTCTACAGCAACCTAGACCTCACAATGCTTGTGTAGAAATAATGGGTATGCATAAAAGAGTATTTTTTTTTTTTTTTTTTTTTTTTTTTTTTTTTTTTTCTATATTCCAACTTACTTCCTCTCGGGCATAGGCTGAGAGCCTTAACATTCACCGCTTTACAATGAACAGTGAAGCCCGTGAGGTCTTGTTCCAGTCTAGGGAGTGAGACATGTGAAGCACGTAGAGTACAACGAGCACCTGCCATTTTGCCTTCACATGAGGCACGGTGCTCACTCATGGCCCGAAACGACCCCATCTCTGAAGCCATCTCGTTCCCGTGCTTCACTGTCTCATCCCCTACACTCGGACTCTCACACTTACACACACACAACGCCACCTGTTGAGCAGATAACTCATCAGGCATTGCACCCCTATAGCATATTTTGAATATGGGAATATTCATACACTGCTATTTAATCAGGGAACAATGAGGGTATTTTATTGATGTTTCGGTGGGCTTGTGGTAATGCACTGATACTAGGTACAGCACAAATTCCATCCCAATAATATCTTCCCATTGATACATCGGGATTTGAACCCGGGACCTTTGGATTACCAGGCCAGTGGCAAGACCACTCCACCACACCTCCCCTAATGGTCTAATCCAGCTAATGTCTACCCGGGTTAATAAAGTCTAGCTGGGATGCGCAAAGGTACAGAATTCTGGTGGAGCAAGGCAGCTCCTAGCCTAGTGTGGACCTTGGGTCTGTGCAGCCTGATTACGTTAATATGAAGGGATGCTCTCTTGAGGATTCTCGATCACAAGTATCGAGTATCCTCCTGGCGACCCTCAAAAGTAAAAGCAAATAGAGTTAGAACAGTGTTGGGTGGATTAGGCAAGCAGCCCTCACGCACTACACAGTCTAAACTCCAAGGTACACAGACAAAAGATCCACCCAGGTAACCCACAGAATCCGTAGTGTCGTGCAGCTCAAAAGTAGCCTACACACAGTGAAAACACCAACAGCAAGGTACCTGATCCCTAGTCTAGCATTATTTAACCCTGTAGAAACATTAGTGATTGATGGAGACATCCGAGCAATACAATCTCCCAAAAGACAACGACTCTCTTCAACCTTAGCCTAGTACATAAGAAATGTGAGATCCAGCATATAATACAGTCTGGCCACCAATTCAAGGTGTGGATGCAGGGAACCAGAGGGGGATTGATATTAATAAAAGGTGAGGAAGTAGTGGAAATGATAGAGGCAGTAGGAGAGAAAGATTCTAAGACAAGAGTGTGGAACAGTTCATGGGAGATGCTTAGAGTATGCTGTCTGGGACGGATCTGACCAGGATATTTCCAGGGACCGCATGGCTGGAGTCCCAGTTCGCAGGAATGGCACGAGGGCGCGCGACAGTCGCCCAGTAAGCAGCCGCCTAGTAGGCCGTGTTAGGCAGGAGGCAACGAATCCCGCGAGGCCTATGTAAGGGGGCCAGCCACCGCCACACTCGCCACCAAGTCACACCACCTGGTTTCTCTCTCTCCCGCTCGCCTTCCCATCATTCAACTACTTAACACTACTTTCAATTGACTAAATAAAATAGAAAGGATTGTGACAGACGAAAACAAAGAACAGTTCTGAACTGTCTGCAACACAAGCTTTCTGGAGAAGGAAAGTACACAATGATAGGTAGACTGTAGCTACATTCTCTGCCCTGGCGAGTCCTAGCGAGTAAGCCATGTGGTTCTGGGGGAAGCTGTGAGCGTCACACAAGTACCCCCCCCCCCCCCCCCCACAAGATTGTAAAGAGTTATAGGGAGCCATAATCAAGGTACGCTGGGGGTAATATGTTGGAAATATGTGAGGTGTGCTTGTTAAGTGTAATATGTGAGGTGTGCTTGTTAAGTGTAATATGTGAGGTGTGCTTGTTAAGTGTAATATGTGAGGTGTGCTTGATAAGTGTAATATGTGAGGTGCTTGTTAAGTGTAATATGTGAGGTGTGCTTGTTAAGTGTAATATGTGAGGTGTGCTTGTTAAGTGTAATATGTGAGGTGTGCTTGTTAAGTGTAATATGTGAGGTGTGCTTGTTAAGTGTAATATGTGAGGTGTGCTTGTTAAGTGTAATGCAATAGATAGGAGGAGGAGGTGCATGTGCGAGTTAGCTGAAGTACTCTCTGTGTAGGTGAATCATAAATAGAAACAGTGGGGGAAACCAGGCGAATGAAATAGGAGTTCCACCAATTCCTTAGCATATGCCTATGTGGCCTACCCTGGGCACTTACCCTGCTCTATTGGTAGCCTGCAATCTCACCAACATAAGAGTTTATAGAGTTTATAGTTTATAGAGTTGATGCTATTCTTGAACATGCGAGGACTCCCACTTCATCTTAGAGGTACTGTGTTAGGAGTACGATGACCTATGCCTCAGAGACATGGCCGGTTTAAGCGGAAGATATTAATAGAATGGAACGGAATGAGTAGAGAATGGTGAGATGGATATGCGGGGTTAACCTCATGGACAGGGTATATCTAGTGAGGAATTAAGAAGGCGTCGGGGCATTAGGATTATCAATGAATTGATGCGCACAAGTCGACTTGGTTGATTTGGACACGTGAAAAGAATGAATGATCAGAACTGGGTGAAGAAATGCAGGACAGTGAACGTGGGGGAGAACTATGCGGTGGGGTAGGCCTAGAAAGACGCGGGATCAGGTATTTCGGTCCGATCTCAAAACAAAGAACATGCCAACAGAGACCCACGATCGGGTCACCTGTTGTGCCGTCATTTAGGATGCGAATCTGTAACAACACTTTCTGTACTAGCTTGCCAGATGCCTGACTTATCAAGTATTTGGCTTGTTAAATACCTGACTTTCCAAATACCAGACTCTTGCTAAATGTCTAACTCTTGTGAAATACCTAACTTCTCTTAACCTGGGGCCCAAATTCCTTCTCTTCTTTCACACCTACAGTAGCTTCTAAAGGTGGCTTGGAGGTATGCCATTAACCCGTTGAGTACCGGTGACGTCCTCTTGACTTTATTCTGGCTACTATTAGACGATTTTATTCTGTTTAAAAAGGGCCTCCATCAATTAATAGGCGTCTAACTGTTTTCACTCAACCCCTTTTACTCGTACAGATCCTTCTTAAACTGCTCAACATCATCTAAATATTGCAAGAATATAATTAAAAGACGTCGCTACTACAGAAGGGGTTAAAAGACAATTGATTCTACCTTGTCTGTTGCTTGCTTCTCCTTTGTCTGTGTTTCTTCTTCCTTATTGTTCTTGTAGTTATTTTCTTCAACACACACACTGTATAATCAAGAAACTAAAACAAAAACAAACTAAGAGTCTGATTCATACACTTGCACAAACTTACTCTGCTTCATCGCTCTTGTGCTCTCTCTCTCTCTCTCTCTCTCCTAGATTTACGTACTGACAATCTGGTCTGTGATGGTAAGGTCGGTTAATTAATGTCATAATGCAGAAGTAATTAGTCAAACAGCCAGTTCCACAGAGATAATTAAGTTGGATATATATGCTCATTAACAATTCAGAAAACCTTCATATTCCCCTTCTCTCTCTCTCTCTCTCTCTCTCTCTCTCTCTCTCTCTCTCTCTCTCTCAGTCTTTCCTTATTTATTATTTTAACACTAGTAATTAGTGATGTGAGTTAAGAGGCATTTGCTAGCATGTGCTGGGACGTGCACAGCTCCGACATTACTGAAACTAAAGGGTAGGATTTGACCCCTTTCCATCTTAAAGTTCATCCTCATTATGCACATTCTAACTATAATAACTTAATCTTAGAGTATATTCAGCTATATTTATCATTTACCACTTTATTTTCTTTGCTTTATTTGTATATATGTATGACGGAGACATAATGCGGATTGCCTGTAACGACTGTCTCCCCCAAAGCTAAAAGAGCGACAGAGGGCCAAATTCAAGGGTCGTTGGGGTCAAATCGCTTGGAATCACGAAGTTTATAGCAGTTTAAGTCATATGATGAAGGAACGATTGATTGAGGACGAGAGTGCCGGACTTCTCTTGTTGAGTAGAAGAAAGACTGAAAAAAATTGCAAATTCTTGAGTTGGAGAGCTGGACAGAATAGGAGTGGGACTGTGTTGAAAGTAAGGTGCCTCGCATTTGCCGAAAGGGAAGGGGTATGCACTGAGAGACCTCTGAAGAACACTGATTATTGAAATAGCAATAGAAAAGCAAAAAAGATGCTGCATTGTAGCGTGTAGAAAGAGATTGTAGGTAACTAGTAAGAAGAAGCGAGTTGATGAGGCAAAATGCTTTTGACTCTACTTTTTCGAGAAGTGCAGTATGGGTGGAACCTCCCCACACATGCGAACAATACTCGATAAATGGGTGCACTGTGCCCCGACAGAGAAATCAGCCGTGTGGGGGTGAGGAACCCATGGAAACAGTTGAACACACCTAACTTTTCGGAAGCTGTTGTAGCAAGCTGAGAACTAGTAATATGATCGTTCCATGAAAGGTTGGATGAAAAAGATACACCAACAATATTTAGAGAAAGTGAAAGGTTAATTTGTGTAATGATGAAGGGTAATTGATAGTCTTCAGGAAGATTGCAACAGGTATATAAAAGGAGAAATTGGGTCTCTGAGGCACTGAACGTACCGTATCAAAATTTACCCTACCCCAATCAGAAATAATTAATGGATCAGAAGATAGGTGTGCTATGGCCTCGACATGTGCGTTTTGAAGTGATTGCATGCTGGGTTGTTGTGTAGTTGAATAGTGTAAGGTAGAGTCATCAGCATATGAGTGATAGGTCTAGAGTCACTCTAGAGGTACAGTATAGATCATTAATTAATATTAGAAAGAGAACTGGAGACAGGACAGAACCCTAAGGAACACCGGAGTTGATAGGTTGAGGAAGTGGGCGAAGGCCGTCCACAACTGCAGCTATGGAGCGGTCAGAAAGGAAATTAGAGGCAAAGGCACAGCTAGAGGGATCTAAGCTGAAGGAGGGTACTTTGGAGATTGCTCCATCATCCATTTGCTGGCGGTGAATTTGTAGCCATGACCTTCATATTTTGAGTTGAAGGGATGGCACTGACAGAATGAAACTGGGCAAACGTGTTCCATTTTCTTGTGGATCAAAGAATGAAACTTCGTTGATGGAGAACAGTCCGAGAGAATGGTACAACCTGGGTCCAAGAGTATATGAGGGAGCTTCTTGCATTCCTAACTTTCTAATTTTTCTTGATTTTTAGGGGTTATAATGTGGTTTCCTCTCCACATTTGTTTTATATAATACAATGAGTGCTGCTACATCTCTTCTGTGTGTTGGAATGTTAGTGGCCTCTGATGTCTTTCTTCAGCTCCTAGAGTTTGTGACGCATGTCCAGTGTGAGCATGCTGTACAGAACGCCTAGTCATGCCCCACTCTCGCTAGGATCGTCAGGGCAGGAACTTTGGCTGTAGTCTATGTAGAGTTTCCTAACTTAGTTCATGTGAGCCGTTGTACTATAAGTAATATGAATATGTATTTTGTTTTCATCTGAGTCAACGAGTTCTATTTTATATCATTAGTTATAAGTATTGTGTGTAAACTTATTTGTAATGATGGGAGAGGCAGCCACAGTTGGGGGTCAGTGGGTGCGCCATGCGGGAGGTGGGCCTAACTCACTAGCACTCCCCCCCCCCTCCCCTCAGTGCTAGGAAAGCCTTTGTCTATCCCAGAGGAGAGAGAGAAATTACGTAATGATTGTCAGTGGGCGGTCCTTAGTAGTTCACGTTGGGCTCACTAGAGGGCCGAGTATAAAAAGGGAAGTCTAGCCATTTTTTGATCAGAACTCATTAGGCAGAGCGACTTCTCATTTCCCTTGCTAACTATATATATTCTTCTGACTGATGTGAACTTTCTCTACTACCTTACATTCTTATCTCCTCTTTTCCCTGCCTTTTTTAACTTCCATGGTCCCGTTGGTGCAGAGCTAGTCAGCCAACGTATTATCGCTTGAGTTCTCAGAGATACTTGCCTATTAGATAGCCTATTTTGGAAGGGTTGACTTAGAATAGGATTGAGTTATGTTTGTTGCACTAGTATATGCATTTCCCTGTGTGTTATGCATAAACCTTTAACCGTCCTGGTGGTGTAATGGTTAAGGTGGCAAAAATATGTGTGTGATAACCCGGGTTCGAATCCCGGTGGATCATATATGCTTTAATTAATTTCATTGGGGGTGTGGTGGTGAGATTAATAAAAATAATATTATTATTATTCCTGTTTTCTGCTAGTCTAGGTAATGCTAGACTGGGGTAAGGCTTTTCTGTGTTACGAGTTGTTGTTTGATGCAGTGGTTAAGCGAGAAACCTGCATACTCGTTTCGGTTCAGTGAAGCCTAGGTTGTCTTCGCGGCTGACTGTGTTGAGTTAATAATTTACAGTGCGTGAGGGCAAGAGCCTAACCACCCTGTATTTTATTAACAGTTTGTTTTTACTTTGTCAAGGAGCCGGGAGAAAACCAGATACAAGGGATCTGGATTTCTCAAAGTGCACTTGTTAGTTTTAACGTAATACTTTAAACAGTTGTGAGGACTTCGCTAGGCTACGAGCCGTTTTTGCTCAGTCACTGCTACCTTTTGCCTACAGTACCCCAGCTAGACTTTACTCGATTAGTAGATACAGAATAGTATTGAAGCTTTCCTTATGTATGATATTGTTTATGCACTATTGATTTCATGTGTTGCAAGCTTGGCTACTTTAGTGATTAGTGGCCCACGAGCACAATCCGAGTAGGCTATTGCCGTTGCATTTGCGGAGTACTTCTTTTTAATGTTTGCCATTTACTATTGCATATTCTTTTAATTATTCTTATGCCAATTTAAACCTTTAATAGTATTTAATTGCCAGTGTTTTTGCTTATTGAATTACTGTTCAAAATCCGATACGTACTTCTTACGAGCATCCGAGAAGCATCTAACTTTTTTCAGAAGATTCCTTGCTCGATGCTTAAGGATTATTAATTAACGTAACGTAATAGTGCCGATCCGAAGTAGAGGGTGGAGGACTTCTTAAGTTCTTAGTCAAGGGTGGATTAGTTCGGCTTCGGCCAACACTATTCTTTGGTGTTGTTGTTTCTTACTTCATTGTTTGATTGTTGACCAGACTAGATAATTCCTGTCTCTTTATTAGTCTGTTGTTGAACACTAGTAGTACAAAGGAGTACAAAGGAAATCAAGCAACAACAGATCTAGTGACCCTTCTAGGTTGCTTGTCCTCCAAAACACTGAGGATCAAGTGTCCAAACAGTGGTTTAGAGTGGGTAAGGGAACATTGGAAAGGGAATTACTGCCCTGGAACTAATGCCCGTGGCAGGATTAGGAAGTTAGTAGGGGACAGATGGGTTAGTAACTGAGGGGGGGATAAAATAAAGTTATTCATTTACAAACGCAGTTAGTCGCGGGTTTGAAGCGAGATATTTGTCTAGGCGGAGTTTAAATGAATCAACGGTGCTGCAGTCTATAACGTTTCGGGGAGCCCATTCCACAAGTTGACAACTCGATTGAAGAAGAAATTCTTAGATTCGTGTGAGTTAAAAGATTTACCAATAATTTTGCAACCGTTTCCCCGCGTGTAATTAGATTGGTCGATAGTGAAGTACTTACTACAGTTCATATTGTCGATGCCTTTGATGATTTTGAACACTTGAATTAAGTCACCTCTTAATCTGCGCTGGGTTAAAGGAAATAGATTTAATTCTCTAAGACGCTCTTCGTATGGTTTGTTCTTTAGGCTAGGTATCATTTTGGTAACTCTACGTTGAACTCGTTCTAGCTTGTTTATATCTTTTTGGTAATAAGGGCACCAGGATTGAACGCAGTATTCCAGAAGAGGGCGGACTAAGGAATTGTAAAGGGTTAGGATAACTTCTTTGGATTTATGCTCAAATGACCTGCCTATAAAGCCAATTATTTTGTTTGCCTTCTTAACAACTTCTGAACATTGTTGACTCGGTTTTAGGTTACTCGATATTGTTACTCCCAGATCGGTTTCTCTGTTTACATTCTTAAGCTGAGTGCCATTCATCGAATAGTTTGCTTTCTCATTTAGGTATCCGATATGTAGTACTTTACATTTATCCGCATTGAAACTCATTTGCCAAATTTGGGCCCAACATGACAATTTATCTAGATTGTGTTGCATATCGTCAACTTGTTCTTTTGAGAGTACGCTATTTGCAATTTTTGTATCGTCAGCAAATTTTGAGATTGTACAGGTGAGGCCCTCATCTATGTCGTTGATGTAAATTAGAAAGAGAATTGGTCCTAGTACCGATCCCTGGGGTACCCCGCTACTTACATTGGTCCATTTAGATGCCTTACCGTTTATGACTACTCTTTGCTTTCTGTCGCTGAGCCAATTTTCTATCCATTTCAACACACCGTCTTGTATTCCATGCGCTTTTAGTTTTAGCAGTAAACGTTTGTGGGGAACTTTGTCAAAGGCCTTTTGAAAATCAAGGTATATAATATCTACAGCTTTACTCTCCTCGTAGAGGTTGAGGATATCGTGGAAGAAGTCTAAGAGGTTTGTTAAACAGGAACGTTTTTTACGAAAGCCGTGTTGAGTATCTTTAAGTATGTTATTTTCCTCTAAGTGATTTACGAGTCTGTCTCGTATGACCGTTTCTAGCATTTTACATACAACTGAGGTTAAGCTAATTGGACGATAGTTACTGGGTAGGGATTTGCTGCCTTTTTTGAATATCGGTGTTACGTTGGCTAGCTTCCACTGATCAGGCATAGTTCCAGACTGCAAGGATTATACAAGGATTATAGTACCGAGTTCTTGTATACCCCGTTATAGCAGATTGAACTCTGGAGGGTATTGGTGTTTTTTGTTCGGCTGGCAGTACTCAGGGGTTGGGATCGTGTGTTTCCGTTGTGGCAGCGAGCCGTATTCGAGTCCTGATTGAGAGCCCTTGTGTACCCGAGTGCCAGGTCGTAACAAATGGCGACCTTGCTTAGGATTTTGTGAACAGTATACATTTTTGCAGAGTTGTACAACATTTGTTTGTTTGTATTTTAGCGTGCATATTGAAGATTTCTTTTTTTGTATGGCAATTGGTAAAGCATTTAAGAGACTCCAGTTAATTTAGTAATTAGTGCTTGCATAGGAAGTTTAACACTTTTGTCTCAAGAATTTTTTTGTGGACTTCAGTATGTCGTGCATTAGCACTGACGATGAGCGAGAGATGCCATTTGAAGGTGTGCCGTTAGTAACCAGTGAGGAGGATGCTAGAGTTTTTGTGAGTAAGCGGTACCACGTGACGGAGGAGAGGCTGACTGGGGTGGATGTTTGTGGCTTGCTCCTGATAGCCAAGGTTTTGGGCATTTCCAATGTAGTAGGGATGTCCAAGGGGGAGCTGATTTCCTGGGTGTTGCGTGGGCGACATGGGGTTTCGGAGGAGAGGGCGTTTGGGGGGGTTCCTCCCCAGATCCCCTCTCACTCGACTCCCACAGTGCCGTCCACTCAGTTACCGGAGGTTAACACTCTCCCACAGAGGGATGAGAATTGGCAGATTGGAGTGCCCTCGGGTGGTGCACATGGTGGTTCCCCAGTTTTTGGCCCCCCTCCTTCAGTAGTGGCAGCTCCCTCTTCCTGCCTGTCTCCAGATATGGTATTTAGACGAGCTTGCTAAGATTGAGGCTAGGAAGCAGGAGATTGAGGCTAGGAAGCAGGAGAATGAGACTAGGAGGCATGAGATTGAGGTTAGGAGGCAAGAGGATGAGACCAGGAGGCAAGAGGATGAGACCAGGAGGCATGAGGCTGAGCTTAGGTACGACTCGGAGAAATATTGTGCTAAATTAGATTTAGATAAGACTCTTGCAGAGTCGACAGAACAGTTGACTGAGCTGTTTCTGCTCGAGCAGTTTTATAAGTGTACTGGTGCAGAAATGACTTTAACTATTAAAGAAAAGAACCCAAAAACTCTACAGGAGGCAGCTGAGATGGCTGACCTCCGGCTATCACTAATTCGTGGGTGCGGGTCTGCCCAGCGTAGTGAGGCAGGTAACAAGGGGCGTGACGCCCCACCCCCCCGAGTTAGTGATATACCTTATGCAAACAAGTACAAGAGCCATGATACCAAGACTGACCAAAAGACTAGCACCGTCCCATTTAAGAAGGGGCCGGGCCCTTCCCAGTACCAAGGGAAGCCCAAAGGGGAGTTGGAGTGTAATCATTGTCATAAAAAGGGGCACTTTGCAAGAGTCTGTCCTAGCAAACCACCTACAGCAGCTGTGTCTTTGGCTTGCAACATTGGTGTGTCTCCGAAGTCATCTGAGTTTGCCCGGGGCAGTTCGTCAGAGGCTGAGGCACAGCCAATGCAGAAGCACCTGGGAGGCTCGAACCCTGCTCAAGATGTTTTTTGCGACCATAGAGGGCGGGGTTGCGTGATGTGGGCGGGGCGCAAGCATGGAGTAGAGGTCTTGCGTGATACAGGTGCTTCCCAGACTCTGATGAAAAACTTGACTGGCTACCCTATAAACGCGGCTCGGGTGGTAGTGGTGCAGGGTATTAATGCAACTCGGTCATACCCACTGGTGCGGTTGGAGTTGGAGGTGGATGGTGTGGCACGTGAATTGGATGTCGGGATTGTGGAGAAACTGCCAGTGGAGGGCGTCGACCTTCTTCTCGGCAACGACTTTGCAATGCCCGCTTCTGAGGTTCTACCCTTAGTCGTTGCCGAGAGGCCGGCCGACGTGAGTAGGGAAGAGCAAGAGTGGGTCGAGCGGTGCCAGACACAACCCATGGCGTGTGTTGTCACCCGAGCTCAGGCAGCTAAAGTGTCACAGCCTAGTCCTCCGTCTTTAGACCAGCGGAGGAACGATCAACAGGAGGAGGCTAAAGCTGGAGTTGGTTTTAAGAGTTTTGACTCGGCTCTCCTGAGTGATTCAGTATTAGCACCATTACTTAATTCTGGAGTAGCCCCTGGGCCTGTCATCGAGAGTGACGAGGCTGGGCATGAAGACTCTCCACGACAGCAACGTTATGTACATCGAGAGAGACAGAGGGAGCAGCCCAGTATCGGGGAAGGTCATGCATTGCTCCGGGAGCAGTTAGATCGCTTGGCACCCTCAGATATACGTCGGTTGCAACTAGAGGACCCTGAGCTCCAAACGTGTGCTAATGGAGCTGTAGAGCTCGACGAGGACGGCGATGCACAGCCAAGAGATTTTTTTTATTATTGGCATCCTCAGTGGGATCTTGGATTGCCTTATGTGCTGTTTGCTGCTCGGGAGGTACCTGGTGAGAGCCTGGGATTTAGTCCAAACGAGCTGATTTTTGGACACCGTGTCAGGGGCCCCCTTAACATGCTGAAAGAAATTTGGGAGGGGACTGTGCTGCCTTGTCCATTATTAAAGTATGTGCTTGAAAGCCGTGAGCGCATGCTTAAGAGTCTGGAGATGGCAGGTAGAAATTTGACAGAATCACAAGCTTTGATGAAGGACAGGTATGATCGCAAAGTGAGGCTCCGGAAGTTCACTGTAGGACAAGAGGTATTAATTGTGTTGCCTTTGGTTGGTAACCCCCTCTCTGCGAAGTACACTGGACCTTATAAAATTGTAGAAAAAATTTCAGACTTAGATTACCTTGTTGCCACTCCAGACAGGAGGAAAAAGAACCAGTTATGTCACATGAACCTTATTAAAGAGTATGTGAGGCGCCCCTCTGAGCCTCTCACTGTCCCTGTGTTGGCTTGTTGCGGCCGTGGTGGAGAAGGAGAGGGGGACAGTCAAGCTTCAGAGGAGGATAGCTGGGATCAACATGTTTCAGCGGATCAGTGGGCGGGGAACTCGAGCCTAAGGGCTGACGAGGCTATAGCTCATTTGCCTGAGCCGCAGTTTGATGCTATCCGTCAGTTGTTCGGTTCATACCCCACTGTATTTGCTGAACACCCAGGCCTCACAAACTCAGGCTATGCATGATATTGACGTGGGGGACCATCTACCCTTTAAGTCAATCCCGTACCGTGTGCCCCCCCCCATAAAACTACCAGCTCTGAGGGATGAGTTGGAGTATATGCTCGGTAGAGGGTTGATAGAGAAATGCACAGTTAAGTGGACTTCCCCCGTAACACTGCAGCCTAAGCCAGATGGCAAGGTACGCTTTTGTATTGATTTCCGTAGGTTAAACGGTTTGACTCCAACTAACCCATATCCTCTTCCTCGGGTTGATGATAGTGTTGACAAAATTGGTAATGCTAGTTTTTTGTCTAAAGTAGATTTAGTAAAAGGTTACTGGCAAGTACCTTTGTCCGAGCGTGCTAAAGAGGTATGTGGTTTTGTTGTGGACGGGAGTACCTACCGGTGTAATGTTATGCCTTACGGACTTAAGAATGCACCAGCAACGTTTCAGAACCTGATGAATGAAATTGTAAAGGACATTCCAAATTGCACCGTATATTTGGACGATGTAATCATTTATGATGACGACTTTGAGAGCCATTGTGAGCACCTTGAGACCTTGTTCCGGAAACTTAGTGAAGCAGGTGTGGTAGTAAATTTGGCAAAGTGTGACTTCGTAAAAGCCACTGTGCAGTACCTTGGGTTTGTAGTGGGAAAGGGACAGGTGTGCCCTCCTCAGAACAAGGTACAGGCTATCAATAAATTTCCGCACCCAACAACCAAGAAGCAGATTATGAGATTCTTGGGTATGATAGGCTCTACAGACGCTTCATAAAAGGTTACTCAACGGTGTTGGCACCTCTCACAGATTTGTTATCTAAAGACAAAAAGTTGAGTGTGAAAAGGCTTTCACTTTGGTGAAACATTTGCTATGTACTCACCCGATACTCAGGGCCCCAGACTTTAACAGGCCTTTTCAGCTGGCAACAGATGCTAGTGGTGTAGGGATTGGTGCCGTCTTGCTACAGACAGACAATGAAGGTGTGGAACACCCAGTAAGTTTCTTTTCTAAGAAGTTCAATGCTGCACAAAAGAACTATTCTACAATAGAAAAGGAATTACTGGCGATTGTGCTGTCGCTCAGGCACTTCGAGGTGTATGTTCCAGCCTATGGCCCAGTCGTGGTTATCTACACTGATCATCACCCTATGAGATTCCTGAATCAATTTCACAATCGCAATATGAGACTGACCAGGTGGTCTTTGATGTTGCAAGAGTATAACCTGGACATCCGTCATATTGCTGGATGTGACAATGTGATCGCGGATTGTTTATCAAGGGTGGATGATCAGTCGTAGGGTATCACAGGTGTGTGGGTTTGAGTGGAGGAAAATAGGCTGCCCTTATAGTGCAGCCGGGAAAAACATATTAAAATAGAAAAATCATATAAAAACTCTTTTTTTTTATATAGATAATCGTATAAGTTTGTCATAGCCTATAGAGTTTGAGTAGTCCATGAACTATCAAACGGCTGAGCTGCTGTAAGCTCGCTCTGGGAGCATGATATTGTGTCTTTTTGCTATTGTTGGGAGGAGTTATAAAATGTGATTTTTTTTTAATAATAAGATGTGTTTTGGTGATAAACTCAGCTTTGTTTTAGTGCCATGCGGTCGCTGGGTGTGAGGGGCTTGATGGGGTTCTGTGTTTGTCAGATTTTAGCTCAGGGTTGAGCAAGTAAAATCTTGGGGGAGGTGTGACGCATGTCCAGTGTGAGCATGCTGTACAGAACGCCTAGTCATGCCCCACTCTCGCTAGGATCGTCAGGGCAGGAACTTTGGCTGTAGTCTATGTAGAGTTTCCTAACTTAGTTCATGTGAGCCGTTGTACTATAAGTAATATGAATATGTATTTTGTTTTCATCTGAGTGAACGAGTTCTATTTTATATCATTAGTTATAAGTATTGTGTGTAAAACTTATTTGTAATGATGGGAGAGGCAGCCACAGTTGGGGGTCAGTGGGTGCGCCATGCGGGAGGTGGGCCTAACTCACTAGCACTCCCCCCCTCCCCTCAGTGCTAGGAAAGCCTTTGTCTATCCCAGAGGAGAGAGAGAAATTACGTAATGATTGTCAGTGGGCGGTCCTTAGTAGTTCACGTTGGGCTCACTAGAGGGCCGAGTATAAAAAGGGAAGTCTAGCCATTTTTTGATCAGAACACATTAGGCAGAGCGACTTCTCATTTCCCTTGCTAACTATATATATTCTTCTGACTGATGTTAACTTTCTCTACTACCTTACATTCTTATCTCCTCTTTTCCCTGCCTTTTTTAACTTCCATGGTCCCGTTGGTGCAGAGCTAGTCAGCCAACGTATTATCGCTTGAGTTCTCAGAGATACTTGCCTATTAGATAGCCTATTTTGGAAGGGTTGACTTAGAATAGGATTGAGTTATGTTTGTTGCACTTGTATATGCATTTCCCTGTGTGTTATTATTATTATTCCTGTTTTCTGCTAGTCTAGGTAATGCTAGACTGAGGTAAGGCTTTTCTGTGTTACGAGTTGTTGTTTGATGCAGTGGTTAAGCGATAAACCTGTATACTCGTTTCGGTTCAGTGAAGCCTAGGTTGTCTTCGCGGCTGACTGTGTTGAGTTAATAATTTACAGTGCGTGAGGGCAAGAGCCTAACCACCCTGTATTTTATTAACAGTTTGTTTTTACTTTGTCAAGGAGCCGGGAGAAAACCAGATACAAGGGATCTGGATTTCTCAAAGTGCACTTGTTAGTTTTAACGTAATACTTTAAACAGTTGTGAGGACTTCGCTAGGCTACGAGCCGTTTTTGCTCAGTCGCTGCTACCTTTTTGCCTACAGTACCCCAGCTAGACTTTACTCGATTAGTAGATACAGAATAGTATTGAAGCTTTCCTTATGTATGATATTGTTTATGCACTATTGATTTCATGTGTTGCAAGCTTGGCTACTTTAGTGATTAGGCTATTGCCGTTGCATTTGCGGAGTACTTCTTTTTAATGTTTGCCATTTACTATTGCATATTCTTTTAATTATTCTTATGCCAATTTAAACCTTTAATAGTATTTAATTGCCAGTGTTTTTGCTTATTGAATTACTGTTCAAAATCCGATACGTACTTCTTACGAGCATCCGAGAAGCATCTAACTTTTTTCAGAAGATTCCTTGCTCGATGCTTAAGGACTATTAATTAACGTAACGTAATAGTGCCGATCCGAAGTAGAGGGTGGAGGACTTCTTAAGTTCTTAGTCAAGGGTGGATTACTTCGGCTTCGGCCAACACTATTCTTTGGTGTTGTTGTTTCTTACTTCATTGTTTGATTGTTGACCAGACTAGATAATTCCTGTCTCTTTATTAGTCTGTTGAACACTAGTACCGAGTTCTTGTATACCCCGTTATAGCAGATTGAACTCTGGAGGGTATTGGTGTTTTTTGTTCGGCTGGCAGTACTCAGGGGTTGGGATCGTGTGTTTCCGTTGTGGCAGCGAGCCGTATTCGAGTCCTGATTGAGAGCCCTTGTGTACCCGAGTGCCAGGTCGTAACAAGTTGCAATCAGTCTGCATGTTCTTTCTTCATCCTTGTCTAGAAAACGTAAATGCAAAGGTGGACATCCCAGCCAAGATTATGGAGCATATTCAAGAGGGGAATGCACTTGGGTATCGTAGAGAACCCTACAGCTTCCACTGTTAAGGAATTTTGCAATTCTAAATAGAGCTGTTAGTTTGTGGGCAGATTTATAGCCAGGTCCAGGACATGAAGTACCATTGTCATCATGCAGGTAAATTTCACTCCCAGTATCTGTATAGATTTAGTCCTTCCTGTGTAGCTGTTGCATACCCAGAAACAAAAAATCATTTGGTAGGTTATGATATCTTGTTATTTCCATTGCCTGGGTTTTTTTCAGGAGCAAAGGAGGCTTGCCAGATCTGCACCCAAGATGTAATGCTTGAAAGACGTTGGTTGGTTTTGATGATTGCAGAGGCCCTCTCCTCTGTTTTGTATCTGGTAGCTAAGGTACAGTCATCTGCATAGGTATAAGATTCTGGAATGAAGTTGAGGAGGTTGTAGAAGTAGACATTCCAAAGTAGAGGACTGAAGACACCTCCCTGTGGCATGCTGGTTCCTATCTGGTGTCTGGTTGAGTTGGCTTTATGAACAACCACCTGCAATGAATGTTCTTGCAAGTAGTCACCAAATAGTGCTAGAGTATTTACACTAAGCCCAAGGGCTTAACACTATGCAATGAGCCCCTGATGCCAGACTCGCTCAAAAGTACCAGCGATGTCGAGAGCAATCACGAAACAGTCTTCACTGCCGTCCAGTACCTGGTTCCATTTGGTGGAGAGATTCAACTAAGTCGGCGACAGATCTTTCATCTGAAATCCATATTGTCTGTCATAAAGATGCATATGATTGTCAACAAATTCAGAGAATAGGTACAACATAAGCCTCTTTATATATCTATATATATATATATATATATATATATATGTATATACAGTATATATAAATATATATATATATATATATATATATATATATATATATATACCGTATATATATATATATATATATATATATATATATATATATACAGTATACATCTATATATACCGGGTATATATATATATATATATATATATATATATATATATATATATATACTCAGGCATAATCTCCACTTTTCCTTTTTTTTTTTTGGGGGGGGGGGGGGGGGGCGGCGGGGCCCGACTCAAGACAGAGCCATAATAGGGACAACACAACAGAAAACAATGTACACACAAAAACAAAATACAAATTCACACACATCTAGGTCATCCATGAGAAAACCCAGAGACCAGGGTCACCAAGGTCCCTCCAGCACTCCCCCGGCCCCCCGGAGAGGTTCCGATCTCGGCAGGCAGACATGCAGCAGAGTGAAACCACAAGCCCGCCCACCACACTCCCAGGAGCACCCTTCATATAAACCATCTCCCCGGGCCAGGCACCTGATGGACTGTTATCTAGTCCAACTTGTGCCCGACCCCTTCCCTCAAATGACCACGTGTTCACTCATCTATTCACAAGCATTCTCCATTCATTCCTGTTTATTACCTCTTCCCTTGCCTGATCTATAGTCATATAATATATATATATATATATATATATATATATATATATAGTATATAATTATATATATATATATATATATATATATATACATATATATACCCGGTATATATAATTATATATATATATGTATATATATATATATATATATACTGTATATATATATATATATGTTGCATCTCTCTCGCTATTCTATCGCTACTATAATAATCAGTGTTCCTCAGAGCTATCCTAGTGCATACCACCTCCTTTACGTAGGGCACGTGGTACCCGTCTTGCAACTCAATCCCACCCCTACTCTGTGCAACTCTCTAACGTAAGAGTGAAACGTTATTCTCCATCTTTCTTCTATTCAACAGCTGTGCTATGGAACTCTCTCCTAGACACAGTCTTTCCCTCTTCGTATGACTTAAATTGCTTCAAACTCCGTGTGTCCAGGCATTTTGGCTCGAACGTCCCTTGATTTTGGCCCTGTCACTCTTTCAACTATGGGGGAGGCACTCACTATAGGCAGTTATGCCTTTTGCCTCCCTCAATCACATAGAAGAAAAAACAAAATATATATATATATATACTGCATGTATTTTGTTCGATGTCAAAAACTTTAATCTAAAATACTATTTATATAACCAGCTGTCATTCATTTGTTTGGGTTCCTATTTTGTTTTTACATCAATTTAATAAATCATTTGAAATCAGTAAAGTTTTTCTGTATCTTATATTAACTATCACCGGTCGATTAACTTCAGCTAGGATTTGTTTTTCTAAGTAATCAATATTCTAGCGAATTTCTTAGAAAGTAGTCATAGTACTTTTTCATCAATCGAGATAAAACCAGCCGAAATTTATTCAACTGAGGAAGATGGGTTGTTTTAGGTCATTCTAAATTTGATAACGGGTTTTTTTTCTATTATTTTATGGCAATGAATAGGCGATTTTATTTAGCTATCAAATGTTTTCTAGGAATCGAAGGGGTAATGTATACAATTTTATAAACCTTCTAACTCCAATAATCCGTTCCTAAGCAAAATGTATTTATATAATAATAGCCAGAATATAAGGAAGTACAAAAGTAATCGTGTTTTGAAAGGATTTTTTTTTTTGAAAACTGTCATAATATTTTTGCAGGTAAAAGAATACAGAACTCGACAACACATTTAAAGTTATAGCACCATGCCAAACAGCTACACAAACTTTTTATAAGTTTTTCCGGTTTCGCTTGTTTCAGAAGTTTTCCTTTTCTTAGCCAAATGGCTCTTTGACAGCTCAACCAGTAGATCATTTCAATCAGTAGACAATTTCAACCAGTGGACACTTTCAAATAACATACCATATAAACCTGCAAACCATTTCAACTAATAGACCATTTCAACTAGTGAACCATTAATTTTCAACCAGTCTATCTCAACCAATGCTAACTCAACGAAGGCCAAATATTTCAGTCCAAGTTAACCTAGCCCAACCTAAACTAACAACATTGGTTGAGTTTGCACTGTGAAACATCTGCTGGTTGAACTGATCTACTAACGAAGACTTCAGGTTAAAGGGAGATGGGTGTATGTATTTGCTCATTTATGTATATTTTTATTATCTTATTAGTTTCCCCCATAGACCTCCATCAACTTAAAAAACACCCGCCCATGACCCTCCTTCAAGATATATTTGTACATTTTTCGTCAGAAAAATATCCCGGTCGAAGGCCGGTTTATCTTAAATTACAGGCTCGTTATTGCTCGCCATGACAAATTTGACACCTGAATCACACGTAAAGCCTTAATATTTACAAAGAAATGGGGCGAAAGGTCGTAAAATCACCAACATCAATGGGCCGAACGTCTTATAATCTGAAAACTAATGGGGCTAAACATGAGTAAGAAGGGGGACCATACAAACGGCCCATCTCCCCTTAACCCAATGGTTCTCTGACAACTCAACCAACAGACAATATACCAACAGATAACAACCAGAGCCACCTCAACCAGGGCCAGTGCTATTAAGTAATTATCTAACTTATATAAACCCTCTCGCTATCCTGTGGACTCGGGGGTTGCCGTTTAGCATTCAGAAATAGAAGTCTCTCAATCTCACAGCTCACAGCCCACAGCTCACTCAAAGACAACTGCAGAGGTTGGAGTAACTAAACTAAAGGTTTCTACACACCCCTAATGGTCACAAAGGTTTTTAATTATCCCAGAAAGAGTGCAAATCTCACCCTATGTGTGAAAGGGTTAAGGGGGAGGTAGTTGCTATTTCTGGACCCCCTTTTCCTTCATGTCTATCATATTCTTTCTGTATATATATCTATCTGCTCAGGCCTCATCCCCATTTTTTTTATTTTTATTTTTATTTTCTATTTCATCATATTTTATTATTTTGTTTTAATTTTTTTGGGGGGTGGCCGACTCAAGACAGAGCAAGAACATAAAACAACGAACAAACACAGATAAAAACACAAATTTACACACATCTAGGTCACCCAGGAGAAGACCCAGAGACCAGGGTCACCAAGGTCGCTCCAGCACTCCCCTGGCCCCCGACCACCCGGAGGGGTTCCGATCTCAGCAGGCAGACATGCAGCAAAGCCGAAGCCACAAGCCCGCCCACCACACTTCCAGGCGCACCCTTCATATTAATCGTCTCCCCGGGCCAGGCGCCTGATGGACTATTATCTAGTCCAACTTGCACCCGACCCCTTCCCCCCAAGTGACCACGTGTTCACTCAACTATTCACAAGCATTCTCCATCCACTCCTGTCCACCATCACTTTCCCTGCCTGATCTATAGTCATTCCTCTATCATCTAAAGCTTTTTTTACACAGTCTCTCCATCTCAATGTGGGTCTTCCTGCCCTTCTATCTCCCCTTGTATCTGACTCACACGTTCTCTTTCTAAGCCTTTCCTCTCTCATTCATTCAACATGACCATACCAGCTCAGCACCCTTCTGTCCACTCTGGCTGACAAATTATCCTGCTGCCCCACTCTCCTACGTATATCTTCATTCCTCAATCCGTCTCTACGAGTAACTCCACACATACTCCTCAAGCAGCTCATCTCCATCACATCCATCTTTCTTTTCTCCTTTTTCTTCAGAGCCCATGTCTCAGCCCCATACATCACTGTTGGCACAACAATTCCCTGATACAGTGCACTTTTTTACTTTCATTCCGAGATTTCTCGTCTTCCACATACTTCCCATTGCTCCGAAAACCTTCCTTCCTTCACACACTCTCTGTTTTACCTCCATTTCCATACCTCCACTCTAGCATATTATTTTTGAAATGTTTAGACGTTCTTTCTGTTAGTGTGGTTATTTTGAGACATTTCGCTCAATTTTGTTGTCAAGGCCTTTCTTGCCAATTTGGTGTCGATTTTTTCCTGGCGAGCGATAGCGAGCCTATCATTTTAGAAGGAACCGGCCTTTGGCCGGGAAATTTGTCTATCGAAAAAATTTCACATTTTTCTTGAAAGGGGATCTAGGGGCTGTTTTTTTTTTTTTTTTTTTTAAGCTTGATGGAGGTCTAACGAGGAAATTCAAGAATAAACTAATAGATAAATATATAGACCCCAAAACAAGCACTACCCCCTTAACCTAAACTAACCAAACAGTACTGGTTGATATCTAGTGTCCAGTAATGCCAAATGGTTCCTGCACACCTCTCAACCAGTAAACAATGTCAAACAGCAGCTCTCAACCAGTGGAGACCCAACCAAGGCCAACTAAACCTGGGCGTCTTTATTTGATCATGTATGTATTTCCTTTGTTCCTATCATTACTTATTTAGTTTCCTCCCTAGACCTCCAACAAGCTTAAAAAAATGCTTGCCCTTCAAGATAAATGTGTACATTTTTCAATAAGAAAATGTCCCGGCCGAAGGCTGGTTCCTCTTTTATTACAGGTTCGTTATCGCTCGCCAGGAAACAAATTGACACCTAAATGACACGCAAAGTCATAATAGTGACAAAGAAATTTAGCGAAAGGTTTTAAAATCGCTCAACTAATTGGCCGAACGTCTTAAAATCTTAAAACTAATGGGCTTAGCATGAGGAAGAAGGGGGACTAGAAAAACGACCCTTCTCCCCTTAAAGTTCCAACCAAACTTAACCTAACCAAGACTAGCCTCTATGGTGTTGGTTGAGTTGGCAATGGTTGAGCTCTAATGGTTGAATTACTCTACCGATTGAGTCTCCCCTTAATATTGTCTAATGCATCAGCTTGCACTTTGCTCCGAAACACTTTTAGGGATTATTAAAAGTTTATCGATCGAAGGTAATGATTCCAGTGTTATTATCATTTAAATCATATAGAACGCTTTCCTTTATAACAAAGCAAGTGTTCTACTTATGGATAATAGTTATTTAAACTATTAATTATTTGTTTTTCCTTTTTGGTATTGGTTCAGCGTTCTTTATCTCTATCCCATTTCATTAAACTAATATACAATCAAATAAGTATATTTAGCCAAATACAATCACAAAAACTCACAATTATAGATGTCATAAATACTGGCTGGGCCCATTAATAATATAAATGTGTATAGGATCCAAAAAATTGTTATGGAGTACATTGTAGAAGTGTTATATAAGTATACACAGTAATGTTATATCTTGTTATAAGCACACTTCATTGGGATGGCATATCAACTTGAATGTCAATATTACACTATTGATTGACTCAGGCTAAGTGTTGCGATTTGCAAAATTATAGTAGTACATTAATTCATATTAGTCATGTAATACTGTATTCAATAACACAATACATAAGTGGTGTTTAATGAGTGAACAGACTTAATAACTAGTTAGTATTACTTCTTATCATCAATGTTATATGCTATATTATTGGACATAGTTTCTAGATAATTATGAAGGCAGGTTATTCCAACCAGTTTAGGTATAAATATTTTGCTTAATTCGCTAAGAGGCCGAGGAGGCAGCATATTATGTTTATATTGAGTGTTAATACCATGAATCGATGACATGAATCGATGTTTAAGAGCCATTCCGGGTCTGATGGGTTAAAAATTCAATAACTTTTGAGAAATGTTGCTGATTGTGTATAAATTATATTCTCTCTAAATTGTGAAGATCACTAATAAAAAAAAAAAAATCGTGAAAATATATAATTCAAGTTAGTAGTAGTAGTAGTAGTAGCAGTAGTAGTAGTAGCAGTATAGTATTATCGAATATGCTCTGAAGATATCACAGGAGTTTATTTACCGACTGATATTCTCTATTACATAATTTGAATGTACAATTCTTGAACAAAACCTAGAGAAACCGATAACACCCCCAGCATCCCCGAAACTCTCGGAGGTGTATTTTGGACATACCTTTTGGTCCTCGTCCCCCGTGTCATAGCAGAGCCCCTTGTAAACCCTGCTTAAGCTTGGTCCCCTCACCCCCAGCAAAAAGCCCTTATCACTTCAGAACCTATCCCATTCATGTCCCTCCAGCTAGAAGCCCCTGCACCTGCCCAAATGCACAACCACACCGAGCCAAGGGACGAACGGATAAAAAAGAAAACCAAGGTCGATTATTGGCCAGGCCGAATTGTCCGACCTTCCACCTTAAGGGGGTATCACACTTGCCAATATTTCCGTGGTCTCCACGATTTCCGTGGTTTCTCATCTATTGTCCGTGGTCTTGCCGACAATCCATGCTACCCGAGCAAGTTGAGAGATCGTCGTCTAACCACGGAAATTTTCGGGCATGAATTAGTAGGCTATGTCATGGAAATACATTCTTTATGTATAAATATATATAAATATTTATATATATTCCATATATATTGAAATATATAAGTTTTGATATATCTAATGATAATGTGATAGGTGATATTCGAACCTTAAGAGCTATAAAATACCACATGGAACACATAAAATTGTAGGCCTACATATAATACAGTAAGCACAAGCAAGTTAAGAAATACCGTCACTGTCTATTTTAAATGTGTAATACGTAAAACACGGCCTGTGATTGGCTAAACCGTGTGGGGCAAAGCACGGCCTGTGATTGGCTAAACCGCGTGGGGCCCGAGTGAGTCAGTCTTCACTCTCGCTTACTTCTTGAGTTTATCATTTCTTTATCTCGCTTGTGTTTACTTTATGATATATCCGTTATTATTGTGTTTCCTATTATTTTTAATAGCTCTTTACATTCGAATAGCACTGTAATTTATTAAGTAATCATTAAAATGACTTAAACATATATAGTTTAATGAATAAGTAAGGAACAATACAGATAATAAATAAAAAATCAGGGTACTGATAAAATAGCCAATTACGAGGGTGCTGCTGCTTCCACTGACTTTCACTTTTACCGACAGACGTGGATTCATGTCGCTTGTTTTAGGCAATAGAGAGCAATATAGTCTAACTTACCTTGTTTTTTATATATGCTCAGCTTTATCATTGGGATTGAGATGTATTAATAGCATGACGGGTAGCTATAACGGCCGAAATAAGACCAATTAATTTCGAAGTGAGAACGACAGAGTGTACGTATAATTAAATGTTCGTGGATCATCTAGGTACATGTGTGATAGGGAAACCACGGTATTGTCGTTTATACTATGAACGAAGATCCAGAAACCACGAAAAAATAGCCAAATGTGATAACCCTTTTACCTGTCCAGGGAAAACCAGGATTCGAGATCAAAGAAAAAAGACCGACTTCTGTCACATGCCCCAATTGCCCCTTTGATAATCAGTGTCTTCTGCCTCTTTGGCCAGTCATCCTCCCCCCTGTTCTCTTTGTCATCCCCCCCCCCCCCTTTTTGATATTGTAAATGTGTGTTGGTAGTTTGGTACACCATTACTATTTCCAAGTTATTGTTTATTTGATTCAAGTAAGTTGAACGCTGACAAGCTGCTTCCAAATTAGATTTCATAGCTATTTTATTGCTAATTCTGTGTAAAAACAATATCATCGAAAACATGTATCTGATCATATCACTCACCCAACCAAGAACCCTTTTGTATAATGGCATTAATAATGCAGGCCTAACAACAATATAATGAAATGAAGTTAATAATCTGAGGGGCTTTGACTCAGTAATGATGGGGCCATATTTTTACAGTCCATAATCTTGCATAATCATGTTAACCCTTTCACGCATTTATGACGCAGAGGTTGCCAGATTAGCAATAAGAAATAGAGTTCTCTCACTCTTATAATTACCTCTCCAAAATTAATTTTCTGCCCTCAGCTAACTCAAAGACAACTGCAGAGGTTGAAGTAACTAAACTAAAGGTTTCTAAATACCCCTGATGGTAACAAAGGCTTTAAAGTATCCCCAATAGGCTCAAAATCGCGTCATATGTCGGAGAGGGTTAAGCCAAGAATAATAAGCATGAAACTTCAATAATGATCTAACTACAAGTAGCACAGGGCCATCCTCGGAATGAATTAGCTTTATATTAAATTTTATCTGTATATAATTTGCTCCTTAATTCAGTTGTTGTTAATTTATATCTACCTAAACCAGGCTAGGCTCGGGTTTACATTAAGTTTTTGAAGAATGGATTGTTTTATTATATATTGATGTAGTCTCTAGAAGAAAGTATATAAGCTAAGCATGGTTCAATTTAGTTAAGGTTATGTTGGTATTGAGTAGAATTATTTGACTATCGAAAACAATACCGGTGGGGATAAAATTGTGTTGCCTGTAAATTATTCGTAAACAAACCCACTTTGCATTCTCTAACTCATAATATTATCTTACTTTTCTCTGTTTCTTATACTTGAAATGCCCACCATTCAACAATCAACATACTGAGGATTAGTATATTGGTTGCTTGTTTTTCTTTGTAATCCTCTGTAATTAGTAACTTTGATATTTCTTCTCTTACTTGTGACATCCTATTTCTATTTCTAAATATATTGTATATTTTCTTTATCATTACTCCTCCCGATCCTCCATTTAACTTTTCTCTTTATAGTTTGTCCTTGACATTTGCTTTCTTTTGATCCGATATATTTTCCTTTTGCCTTTTTTGTCTTTTGTTCGTTTCTTTTTTTCTTGTTTACTTTGTTTGTGTTTTACTCTTCAACTTTTTTCTCACGCTGTCAATATTTACCTTTCTATTAATGTAATTTTGTAAAATTGATCATAATTATATATTCTTGTCATTTTCACCGGTTACATTTATTTGTGTCTATTACTATTTATTACTATGAAGTGACCCTTTATTTAACTTATCTAGAAATGTGTGTGGACCTAGTTTTTCCTCTTTTATTTCAAACATTGTTAATATTAATTAAACAACCGCGATCTTTTTCATTATCTTTTCTAACAATCCTTTCGTATGTTTGCTATATTTTCGTAATATTTATCTACCTATCTATACTTTCTATATATTGTATTGCACATATCTTTTCATCAATCATATGTATTTATTTCATTTTCATAGTTTTTCCCCTCGCTATAAGACCACCGAGCGGGCCAATGGCCTAGTGTAGAACGTTTGGACTTTCTACCCAGCAGTCTCGGGTTCAAGCTCCGCTCAGACGTGAACATTTTTCAATAGCCCGTGTTGGTACCATCTCCCTTGAGCAAGGAGATGGTTAATAGTCTTTCAGTAATATAGTATGTACACTATTGTCTAGTATGCCTAGCGCAATTGAAACTCGGAGCGAGGGCTAGAGAAAAATAAATATGCTTAATAAAAGACCTAAAGATAATTAATAATAGTATCATTACTATCATTATTATTATTTTTATTATTATCATTATTAATATTATTAGTATATTATTTTGTTATAGCATTATTATTTGTATTGTTGTTGATGTTGTTGTTGTTGTTATTGTTATGAAATACACAGAGTAATTAACTAACTTAATACATGAACAATTTTATAATAGCCTTTCATTCAGATAATTAAGTTTCAAAAAGAGCCTTCTTGAGTTACTCTAACCTAACACGCCTACCATAAAATGAGGCCCACAATTATACCTGATATTCATGCTAAACTAGAATGCCTAACACCATAAGCTAAATCATCCACACCTAATCTGATGTGATAACCATCTTATAGTACCACCAACCATAATCCACAACCCCTTTCCACTCGCCTATACTTGGTTTATTTTCAACTGGCGGTAAATTGCAAAGTTCCCATCAAGATATCTCAGTTATTTAGAATATTTTGTAGTGAAATATAGTGCTAATTATATAAACTTGGTCTTAATATGATGCAGATGTATAAAGGTAAATATTTGTCTATTAAGTATCAAGAAGGGGATTCAATTTATCGTCAGCTGACAAGAAACAGAGTATAGTTTCATAGCTCTGCTGCGGTATTTATCAACAATACCGTAATATATATATATTTTAGAAAGACAACCTCTATTATATATATATATATATCCCCATCACAAATACACACACATCTGGTTTTAAAGCTGTTCCAACCATGCCTAACTTTATTGCAAACAAATATAGTCAGATACCATAATCACTCATAAATATTCGTAGACCTCACCTTTTTTCGAATTATAGTGGGGCAACTTAGCATAACAATTCTGCATTTTGTGAGGAAAGCACCAAATTTGGCACACTAGTAGACTATCCTATTATGAACAGATTTGGATATTGGGCCATCTCAAATTCAGTCCTTGATGGCTGTGGCAGCCCCCTTTCAATTACTTTCCATAAGAGTTCTTAAGCATTAATTTTTGCCCCAAACTGTATACCATGGTAGAGATGTCAAACTAGTCTCAAATGACTCGTATGGACATGGGTAACAACATATATTCAGAAAATGTCTGGCTAATGTTAACCGTTTGACTTGTACTGGTCCCTGTAGTTCAACAAATTAGTGGCAAATGGCAACATTACTTACCAATTTGTGGCATGATGATAAACTACAGCAGACTGTACTAATCAAACGGTCAACATTAGCTAAACAATGTCTGAATATATGTTGTTACCCATGTCCAGATGAGTAATTTGAAACTAGTTTGACATCTCTATCATGGTATACAGTTTGGGGCAAATATCAGTGCTTAAGAACTCTTATGGAAATTTATTGAAAGGGGGCTGCCAAAGCCAATGTAGAGTAAACCTATGATGGCCCAATATCTAATTTGTATTATATTGACTATTTGATTGCGTGTGCCAATTTTGATACTTTTATCACGAAATGCACAATTCCCACAAATTCTGCCACTAAGCTGCCCCACTAATTATGGAAGGATTTATCTGCAAACGAATTTATAAATTTTATTTTCCATATATCAATTACAAAACCATGTATACTATTTATTGTAAAGCAAGTTCCATCCAATAATAAATCCAGATATTTATAATTACATAAAGAAAAACATAGGAGGTCCACGTATGTTTATGAGTGGGCTAGAGATTATGGCAGCCTTGTATACCTAACACTGTACCAGAACCTGTGACAATCTGTGAGTACTACTGCCGTTATTATTAGAGATTGTGGCAGCCTTGTATACCTAACACTGTACCAGAACCTGTGACAATCTGTGAGTACTACTGCCGTTATTATTAGAGATTGTGGCAGCCTTGTATACCTAACACTGTACCAGAACCTGTGACAATCTGTGAGTACTACTGCCGTTATTATTAGAGATTGTGGCAGCCTTGTATACCTAACACTGTACCAGAACCTGTGACAATCTGTGAGTACTACTGTCGTTATTATTAGAGATTGTGGCAGCCTTGTATACCTAACACTGTACCAGAACCTGTGACAATCTGTGAGTACTACTGTCGTTATTATTAGAGATTGTGGCAGCCTTGTATACCTAACACTGTACCAGAACCTGTGACAATCTGTGAGTACTACTGTCGTTATTATTAGAGATTGTGGCAGCCTTGTATACCTAACACTGTACCAGAACCTGTGACAATCTGTGAGTACTACTGTCGTTATTATTAGAGATTGTGGCAGCCTTGTATACCTAACACTGTACCAGAACCTGTGACAATCTGTGAGTACTACTGTCGTTATTATTAGAGATTGTGGCAGCCTTGTATACCTAACACTGTACCAGAACCTGTGACAATCTGTGAGTACTACTGTCGTTATTATTAGAGATTGTGGCAGCCTTGTATACCTAACACTGTACCAGAACCTGTGACAATCTGTGAGTACTACTGTCGTTATTATTAGAGATTGTGGCAGCCTTGTATACCTAACACTGTACCAGAACCTGTGACAATCTGTGAGTACTACTGTCGTTATTATTAGAGATTGTGGCAGCCTTGTATACCTAACACTGTACCAGAACCTGTGACAATCTGTGAGTACTACTGTCGTTATTATTAGAGATTGTGGCAGCCTTGTGTACCAGAACCTGTGACAATCTGTGAGTACTACTGTCGTTATTATTAGAGATTGTGGCAGCCTTGTATACCTAACACTGTACCAGAACCTGTGACAATCTATGAGTACTACTGTCGTTATTATTAGAGATTGTGGCAGCCTTGTATACCTAACACTGTACCAGAACCTGTGACAATCTGTGAGTACTACTGTCGTTATTATTGGCCACATCAATGTACAGCTACTGACAAAGGTTCGTGAGCTCTTGCGATTTCCTTTAAGCAAATTATATGAATTTAAATTGATGCTTAGATCAAATCAGTTGTTTAATAATAAATGCATAGTATATATTCATTAATATATAGCCGTTTTCATCTGAACATCAATATAGATGGATATATTTGCATAAAGAAAATCGCAAGAGTTCACTAACATTTGTCAGTAGCTGTACATAACTTTTTGGTTAGGCTTAGGTAACTCAACGCCACCAGGAAGTTCCCTCTTTAAGGGAGCCCACCTCGCTTTTTTTCTCTTTCTCTCCCTCTCTCTTTGGATTGTATCCATTTGGCCCCATTCAGCCTACTTTTTAAAGACGTTTACCCCCATCCAGGTGTCAACATTTTCCTGGTGAGCGGTAGCGAGCCAGCATATATAGGTTTTTGTTTTGAGAGCAAGCTAAATTTGTAAATTTTTCGATAGCAATATGTCTCGAAGCCGGATTTCTCCATACAATGCTGGCTCGCTATCGCTCGCCAGGAATATATCGACACCTGGATGGGGATAAGCATCTTAAAACAGTTGGCTGAATGGGGCTGAATGGATACAAGCCAGAGAAAGAGAGAAGATGAAAGAGAGAAAAAAAGCAGGTGACCCCCCTTAATGAACCCTCGCCAACCTCACAAAAATGACTACAATTTTGTTTGGCTCGTTAGCGAAAGTTACTAGGGTACTTCTTAGTTAAGCAAAGACTTCACAAGGTACTACAACCGAATTTATGATAGGCAAGGAACTGGGGAATTATTAAGCACAGGTCCATGGTATATTGGCTTGAGCTTGCAATAGGTAAGATCTAGGATATATAAAAATACCAAGTAAACCCAAATAACTTGGAAGACTTTTGATGAGATCGCAAAAGATATTCGTTGAGAAATAATATATGATCTAAGGATTTTGGATAATCTTAATATGCCCCAGTCTCATTCTTTAGTTTATAATAATTTAATGTGTATTTGCTATGTTCATTTAGGTTTTGGTTGTTTGGGAATCAGGACAGCTCAAGAAATACTACACTTTCAACTAATATATCTCCACCTGTACCATTTCAAACTGCCAATGCTATCAGTGCTAAGTCATTTCTTTTCCGTTTGATAAGAGTATCACTTACAATTGGCACTAGTTAGGCTCCCAAGACCTCTATGAAGCTTAAATACAGAATCAAATAAACACATTAATTGTGATAAATGTGTACATTTTGTTGGTAGAAAATTACCCTGGCAGAAGGTTTACTATCGCTAGCCAGGTTAAAAAATTACACATAAATGGTACGAAAGGTCTTATAGTATTGACAAAGAAATGTGGTGAATGATTTTTAAATCGCCAAACTAATGGCGCGAACGTCTAAATATTTCAAAACTAATAGGGTTAAAGATGAGGGAGAAGGGGGTCCAGAAAGAGTTCCAGAAAACAAATAAAACTTCACCTTAAATATCTTGCTCTGTACCTTGTTATTGTCTTCATATATCTTGCTCTGTACCTTGTTATTGTCTTCATATATCTTGCTCTGTACCTTGTTATTGTCTTCATATTTTATTTTCACTTCATTTTACAAAGAATTTCCTCTACATCATTAATTATATTATCTTTCGTTTACTATTCCAATGACTCCTGTCAAATATTGAAGTTATTTGTTTTGTTTTGTTTGCTTAGCAGAGTGCTATTCAAATATACAGTATATATACATAATCGTACTCCTTTACATCCCCCTACCCACCTTATCAATCTCTCTCTCTCTCTTCTCTCTCTCTTTAATTCAACTCCAGCATCCACCACCGCCCCATTTGATTCAACTCCAGCATCCACCACCGCCCCAACGTCATCTGCCAACAATCCAACACCTGCAGTAGACACTGCAGCAGATGCTTCTGATGAACCTGAGCCGACATCAAACCAGGACAGCCGCCCTGTTCACCTTAGTCTCTCCGCCACTCCTCGTGCAAGAAGCCTGCTAGCACGAACAGTACCAACCCCTCGCCCCCGTTCTAACCACTCCTCTCCCCGACCTGTACGCAGAGTCCCGCCACCACAGGTTTCCGGATTTACACCAGTGAGGAACGGTGCACGGTCAACGCAGAAAAGGTCTCATCTACCAGTCACAATGTCAAACAGATTTGAGATATTGGTAGAGATGGAAGACGAACCAGAAGAGACCAGGCTCGTTGGGGATTCCATCCTACGAGGACAGGTCGAAGAGTTCTGCGACAGAGTCCCAAATCAACGAAAAAGATTTTGCATCCCAGGACGACATTGTGGAAGCCTTCGAAGATACCACAAAGGATGCAAATGAAAATACCCTTTTTGTCATCCATGCTGGTTCAAATGACGTCATGCGCACCAGATCCGAAGAGTTGATGGAGAAATATCGCAAGATGATCCAGCACTACAAAAACAAGTCAAGGAATATCATCATCTCAGGCATTCTCCCCAAGATCGACGCACCTGACAAATTCTACGACAAGGCCTTCAGCACATATAGCCGACTAAAATATTTGTGTCTGAGGGAAGAAGTTGAATTCATCAACCTCTGGGACAACTTCTACAACCAGCCTACTCTGTTCCGCAAGGATGGCACTCATCTAAACCCTGTGGGTTCAGCACGCATGGGTCGTCTCCTACATGAAGCAGTCCGCAGCCATGGATCAAAAAACGCCATCCGAGAAGAAGCAGCAGTGACATAAATCATCCAACGCCAAGAAAAAAACAGAGACAACCGAGGACCACCAGCGATAAGGACCGAAGACAGCGAGGACCGAGGACAGCCATGAACATAAATGTAGATTCGACAAGAACCAAAAATATTATTAAAGAGCGTTCCGTGAGTTCTAAAATAACAAATTTAAAGATTTTCTATGCAAACGCTCGTAGCATACGCAATAAATTTTCAGATTTAGAGGAGCTATTGTTTACAGAAAATTATGATGTGATTGGCATAACAGAATCTTGGCTCAATACAGAAGATAGAGACTTTTTAGTAGAGTATTCACTTCCCGGTTATGTAATGTTTGAGAAAAGCCGAATAAATCGAAATAGAGGTGGCGTTTTACTTTATATCAAAGAAAGTCTTAACCCTACCCTCTTGTCAAAACCTCAAATTGTGAACGTCGACGCATCTTTTGTGCTAATAAAGAATAATAAAGGTACAAAAATAATACTTGCATTAATATACAGACATCCACCTCAATCAGTGCAAACTGACCGAGAAATTTACGAACAAATTGCAGATGTAAGTAACTCACAAGATACCGTAATTTTTGGCGACTTTAATTTACCTGTGACCAAGTGGGGCGATACTCTTACTTCACACTCCGGACATGACTTGTATACGAACTTGCAAGAGAGTTCGCTTTATCAATTTGTTCGAACGCCGACCCGTGGTAATAACGTTCTTGACAATGTACTTGCAACAAAAGAAGAATTAATAGAGAATTTGAATGTTGGTGATGAATTCAGTAACAGCGACCATCGTACGATAACCTTCACTTTAAAGTTTACTAGTAACGAACCAAATAGTAGCGTCGAAAAAGTCCCTAATTTCAAGAAAGCAAACTTCCATAAACTTAGAGCTATGTTTAAAGAAACTGACTGGAGCTTTTTAATTAACAATAATGACATAAATACATCTTGGAAGTTATTCGAAACCACTTACCTAAAAGTAGTGCAAGACTGTATACCATCGAAAATAAGGCGTCCAGGCCATAATAATAAGCCCAAATGGTGGAATAAAGATATTTCAAACTGCCTGCTTGCTAAAAAATTTGCTAATGATAGATTAAAATCCTCACAAAATGACGAAGAACGGGTGAAATTTGTAGAGCTACGACGCAAAGCCAAAAAGTTAATTAAGCAAAGTAAAAAGACCCTAGAATTACATATTGTGTATCAAAGTAAAACAAACCCGAAAGAATTCTATAGTTATATCAGAAAGAAAAAAGTAGTTACTTCAACTGTTAGACCGTTAGTCGATGAAAACGGAGAATACACCAAAGACGAAGTACAAATGAGTAATGCCCTCAATACCTTCTTTGCATCAGTTTTTACAACAGAAGACCTCAGTGATATCCCTACACCATCACCGATTCAGATTGATAATTCAGATGTTCTAAGCAATATCACCGTTACAGAGAGAGAAGTATTGAATTGTTTAGATAAACTCAAGGTAAATAAAACGCCTGGACCTGATACAATCTCGCCTAGAGTTCTAAAGGAAGCTAAGGATGAGCTCTCCAAACCACTGACATTACTATTCAATAAATCCTTGCAGTCTGGAACTATGCCTGATCAGTGGAAGATAGCCAACGTAACACCGATATTAAAAAAAGGCAGCAAATCCCTACCCAGTAACTATCGTCCAATTAGCTTAACCTCAGTTGTATGTAAAATGCTAGAAACGGTCATACGAGACAGACTCGTAAATCACTTAGAGGAAAATAACATACTTAAAGATACTCAACACGGCTTTCGTAAAAACGTTCCTGTTTAACAAACCTCTTAGACTTCTTCCACGATATCCTCAACCTCTACGATGAGAGTAAAGCTGTAGATATTATATACCTTGATTTTCAAAAGGCCTTTGACAAAGTTCCCCACAAACGTTTACTGCTAAAACTAAAAGTGCATGGAATACAAGACGGTGTGTTGAAATGGATAGAAAATTGGCTCAGCGACAGAAAGCAAAGAGTAGTCATAAACGGTAAGGCATCTAAATGGACCAATGTAAGTAGCGGGGTACCCCAGGGATCGGTACTAGGACCAATTCTCTTTCTAATTTACATCAACGACATAGATGAGGGTCTCACCTGTACAATCTCAAAATTTGCTGACGATACAAAAATTGCAAATAGCGTACTCTCAAAAGAACAAGTTGACGATATGCAACACAATCTAGATAAATTGTCATGTTGGGCCCAAATTTGGCAAATGAGTTTCAATGCGGATAAATGTAAAGTACTACATATCGGATACCTAAATGAGAAAGCAAACTATTCGATGAATGGCACTCAGCTTAAGAATGTAAACAGAGAAACCGATCTGGGAGTAACAATATCGAGTAACCTAAAACCGAGTCAACAATGTTCAGAAGTTGATAAGAAGGCAAACAAAATAATTGGCTTTATAGGCAGGTCATTTGAGCATAAATCCAAAGAAGTTATCCTAACCCTTTACAATTCCTTAGTCCGCCCTCTTCTGGAATACTGCGTTCAATCCTGGTGCCCTTATTACCAAAAAGATATAAACAAGCTAGAACGAGTTCAGCGTAGAGTTACCAATATGATACCTAGCCTAAAGAACAAACCATACGAAGAGCGTCTTAGAGAATTAAATCTATTTCCTTTAACCCAGCGCAGATTAAGAGGTGACTTAATTCAAGTATTCAAAATCATCAAAGGCATCGACAATATGAACTGTAGTAAGTACTTCACTATTGACCAATCTAATTACACGCGGGGGAACGGTTGCAAAATTATTGGTAAATCTTTTAACTCACACGAATCTAAGAATTTCTTCTTCAATCGAGTTGTCAACTTGTGGAATGGGCTTCCCCGAAACGTTATAGACTGCATCACCGTTGATTCATTTAAACTCCGCCTAGACAAATATCTCGCATCAAACCCGCGACTGACTGCGTTTGTAAATGAATAACTTTATTTTATTCCCCCCTCAGTTACTAACCCATCTGTCCCCTACTAACTTCCTAATCCTGCCACGGACATTAGTTCCAGGGCAGTAATTCCCTTTCCAATGTTCCCTTACCCACTCTAACCCACTGTTTGGACACTTGATCCTCAGTGTTTTGGAGGACAAGCAACCTAGAAGGGTCACTAGATATATTGTTGCTTGATTTCCTTTGTACTCCTTTGTACTCTCTCTCTCTCTCTCTCTCTCTCTCTCTCTCTCTCTCTCTATCTATCTATCTCTCTCTCTCTCTCTTTCCTTCCTGCCAGCGGGAGTACGAGCGGTAATAAGGAAATACATTGCCCAACAACCTTTTTCCGGCCCCAGCCAACTCGGGAAGTTTATGTCCACGTTCGAAGGCTTAGCGGGAAATTAAATCAAAATATTACGCTCATAAGAGTTATGTGGGACCATGGATGGGTTCTGGAAGGGAAGGAGAGAGAGAGAGAGAGAGAGAGGAAGGATGGAAGTAAGGGATATAGGATATAAAGTGAAAGAGAGGAGGAAGGAGGTAGAGACGGGAAACGAAAAAGAGGAGAGGGGGGGGGGGGGGAGTTAGTATGGGTGAATATTGGATGAGTTGATGCTGACAAAAGAAAGAAAAACGTTTAACTGGATATGTATTTGAACTATATATACAGTATATCTCTCCCTTTATATATAATCACAATTCTACTAATGCACAACTTTCAGTATACAATGTTTAAAGTAAATAGCTAAAATATACTTTCACAAAGTACGTTCATGGCCACACAAGATACATGATATAATATATTGTGCAGTACTGGCCAGTATTAAGGGAAAGCAACCAGGATTTATGGACTACCAGTTAATCCACACAGCAGTTGACCAAAGTATGTATTTTTCTCTTCAGTAAAGGTGACGTGACTGTTCGAGCGTGTCCTGCAAATTGAGCGATTACGTTGACGAATATGTTGATGGGAAGTAATAGTGTTAACAATAAAGTTAGAATAGTAAACATAATGAATATAGGCACCATGTGAGGAGGAGCACTTTATTGATATAGCCTGATGAAGCTACAGTATATGCGAAACGTTGTCAATAAAGTGCTCCTCCTCAAATGGTGCTTATATTAAAGTAATAGGGTGTTGTGTTGAAACGTTTGTTTAATATACAATACAGTATTTATTTTAATAGGTGCATGTATTGTTATTTAAAGCTGAATTAAATATTTGTGTGGCATTTACCAGGAATAACAACACCAAGGATGATATAAACAACATTTTTATTAGGACAAACATTATCAGCGATCCAAACGTTTCGGCAGTGACTTATGCCATCATTATTGGTATAACAATGAACACAAATGTGCCAAGTAATATATAACTTGATTTACTTGATGGTATAAGTCACTGCTGAAACGTTTGGATCCCTAATGATGTTCGTCCTAATAAAGATGTTGTATACATTATCATTCTTGGTGTTGTTGTTCCTGTTAACACTCTGGTCCACTATAGGTAGTGCCAGCGAACTTGACAATAATTTTGACCCCTTGACTTCGTATAACTCAAAATAAATGAAGGCAATTAGGCTGACGTTTCTATCATTTGGGAAGAGTCCACCAGGATGTGGATAAGAGTGGATATTTCCAGTCAGTTTGCTCTAGGCCCTCTTGAGTTAGGGATCAATATTATTGCCAAGTTCGTTGGCGCTACCTATACGAACACACTCGAGTCTCACAAGTATTAAGTCACCGATATGGACACCCTTTTGGTGGTAGCTTTTAAATGAGCAAATGCAATAAGAACAGTAATGCAATAAGACCAACTAATTCGGGTTCAAAGGAATACTATCTCAAAGGTAGATTGGTGCGGCTAAATAACTAAGACAATAATAGGAAATATTAGAAAGATAAGACAGGTTTACTGGAAGTAAGAAGAAATAAAGGAAAATATACAGAAACAACATATATAAAGGAACGGAATAAAAGGGAATGTGAAGTCAAAAAAGGAAATAAGAAATTACTAGAAAAAGAAAACAAAAGGCTTGAAAACTGAATTTGTTTTGCAATTCAAATAAGGGTGGGTTTTGCTGCATGCTCAGCTGGATAACACAAACAAATGATAACATAGATAATTATACAGTGAGTATATTATAATTAATACCGTGGGCAATATTACAGGTAAAACAGAATGGTAGGACACAAAATAATATACAATCTGGTATTTGATATATGTATATATCGACTGTGCTTGTGGCAACAGGCAATACATCAACTTATACTGCAACGTATCTCAATCTCATAATATATTCATGCAGCGCCTTACCTCTTTAGCAATAAAACATATATACATATACAAGCTCTTAGGTAAAGGCAAGTCTTCGTATTTAGTAACAAATATTTGAATACAATCAAGTGTTTAGCTTTAGTCTAAGTACCTTCAACGGAACAATGTTAACCTCTCAATTGAAACATAGGAAACGTAAATATCTTGTTTATAGAAATTGTCTGATCATTGGTAGGATGCTTACAGTGAATGGGTAACAACAACAATGAATAAATCTGACATTGATCTCGTAAAGGTCTTCCTCGTGTCCCTCGCGGTTACCTATGATATAAGTTGCTTAATATGTGTTCCGAAAAACCAGTTTTGTAATTCTCTTTCGGAAGCCTCTCTGTGCTTGAACAAGGGGGAAACTAACCTGAACAGAATATATACAAGTCTAGGCTCTTATCTCTAGACTGACAATTCCTGTTATCCGTTTGCTGAGGGCGGAACAGATCATAACTTTGACTTCTCTAAATCACTCGTCAAAACTAGCTCATTTACTAAGCTAATGACCCCCTTCACGTCTAAGTAATCAATTTCGTTGCAGATACTGCGAACAAGGGCTCTACCTGATAAGTGCTGAACTCTGCAAGACTTCTTAGATTAATTTAGCTAAAGTATTGATGGTTACTATGGGAGCTAATCTCGAAGTTAAATGAGCAAGTTACAGGCAACTGATCAAAAGGTCCTTTAGTGCTTCCTCGAGGCCTTGCAGCTCTATTAGTAGTATTATAAGTATTAACGGTCAGGCTATGGAGATCGTCAACTCTTTTAAGTATCTGGGCAGTGTGTTGAGTAAAGATGGGACTATGGATGAAGAAGTGTGGGAGAGGGTACAACAGGGGAAGAGGGTTGTAGGAACGCTTAAAGCAGTAACAAAAAATAGGGTGGTCAGTATGGAAGTGAAGAAGTCCTTGCATGACAGTGTGGTAATCCCGACACTGACTTACGGAAGCGAAGCATCGACGTTGGTTGAGAGACTCAGACCAAGAGTGAGAGCAGTGGAAATGAATTACCTAAGAAGTGCGTGCGGAGTTACATGGAGGGATAGACAGACTAATGAGGAAATAAGAAGGAGGTGTGGTGTGGAGGTAGATGTGCTGGAAAGTGTGAAAAGGAACAACTTGAGATGGTTCGTCCATATGGAACGTATGGAAAGCGAGAGAATGACTAAGAGGGTGTACGAGAGCGAGGTGGAGGGACAGAGAGGGAGAGGTAGACCGAAAGAGAGGTGGAAGGATGGAGTGAGGAACTATATGAACGAAGGCGGTGCTGGTTGGGGGGAGGGGCGTCGACTGGCCGGGGACAGAGGTGCATGGGGGCGGTTCGTTCGTGGCCACTTCGGGGATCACGGCGTCAGGCAATAGATAGATAGATAGATAAGTACTCTATCGACCGTCTAATGGCCCTGTAGTCAATCGGCTATTGCAACTTTCAAAACGGGGTGATGGAGCTGGTCATCCAGGGCCAAGGCGTCTCGTCTGCTTATCACATTGTTGTCGGCTGCACCTTCATCTGTTCCTCTCTCTGCGAGGGGCATTGAGGGGCGGCTCTCCGCTACGGGACTGGGAAGGGCGTCTATGTTTCACGTCTCAATTCTTTCCTCAGGACTCGGGGTAGCTCCGTCTCCCAATATGTGGTCAGTTTTTGGAAATACTGATCTGGAGCCTGTAGGAGTCTAGGGTGTGCTTCCGTAACAAAGCTTGCAGCTGTTTATAATGGGGGGTAGCTGCAGTACTGGTGGCGGGAGGCTTGAGGGCAATCTATCACTTAATGTTTCAGTCATCTTTGCATTTCGTTCTTTAGCGCCTTATTGTATGCCCTCCTTTGTGCCAAGGACTGCAACAGGGGAAGCTGAAGAGACGAGGAAGAGGAGGACCGTGTTCTTGGGAAAAGCGGGCAGGTCTGTCTGTCTGGCTGCAGATAGGGGGTCCTTATTAGGCCTGGCGATGGATGGATGGTTCAATTCCTCCGCTAGGCAATCACAGGGCCTCTCTGGTCAGGTCACGAGCTGACACTTTGGGGCAAGGGTCTCGTCTTGTTTCCTTCCTCACTGGCCAAGACTCTCACCCTTCTTCATCCTTTGCCCAGTCAATTGGGTGAGTGCCCAGGCAAGCGTCTTGGCTAATCTGACGGTCCGTCTGCCGTGACATCATCCGTTGGATTGCTTTTGCTCGCCCAATAAGGAAGCGTGGGGGTGGGGGAAGCTCGGCTCATTTCCTCATAGAGGGCTCGTCCTCCTACTCGATCAAGGGCGTAAGGAGGCTCGGGGAACTGAAGTGTCATAAAGAAAGGAATTTTGGCTGGTTTCGTCTGCGGCTGTTCTCCCCGAGGCTTCCCTGACTTGGGCGATCTCCCAACATAATTAAATGAAGAAAATTAGAAGTGTGAGGGAAGTCATTGGAAGCATTAGGGGGATACATATATATACAGTACACATTTTATTTATATATATATATATATATATATATATATATATATATATATATATATACGGTATATATATATATATATATATATATATATATATATATATGAGTAGAATAAAAAGCATTTCGCCTTATCAACTCGCTTCCTAATACTAGTTCCCTACAATCTCTTTCTACAAACCGCAATATTGCATCTCTTTCACTCTTTTATCGCTATTACAACAATCAGTGTTCTTCAGAGCTTTTACAGTGTATACCACCTCCCTTGTGGCAATTGCGAGGCACCCGCCTTACACCACAGTCCCACTTCTATTCTGTCCAGCTATCCAACCTAAAAATTGGCAAATTTGATGTCTTTCTTCTACTCAACAAGTAAACTCTGGAACTCTCTCCGTCAATCAGTCTTTCCTTCATCATATGACTTATAGTCCATGAGCCAAGACCCGAATTTTGGGATATCGGTACCACCCGGGGTGACTAATTCTCTTAGGTGTTTTTAGCTTGCTACATGTCTCTAGTTTATGTTTTGATATGATAGCCCTTGCACATTGGTAGCTTAATGGTCGTTATCACTTCTTGAATAGACATACCCTACCGAAAATTCCGAAATTTTTTAAAATGTCAAATTTGGGGACAGGAATGCCTAAATGTCAACAAAATGCATATAGTAATTGTCACATTTAATACAAGTCCTGTAAATACACACTAAGCATGCCATGGGCTTGTACATACTATTATGGCAAATTACTACTCCTAAATATCATCTACGTCAGACTCGGAATCTGACTGTTGTGCCACCGGCTCTTCTTCAATAGCCTTGTTCTGACATGTCTGTAACCTGCACATGTCCGTGCATTTTAGACCATTGCTGAGGCAAGTACACTTAGGGAGTTCGCATGACCGCACACACTTGCAAGACAGTAGCTGCATAACAGCATCTGGTGCTGGTGAGCCTCGCATCCAGTTGACGGCAAGCTTACCGTCCTCATCTGTCATCCAACCGCAGTCTGTTGGGTTCGCAACAAATGGCTGGCTCTGAAGACTTCTCCTCCAGATCGCAGCCTGGTAGTTTGCACGCAGTGCATGCATGAAGAGGCAGTCCTCACAAGGAGGGAGTTGACTTGACTCTACCTCTCCACGTCTTGCACAGAACAGCTCATACCGAAGCTTGTTTACCTTAGTTGTGTGGGTAGATGGTAGGTACATGTGGCAGGTGATTTCCTGTAGCTTCTCAAAGAGTTCAGGAGACACTTCCCATGAGCGTCCAAGTTCGTGAAAAGCATGCTGGTATGTCTTGTCCATCTTCACCTGCTTGAGTGTCGTCATCTTCCCTCGGCCAGCGAATGCACTGACGGTATCACAGCCTGTAAAGGCATGCATACCAATCAATGAATCACACACGCTGCCTCCCAGTGTGCGGCTCAGTGTGGTGATATCCAGGAATCTTGTCCGGTTCTTCGTCCCGCACTTCTGGAACAGATGGGATGGGATCTTGTGGCACATGCCAAGACACAACCCCATGACGTCTGTATCTTCTGCAGTGATGATGACAGACTTGTTCCCAGATTCTGCTGCATGAAGTGCATGGAGAAGAAGGCGTGTGTCTGCTTCTTCTTGAGTTGACTTAAGCTCAGGAACCTCTTCCCACTGCTCTTTGGTGATCTTGAAGCAGCGCTGCTCACATGTGACATACAGCTCCTTGTCCTTGAGCTTCTCCCTGTGCTGTGGTGCCTTCCATTCTTCTACCAAGAACTTGATAAGACTTGCCTTGTTGGAGGAACTACCGAGTAACTTTCTCCACTGCTGGATGTTGTGCCCAGGTTGAATGTTCTTGAAATGAATTCCTGTGCCTGCACTTCTTTTGGCTCGTTCTGCATCCTTGATGGATGTCTCCTTGTAGATATCAAACACAACATCAATGCGCCTGCTCTTAGCACCTTCATGAACAGCGTGACTCAGTGCTGTACCTGCAAGCTGTGAAAAAGTTTTGTCGTTTCCCTTCAGTTTGTGGACCAGGCTCATCCCATCAATTATGGTAGCAGAGGGCTCGGGTATCACTTCTGCAGGAGAAACATTCCTCTCTAACTCCTTTGCGAGGGCAGCCTTGTTGGTCTTGCGGAGAGACCCATCACCGCTGGCAAGTGCCCAAGGCAAAGGCCCCAGGGGATGAGCCAAGACATCACTCATTTTGAGCTTTCTGTTCTCGGCAACAAGGATCATCTGGCCAAATAGGTTCCTGTCAGCCTTTAAGATAACCTCCTTGGCATGGTCTTGTGAGCGTGGCTTCATTCTGATGTTAGTGAACGTTCTCAGTTTCGTCTTCGTCATCGTGTCATGAAACTGTATAGTTGGCGTATCGATCTCCAGGCGCTCTTCCTTGAAGGCTTGATATGCATCCTCTCCTATTCTGTAGGCCCCTAGAAGGTCTTTGACAACTTCTGGTGGTGCCATAGTCGCAGTTGACAAACTGACAAGATCTTCTTGCTCTGCGTTGAAGGGGTTCAACCAGCTGGTCTCCATCAGTTGAACTAAAGATTGGACATCGGCCTCATCTCTTCTAATCCTGGGCATCTGTAGGTCTGGGTGGCTGAAGTCAGTATACTTTTGGCCTACTACCATAGTCCTGAGCTGCCTTAAGTACCTGCTGCGATACTCCGATGTCAGGTAGTACCTGGCGACAGCTCCGCCTTTCAGGCTGAAGCCTTTTGTGCCCCCTGGTGTCTGGGTGTCTTTGTTGATCGTCTCTTTGATTGTCTGGTCCACAGGGATCCGTCCAAAGGGATTCTTGCTACCGATCTGGACCGAAAAGCCACCTTGCATGAAGTGTTCATGGACCTCTGGGTGTTCAATGGGCAGTCGACACATCAAGGCATAGTAGTAGGTTAGGAACCGGGCATAGTTCACTTTGTCATAGGCAAAACACCACGGTATCATCTGTCGGATTGCTCCTAGGTGGAGCATCCAGTTGCCTTCTCTGGAGGCTCGAATTAAGTCCAGCATGATCTCAACCATGTCCAGGTATGACATCCAGAATGCTGAGAGGTTGTGTTCATCTCTGAGGGTCTCAAGATAAACTTGGAAAAGCTTCATGATATGTGTGCATGATTCACTCTCCATCAGCTCTTGAAAGAGTCCCTGAGACACATTGCTGTGAAAGCTGTTGATGTCCTTCAGTGTTTCATCTAGATGGTGTATGTCCCTTGAATGGTTTTCTTCTAGCCATGAAAGGAAGCCTTTCCATGCAAGCCTCATCAGTGCTTCATACACGAGCTTGTGTAGTCTCACTGCTCTGTTGTACCTCTTGCCGTTCATCACTCCTGACACTGATCCTTCTGCGATGATACCTGATTCCACACACAGATCTCTAAGACCTGCATCTTGAAACCTCTTTCCTATGGTGGAGATGAGATTACAGATTGTGTGGAAGACGCCCATCCTGATGATAATGTTCTTGAACTTCTCTTGTTTCCAGATAACTTCGGCAGCTTTGGCATAGAGTGCTTGATCAAACACGCACACAATCTTGTTAAGCTGTAAGGACTGCATGATAGCATGCGTTTGTTCCAAGATTTCATTAACGGTGGACATTTCTGTTGCGGGAGCATTGATAGTGGGCAGGTAGCTTACAGTGTCCTGAACCACTGCAATATCTCTGCGCATTTTGATGTTGAACCCAGTCCAACTGCTGATGGACTGGTCCTCATGGTCTGACATTCGAGTAAGAAGCCAGATATGGTTCTTTGTCTTTGAATCCTGGACTTCCTTGGTAGTGTCGACATACGCAGTCTCAATCCTAGGTGGCCCTGCCCGCCGCCCAACATTGTATATTGGCAGCATTGATGATGTCTGAGTGATGCTTCTTATCTTGGACTTGGTAATCTCTGGCAGGACTTTCTCTGGCACAGAGCCTGCAACCTTGGACTGGACAGCAATGCCATTGACTCTATGAGAAGTACCTGCTCCACTTAGGGTCTCTTCAAGTCGGTCAATGTTATCCCAGGCCAGGGTTGTGAACACACCAGGGTAGATGTTTGCTGGCAGTGGAATGTCATCCTTTGAGCATTCCAGCTTCTGGATACAAAGGGCTGTATCGATCTCCTCAAACATTGAGTAAGACACACAGTGACCAAGACGATTCAGAGTTCGGATCAGTTCTGTGTTTCCTGTCAAAGACTTTACAGCATTGGTCAGCAGTACGTGCTTGGGTGGTTTTGTCTTGCCACTGGTAACAGCAAAGACCAAGTCACTGCCAAAGGAAGTGGCAAGACGTTGAGCTCTTTCAGAGGGAGTTTCACACTCACACTCTCCTGTCAGCAGGGTGTGCAGGAATTGAGTGACTGCTGCAGGAATGACATTCTGATCTGTATCGGGAGGCCATGGCTGACTCACATCTTGTTTATTGATCTCATTCCTCAGCTGCATTCCTGCTTTGGTTAAGACATCTTCAGAGTTAGCTGCTCTTGCTTCTTGCAGGTCTTTTGCCATTTTGTGTGCTTGCCGGGCAAGGTCGTCCATTGAGAGGCTGCGTGGATAGATTAGAAGCTTTCCTTTCTCATCTGGGACAAAGCGTAGTGATTCTCCAAACTCGGTTTCAATCTTTCGGCGAACATGTTTCTTTGTCGCTGGTTTCAGTTGGATAATACCACGGGACATCATGGATCTCTCAAGCCTAGATGTGAGGTTTGTCATAGGCAGTACCTCTGGGTTGGGGAATAATTTGGTCCTTATATACAAGCAGAGTTCCTCGAGGGCTTCTGTCTCAACCTCTTCGTAGCGTGCTTCCTCGCTTTCTTCCTGATTTTCACCTGCACCCGACCTGGCGGCCGCTGGGAAATCATCTTTTGTGAAGAGTTTGTAGCACGACTTGTGGTAGTGACCCTCTGCAGCAACAAGGTCTCTGCTAACTAAACCAAGGATTCTCTGGTTGAGTTTCCTTATTGCTGCTCTGCGAATCTTCTCATCTGCTCGTAGCTCAACACACTGTATGAGTGGCTCCCTTGTCTTTGTTGTTTTTATGTACTTGCTTGACTTCTCGCAGAAGATACATACTTTGGCATACACCCTGCTAGTACTAGGGGCATCCCTTGATGCCCTCCTCCTGGGGTCGACGCTTGCTGATTCTATCTTGACACCCTTGGCAAGGATAGAATCCAGTGACTTCTTCATTGTAAAGAGACTACGACATTTACGGTGATAATGTATGTGTGGTATTCCTCCTTCTTCAAGGCCCTTGGCTGCTTCCAGGACTGGATCATGCTGCCTGATTTCTGCAGCCCTGAGCAATGTGTTCCAGGAGTCCAAATCCTGTGGTGACACCAGAGCATCGCTGTCATCATCAGAGCAGTGGATGATACAGTCGATCCGTGCTCTCTTCCTCGCAGATGGTTCCATCCTGCCGTCAAACAGTCGACACACACCTGCAAAAAATATCACCATTAAACCATGAACAAACAAACACATTACATGGAAACCACTCTACATATGTTTGCTCCTTCCAATAATAAATTATCCCCAAAATATAACAAAAAATCCCCAAATATGAAATAAACCCCTAAATATGGAGAAACTTGAAATACACATCGGAATAATTCTTGTAGAGAATCAAATAAGCTACAAGAGCTGTTAGAATATATTTTTCAATGTTCCCCATATTTAAGGATTTATTCTAGATTTAGAGGAAAATACCCAAAATATAGAGTATATTCCGAAATATGAGGAAATTTGAAAAATACCTAGGAACAACTCTGGTAGAGAATATAATTCTACATAGGTGTTCAAAGTTTCGCGATGATTGTGTGATGGATTTTAAAGAAAATGAGGAAAACGCCGAGCGTCACGCTAAAAATCTTTATTTTTGGGTAGCGCCCCTATTGCATCAAAAAAATTAGACTAAGCTACCAGTGCGAGAAGGCTATCATATCTTAATGTACTTACAGTCACTCTATAAACATTTTAGTACCATTCGTGTTTAGTCACCCCAGGTGGTACCGATATCTGGCCTGGCTCATGGACTATTAGACTTCTTTAAACATCGTGTCTCCAGGCATTTTGACTCCAACATGGCTTGAATATGGCTCTGTCACTCTTTTAACTTTGGGGGGGGGGGGGGGACACTCGTTACAGGCAGCCTGCCTTTTGTCTCCTCCATACACATAGTAAAAAAACAAAACAAAACAAAATATATATATACTGTATATATATATATATATATATATATATATATATATATAGATATATATATATATATATATATATATATATATATATATATATACCGTATATATTTATATATATATATATATATATATATATATATACAGTATATAATTATACTGTCACCTTCAAACTAAAAAATATCCTACTTGCGCTATTCAACTAGCCACAAAGCTATTCACAGCAGGAACTCCAAAACTCACGCTATTACAATAATCAGTGTTCCTCAGAACCATCTCAGTGTATAGTGTATACCACCCCTTTTTCGTAGAACACGTAGCACCTGTCTTGCAACACAATCCCACCCTTACTCTGTGCAACTCTCTAATCCAAGAGTGAAACGTTATTCTAAGTCTATCTTCTATTCAACAGCTGAGCTCGGGAAACTTCTCCCAGAATCAATCTTTCCCTCTTCCTATGACTTAAATTGCTTTAAACTCCATGTATCCAGGCATTTTGTCTTGAACGTCCTTTGATTTTGGCCCTGTCACTCTTTCAACTATGAGGGAGGCACTCGCTACAGGCAGTTTTGCCCTTTGTCACCCTCATCCGCATATAAAATAAAATACATATATACTGTATATACATACAGTACATATATATGTAAATATATATATATATATATATATATACTGTATATACCGGTATATATATATATTTTTTTTTTTTTTTTTCTGTGATTGCGGGAGGCAAAAGGCAGAACTGCCTGTAGCGAGTGCCTCCCCCATAGGTGAAAGAGTGACAGGGCCCAAATCAAGGGACGTTCGAGCCAAAATACCTGGACACACTGAGTTTGAAGCAATTTAATTCATAGGAAGAGGGAAAGACTGATTCTGGGAGAGAGTTCCAGAGCTCAGCTGTTGAGTAGAAGAAAGACTGAGAGTAATGTTTCACTCTCGGGTTGGAGAGTTGCACAGGGTACAAAGGAGTACAAAGGAAATCAAGCAACAACAGATCTAGTGACCCTTCTAGGTTGCTTGTCCTCCAAAACACTGAGGATCAAGTGTCCAAACAGTGGTTTAGAGTGGGTAAGGAAACATTGGAAAGGGAATTACTGCCCTGGAACTAATGTCCGTGGCAGGATTAGGAAGTTAGTAGGGGACAGATGGGTTAGTAACTGAGGGGGGGATAAAATAAAGTTATTCATTTACAAACGCAGTCAGTCGCGGGTTTGATGCGAGATATTTGTCTAGGCGGAGTTTAAATGAATCAACGGTGATGCAGTCTATAACGTTTCGGGGAAGCCCATTCCACAAGTTGACAACTCGATTGAAGAAGAAATTCTTAGATTCGTGTGAGTTAAAAGATTTACCAATAATTTTGCAAACCGTTTCCCCGCGTGTAATTAGATTGGTCGATAGTGAAGTACTTACTACAGTTCATATTGTCGATGCCTTTGATGATTTTGAACACTTGAATTAAGTAACCTCTTAATCTGCGCTGGGTTAAAGGAAATAGATTTAATTATCTAAGACGCTCTTCGTATGGTTTGTTCTTTAGGCTAGGTATCATTTTGGTAACTCTACGTTGAACTCGTTCTAGCTTGTTTATATCTTTTTGGTAATAAGGGCACCAGGATTGAACGCAGTATTCCAGAAGAGGGCGGACTAAGGAATTGTAAAGGGTTAGGATAACGTCTTTGGATTTATGCTCAAATGACCTGCCTATAAAGCCAATTATTTTGTTTGCCTTCTTAACAACTTCTGAACATTGTTGACTCGGTTTTAGGTTACTCGATATTGTTACTCCCAGATCGGTTTCTCTGTTTACATTCTTAAGCTGAGTGCCATTCATCGAATAGTTTGCTTTCTCATTTAGGTATCCGATATGTAGTACTTTACATTTATCCGCATTGAAACCCATTTGCCAAATTTGGGCCCAACATGACAATTTATCTAGATTGTGTTGCATATCGTCAACTTGTTATTTTGAGAATACGCTATTTGCAATTTTTGTATCGTCAGCAAATTTTGAGATTGTGCAGGTGAGACCCTCATCTATGTCGTTGATGTAAATTAGAAAGAGAATTGGTCCTAGTACCGATCCCTGGGGTACCCCGCTACTTACATTGGTCCATTTAGATGCCTTACCGTTTATGACTACTCTTTGCTTTCTGTCGCTGAGCCAATTTTCTATCCATTTCAACACACCGTCTTGTATTCCATGCGCTTTTAGTTTTAGCAGTAAACGTTTGTGGGGAACTTTGTCAAAGGCCTTTTGAAAATCAAGGTATATAATATCTACAGCTTTACTCTCATCGTAGAGGTTGAGGATATCGTGGAAGAAGTCTAAGAGGTTTGTTAAACAGGAACGTTTTTTACGAAAGCCGTGTTGAGTATCTTTAAGTATGTTATTTTCCTCTAAGTGATTTACGAGTCTGTCTCGTATGACCGTTTCTAGCATTTTACATACAACTGAGGTTAAGCTAATTGGACGATAGTTACTGGGTAGGGATTTGCTGCCTTTTTTGAATATCGGTGTTACGTTGGCTAGCTTCCACTGATCAGGCATAGTTCCAGACTGCAAGGATTTATTGAATAGTAATGTCAATGGTCAGTTGGTCAGTGGTAGGGGTGGGATTGAATTGCAAGACGGGTACCACGTGCCCTACGTAAAGGAGGTGGTATACACTGGGAAAGCTCTGAGGAACACTGATTATTATAGTAGCGATAGAATAGCGAGAGAGATGCAACATTGCGGCGGAGAGAGAGAGGTTGCAGATAGTTGGTGAGTGGATGGGAGTTAATGATACGAAAGGCCTTCCTTTCAACTTTGTCTAGGAGAGCGGTGTGAGAGGAACCTCCCCACACGTGAACAATACTCAATACAAGGACGCACTATGCCCCTGTACAGAGCAAGAAGCTGTGCAGAGGAAAAGAACCCCCTAAGGCGGTTGAGCACACCGAGCTTCTGGGAGACTGCCTTAGCAAGACTGGTAATATGGTCCTTCCAACTGAGAGCAGAAGAAAGAGAGACACCAAGAATATTGAGAGAAGATGAAAGATTGATTTTTGTATTGTTGAAGAATAAGGGCATATTTATAAAATAATTATAATAATAAAGTAGACCTGCCGTTTCGCCCAAAATCAAAACGGCAAACCCAACTCTGCGAAGGGTTACCATCATCACTAATATTACCACCATCATCACTACTACTACCATCATCACTACTACTACCATCATCACTAACATTACCACCATCATTACTACTACTGTCATCACTACAATTGTCACCATTATCAATACTACTATCATCATCACTACTACTATTAGAATCATCACTACTACTCTCACCGCTGTCATCATCATCACTACTGTCATCATTATCACTAAATCTACACCCATCATCACTGCTATTATCACCATCATCACTACTATCAACATTATCCCCACTATTGCTACCATCACTTCTAATATCAACTAAACTAACTTACCTAACAAATGCGGGCGAGTTTTTTTTTCGCCCCCTGAACGATGGCGTTCTGTGTGAGTGTGACCCTATGGGGCACACTCACACAGAACACCATCATCATTGCTTGGGAATAGGTACAGGGTGGGGGGGGGGGGGGGGACCATATTTTGGGCCTAAAATCGTAACTATTGGACAAATTCAAAAAATATTGTTTTAATTACCGTCGCATTCACACACCGAATGTTCGTGTGAAAGTTTGGTGAAAATCCGTCGAACGGTCTAGGAGTAGTATTCGGACAGACAGACAGACATTTCGGCCGGCATGTACCACTATACGGGGGGCGATACCACTCTGCTTACCCAGAGTTGATAATACACATTACAATAGTAACACACAAAGGATACCAGCGTGAAGAGAGACAGCTATATTTATACAGCGGACGTTTCGGAATTAATCCCATTCCATCCACAGAGCCGAAAACAATATATAATACGATGCGAGGTCAACTATAACGGAGTTTATTCATGAATTAATTTCCGAAATAGAATCTAATATACTTAATTCCCCCAATTTTAATCAAAGTTCGTAAATACAGCAAATTGATGTTATCTCTTTAATACAAGTTCTCAGTGAATATTTGAATCGTCTAGCTAAATCTAATATAAAATGTACTGAACTACTTGAAATGTTTCGGGGGAACGAAACCAACTCTCCAACTCTCTCCCTCAATCAATCTCAATCAAACTTCATCGTGTGACGCAAACTGCTTCAAACTTTGGGTGTCCAGGCTGTTTGACCACAACATCCCTTGAATTTGGCTCTCTGTCACTCCTTTTGCTTTAGAGGAGACACTCGTTACAGGCAACCTACCTTTTCTCTCCATACACATAACAGAAAAAATGAATCTATCCCTCTACTGTTAAGATGTGTACGTATATTGTATTTAATAATAATAATAATAATCTTCTGGTTACTTATATAGCGCCCGTATCTCCTCCTTTCAGGATTCACAAGTGCTTGGCTTTATTTAGTCTACCAGAGACCATTACCCATCCCCCTTGCTCATGGGGAGATGGTAACCGCCGGTTGTATCCCAGAAAAGCTTTTCAATCTGAGCGGGGATTGAACGCGAGACCTTCAAGATGGGAATCAGGCACGCTATCAACTGAGCCAGCCGGACGGCTGATGCATTATAATATTTGATGTATTATAATATTTGTGTGTGTGTAACTGTTAAGGGGGGTCACCGGCTTTTTTATCTTTTTCTCCTTTTCTCTCTTTCCCTGGCTTGTATCCATTCGGCCCCAATCAGCCAACTGTTTTAAGACGTTTATTCCCATCTAGGTGTCGATTTCTTCCTGGCTAGTGATAGCGAGCCAGCATTGTATGGAAAAATCCGGCTTCGCCGGAGACATGATTCTATCGAAAAATGTACAAACTTAGCTTGCTGTCAAAACAAAAATACAAATATGCTGGCTCGCTACCGCTCGCCAGGAAAATATTGACACCTTGATGGAGGTAAACAGTAGGCTGAATGAGGCCGAATGGATACAAGCCAAAGAGAGAGGGAGAGAAAGAAAACAAAAAGCCGGTGACCCCCCTTAACGGCTTTCCAGTGGTTCAGTACATTTTAGGTTTTATTTACTTAGGCAACTTAAGTATTCACTGAGGACTTGTATGTTTAGTAAAACGTCAATTCGCAGTTTTACCGAACTTTGGTTGAATTAGACAGCGCTTCGGCAATTAACTTGTGTATACATTCGGCCATATGACTTTGTGTTTTGAACAGTAGTATATTATATTGTAAAATTATCGTTTCATTTGAGGAAGAAGTAAGGCTAATTTCGAAACGTCAGCGGTATAAAATAATAAAGTAGACGTGCCGTTTTGCCCAAAATCAAGACGGCATACCCAACTCTGCGAAGGGTTACCATCATTACTAATATTACCATCATCATCACTACTACTATCATCATCACTACAATTATCACCATCATCACTACTATTACCATTATCAATAATATTACCACCATCATCACTACTACTATCATCACTAATACTACTCTCACCATCACCATCATCCCCACTGTTACTACCATCACTTTTAATGTCATCTAAACTAACTTAACCTAACTTAACTTAGCAAATGCGGGGCGACTTGTTTTCGGGTCGTCATCTCCGGTAACCATCACCAACATCACCAATACTTTCAACATCATCACTACTACTATCCTCATCATCTACTACCATCATCACTGCTACTATCACCACCAACTATCACAACTATTACAAGATTTCTTTATTGATATTCCCTGGACCTCTTTTTTTTCTAATGATGCACACTCCACCTTGAGCCACATACAAGATTTTATAAAACTTGGAATGGAAACTTTTATTCCTCATCAAAAGTACAGTAATAGATCTAATTCACCTAAATGGTTTGACCATAATTGTGCTAGAGTAACTGAACAAAAAGCAATAGCCTACAATACATACACAAGATCAAACACACATGAAGCCTTTAATTACTTTAGAAACATCAGAAATCATGCCATAATTGCATTAAATCTAACTAAATCAAACTTTCTCTACAAGCAGGCAAATAAACTTCTAAATAATCCAAATGATAACAAAATATTTTGGTCTACTCTTAACTCATTCAAATCCAACTTCACTACTGTTTCATCCATTCCACCATTATAATCTCCGACTGGCAATCTTGTAAGTGACCCACGAGGTAAAGCTAACCTTCTTGCGGATATTTTCTCAACCAACTCAACCTTAGATGAAATAAATCAAGATGTCCCAGTACTTAATTTTAATTCGCCTGAAATTCCCTCGCTTAAGATCCACACCAGACATGTCAAAACTATTTTGCAGAATCTCTCAGTAGATAAGGCTCCTGGTCCAGATGAAATTCCTCCAATAGTACTTAAGAATTGCTCCTTGGTGCTCGCTCCTGTATTGGCAAATTGTTTCCGTCTGTGTACTCATACCTCGTGCTTCCCAGTATCCTGGAAAGAAGCAAACATCCATCCAGTTCCTAAAAAAGGTGCTTCTTCAGATCCATCAAACTACAGACCAATAGCTATAACTTCCACTCTTGGTAAAGTCTTTGAAATTATATTAAATAATCACATAATTAAGCATCTTGAGAATAATAAATTAATCAGTGATAGGCAATATGGTTTTAGACGATGTCGATCAACTGCAGACATTCTTTGCCTTCTTACGCATCAAATCAACCAAGCTACAGACCAACATGGTGAAACACATACAAAGCACTGGATATATCAAAGGCATTTGATAGAGTCTGGCATCAATCCTTATTGTCGAAGATGTCACACTACGGCCTACCATCATTAGTTCCACTGATTTCTTCTTATCTTCATAACAGAAAAATATGTGTATGGTAGATGGCCTTTATTCTCACTTTCACTCAATAAATGCTGGTGTTCCCCAGGGATCAGTTTTGGCCCCAACTCTGTTCCTCATTCATATCAATGATCTCATATCTACCACTCATAATCCAATACATTCCTACGCAGATGACTCAACACTCCACAGTTCCTTCACATTTACCAATTCTTTCACCCAACCCGATCTTACAAATTCAAAAATAAACACTGCAGTTTCTCTGAACCAGGACCTTCCTAGAATTAACCCGGGAACTGCAGGGAGACTCTTAAGAGTTCCCCCGGCGGACTGCGGGAAGACTCTTAAGACTCAGAGAAAAAAAAAATCAACTTTTGACATCGAAAAAATAAAAAAAAATAAAAAAAAATAAAAATTTTGGCCCCTGGGCCATGCAAAATCTCAGTCCTCTACCTCCCCTCCTTCCCCACTTTCCTCCTCTCCTTCAGTTATCACCTATTTTCCCTGTTATTCCCTTATTCTGAGGTATATTTTCATGCTAACATTAGAAATCCGGTTGCAGGGTGTGGTCATCACTGATAGCAAGCGAATGCAAGAGAGAGAGAGAGAGTATCGATCGACTGTGTCTCAGTGGCCTTTGGGGAAATTGGCGGGAAAGCAGCTTGCCTCACCCATACATTATACAACTCGCGGGCTATATCTCCGATTTTGACCATCCAAACGCTGTTTTCACTTGTTTTATTGTTGTTTCAGGTTAATACCTTTATAATCAACCCATAATAGGCGCATATGGATAAGTATTAATGCTATTAATGGTACAATGAATATTTTAGTGACGGAAACACCTCAAATACATGCGCACAGGGAGAGGTGTCTAATTACCCCAATGCGCACTTGTTAGGTTAATGAATAGGGACAAAAGAATCTAGTTTCCTTTAATGCACAGAAAACCAAGTACATTCAATTTTCTAACCGACAGAATCTCACTGACTCCCATATATTTTTTAATTATGTAAATATTCCCACTTCCCCTAGTATTCACATTCTCGGTGTAACATTAACTACTAACCTGAGCTGGACACATTATGTTAGAAGCATTGCTAAGAATGCCTCTACAAAACTGGGACTCCTGTACAGAGTTTGAGAATTCTTCACTGACTAGCAGTTGGCCGTAATATATAAAAGTCATGTGCGTTCTCAGATGGGTTACTGTTCACCTCTGTGGAGTGGAAGTGGAGTGGTTGCATTGAGGCAGTTGGACAAAATTCAAACTAAAGCTATTAGATTAATCAATAACCCTGCAATCACACAGGACCTTCCTACATTATCCATACGAAGAAACGTTGCATCCCTTGCATTATTCTACAGATATTTTCACAGCAATTGTTCCGAGGAACTTGCTTCAATTGTGCCACCTCTCCACATCTTTCCCCGTAGAACTAGGACAGCGGAGAGCGCCCATGAATTTACACTTTCTCCTCCACAATGCAGAACTTCTGCTTATCAAAATTCATTTATCCCCAGAACTACTATTTGGAATTCACTTCC
>CM064532.1:9586606-9749106 GCA_032716605.1 Paralithodes platypus | reverse complement strand
AATCCTCTCAGCATCAGCTAGGAAAGGCCCTAGAAAGCCGCCTTTGGCGGGGGGATAGCTCCCCTATTTCAACCCTTTTCGGGGTTGGGCACCCGCCCATTAATTAATAGTAGTAGTCTTAGTATTCGTATTCGTACAGGAAATCTGGGAACTATATGTGTGTGAGAGAGAGAGAGAGAGAGAGAGAGAGAGAGAGAGAGAGAATAAATATATTGTATATTTATTTCTAAAAACGTAAATAATAATCCATGCACCACTTTCATAAACTTCATTTACATGGAAATGCAAAGGAAATTGGTTTCAACGAATTCCAGAATTATGGGAGAAACTTTTTATGCCGGAAGTGGATTGGATTTAGGAAGGCAATTAAGTTTGCAGAAATATAAGATATTCGCTGTGTTTATCCAAGCAGTATAATCAATATTTCTGGTAATGAAAAACTTGATTTAAAGTTATTTAAAGGAAAGCAACGCCACATGTATATTCCAGTGTATGATACCGAACATATATGCAGTTGGCACTAAAAGCATACCCAAATTATGAGCTCGATCATTACATTATGATGGACACAACACTCATAGAATAGACCATTTTAAATACTTCCACACATAATATTATTCATAAACCTTACGTTGTTCTTAAAATATTACTATCATTACATAATATCAAAACATATAAATAACTAGTAATTATTTCCCCCCTTACATATTCAATATAACTTAGAAAGGGTTATAAAGGTCGTAATGCTTGCTCTCTCTCTCTCTCTCTCTCTCTTTCTCGCGGTAGGTGGGGAGAGACCCTTATGCTTTCTTATCCCTAACTACCATTTTGTAGCTAATTCTATGTTAGAATTAAGATGATTACATTGGTAATGCGTCAGTACACTCCACGGAAGCAAAAATCCTTCCATGGGAAATCAAAGAAGAACTGCCAAAGAGCCTCCCAGTCGTCACCGCTAAAGTGCCACAAGTGTCGCTGGCTGGAAGGATCAAATGGCCATATTGGAGAGGTTGGACTGGTAATAGAGATAAGGTTATGATTGGAGGAGTCCAACCAAAAGTAAAAGTTTACAGTGCAAGAGGAAGGATTAGAGGTTATATATATATGAGAAGGATTTTGGGTCGATCTCCAAGGCGGTTTGAGATATGGGTAGCGTGGTGTACTAACTGATCTAGGTCATTGAGGATAGAAAAGATGTAGGCTTGTTGACCAGGTTGGTTAGTGAAATGAGAAAGAACCATTGTGGGTGGTTAACATTGAAATCGTCCAAGATGGAGATTTCAGAGAAGGCAGAGATGGATAGAATGTGTTCCACTTTAGAAGTAAGATAGTCAACAAATGTTGGATAGTCAGTAGAATTAAGGGATATATAGACAGTACTTATAATGTTATGTCTATTATATTTCCTGCCTTAGTCACTGCATCTAATTCGCGCTTTCCTCTTCTCGAGATCGTTTGAATCATATCAGTAGATCTTCCTGTGCACATACAGGCATACATGTGACTGGGTCAGCATCCATTCCTGTCTGTTGTACTTCCTGCCTCTCTCTCCCTCATTTTTCAACAACAATTATTCACTCCCATTCCACACATCACTAGAGCTTAATCTAGCTCAGAGCTCTCTCTTAAGCTCAACTCCCTTATAATTCACGCCGCTCCCATATACCTAATTCCTATAATCCCATCTTACAGAAATACTCATACACAAGATAAATTTAATTTATTTATTTATAACTTTGTATAACTCATAATAAACTACTAACTTATAACCTATTTATAAGAAGTATATATCATTAATTTACTAATTACAATTATAACAACCTTGTACATTGTTAACCTAATCTATTCAAGTGACGTATTATGAAAAACATGCATCCTCCTTCATTCACTGTCTCACTCACTCAACCCCACAATTTGCCGGAGGATAACAGGTTTTTCACAATACGTAGACGGAGGTCTTTTTTTTATTCAAGTGATCATTTCAATTATAATTATATTAAGAACCTTATTACTAACCCCAAAAATGATATTATATACTCATGTAGTTATATTGCACTACATATATATTCGAAAGCAAAGTATTTGTCATTAATTGTTTTATGCTACAACTCAGATATATAACCCTAATAATCGAAAATGCACGTAGTGGAAAATAAGGATAACTCAGAGAATGAAAAAAATATCCCTAAAAATGCATAACGGAAATAAGATTGCAAGGAAAGAACGCAAGACCAAAAGGATATAACAACACAATAGCTTGTAGATAATTATACATTTGGCCAATGTCTGATATAGTATTATTGTTAGCCCAGGCTACTGTAGGTTCACTAGCATACCCTAAATGGTCTTATTGCTAACCGTCGAAAAACAAAATCCTTATACAACGAGGGAGAGGGACCGGGGACGGGTAGCGATTCTGTTGCAGGAGACAGAGCCCAAACAGGCAAAAAAAAAAAACATACACACACACATACACACACATACACACATACACACAAACACAAAACAAAATGCAATTTCACACACGTCTAGGTCGCCCAGAAGACCCAGAGACCCAGCCCCATTTGGGGTCCCCAGCAAAAAATTCCCAGTTCCCAGACTTCCCGGAAAGGTTTCGATCTCAGCAGGCAGAGACACAGCTTCGAAGCCTTACCACCACAAGCTCGCCCACCTCGCATCCAGGCAGGCCCTTCATATATACCGGCTCCCCCGACCGGGCACCTGACAGACTATTATCTAGTCCAACTGGCACATGACCCCCTCTCCCAAAAGACCGCATTATCACTCATCTGTTCATTAGCATTCTCCATTCATTTCTATGTATTACCACTTCTCTTGCCCAATCTATAGTAATTTATCTATCTTCCAACCCTTGTACTACACATTCTCTCCATCTCAATGGAGGTCTTCCTACACCTCTACCTCCCCTTGTATCTGACTCACATATTCTCTTTGTAAGCCTTTTATCTTATATTCCCTCAACATGTCCATACCAGCATAGCACCATTCTGTCCACTCTGGCCGACATAGGTTCCCGCTGTCCCACTCTCCTACGTATTTCTTCATTCCTTAATCTGTTTCTACGAGCCACCTCACACATACTCTTCAAGCAGCCCATCTCAATCACATCCAGCTTTCTTCTCTCCTTTGCCTTCAGAGCCCATGTCTCAGCCCCATACAACACTGTTGGTACAACTATCCCTTGATACATTGCACTTTTAGCTTTCATTCCGAGATTTCTCACCTTCCACATATTTCCCACTGCTCCGAAAACTTTCCTTCCTTTACATACTCTCTGGTTTACCTCTATTTCCATACCTGCGTCCCTGCTTATTATTCCTCCTAGATATTTAAAACACTCCACTTGTTCCAGTATTTCCCCATCCAGCCGCATATCTAGATTCACCCTACGAGCACACACTATCACTTTACATTAATTTATGTTTTACCCTCAGCTTCCTCCTCCCACAGACCACACCGAACTCTTTGACACCAGGGTGATGAATTAGTTTTGATCATGCAGAATATAAACACAAAGGCAAAAATATATATCTTGTACCAGAATTGCCGAATACATATTACGAGCATAAACGTAGTTCTAGTGCAATAAGAGAACATATAACACCAGTGACACCAATATGGCGGAGGTTGACCGATCTCCGTTACTATTAGGTCTGTAGGTGTGATACAAAGAAGGGTATTGAGTTCCCTGGCTCTCATGTTGTGGCTAAAATGTAGTACAGCTTTACAAAGGGTCAAGAGAAAGTGTAGCAGGGGGAGAGAGAAAGGGGAAATGGAGATGTAAGAGAGTACTTATATACAGTATATATATATATATTTTTTTTATATACATTATTGTCATTTATTTATATTATATATTTTATTATACTTTTTTGTATATATATAATATATATATATATATATATATATATATTTATTTGTTGTTTTTGTTTTTGAGAGAAAGTGTGAGTGTGTGAGAGAGAGGCTTAGCCCGGATATTGGAGACTATCTGTCTATCTATTACCGGACGCCTTGGTCCCCGAAGGTGTGGCCACCAAATAATCAACCTCATATACTTCTGTCCCCAGTCAGTTCATGCCCCTCCTCCCATCCAGCACCGCTTTCACACATATACTTCTTAATTCCGTCCTGCCACCTCTCTCTCGGTTTAACTCTCCCTCTCTGTCCTGCTTCACTCTAGTATACTCTCTTAGTCATTCTATCGCTTCTCATACAATCCACATGGCCGAACCATCTCAATGTGTTCCTTTTCACACTTTCCAGCGCATCTACATCCACACCACACTGCTCTCGTACTTCCCCATTCGTCTGTCTCTCCCTCCATATAACTCTGCATGCACTTCTCCTGAAACTAATTTCCACCCCTCTCACTCTTGGTTTGTGTCTCTCCAACATCATCCATGCTTCACTTACGTAGGTCAATGTCGGGATTACCACACTATCATGCAAGAACTTCTTTACTTCCTGCCCAAATACTTAAATGAGCTGACATTCTCCATACAGCCTGACCATTCAACCTCACCTCACACTCTGTGACTGCACTCAATTTAAAAACCATAAACTTACTCTTCCCTGCATTTACTTTCAGATTCCATTTTTCACACATTGATTGTTCCACACATATTTACCAGACCCTGCAACTCCCATTCACTATCGCTCATCAGAACTGTATCGTCAGCAAACAGCATTACAGGCAATTTCCACTCATTTCCATACCCCTTACCAGAGGTACACCAACTTCCACTGCTCTTCCTTGTATTAATTTCATGACTCCAGTACAGTAGATCATAAACTACACTGCCCTTGAAAACACAAGTTGGTTTGAATATAATGGAATAAGTTAACAAATCAAATGAGTGAAGACGGAATAATTACATATCAGGAATATATACATAGACAGTATTGAGAACAAAAATATAAATATTCTATTCCGATAAGGTAGCATGACATATCGAAGCAAAACAGAACACAAAATCCTCCTAAATCATAATAGAATCTGACAAAATATAACACCAATGTTTACCACTATTTGGTTAACGGGAGGTCTTTTTAGCTCTCCCCGGTTTCGCTCCATTAGTTTGGAGATTTTAAGGTGTTTTACCCCATTAGTTTGGCGATAATAAGACGCTTCATCCCATGCAGCTGTCAATATTGTTGTGGGCGAGAGAAAGCGAGCGCATAACTTACAATAGAAGAAATAGGCTTTCGGTCGAAACATCGCTCGAAAAATTTACAAATTAAGCTTGAAGAAGCTCTTAGGCTGAAGGAAGTCTGGGGATGCGTTTTTGTTAGTCATGGGCGTGAGCTTTTGTTAGTCATGGGCGTGAGCTTTTGTTAGTCATGGGCGTGAGCTTTATTATATTGCTCGACAATGGCAACATCAAATATATACAAATCTTCAATGATAATTTAAACAAAATAATTGTAATCCCAGCCTGGACCCTGTAGTGTTAAAGAGGGTTAGTATGATGCAACATGAAAACAATAACCTAAATCATAAGTATCATCAGATGAAGTAATATAAATATAAACAACAAACGCAATTGTTAGGTCAATCAATTTAGATAATGACAAATGTAACTAACAATAAATACAATACAAATATATAAAATACCAATAAATATAGCATCATTTATTATAACAACGATTAATTTAACAACAATTACTATTAACAGCAATAATTATAAACAATAATTACTGAACAACAGTCACTGTAACATCAATTAATAACGACAATTTATATAAACAACACTTAATATATTAACACTTAACAACAATCGAGATAACAACATTATATATAAACAACAATAATACAACAGAAAATAATATAACACCAATAAATATCAATAACACTTTTTAAAGCAACAATATATGTATTCAGTAATTACGGTGACAACAATTAATATATCAATAGTTAGAAGAGCAAAACTAAAGATGCATTAGGCCTATATACAACTATTAGTGTACATCCCTCGGGATTTCTCCTGCCCATGACGAATTATCACTTGCGATGATTTTCAAATTTTGACTTACTTTAGCTTCGAATTTAAGTTAACATAAATAATCGACTTCAATGAAATTGGAATTGGATAGGAGTCTTTGTAGTAAGTCCACTTGTTTTTGCGTGACTACATGAAAGAAGGTATTCTTGATACGATAGCATATGCTCCTTTCTGTAGAATATGTCCTTCGCAAAATGTTCCTCTTAACAAAACAGGTAATGTGTACAGTATATATATATATATATATATATATATATATATATATATATATATATTTTTATACTCTCAGCAGACCTCGAACCCCCAACAGTCATGAAGATTGTCCATTCTTTAATCCTCTACAGCACGGCGTGATAAAGGATACTTAACTGTGTCGTATCTATATTAAGGAGAAGGGAAATCTTACTTGAAGAATGTATTTCAATTAATACACAAGTCGTGGCATCCATATTCCAGGATACCCTACAGAGATTTTAACAAGTACCCCACATACCGGCCGTTCCCTGAATTGAAATACATTCTTCAAGTAGGATTTCCCTTCTTAACCCGTTCTGTACCGGCGATGTCTTTTGTTTTGATTTCAGCTGAATTGAGACGATTTTATGAAGCTTAGAAAAGATTTATGGTAGGTAAATGGATAAATTGAGGTAGTCTGAAGCTTATTAATAGGCATACTTCCTTCTTAAACCGAATCAAATCGTCTAATAGTTTCCAGAATATAATGAAAAGGACGTCAACAGTACTGAACGGGATAATATAAATAGGTTAATTATATGTTATTTTACATATTACAACAATGTTTCTCAATTAAAACAATACGGGGATTACAATTGAAATAGTTTCGGTAGTTACCTTTGTTCCATCATTATAATGTATGTGGTGTATATTCCCAATATTTTTCCTCTTGTTTTATATTCCATTAAATCCCCGTTTACAATGATGTCTTGATAGTTTTTGGTTGCCAGTGGGATTATTGTGAATTTTGTTTGGTTTGTCTTAATTTTCCATTTTCTTTCGAAATGGTTGATTTTTTCAATTTCTTGTCCCACAAGTGTGACCATTAATATCCTTGATTTTCCCCCGTAAGTTATTATTTGAGTGAAACATCTGCGTAACTAATATTGTGGCAGTTGGCGGTTGGCTGTGGCATGTCACTAGTGTTTATAAAATAAAGTTTTGGAGATAGTATGCCACCTTGAGGTACACCGCTTTTAACTTCAATTATGGGTCCTGTATAGTTCTTGATTCTGATTTTGACAGTTCTATCAGTTAGATAATCGCAAAGCACTCTCTCCAATACGTCGGGAAGTCCCAAGTGTAGAATCTTATATGTTAAACCATTGTGCCAAACCTTATCGAATGCCTTGGATACATCTCTAAGGACTAGGCAGCATTGGTTTTTGCGAGACTTTGCTTGAGCAATTATTTCGCATGTTACGGCCAGTGCAGTGTTAGTTCCCCTTCCGTCCCTAAAGCCATGAAAATTGTTGGGTAAGATATTGTTGACTTCTAGGTGATGATTCAGTATATTGTTAATGGCTCTCTCCAGCAGCTTTCCGGGAACTTCGAGCAGGGTGATAGGTCTGTAGTTTTCAGGATTCAGAGGGGACTTATTACCTTTGGGGATAAGTGTTAGTATTCCAGATTTGAACCCGTCTGGGAAATATCCCATGGATAATGTGAGGTTAAATATGTCAGTAAGGTATATTAATGCTGATTCTGGGAGGTTGGTGAGGGTATCCTTGTTAATTCCGCTCTCACCTGGGGCGGTACCTTTCATGTTTTTGATGAATTCTTTTATCTCGTTTAAGGTGACTCTTCTTGTGACTGGGTTGTCTCCCGAGAGTCTTCTTATGTCGGGGTGAAGAAATGGAAGCATCCTGTGCATGTTTGGTTCTAAGAATCGTCTGACTAGTTCTTCATTTTCCTCATCAAATTCCTCATTCTCTTCCTCACTGATCCTAAAGTTCCTTTCCCATATTCTCCTGAACACTGCTTCCTTGGTTTTGTTATCATAAATGTTTGTATTATTGTTGTTATCAACGATGTAGGAGGGTAGCTCGTTAGCTGTCAATGTTGATGTTGTTCCAGAAATGTTTTGGGTCGTGATGGTTATCTATTAAGTATTGTGCTCTTTTACGAAGAAGGGTGTTGTTGTTATTTCTACATTGCTCTATTATCTGTTGTTGAATTCTTCTATAGATCCTGTATGATGCTAGGTTCCATCCATGTCTTTCGCTGTAGTCATACAATGCTTTAAATCTAATTTGTAATATATGTATCTCTCTTGTAATTAGGGTTTTCTTAATTATTATGTCTTTGGACTTAGGAATGGAATCGTTGAGTCCTTTCTCGACTGCTTTATACCAATTGTCAAGCTTAGCATCTACCATTTCGGCACCCTCAAATTCATCATAATTTTCATCTTGTGATAGGTTGTTGTGGACGATTTCTGTAAATTTCTCCCAGTTCGCCTGTCTGTATATGAATCTAGAAGGAGTAGGTTCACTTATGGCATGTGCAGTTATAGTGATTATTATTGGTAGATGGTCCGAGGATGTGATGGGGCCTGGTTCAATTTTAATGTTATGAAATGTCTTATTGTTGCTAATAATTATGTCAGGTGTTGTGCTAGATCTGTAAGTTAAATATGTTGGGAAGTTAGGACCGAGATGAACTAAATTATTTAATTGGTTGAATCTCTGAAGGCCTCTGCCTACCTGATTATCAGTGTTATGCCCCAAGAATCTATGTTTGGCATTTAAATCGCCCATTATGTATAGGGGTTCGTAATTATTCAAAAGTTTATGAAAGTCCGGAAATGGCAAATATGGTCTTCTAGGAGGTAGGTATGCAGTTGCAATATTGATTGGTCCTAATGTTGTTTGTATTTTGATGTGGATGATATCTGTCAAGTAATCATCAATCTGTCTGTGTTGGATATTGTTTCTGACGAGAATCGCACTGCCATCATTAGCCTCTTCGGACGTATTGATCTTGTATGTATTGAATCCGTACATCTTGATTGAGTTTCCTTCCCTGATTCCGTGACTGTTTAAAATAATTACATCTGGGTTTAAATTTTTATAAGTAGTAGTTAATTCTTCTTTTCGTGTGGCCCAGTGAAGTACGTTATGTTGTATGATCTTCAAAATTTGAGAGACCATTGTATTATGGGTCCTGTCTCCTCAATTCTCTGGGAGGAGGAGTTCTCTCATTTATGAGGCCATTTCTTATTTTTCCAAAATCATAATCGTTAACCTTCCTCCAGCATTTCTTTAGTGTAATAAGTCCATCATTGAGGTTACCATAGATGTCATCAGGTGTGAGAGTACGATCAGTATAGGTCCACTTATATACTCCACTGTTAACTCCCTCCATTAGCTCTTGCAAGGTAATTTTCCCGTGTGGCCAGCCTTTTGAGGTCTTTGTGAGGAAAGTTATTCCCAGCTTCTCTGCTGTGTACTTTTCTCGGCTCGCTTCACCTCCCAATAGAACCTCTCCCTCCTCCTCAGTGGTGAGTGAATATTCATCCATCAATCTATCTATGTCTACCTCTAGAGACGAGATAGTTGAGATAGGTGATTGTTGTCGTTGTGGTTGAGCGTGTTGTTGTTCAGATTGGGCCTGTGATTGCTGCTGCGGTTGTTGCTGAGGCTGCTGCTGTTCTGTCTGAATTTGTATTGGTTGCTGTTCGGGTTGAGGCTGCAGCTGATGCTGCTGGTATGCAGACGTCACTCGCGGCATAGATCTGAAGGCTCCCAGTTCGAAAATTGTGTCAGAAGGTGGATTGGCTGGGGCTTTCATTGTTGGTAGATTATTAGCATTTAGTATATTGTTTAGCTCTTTCTCGTAACTGCCTGGAACTCCAATGTGCATAAGGTGAGCATGAATCATGCACTGGAGAATCAAGGTGGGTGTGTCTTTTCCCACAGCGAGACTTAGTTGTGGAGTCATCTGGGGGTTAATGTTAGAGCTCCCTTGGGTGGCCCTACTATATGTCATACCCGTCGCATTGTTAATGGGCCTGACTATATTTGCCGATGTTATTGCAGAAGTAGATTTGCGTTTCTCCTTTGTAACTGTCTTCCTCATTTTACATTTCATCTCCCTAGTCCCATGGTTCTCTTTACAGTTAATGCATTTTTTATTGCTATTTTTGCAGTCCCGCCAGGTGTGTCCTTCTTCAGAGCAGTTGGAGCACATCTTGAATGTCTTTGGTTGGGGGCATTGGTTTGTGTTATGATGTTCAATTTTGTAGCATCTCAAACACGTTTTTATCGGGATGAAAGTTTCCTGCTGAATCTGGGCCGCGTTGATAAAGATACTATAATTCTGTAAGTTGCAAAATTATTATAGACATATTAGCTCACTTTGGACCAGTTAGAAATTAGTTGACATGGGGAGTCCATTACAGTGATGTGGGGGAGGACACTAACTTATACCTTCATTATCTTTATAACAGTTGAGATTTGGACTTTTTGTTAGTGAACATTTTATGCTTAGAATGCGTTGTTCTATCATTTCCCAAAGTTATGCCCTTTCCTCCTGGGACACCCTGTATACATATATATATATATATATATATATATATATATATATATATATATATATATATGTTAGTATAGCCAGGTAATAGATTCTCTTTTAAACAGACGAGGTTAAAAGCAATAGCGGTTTCAGCATTCAGGATTTTATTGTTACAGCTTTCAATAGTTCTAACAATTTTCCTCTGGGGTTCAGAGATGAGGTACAAAAGGTTAGCAAAATTCATGGTGGATCCAATGTTTCACAAGTAAACATCTTGCATCTTCAGGGAATGGAGAGGTAATGGTTAGAATAGGGACAATGCATCTTATTTATACAAAATTCGAGGATCAAGTAGAGGGAGGTGGGCGGAGCTACTGGGTGTGTGGTGGCTGTTCATTGGTGGAAGGTAGTCTATTCGCGAGACGGGCACTAAATCTTATCGGTGGTTGGTTGTTGGCTGTGGGTGGCTGTGATTGGTTGGTGTTGTCAATTGTGTGCTGAGCGTGGAAGCGTAAGGCAGGGAGGCGCGGGGCGAGAGGAGGGGAGGCAGCATGCCTGTAGCGCTTGCCTGAAGGAAGAATTTGAAGGTCTTGTGTTTGGTTGTTGATGCTGGGGTTGAGTGTTTGGATGTATAGAGCTTCTAAAATAGCTAGTCTTCTGGGGTCTGATTCTTTGTCGAGTATGGTGGTTTGTTTGTCTAGGTCGGCGCGAGTTAGGGCAAGATGGTGGGGGGCTTGATAGTGATCTTTTATAGCGCCAGATTGAAGGTGGAGGGTTAGTCGACGGGAAAGGCGAGTCTGTGTCATTCCAACATAGGATAGGGGTCCACAGTCCCCAGAGGTGCAAATATGCTGGTATATCACATGATCGTCTTTCGTTTGGTTGTTGGTGGCAATGGGGCGGTTACGGAGGACAAGGTTGGAGGTCTTAGGAGATTTGTAGAAATAATGAGTTTGATTTTATTGTCAGGGTTGGTGGGGAGGACGTTTTTGTTAATTATTTCTTTCATAATGGATTCGTCTGTTGTGTGTTCGGAAGACATGTAGTTTCTGTAAACAAATTTAATGTCATTGGCCGGGTTGGTGCTAGGGGGGTCTTGTTTGTACCATTTTTCTAGGTGGTGGTTGATGGCATTGGTGACGTTAGTGTTGGAATACCCATTGTTGACTAGGACCTGTGTGAGCCTTTCCAGTTCATTGTGTGTGTCATTCCAGGTTGTGCAATGGGTGAGGGCTCTCCTGACATAGGCGGCGATGGTGGACTGTAGGTATCGTTTAGGGCATTCACTTTCCCCATCAAGACATTGGCCGTTGTTAGTAGGTTTGGTGTACACGGTAGTTTTGAAGCCGTGGTCGTGGAGGCAGACAAGGAGGTCGAGGAAGGGTAGATGTCCATCGGTGGTTTCTTCGTATGTGAAGTTGAGTCCGGAGGCAAGACCATAGATTTTATCCTACAACGAGTTTACCACTGCCCTAATACGCCCCCTCTGAACATCTCGGAAAAGGCCCTGAAGACGCTCTTGGAACTATGTACCAAAGAGTCCCCTTTCCTCTGCCCCCGCGGGAATATGTACCAGCAAATCGACGGTGTAGCGATGGGAAGCCCCCTGGGGGTCCTGTTCGCCAATTTCTTCATGGGAACTATCGAAGAGGAACTCCTGGCTGCCCACCAGCCCACTGTCTACTGCAGGTACATCGATGATATCTTCGTGCGGGTGAAGGACCTGGGCGAAGTCAGGGACCTCCAGCAGCGCTTCATGGCCGCCTCCGGACTCAACTTTACATACGAAGAAACCACCGATGGACATCTACCCTTCCTCGACCTCCTTGTCTCCCTCCACGACCACGGCTTCAAAACTACCGTGTACACCAAACCTACTAACAATGGCCAATGTCTTAATGGGGAAAGTGAATGCCCTAAACGATACCTACAGTCCACCATCGCCGCCTATGTCAGGAGAGCCATCACCCATTGCACCACCTGAAATGACACACACAATGAACTGGAAAGGCTCACCCAGGTCCTAGTCAACAATGGGTATTCCAACACTGACGTCACCAATGCCATCAACCACCACCTAGAAAAATGGTACAAATAAGACCCCCCTAGCACCAACCCGGCCAATGACATTAATTTTGTTTACAGAAATTACATGTCTTCCAACCACACAACAGACGAATCCATTATGAAAGAAATAATTAACAAAAACGTCCTCCCCACCAACCCTGACAATAAAATGAAACTCATTATTTACTACAAATCTCCTAAGACCTCCAACCCTGTCCTCCGTAACTGCCCCATTTCCACCAACAACCAAACAAAAGACGATCATGTGATATACCAGCATATTTGCACCTCTGGGGACTGTGAACCCCTATCCTATGTTGGAATGACACAGACTCGCCTTTCCCGTCGACTAACCCTCCACCTTCAATCTGGCGCTATAAAAGATCACTATCAAACCCCCCACCATCTTGCCCTAACTCGCACCGACCTAGACAAACAAACCACCATACTTGACAAAGAATCAGACCCCAGAAGACTAGCTATTTTAGAAGCTCTATACATCCAAACACTCAACCCCAGCATTAACAACCAAACACAAGACCTTCAAATTCTTCCTTCAAGGCAAGCGCTACAGGCATGCTGCCCCCCCCTCCTCTCGCCCCACGCCCCCCTTACGCTTCCACGCTCAGCACACGACTGACAACACCAACCAATCACAGCCACCCACAGCCAACCACCGATAAGATTTAGTGCCCGTCTCGCGAATAGACTACCTTCCACCAATGAACAGCCACCACACACCCAGTAGCTCCGCCCACCTCCCTCTACTTGATCCTCGAATTTTGTATAAATAAGATGCATTGTCCCTATTCTAACCATTACCTCTCCATTCCCTGAAGATGCAAGGTGTTTACTTGTGAAACGTTGGATCCACCATGAATTTTGCTAACCTTTTGTACCTCATCTCTGAACCCCAGAGGAAAATTGTTAGAACTATTGAAAGCTGTAACAATAAAATCCTGAATGCTGAAACCGCTATTGCTTTTAACCTCGTCTGTTTAAAAGAGAATCAATTACCTGGCTAACATATATATATATATATATATATATATATACAGGGTGTCCCAGGAGGAAAGGGCATAGCTTTGGGAAATGATAGAACAACGCATTCTAAGCATAAAATGTTCACTAACAAAAAGTCCAAATCTCAACCGTTATAAAGATAATGAAGGTTTAAGTTAGTGTCCTCCCCCGCATCACTGTAATGGACTCCCCATGTCAACTAATTTCTAACTGGTCCAAAGTGAGCTAATATGTCTATAATCATTTTGCAACTTACAGAATTATAGTATCTTTATAATAACATAGTAAAATAAGTGCAGAAAGATGGAGGTGTGGTAGGCACTAGAACAGCTAGGCCAGCCTTATGGGGAAATACTGAAGAAAATACCATTTTCAACATGCAATATCTCGATACCGGTTGAGATTTGGAATATTTCTTATAGAAGATTTTAGGCTTAAAATATGTTGTTCAATCATTTCCCAAAGTTATGCCCTTTCCTCCTGAGACACCCTGTATATATATATATATATATATATATATATATATATATATATATACGTACAGTATAAATATATAAAGTTACGACTGACAGTAGAGGCTTCTAGTCCTTAGGCTAACACAGACAATTGAATAAACAACACCTCTGTAACCTCAACTCGTAACACAGCCTATTGCAACAGAACAGAGCTCATACGCAACTTCCAGGCTCTCTGCGGACAAAAGGTGCAGACAATCCCCCAATTGGTTCCGTTATACAAACAATGCAGAAACTGGGGCCCCTAGTTGTGGCGAAAAGATGTCATGAGCCATAACCATCACCAAAACTCAGTACCGAAATGGCAATATTGAGGAGGATCCTTTATAATCTGCACAAAGAAGAGAAAGCTCTGATTTAATTCATTTTAATAACATTCTGGTAACTACATACCAGCAATAAATGCCAAAATAATGAATCAAGTATCAAGCATAAACAAATGAAGCAAGTATCAAGCATAAACAAATGAATCAAGTATCAAACAAACACCTATCAACCACCACCCACCTAACAATCTTTGAGGCGTCCTATAAGTCAACTTCAACTCAACGGGTTTTTATAATTGTGCCAGTACTAGTGCTTAGCTCTACTTTGAACCAGATCCCTCAATAGTCTGGAGCCTAAACTTGAAACAATGCACATGTAATAAATAATGGTTCGGCTGGGATCAACATACGCCACTGACGGAATAATAAGAATATGATAAAGATAAAGAGTACTAGGTCTTGCTATTATGCCAGCGAGAAATAATTATCTTATATCCCTCTACCAATACCAAAGTATACTGGCGCTACCACACTTTAGCAAGGCCAAGGTTTGCAGCTCTACTAAGCCTAGCTAAACAAACAGAAGGGAAGGAACATAGGCTATATGGAAAACACAATATAAGATGCAGTCACAATACGAAGGCCACACAAGCCACACATACCCTTTAGAATCCGTCTGATGTTACGTTAAAATGCCAATGAATAAATAGATGCCAATAGAGAAATAACTAGATAAGCAATAGAGAAGCGAGAGACGGATGTTTATCTCTCAATAGCTAAATACGGACTGATATTCATACCACCGGGTTCTACCAAGGCCGACAACAGATATGGTGGTACTTGTAACCAACCTAGCTGATGGTTTTATATACAATGTAATCCTTACTTAAATAATGCAACTATGACAAGTAGGACCACATAGCATTAAACAACTAAATACAAAACTAATTATACCATGTATAAAACCATATGGTTTTATGTCAGTATACCCCAAGGCAGTATAATATTCTACCCATGTGACTACAACCAAGGCAAGTTAGTACTTTATGAACATTAAATGTCTGAAATAAACTTACGATGGTGGATCATCGTAACAATATATATATATATATATATATATATACAGGGTGTTTTAAAACAACACTGCCAGACCTCATCTGCTAATTAGTAAATACAATAACGAAGAAGATTATCTAAGGACAAAATGCAAAATAATATACCATTAATGATTTAAACCGCATAGAGTAAAATAATTAGTGACACCCAGGTATGAGCTATAATCCGAACACGGGCTAGTGTCCCCCCTCCCCCCCCCCCCCAAATAGCCTACCTCTTGCCTCCCATCCCAGTTCGAATTTTTCTTCGAAGCTTTGGAGTCAAAACGAATCTTCTCATGTATTTAATCATCTGCTCGGCCATGGTGCTATCTTCTTCTGTCATAGTGATTTTATTTACCTTATAATATCACATAAATATGGATTGTCGTTATTTAGGTGTGTCTCTGCCTTTGTTATTTTATACTCGTTAAGTCCAAGTGACGTAAATTGTTTGTTTTGGGTCATTAGATGATTTTAAATATTCCTTAGTGAACACCGTATACTTGTATGTCTACAGCTACGTAAAATCACTTCAACCATAAAACTGATAGACATATTTCGTTAGTACTCTGTGATAATAGTAACTAATGAGGTATTTGTATTGAAACAGTAAATTGCGCAGGAACAATTTTTTCCCATTTAGCAGTGTTCGGATACCTGACCCAGACTTGAGATTCATTATTTTACCTCTTGGTCATCATTACAAATGGTGCATATCTTTTTACGCTACTTGGATTATAATACTTAGCAGTTTTCTTCTAATTGCAAAATATCATTACCAATTTTATGTTACTTTGATTTTGTAATTATTCATATGTGATTAGGTCATTAGATATCTCCGTTTTACCTTTTTTACTTGGTAATCATTCATATTATGTATCATATGTTTTGTGCTGAGCTCAGAACCCTGTTTTGCTACATTTATAAATAACCATTTATCTCCGTCACAATATATTTTTGGTAAAAATAGAATAGAAATATGTGTATTATATATTTTTATCAATGTGGTCGTCATACTCTGGCAGTGTTGTTTAAAAACACCCTGTATATATATACAGTACATATATATATATGTATCTATATATACTGTATATATATATATATATATATCTATTAATATGAATAATTATATATATATATAATTATTTATATATATTTTTGTTCTATGTGAATGCGGGAGACAAAAGGCAGAACTGTCTGTAACGAGTGCCTCCCCAGAGTTGAAAGAGTGAAAGGGCCAAAATCAAGGGACGTTCGAGCCAAAATGCCTGGACACACAGAGTTTGAAGCAATTTAAGTCATAAGAAGAGGGAAAGACTGATTCTGGGAGAGAGTTCCAGAGCTCAGCAGTTGAATAGAAGAAAGTATGAGAATAGTATTTCACTCTTGGGTTGGAGGGTTGCACAGAATAGGTGTGGGATTGTGTTGCAAGTCGGGTACTACGTACCCTACGTAGAGGAGGTGGTATACACTCGGAAAGCTCCGAGGAAGACTGATTATTGTAGTAGCGATAGAATAGTGAGAGAGATGCAACATTGCGGCGAAGAGAGAGAGAGAGATTGCAGAGAGTTGGTGAGTGGACAGGAGTTAATGATACGAAAGGCTTTCCTTTTTACTTTGTCTAGGAGTGCGGTGTGAGATCAGGATCCTCCCCACATATGTGAACAATACTCAATACAAAGACGCACTGTGCCCCTGTACAGAACAAGAAGCTGCGCATGATTATTGAACCCCTTGAGGCGGTTGAGCACACCCAGTCTCTGGGAGGCTGCCTCAGCAAGACTGGTAATATGGTTCTTCCAAGTGAGAGCAGAAGAAAAAGAGACACCAAGAATATTGAGAGAAGATGAAGGATTGATTTTTGTATTGTTGAAGAATAAGGGAGACTCCTCTGGAAGTTCCGAACGGGTAGTAAGATGGAGACATTGGGTCTTGGAAGCAATAAATGCAGCAAGGTTTTCTCTGCCCCAATTGGAAATGGTAGCTAGATCAAAAGATAAGTGGCTAATGGCTTCATTATGTTTGTTTTTGAGGGACTTCTGGCAGGGGCGTTCTGGAGAACTAATTGAGTAGTGTAAGGTAGAGTCGTCTGCGTATGAATGGATGGGACTGGATGTACAGTACAGTTGAAAAGATCAATTATGAAATTAGAAAGAGAATAGGAGATAGGACAGAACCCTGAGGAACACCGGAGTTGATAGGATAAGGAAGTGAGCGATGGCTATCCACAACCGCAGTTATGGAGCGGCCGGAAAGGAAATTAGAGACAAAGGCACAGATGGAGGGATAGAAACCGAAGGAGGGTAGTTTAAAAATTAAAGATTTGAGCCAGATTCTATCGAGAGCCTTCAATATGTCTAGTGCAACAGGAAAAGTCTCACCGAAGTCCCGAAAGAAGGATGACCAAGAGTTAGTAAGATATGAAATAAGATCACCAGTAGAGCGATCCTTAACCCGGCAAGCGCGATAGGCCTCACGGAAGGCTTCCTATAGGGAACGCGATAGGCCTCACGGAAGCAGGACCATAAAAAAAAAGGGCCTATCAAAACAAAGGAATTTGTCTCTAGGTGAGATAATTCCCCTCCAGTACTCATCCATGTAAATCTCACCCACCCCCCTCCCCTCCTTCCCCACCTTATTCCCCCCTCCCTCCCCTCCTCAATTATCACCTATTTTTCCTCTTATTATCATCATTTATCGGTTATTTTTCTCTCCCGCGATAATGTAGCACAAGTGGGTTGCATAAAAGATCGTTATGCAACACCCAGACACCGGCACACACCGCCCCGCTCGGCTCAGTTGACTCCCAGACAGCGAGAGGGGAAGGCTGCCTGTCTCTCTCTCTCGCCTGAGATTATGACCGGGTGGCCAATATCTTCGTTTTTCACCACCCAAATGCTTTTCCCACTTATTTTAGCACTCTTGAAGGTTCATATATACATCATATATGTAAAATAAAAGCATACCGAAAACAAATAATGGTTTATATTGTAAATATAACGAATTCTGTCAGAATCCAGGGCTAGAAATGCACAAATAACTACCCTAGCACCTATGTCTATATCGCGCTTGTCAGGTTAAGGAAGCCATACTGTCGATCCAATAGCAGATTATGAAAGAGAAATGCTTAAGAAATTTGGAAGCAAGAATAGTTTCTAAAACTTTAGAGATAAAAGAGATTAGAGCAATTGGACGATAGTTGGAGGGTTGAGAGCGGTCACCCTTATTTGGGACAGGTTGAATGAGAGCAAACTTCCAGCAAGAAGGGAAGACGTTAGAGGAGAGACAGAGACGAAAGAGTTTGCCTAGGCAGGGGGTCAGCACGGAAGCACAGTTTTTAAGTAGAAGAGGAGGAACACTGTCCGGACCGTACGCCATCTTAGTATTAAGGCCAGAGAGGGTGGAAAGTACATCCTTAGAAGAGATTATGATGTTAGGTATAAGTAGGAGAAAGAGGGGTGGAGAGGAAGGAATAACAAAAGAATCATCCAAAGTGGAGTTTATAGCGAAAGTTTTTACAAAAAAAATCAGCTTTCTCAGAGGAAGAAGTGACAGTAGTGCCATCAGAGTGGAAAAGAGGAGGGAAAGACAGAGAAGAAAAATTGTCGGACAGGTTTTTGGCTAGATGCCAGAAGGCTTGGGAAAGGCTAAAGTTGGATAGTTCAGCCTATTTATTATTGATGGAAGAATGTTTGGCAAATCGAAGAACACATTTGGCTTGATTCTGGGCAGAAACATAGAAAGCATTAAACTCTTGAGTTTGAAGGCGACGGTACCCTCTGAATGTTTCCTCCTTGTTGCGGACAGCAGTAGAACAAGTGTGAATAAACCAAGATTGGTTTACATTAAACTGAGAGAAAGAGAATGGAATGAATGCTTCCATGCCTGAGAGGATTACCTCGGTAATGCGTTCAGCACTCTCCTACGGTCCCCGGCCACGGAAGCAGAAGTCATTCCATGTGAAATCTAAGAAGTATTGCCAAAGAGCCTACCAGTCGGCAGCGCCAAAGTGCCACAAGCACCTTCCGGCTGGGAGGATCGGGTGGCCGTACCGGAGAGATAAGATACTGTAGGTGACAGAGATAAGTTTATGGTTGGAGGAGCCCAAAGGAGAGAACAGATTTGCAGTATAAGCAGAGGGGTTAGAGGTTAGAAATAAGTCAAGAATTTTAGGCCAATCTCCGAAGCGATCCGGGATATGGGTGGATTGATGGACTAACTGCTCTAGGTCATTTAGGACAGATGTAGGCTTGTTCACCAGGTTGGTCAGTGGAAAGAGAGGAGAGCCATTGGCAGATTTTGGATAGTCAGTAAAATTAGGGGAGAGATAAACAGAGCAGAACTGTTTAGTTTGTGAGTAATATGAATGCTTTAGCCAGAGAGTTGAGAATTCAGAAGAATCAAAGTTGGGAACACGAGAAAAAGCAAGATTGTTGCGTACATAATTATACGCAACATGATACTATCTCATCTTAGAGTTCTAAAGGAAGCTAATGATGAGCTCTTCAAACCACTGACATTGCTATTCAATAAATCCTTGCATTCTGGAACTATGCCTGATCAGTGGAAGCTAGCCAACGTAACACCGATATTAAAAAAAGGCAGGAAATCCTTGCCCAGTAACTATCGTCCAATTAACTTAACCTCGGTTGTATGTAAAATGCTAGAAACACTCATAAGAGACAGACTCGTAAATCACTTGGAGGAAAATTACATACTTAAAAATACTCAACACGGCTTTCATTACAACGTTCCTCCTTAACAAACATTTTAGACTTCTTCCACGATATTCTCAACCTCTATGATGAGAGTAAAGCTGTAGATATTATATATCTTGATTTTCAAAAGGCCTTTGACAAAGTTCTCCACAAACGTTTACTGCTAAAACTAAAAGTGCATGGAATACAAGATGAGATGGATAGAAAATTGGTTCAGCGACAGAAAGCAAAGAGTAGTCATAAAGGGTAAGGCCAATGTAAGTAGCAGGGTACCCCAGGGATCGGTACTAGGACCAATTATCTTTCTAATTCACATCAATGACATAGATGAGGGTCTCACCTGTACAATCTCAAAGTTTACTGACGAAACAAAAACTGCAAATTGCGTACTCTCAAAAAAATAAGTTGATAATATGCAACACAATCAAGATAACTTGTCACGTTGGGCCCAAATTTGGCAAATGAATTTTAATGCGAATAAATGTAAAGTACTACATATCGGAAACCGAAATGAAAAAGCACACTATTCGATAAATGGCACTCAGCTTAAGAGTGTAGACAGATAAACTGATTTGGGAGTAACAATATCGAGTAACCGAAAACCCAGTCAACAATATACAGAAGTTGTTAACCCTTTGAGTACCAGCGACGTGTTATATTTTATCCTAGCTATACTTAGACGATAGTATGCAGCTTAGAAAGGATCTGTGGTAGGTAAAAGGGTTGTTCGAGATAGTTGGAAGCCTTATAGGTGCCACAGGTCCTTCCTAAACAGAATAGAATCGTCTAATAGTTGCCACAATATGATGAACAGGACTTCACCTGTATTGAACGGGCTGAGAAGTTAAACAAAATAATCGGCTTTATAGGCAGGACATTTGAGCATAAATCCAAAGAAGTTATCCTAACTCTTTACAATCCCTTAGTCCGCCATCTTCTGGAATACTGCGTTCAATTCTGGTGCCCTTATTACCAAAAAGACATAGACAAGCTAGAACGAGTTCAATGTAGAGTTACCAAAATGATACCTAGCCAAAAGAACAAAACATACAAGCAGCGCCTTAGAGGATTACATTTATTTCCTTTAACCCTCTCATGCAAGTATGGACGCCATGGCGTCCTGAGTTACTTTTGCCCTGGTGCACGTATGGATGCCATGGCGTCCTTAATCCTTGCAATAAATTCGGCAAAACTACACGAAAAACGCCATGGCGTCCATTTAGGACTCAATAAATCTGGTTTACTAGTCCATTTGTGGAAGTATCTGGCAAAAATTCATAGCTGGGTGAATGGGAACAATGAAAAACCATTAGAGACCCAGACCGTGTGTCGCCTGTCCATGGAAACTTAAAAAACTTACTCAGAGGCAACTTACTTCAAGTGTTCAAAATCATCAAAGGCATCGACAATTTGAACTGTAGTAAGTACTTCACTATCGACCAATCTAATTACACGAGGGGAAACGATTGCAAAATTATTGGTAAATTTTGTATCTCGCACTGTGACGTTAACCACTCCGTTAGAACCGCATGGCTTGTCCTACGGTGACTCGCCAGGATCGCCAGGGCAGTGGATGTGGCTACAGTTGATGTATTATTGTGTGCTTTATTTCATATGAAAGCTCGTGTCATGGGCAGTCCAGAAAGGCTCTTTGTTTTCGCCCATGTCAAGGCTTTATATATTTAATTGCAAAGTATATGTTTTATCATTAAGTAGTAATGATAGGATTTGAGAGAGAGAGAGAGTAGAATAGAGTGAGAGGAGGCGCGCAGTGTTTTTTGCCATGCTCGATGACGTCACGGCTGGCTGGCCTCTTGGGGATTGGTTGGAGGAGTTTTTTACCATGCTTGGTGACGTCATGGTTGGTTGGCCTCTTTGGGATTGGCTGAAGGACTTTTTACCGCTTTGCTTACCCGGTGCGAGCTAGTGCTAGTATATATACAGCTCTCTTGCCACTCTCTCCCTCAGATCTGGTTTCTAGAACGCATCCCTCTTATCCCTTTGATATCTGTCCCCCTTCACTGCACCTGAGAACCTTTTCCTCTGCCTATCTCTCTCATTTTCCATATCTTTCACCACCTTTTATTAATATTATACCCCCTCTGGTTAACTCTGCATAATCAGCTTCATGCTGGCCAGTTGTATTGTGCGTTAAGGTCTTATATAACCCATGTATGTTTAGTTGTTAAGATTAGTTGATCACAAAGCATTGGTTGGCATTCATATTGTTCAGTACTGCTTCCTGTAATTATTAGTGTTCTGCTGGATTAGATAATGCTAGACTAGGAATCTGATATTATAAGGTATTGTTTCCGATGGGTGCTGGCTTTAGTTAAAAGCTGCACGACATACCTGAGAACTGGAGTTGATTGGGTAAATTCTAGTCTGTGTGCCATTGAGAGTAGAGCATGCACGAATGAGGGCTTTTTGCCTATACCATTCTGCACTGTTCTAAGCTCGGTTGTTTGTCTTTGAGGTACGCCAGGAGAACGCTTAATACTTTGGTATTAAGGTTTCTCAAGAGAGCTACCCTTCACTATAACGTAATACTTGACGCACAGACTTGAGATTTGCACTAGGCTATGTGGCATGCCATGCGCACCAGTATCTCGTATCATTGACTCTAGCTAGACTTTATCAGTCATAGTAGACATTAAGTATATTAAACCAATTACTCTTATTATGCATACCCGTTTATGATTACACAAGCATTTCGCAGCCTAGTTTGATGTATTGAGAGACAAATGACTTAGGCTCTTTTTGTTGATAGGAATACTTCATTGTCGTGGCGATTATTATCATTGTTGTAGCAGTTAGGATATTCTTGGCTCCGACTGCATTATATATCCTGCCTTCTTGTGTGCATAGCCTGCACGAGCATTGTTCCGCTGCCTGCCTTTTTGGGTTCCATTTCCGATTCGAGCATCTTGATAGCATCTAACATTTAAAGAAGATTCCTTGTTGGTGTTGAAGGACTTTAGTGCACTTTCTTTCATGCGGGAGTGCCTGACATTTATTGATTAAAGTAACGTAAGCTGTAACTTCCCTTACCACCTTACTTTGCATACCATAACCAAGCACCTTCGGTTATAGGTAGTAATAGGCTGTTTTCACATAACATTAAGCCTAGAGTAGACGCACATTTATTGAGAGTTTGATAACCTATTATTGCATATAATAATAACGTCAATAATAATAATGACGTCAAACGTCAATAAAATACCCTGATTGTTCCCTGATTAAATAGCACTGTATGAATATTCCCATATTCAAAATATGCTATAGGGGTGCAATGCCTGGTGAGTTATCTGCTCAACAGGTGGCGTTGTGTGTGTGTAAGTGTGAGGGTCCGAGTGTAGGTAGTGAGACAGTGAAGCACGGGAACGAGATGGCTTCAGAGATGGGGTCGTTTCGGGCCATGAGTGAGCACCGTGCCTCATGTGAAGGCAAGATGGCAGGTGCTCGTTGTACTCTACGTGCTTCACATGTCTCACTCCCTAGACTGGAACAAGACCTCACGGGCTTCACTGTTCATTGTAAAGCGGTGAATGTTAAGGCTCTCAGCCTATGCCCGAGAGGAAGTAAGTTGGAATATAGAAAAAAAAAAAAAAAAAAAAAAAAAAAAAAAAAAAATATAGAACTCTGGAGAGTATTTGTGTTCTTTGTTCACTGGGAATATACATCAGAGGTTGGATCTAGCGCTTTCCGTTGTAGCATTTATGCCATTACTAGTCCAATGAATAAGAGCCCTGATATATTTAAACCTCAGTCGTAACAAATGGCGACCTTACCTAGGATTTGGTGAACCTATATTTATTAGCAGGGAACATTTGTTGTTTTGGGGAATATTTTGCGGGGATCAGCAAGAATAATTGTTTTTTTTTGCAACATAGTATAGCCCTTGAGTATTTCCGAGAATTGTTGTGTGTATATTGAGGTATAAGAGTTTGGGGTGCTTCTTTTCTGAATATTGAGGTGGGAAATTTTTGTGAGCATCATGTCTTATACCGGATCAGAGGAGAATGGAGACACAGTACATAATGTTGAAACTGAGGAACAGCAGCATGATGAAAGGGTTAATCAGGTGAACTGTGAGGAGGATGCTAGGATATTTTTGCAATGGCCTGTTACTGCCGAGCGGTTGGAGGGTATGGATCGGTACGGTCTCCAATGCCTGGCCACAGCTATCGGTCATGCGGGTACTAGCAGCATGACCAGGGATAACTTGATAACGTGTGTACTGGGCAGGGTGACTGGTGAGCGAGATGGGTTGAGTGCTCAGAGCCCTTCGGCCATGCTTCCCCTACACTCGACTCCCAGCCATCCCAGTAGTTTGCCGACCCCGAGTACGCTTCCACAGTTGGGTGGTGACTGGCAGGGTGGGTTGCCCCTGGGGGGACCACCGGTAATTTCAAACATTGTAGCACCTTCACCTCCTCAAGGGTTAACTCCAGAATTATTGCTTCAGCTCGAATTAGCTAAGATCGAAGAGAGAAAGGCTATCAGGGCATCTGAGCTTCAGCAGCAAATAGAATTAGCCAAGATAGAAGAGAGAGCCAAGCTAGCAAAAATCCAAGCTGATTTAGAGTCGACTAGGTACTGTGCCGACATAGACGTAGAGAAGTCGCGAGTAGAGACAACGGGACAGCGACTTGGGGCTGGTACCCGTGTTCATGATCAATCTCTCTCTCACTTATTGAAACTGGTTCCGGTGTTTGATGAGAGTGGTGTAACAGAATTTTTTGCACGCTTTGAGAAGAAGTGCCAGGAACACCAGTGGCCAGAGAATAAATGGGCAGCACTTGTATCCTCTAGATTAATAGGCAAGGGTCTTAAAGCCTACGATGCGTTACCTTTGGAGTCATGTATTGTGTATGAGGATCTCAAGGAGGCTGTCCTGAGGGCTTACGAACTGCAACCAGAAACGTACCGGTTGAAGTTCCGGGGTGTAACCAAGGGAAGAGATAGCACCTTTTTGGAACACGCCCGGGACTTGTCTGATGCTATGGGGAACTGGCTCCGATCTGAGAAGGTAACAACATTTGATGGAATTAAGCAGTTAATGATGTTGGAGCAGTTCTTTAAGAGCACGGGCGGTGATCTAACTTTGAACTTAAAGGAGAAAAACCCAAAAACTCTAGTAGAAGCAGCAGAAATGGCTGATCTACGGCTGTCATTGATTCGGGGTTGCGGGTCCTCACAGAAGTACGATGCAAGTGCTAAGGACCGTTATCCTCCCCCTCCCCGTAGCAACAACACATTTAAACAAAAGAGCAATGAAACTAAAACTGAATCCAAACCTAACACCACGCCGTATAAGAAAAGTCAGGGGACTTTTACATCACAGTATAAGCCGAAACCGAAATTTATGTGTTTCAAGTGCCACAAGGAGGGTCATAAAGCAAATGAGTGCCCTAGTCGACCTCCTCCGGCAGCCGTGTCTTTTGCTCACGGCATTGGAGTGTTCAAGAGGACATCGGAGTTTGTTAGAGGCAATTCTTCCGAGGTAAACACACTGCCAGTGCAGAAGGATCCGGAAGGCTTATTCCCTGTCTGTGATGCCTTTAGTGACCACAGGGGACTCGGTTGTGTGGAGTGGGGGGGTAGAAGACATGAGGTGAGAATTTTGCGTGACACTGGGGCATCGCAAACACTGTTGAGAAATTTCACAGGTAAACCTGTAAATACGGCGCGGGTGGTTGTGGTTCAGGGGGCTAATGCAACAAGGTCATACCCGCTTGTAAGAATGAAGATGGAAGTTGATGGTGTGACTCGGGACCTGGATGTAGGAATTGTGGAGAAGTTACCTGTTGGGGGCGTCGACCTCCTTCTCGGCAACGACTTTGCGGGGCCTACTTCTGAGGCTCCACCCTTGGTCATTCCCAAGAAGCCGGCCGCCGTGAGTAGGGAGGAGCAGGAGTGGGTTGAGAAGTGTCAGGTGCAACCTATGGCGTGTGTTGTCACCAGATCTCTTGCATCCAGGGAGTCACATTCTGGTCAACAGTCTTTAGACAAGCGGAGGAAAGGTACCGAGAAAGGGTTGAAAGTTGATGCGGTTGAGAGTTTAGTATCAACGGACATTCTCGGGGACTCATTATTAGGACCGATTTTCGAGTCTGGAGAAGACTCATTAACTGTTACTAAGAAGGCAGAGGATGGGCTTAAAAAGACGAAGAGACAGCAACGATACACAGAGAGAGAGCAACGGGAGGCAAAATTCAATGTAGGAGGGGGGCATGAGTTGTTTCGCAAACAATTAGATAAGCTTGCTCCTTCGGACATTCATAAATTGTAATTAGAAGACCCGGAGGTTCTTGAATGTGGTACCGGTGCTGTCGAGTTGGAGGAGGACAGTGATGCACAGTCGAGAGATTTTTTTTTCATAGATGGCATATTGTACCGGCGATTCCAAGATCCGCAGAGGAATTGGGAGGGGGGGTCAGGAGAGGTAGACCAGCTGGTCGTGCTAAGGGTTTGCAGGGAAAGCTTACTTAGGTTGGCTCATGATGTACCACTGGCGGGACATCTGGGTGTCCGTAAGACGGTTGCAGCCTTAGGTAAATTATTTTGGTGGCCTGGTCTGAGAGCACAAGTTGTGTCATGGGTGGCAATGTGTGATGTGTGTCAGAAGGTTGGCAAACCGAATCAGAGCATTCCTAAGGAGCCGTTACACCCCATTCCTGTCAGTGGGCCTCCCTTTAGTAAGGTAATAGTTGATATGGTTGGCCCCCTTCCCCCTACAAGTGCCGGAAACAAGTTTCTCCTGACCATCATGGATGTGGCAACAAGGTACCCTGACGTGTACCCTATGAGAAATGGGTCAGCGAAGACGGTGGTCCGAAACTTGCTAGTGTATTTTTCCCGGTATGGTTACCCGCAGGAGATTCAGTCAGACCAAGGATCCAACTTCACTTCTAACCTCTTTGTTCAAACAATGCAGCAGCATGGGATTGTTACGGTTGTGTCATCTGCGTATAATCTGGAGAGCCAGGGTGTGTTAGAGCGATGGCACTCAACCCTAAAATCTATGCTTCGTTGTTATTGCTTTGAGAATGGGAAAGATTGGGATCTTGGCCTGCCATATGTTTTATTTGCTGCACGGGAGGTACCTGGGAAAGTTTGGGATTCAGCCCTAATGAGCTCGTCTTTGGACACCGTGTCAGAGGGCCTCTCCATATGGTTAAAGAAATATGGGAGGGTGCAGAAAAACCTTGTTCTATGCTCAAGTATATCCTCGACAGTCGAGAACGGATGTTGCGCAGTCTGGAGTTGGCTGGCCGTAATTTGACTAGCTCTCAGGCCCTCATGAAGGACAGGTACGACCTCAAGGTTAAACTCAGGGAGTTTCACGTGGGTCAGGAGGTGTTGATTCTACTGCCCCTTGTAGGTCACCCCTTATCCGCGAAGTACACTGGTCCTTATAGGGTGGTTGAGAAGCTATCGGACCTGGATTACTTGGTAGCCACTCCAGACAGACTTAAGCGCAATCAGTTATGTCACGTTAATCTCATGAAGGAGTATGTGAGGCACCCCCCTGAGCCTCTCACTGTGCCTGTGATGACATTTAGCAGTCAAGGTGGAGAAGGAGAACGGGACAGTCAAGCTCAGGTGGAGGATAACTGGGGTCATCATGTCTCTGCTAACCAGTGGGCGGGGAACACGAACCAGGCGGCTCAGGAAGCGTTGAAACACTTACCTGAGCATCAGCGTGTAGCTGTGGAGCGCCTGTTCGGTTCATACCCCTCTGTTTTCGCGGAGCACCCAGGCCTCACTACCCTAGAGGTGCACGACGTGGACGTAGGAGACCACCCCCCTTTCAAGTCAGTTCCATATAGGGTGCCCCCTATTAAACTGCCGGCCCTCCGGGCGGAGTTGGAGTATATGTTAACAAGGGGGCTGATTGAGAATGGGGTGGTGAAGTGGACATCTCCCGTCACGCTGCAACCAAAATCGGATGGTAAGGTGCAATTCTGCGTAGACTACAGGCGGTTAAACGGTTTGACACCCACCAACCCATACCCTGTTCCTCGGGTCGACGACTGTGTGGATAAGATAGGCAATGCAAAGTACCTAACCAAGGTGGACTTGGTTAAGGGATACTGGCAGGTGCCCTTATCCGAACGAGCGAAAGAGGTATGTGGCTTTGTGGTGGATGGTGCTACCTACCGCTGTAACGTGATGCCTTATGGCCTAAAGAACGCACCCGCTACCTTTCAGAGTTTGATGAATGATATAACGGCAGACATTCCTAATTGCACAGTATACCTCGACGATGTTATTATCTATGACAACAGCTTTAAGAGTCATTGTGAGCACGTAGAACTCCTGTTCCGGAGGCTTAGTGAGGCTGGCTTGGTGGTCAACCTGGCAAAGTGTGATTTCGTGCGGGCGTCCGTGCAGTATCTTGGGTTCATGGTGGGGTTGGGTCAGGTGTGCCCCCCACAGAACAAGATAGCTGCGATAGATCACTTTCCCCGGCCGGCCACCAAGAAGCAGATCATGAGGTTCTTAGGTATGATCGGATACTACAGACGCTTCATTAAGGGGTACTCTACCATGCTAGCACCTATGACAGATCTTTTAGCGAAGGATAAGAAATTCAAATGGGCACCTGAGTGTGAGAAGGCGTTTAGAGTAGTAAAAACACCTGTTGTGCACTCACCCGATCCTCAGGGCCCCTGACTTTAGCCTACCTTTCCAACTAGCAATGGATGCTAGTGGTGTGGGGGCTGGTGCCGTCCTTATGCAAAGGGACGATGATGGGCTGGAACATCCTGTTAGTTTCTACTCGAAGAAGTTCAATTCAGCCCAAAAGAACTACTCTGTTGTCGAGAAGGAGCTGCTGGCAATTGTACTTGCACTGAGGCATTTCGAGGTCTATGTTCCAGCCTATGGTCCAGTCGTAATTTACACAGATCATCACCCTCTCAAGTTCTTGAACCAGTTTCACAATCGGAATATGAGGCTGACCAGGTGGTCGCTAATGTTACAGGAATATAACCTGGACATACGCCATATTGCCGGTTGTGACAACGTGATTGCAGATTGTCTTTCGAGGGTAGATGATCCTGGGTAGATTGACACACGGGTAGCCTCCTGCTTTAGTTTGAATAGTATTTTGCGCTTGGTGCTTGTTGGCTCGCGGTTGTAGCCCAGCGTATTGGGTCGTAAAGCAGGAGTTGAGTGTTTGGTATAGAAGAAAAAACTAGGCTTGCCCCTATAGTGCAGCCGAAATAAACAAATTAAAAACATAAAAATCAAATAAAAACTCTTTCTTTGATAGTTGAATTTTTTCAGTATGTCATAGCAGTAATTCTGAGTTGCAATCCTCTCAGAATTCTGGGGTAGAGAAGCTCGCTCTTGAGGAGCATAACTATATATGATTTAACCTATTGTGTTGGGGTGGGTTATAATTTTGTAAAATGTTTTGTTGAGAACTGTGCCAGATATTTTACTGCCGCTGGGTGATGGGAAGTAGAGATATAGCATGGGTTCTAACCATCAGATTTTTTTTTGAGCTTTGGGCCTCTGAGAAAAAATCTTGGGGGGGGGGGGGGTGACGATAACCACTCCGTTAGAACCGCATGGCTTGTCCTACGGTGACTCGCTAGGATCGCCAGGGCAGTGGATGTGGCTACAGTTGATGTATTATTGTGTGCTTTATTTCATATGAAAGCTCGTGTCATGGGCAGTCCAGAAAGGCTCTTTGTTTTCGCCCATGTCAAGGCTTTATATATTTAATTGCAAAGTATATGTTTTATCATTAAGTAGTAATGATAGGATTAGAGAGAGAGAGAGAGTAGAACAGAGTGAGAGGAGGCGCGCAGTGTTTTTTGCCATGCTCGATGACGTCACGGCTGGCTGGCCTCTTGGGAATTGGTTGGAGGAGTTTTTTACCATGCTTGGTGACGTCATGGTTGGCTGGCCTCTTTGGGATTGGTTGAAGGACTTGTTACCGCTTTGCTTACACGGTGCGAGCTAGTGCTAGTATATATACAGCTCTCTTGCCACTCTCTCCCTCAGATCTGGTTTCTAGAACGCATCCCTCTTATCCCTTTGATATCTGTCCCCCTTTCTACACCTGAGAACCTTTTCCTCTGCCTATCTCTCTCATTTTCCATATCTTTCACCACCTTTTATTAATATTATACCCCCTCTGGTTAATTCTGCATAATCAGCTTCATTCTGGCCAGTTGTATTGTGCGTTAAGGTCTTATATAACCCATGTATGTTTAGTTGTTAAGATAAGTTGATCACGAAGCATTGGTTGGCATTCATATTGTTCAGTACTGCTTCCTGTAATTATTAGTGTTCTGCTGGATTAGATAATGCTAGATAGAGTAGGAGTCTGATATTATAAGGTATTGTTTCCGATGGGTGCTGGCTTTAGTTAAAAGCTGCACGACATACCTGAGAACTGGAGTTGATTGGGTAAATTCTAGTCTGTGTGCCATTGAGAGTAGAGCATGCACGAATGAGGGCTTTTTGCCTATACCATTCTGCACTGTTCTAAGCTCGGTTGTTTGTCTTTGAGGTACGCCAGGAGAACGCTTAATACTTCGGTATTAAGGTTTCTCAAGAGAGCTACCCTTCACTATAATGTAATACTTGCCGCACAGACTTGAAAGTTGCACTAGGCTATGCGGCATGCCATGCGCACCAGTATCTCGTATCATTGACTCTAGCTAGACTTTATCAGTCATAGTAGACATTAAGTATATTAAACCAATTACTCTTATTATGAATACCCGTTTATGATTACACAAGCATTTCGCAGCCTAGTTTGATGTATTGAGAGACAAACGACTTAGGCTCTTTTTGTTGATAGGAATACTGCATTGTCGTGGCGATTATTATCATTGTTGTAGCGGTTAGGATATTCTTGGCTCCGACTGCATTATATATCCTGCCTTTTTGTGTGCATAGCCTGCACGAGCATTGTTCCGCTGCCTGCCTTTTTGGGTTCCATTTCCGATTCGAGCATCTTGATAGCATCTAACATTTAAAGAAGATTCCTTGTTGGTGTTGAAGGACTTTAGTGCACTTTCTTTCATGCAGGAGTGCCTGACATTTATTGATTAAAGTAACGTAAGCTGTAACTTCCCTTACCACCTTACTTTGCATACCATAACCAAGCACCTTCGGTTATAGGTAGTAATAGGCTGTTTCACATAACATTAAGCCTAGAGTAGACGCACATTTATTGAGAGTTTGATAACCTATTATTGCATATAGAACTCTGGAGAGTATTTGTGTTCTTTGTTCACTGGGAATATACATCAGAGGTTGGATCTAGCGCTTTCCGTTGTAGCATTTATGCCATTACTAGTCCAATGAATAAGAGCCCTGATATATTTAAACCTCAGTCGTAACAACACGAATCTAAGAATTTCTTCAATCGAGTTGTCAACTTGTGGAATGGGCTTCCCCGAGACGTTATAGACTGTAGCACCGTTGATTCTTTTAAACTTCGCCTAGACAAATATCTTGCCTCAAACCAACGACTGACTGCGTTTGTAAATGAATAACTATATTATATTCCCCCCTCAGATTCATCAAGGATTATTGCGTATATATATTATTAAGACGTTACTCTCATTTTCCCAGATATACGAAAGATCACTTATAGCTGTATTATGTTACTAACCCATCTGTCCCATACTAACATCCTAATCCTGCCACGGACATTAGATCCAGGGAAGAAGTTCCCTTTCCAATTTTCCCTTACCCACTCTAAACTACTGTTTGGACACTTGATCCTCGGTATTTTGGAGGACGAGCAGCCTAGAGGGGTCACTAGACCTGTTGTTGCTTTGATTTCCTTTGTATCATCCACCTTTAGCTTAAAAGTGAGGATAGAGATAGTAGGAGGATACAAAAGAAGGTTTGCTGTCAATAGTTCCAGACAACTATGTTTCGATGAGAAAGAGAAGAACAAGGTTGGCAGAGGAGAGGTGGTGTTCCATAGAGTGGAAGTTAGAGGATAGGCAACGAATATTGCATAAATCAATATTTAGAGTGGAAAACAGTGGTCCAGAGCATTTTGGTGAGTCGCTGCCAGTGGTCAGACCAATTGGAGCATTTCTGACCTACCTCCATCACTGTTTTAAATTCTGATTATTTCTCTAGTTATAGTTGAAAATTTAAGTTGACAAATTGAAACAAAGCTTTTATGCTCAAGGTTTCTTCAGTGTTGTTCATGAGTATATCTGTATAAATCTCTTCAGCACGATGACGTAATTTGACTATTTTCTGGTTACCATTAGACGGGTAGCCTTAGCTTTTATTCTACCTCTATGACTCATAAGGGTTAATACCAAGTAAACAAACCATCTGCATAACATAAGTTTTTTATATACTGCACATAATAGTCGAAGTAAGCTCCAGCAAAATGGACATAACGGTGCGATCATGCTGAAGGGGTTAAACCAATGGATGAAAAATTATTTGGAGTTGTGAAAGTGGGACACTACTTTTGTCTGTGGGCGTACAGTTCACAAATCCAATTATACGAGTGTTAGTTACGGCCCCACGTCGATGGAACATTTATGACTTCATTAACAAGCCTGCCATCAATTATCATGGAACTATTGCCTATAATATATTTGTCCATTAGGCTCGCGCATCGTTTATTCTAGTCAAATTACTGTTGCTGTTACATGCTAATATCTTCATTTTAAAAGTAAAATAGGCGCATATGAATAAGTAATAACAATATTTATCAGACAATGACAATTTTAGGTGGGAATGAAGCAAAATATGCTCGCTTGGCGTGCACTTTTAAAAACTAATGGTGCGCCGTTCTCGGGTTAAAGATTAATGATGCATGGAAGAAGCGGCACCTGGTTTTGAGGATAACGATAATAAAAATGAGTTTCGTTATATAAATATTGTTTTCATAATTTTATTGGTCAAAATGTTGAAATTCCATAATAAAAACATCATAAGAAAACCACAAGTCCCTCAAAATAGTAGGTACAATGTATTGCATACTGTGCATATCAAAGGTATGAAAAAGATACTTACGGTATATAATATTTGTTTAATAGTTTATTTATTGAATAATATTTATTAACAATACAACCAAATTAGGAATATTGACAATGAAGATCCCATGATTGTTTAACATACTTTATATTATTATGGAAAATGACATATTTGTATACTTTCCATTAACCAATGTGTGTGTGTGTGTGTATATAATATATATATATATATATATATATATATATATATATATATATATATACAGTATGTATATTGTTACGACTGGGGTTCAAATATATCAGGGCTCTTATTCATTGGACTAGTAATGGCATAAATGTTACAACGGAAAGCGCTAGCTCCAACCTCTGATGTATATTCCCAGTGAACAAAGAACACAAATACTCTACAGAGTTCTATATGCAATAATAGGCTATCAAACTCTCAATAAATGTGCGTCTACTCTAGGCTTAATGTTATGTGAAAACAGCCTATTACTACCTATAACCGAAGGTGCTTGGTTATGGTATGCAAAGTAAGGTGGTAAGAGAAGTTACAGCTTACGTTACTTTAATTAATAAATGTCAGGCACTCCTGCATGAAAGAAAGTGCACTAAAGTCCTTCAACACTAACAAGGAATCTTCTTTAAATGTTAGATGCTATAAAGATGCTCGTATCGGAAATGGAACCCAAAAAGGCAGGCAGCGGAACAATGCTCTTGCAGGCTATGCACACAAAAAGGCAGAATATATAATGCCGTCGGAGCCAAGAATATCCTAAACACAACAACAATAATAATAATCGCCACGACAATGCAGTATTCCTATCAACAAAAAGAGCCGAAGTCGTTTGTGTCTCAATACATCAAACTAGGCTGCGAAATGCTTGTGTAATCATAAACGGGTATGCATAAAAAGAGTAATTAGGTTAATATACTTAATGTCTACTATGATTGATAAAGTCTAGCTAGAGTCAATGATACGAGATACTGGTGCGCATGGCATGCCGCATAGCCTAGTGCAAATCTCAAGTCTGTGCGTCAAATATTACGTTATAGGGAAGGGTAGCTCTTGAGAAACCTTAATACCGAAGTATTAAGCGTTCTCCTGGCGTACCTCAAAGACAAACAATCGAGACTAGAACAGTGCAGAATGGTATAGGCAAAAAGCCCTCATTCGTGCATGCTCTATTCTCAATGGCACACAGACTAGAATTACTCAATCAACTCCAGTTCTCAGGTATGTCGTGCCGCTTTTAACTAAAGCCAGCACTCATAGGAAACAATACCTTATAATATCAGACTCCTAGTCTAGCATTATCTAATCCAGCAGAACACTAATTAAAGGATGCAGTACTTAAACAATATAAATGCCAACCAATGCTTCGTGATCCACTTATCTTAACAACTAACATACATAGGCTATATCAGACCTTAACACACAATACAACTGGCCAGCATGAAGCTGATTTTGCAGAGTTAACCAGAGGGGGTATAATATTAATAAAAGGTGGTGAAGGATATGGAAAATGAGAGAGATAGGCAGAGGAAAAGATTCTCAGGTACGGAGCGGGGACAGATAGCAAGGGAAAAAAGATGGGTGTGTTCTAGAAACCAGATTTGAGGGAGAGAGTGGCGAGGAACTGTATATATACTCGCACTAGCTCGAGCCGCGTGGGAAAACAGCGGTTACAAGTCATCTAACCACTAGCAAAGCTTACAGCATGGTAAGGGTCTCCACCAACCCCCGCGAGGCAGCCAGCCGTGACGTCATCGAGCTGGACAAAAAACACTGTGCGCCCCCTCTCACTCTGTTCTACTCCCTCTCTCTCTCCCAGATCCTATCATTACTAGTTAATGATAAAATATATACTTTACAATTACATATATAAAGCCTTGACATGGGCGAAAACAAAGAGCCTTTCTGGACTGCCCATGACACGAGCTTTCATATGAAATAAAGCACACTCTAATACACAAACTGTAGCCCCATCCACTGCCCTGGCGATCCTAGCGAGTCACTGTAGGACAAGCCATGCGGTTCTAACGGAGTGGTTAACGTCACACCCCCCCCAAGATTTTTCTCAGAGGCCCCAAGGCTCACAAAAATCTGATGGTTAGAACCCTGGCTATATCTCCACTTCCCATCACCCAGCGGCAGTAAAATATCTGGCACAGTTGTTCAACAAAACATTTTTCAAAATTATAACCCTCCCCAACACCATAGGTTAAATTATATGTAGGTATGCTCCTCAAGAGCGAGCCTCTCTAGCCCAGCATTCTGAGAGGAGTGCAACTCAAAATTACTGCTATAACATACTAAAAAAAATTCAACTATCAAAGAAAGAGTTTTTATTTGATTTTTTTTAATTTTTTTTTTATAATTTGTTTATTTCGGCTGCACTATAGGGGCAAGCCTAGTTTTTTCTTCTATACCAAACGCTCAACTCCTGATTTACGACCCAATGCGCTGGGCTACAACCGCGAGCCAACAAGCACCAAGCGCAAAATACTATTCAAACTAAAGCAGGAGGCTACCCGTGTGTCAATCTACCCAGGATCATATACCCTTGAACGACCATCTGCAACCACGTTGTCACAACCGGCAATATGGCGTATGTCCAGGGTATATACCAGTAACCTTAGTGACCACCTGGTCAGCCTCATATTCCGATTGTGAAACTGGTCCAAGAACTTGAGAGGGTGATGATCTGGGTAAACTACAACGACCGGACCATAGGCTGGAACACAGACCTCGAAATGCCTCAGAGCAAGTACAACCACCAGCAGCTCCTCCTTGATAACAGAGCAGCTCCCCTGGGCCGAATTGTACTTCTCCGAGCAGAAACTAACAGGATGCTCCAGCCCATCATCGTCCTTTTCCACAAGGACGGCACCAGCCCCCACACCACTAGCCTCCGTTGCTAGTTGGAAAGGTAGGCTAAAGTCAGGGGCCCTGAGGATCAGGTGAGTGCACAACAGGTGTTTTACTTCTCTAAACACCTTCTCACACTCAGGCGCCCATTTGAACTTCTTATCCTTCCAGTTATCCTCCACCTGAGCTTGACTGTCCCGTTCTCCTTCTCCACCTTGACTGCTAAACGTCATCACAGGCACAGTGAGAGGCTCAGGGGGGTGCCTCCCATACTCCTTCATGGGATTAACATGACATAACTGATTGTGCTTCCGCCTGTCTGGAGTGGCTACCAAGTAAACCAGGTCCGATAGCTCCTCCACCACCCTATAAGGACCAGCGTACTTCGCGGATAAGGGGTGACCTACAAGGGGCAGTAGAATCAACACCTCCTGACCCACGTGAAACTCCCTGAGTTCAACCTTGAGGTCGTACCTGTCCTTCCTGAGGGCCTGAGAGCTAGTCAAATTACGGCCAGCCAACTCCAGACTGCGCAACATCCGTTCTCGACTGTTGAGGACACACTTGAGCATAGAACAAGGTTTTTCTGCGCCCTCCCATACTTCTGCAACCATATGGAGAGGCCCTCTGACACGGTGTCCAAAGACGAGCTCATAAGGGCTGAATCCCAAACTCTCCCCAGGTACCTCCCACACAGCAAACAAAACACATGGCAGGCCAAGATCCCAATCCCTCCCACTCTCAAAGCAACAACAACGAAGCACAGATTTCAAGGCTGAGTGCCATCGCTCTAACACACCCTGGCTCTCCGGATGATATGCAGATGACACAACCCCAACAATCCCATGCTGCGGCATTGCTTGTACAAAGAGGCTAGAAGTGAAGTTGGGTCCCCGGACTGACTGAATCCCCTGCGGGTAACCATACCGGGAAAAATACACTAGCAAGCTTCGGACCACCGTTTTCGCCGACCCATTTCTCATAGGGTACGCGTCAGGGTACCTTGTTGCTACATCTCCCGACTGTGCATCACTGTCCTCCTTCAATTCTTTCGTCTTTTTAAGCCCATCCTCTGCCTTTTCCACAACAGTTACTGGGTCTTCTTCAGACTCGATATGTGGTCCTAATAATGAGTCCCCGAGAAGGTCCGTTGACACTAAACTCTCAACCGCATCAACTTTCAACCCCTTCTCGGTACCCTTCCTCCGCTGATCTAAAGATTGTTGACCAGAATGTGACTCCCTGGATGCAGAATCTCCGGTAACAACACACTCCATAAGCTGCTCCGGACACTTCCCAACCCACTCCTGCTCCTCCCTACTCACGTCGGCCAGCTTCTCGACAACGACTAAGGGTGGAGCCTCAGAAGTAGGCCCCGCAAAGTCGTTGCCAAGAAGGAGGTCGACGCCCCCAACAGGTAACTTCTCCACAATTCCTACATCCAGATCACGAGTCACACCATCAACTTCCACCTTCATTCTTACAAGCGGGTATGACCTTGTCGCATTAACTCCCTGAACCACAACCACCCACGCCGTATTGACAGGTTTACCAGTGAAATTTCTCAACAGTTTTTGCGATGCCCCAGTGTCACGCAAAATTCTCACCTCATGTCTTCTACCCCCCACTCCACACAACCGAGTCCCCTGTGGTCACTAAAGGCATCACGGACAGGGAATAAGCCTTCCGGATCCTTCTGCACTGGCAGTGTATTTACCTCGGAAGAAATGCCTCTAACAATCTCCGATGTCCTCTTGAACACTCCAATGCCGTGAGCAAAAGACACGGCTGCCGGAGGAGGTCGACTAGGGCACTCATTTGCCTTATGACCCTCCTGGTGGCACCTAAAACACATAAATTTCGGTTTCGGCTTATACTGTGACGTAAAAGGCCCCTGACTTTTCACATACGGTGTGGTGGTAGGTTTGGCTTCAGTTTTAGTTTCATTGCTCTTTGGTTTAAATGTGTCATTGCTACGGGGAGGGGGAGGATAACGGTCCCTAGCACTTGCATCGTACTTCTGTGAGGACCCGCAACCCCGAATCAACGACAGCCGTAGATCAGCCATTTCTGCTGCTTCTACTAGAGTTCTTGGGTTTTTCTCCTTTAAGTTCAAAGTTAGATCACCGCCCGTGCTCTTAAAGAACTGCTCCAACATCATTAACTGCTTAACTCCATCAAACGTTCTTACCTTCTCAGATCGGAGCCAGTTCCCCATAGCATCGGACAAGTCCCGGGCGTGTTCCAAAAAGGTGCTATCTCTTCCCTTAGTTACACCCCGGAACTTCAAACGGTACGTTTCTGGTTGCAGTTCGTAAGCCCTCAGGACAGCCTCCTTGAGATCCTCATACACAATACATGACTCCAAAGGTAACGCATCGTAGGCTTTAAGACCCTTGCCTATGAATCTAGAGGATACAAGTGCTGCCCATTTATTCTCTGGCCACTGGTGTTCCTGGCACTTCTTCTCAAAGCGTGTGAAAAATTCTGTTACACCACTCTCATCAAACACCGGAACCAGTTTCAATAAGTGCGAGAGAGACTGCTCATGAACACGGTTACCAGCCCCAAGTCGCTGTCCCGTTGCCTCTACTCGCGACTTCTCTACGTCCATGTCGGCACAGTACCTAGTCGACTCTAAATCCGCTTGGATTTTTGCTAGCTCTATGTGCTGACTGATAGTTTTTCTCTCTTCTATCTTGGCTAATTCTATTTGCTGCTGAAGTTCACATGCCCTTTGTTGCTGTTGAACCTCAGATACCCTGATAGCCTTTCTCTCTTCGATCTTAGCTAATTCGAGCTGAAGCAATAATTCTGGAGTTAACCCTTGAGGAGGTGAAGGTGCTACAATGTTTGAAATTACCGGTGGTCCCTCCAGGGGCAACCCACCCTGCCAGTCACCACCCACCTGTGGAAGCGTACCCGGGGTCGGCAAACTACTGGGATGGCTGGGAGTCGAGTGTAGGGGAAGCATGGCCGAAGGGCTCTGAGCACTCAACCCATCTCTCTCACCAGTCACCCTGCCCAGTACACACGTTATCAAGTTATCCTTGGTCATGCTGCTAGTAACCCCATGACCGATAGCTGTGGCCAGGCATTGAAGACCGTACCGATCCATACCCTCCAACCGCTCGGCAGTAACAGGCCATTGCAAAAATATCCTAGCATCCTCCTCACAGTTCACCCGATTAACCCTTTCATCATGTTGCTGTTCCTCAGTCTCGACATTACGTACTGTGTCTCCATTCTCCTCTGATCCGGTATAAGACATGATGCTCACAAAAATTTCTCACCACAATATTCAGAAAAGAAGCACCCCAAACTCTTATACCTCGATATACACACAAACATTCTTGGAAACACTCAAGGGCTATACTATGTTGCAAAAAAAAATTATTCTTGCTGATCCCCGCAAAATATTCTCCAAAACAACAAATGTTCCCTGCTAATAAATGTAGGTTCACCAAATCCTAGGTAAGGTCGCCATTTGTTACGACTGGGGTTCAAATATATCAGGGCTCTTATTCATTGGACTAGTAATGGCATAAATGTTACAACGGAAAGCGCTAGCTCCAACCTCTGATGTATATTCCCAGTGAACAAAGAACACAAATACTCTACAGAGTTCTATATGCAATAATAGGCTATCAAACTCTCAATAAATGTGCGTCTACTCTAGGCTTAATGTTATGTGAAAACAGCCTATTACTACCTATAACCGAAGGTGCTTGGTTATGGTATGCAAAGTAAGGTGGTAAGAGAAGTTACAGCTTACGTTACTTTAATTAATAAATGTCAGGCACTCCTGCATGAAAGAAAGTGCACTAAAGTCCTTCAACACTAACAAGGAATCTTCTTTAAATGTTAGATGCTATAAAGATGCTCGTATCGGAAATGGAACCCAAAAAGGCAGGCAGCGGAACAATGCTCGTGCAGGCTATGCACACAAAAAGGCAGAATATATAATGCCGTCGGAGCCAAGAATATCCTAAACACAACAACAATAATAATAATCGCCACGACAATGCAGTATTCCTATCAACAAAAAGAGCCTAAGTCGTTTGTGTCTCAATACATCAAACTAGGCTGCGAAATGCTTGTGTAATCATAAACGGGTATGCATAAAAAGAGTAATTAGGTTAATATACTTAATGTCTACTATGATTGATAAAGTCTAGCTAGAGTCAATGATACGAGATACTGGTGCGCATGGCATGCCGCATAGCCTAGTGCAAATCTCAAGTCTGTGCGTCAAATATTACGTTATAGGGAAGGGTAGCTCTCTTGAGAAACCTTAATACCGAAGTATTAAGCATTCTCCTGGCGTACCTCAAAGACAAACAATCGAGACTAGAACAGTGCAGAATGGTATAGGCAAAAAGCCCTCATTCGTGCATGCTCTATTCTCAATGGCACACAGACTAGAATTTACTCAATCAACTCCAGTTCTCAGGTATGTCGTGCCGCTTTTAACTAAAGCCAGCACTCATAGGAAACAATACCTTATAATATCAGACTCCTAGTCCAGCATTATCTAATCCAGCAGAACACTAATAATTAAAGGATGCAGTACTTAAACAATATAAATGCCAACCAATGCTTCGTGATCCACTTATCTTAACAACTAACATACATAGGCTATATCAGACCTTAACACACAATACAACTGGCCAGCATGAAGCTGATTTTGCAGAGTTAACCAGAGGGGGTATAATATTAATAAAAGGTGGTGAAGGATATGGAAAATGAGAGAGATAGGCAGAGGAAAAGATTCTCAGGTACGGAGCGGGGACAGATAGCAAGGGAAAAAAGATGGGTGTGTTCTAGAAACCAGATCTGAGGGAGAGAGTGGCGAGGAACTGTATATATACTCGCACTAGCTCGAGCCGCGTGGGAAAACAGCGGTTACAAGTCATCTAACCACTAGCAAAGCTTACAGCATGGTAAGGGCCTCTCTCCACCAACCCCCGCGAGGCAGCCAGCCGTGACGTCATCGAGCTGGACAAAAAACACTGTGCGCCCCCTCTCACTCTGTTCTACTCCCTCTCTCTCTCCCAGATCCTATCATTACTAGTTAATGATAAAATATATACTTTACAATTACATATATAAAGCCTTGACATGGGCGAAAACAAAGAGCCTTTCTGGACTGCCCATGACACGAGCTTTCATATGAAATAAAGCACACTCTAATACACAAACTGTAGCCCCATCCACTGCCCTGGCGATCCTAGCGAGTCACTGTAGGACAAGCCATGCGGTTCTAACGGAGTGGTTAACGTCACAATATATATATATATATATATATATATATATATATATATATATATATATTCTCTTTTAAATAGATGAGGTTAAAGGCAACAGCAGTTTCAGCATTCAGTATTTTATTGTTACAGCTTTCAATATTTCTAACAATTTTCCTCTGGGGTTCAGAGATGAGGTACAACAGGTTAGCAAAATTCATGGTGGATCCAACGTTTCACAAGTAAACATCTTGCATCTTCAGGGAAAGGGCAGGTAATGATTAGAATAAGGACAAAGCAACATATTTATACAAAATTCGGGGATCAAGAATAGGTAGGTGGGCGGAGCTACTGGGTGTGGGGTGGCTGTTCATTGGTGGAAGGCAGTCTATTCACGAGACGGGCACTAAATCTTATCGGTGGTTGGTTGTTGGCTGTGGGTGGCTGTGATTGGTTGGTGTTGTCAGTAGTGTGCTGATCGCGGAAAGGTACGGGAGGGGGGCACAGGGCGAGAGGAACGAGGGCAGTATGCCTGTAGCGCTTGCCTGAAGGAAGAATTTGAAGGTCTTGTGTTTGGTTGTTGATGCTGGGGTTGAGCGTTTGGATATATAGAGCTAGCTAGTCTTCTGGGGTCTGATTCTTTGTCGAGTATGGTAGTTTGTTTGTCTAGGTCGGCGCGAATTAGGGCAAGATGGTGGGGGGCTTGATAGTGATCTTTTATAGCGCCAGATTGAAGGTGGAGGGTTAGTCGACGGGAAAGGCGAGTCTGTGTCATTCCAACATAGGATAGGGGTCCACAGTCCCCAGAGGTGCAAATATGCTGGTATATCACATGATCGTCTTTCGGTTGGTTGGTGGAAATGGGGCGGTTACGGAGGACAAGGTTGGAGTCTTAGGTCTCCACAGCCAACAAAAGGATATATTAACCTCACCAACACCACCATAACGCCGCACCAAGAAGACCTACTGAACAAAGGCTTAAATTGCCACTACATTTCCAAGCCAGGACCCCACCGAAAATGCCTTGAAATTGAAGTCCTACTGGATGACATCCTACGATCCCAGAAAGACGGCAAGATCACCACCACCCCAGCCCTACAACCCACCCTACTAGCAGAAGCCGCCAAAACCAGGGGATCCCACCAAAGCAAGCTCCTCAACAAACACCACTTCAAAGCCGCTAAACAACTTAAAGAGAACCCCAACATCATCATCCGACGAGCTGATAAGGCCTCCTGCCTTGTGATACACGGAAAAGAACGATACCTACGGAAAATGGACGACATTCTTAGTGATAAAAACAAATTCAAAAGGATCACTCGCAATCCTACTGACGAAATAAAAAGGAAAGCCAACACCACCATCACTGCTATCAACGCCAAAGCCGATGGCGTACACCTGAAGAAACTCATCGGCGAATTCACCCCAGGTTATGCTTACGGTACTATAAAAACCCACAAACCCGGAAACCCCTCCGCCCCATCATATCACAGATCCCTACTGCTACCTACCAGACCGCCAAGGCCCTGAACAAACTCCTCACCCCTTTTGTTCCTCGGCAATACAACCTCAACTCTGCTTATGACTTCCTAGAAATTCTACGAGATGCCCGCCCTGCTAACGACCACATTATCGCCTCCCTCGACGTAGAGAGTTTGTTTACCAACGTGCCCGTTGACAAGACAATAGATTTTATCCTACGTCGAGTTTACCACTGCCCTAATACGCCCCCCCTGGACATCCCGGAGAAGGCCCTGAAGACGCTCTTGGAACTATGTACCAAGGAGTCCCCTTTCCTCTGCCCCCGCGGGAATATGTACCAGCAAATCGACGGTGTAGCGATGGGAACCCCCTGGAGGTCCTGTTCGCCAATTTCTTCATGGGAACTATCGAAGAGGAACTCCTGGCTGCCCACCGGCCCACTGTCTACTGCAGGTACATCGATGATATCTTCGTGCGGGTGAAGGACCTGGACGAACTCAGGGACCTCCAGCAGCGCTTCATGGCCGCCTCCGGACTCAACTTCACATACGAAGAAACCACCGATGGTCATCTACCCTTCCTCGACCTCCTTGTCTCCCTCCACGACCACGGCTTCAAAACTACAGTGTACACCAAACCTACTAACAATGGCCAATGTCTTAATGGGGAAAGTGAATGCCCTAAACGATACCATCAGTTCACCATCGCCGCCTATGTCAGGAGAGCCCTCACCCATTGCACCACCTGGAATGACACACACAATGAATTGGAAAGGCTCACCAAGGTCTTAGTCAACAATGGGTATTCCAACACTGACGTCACCAATGCCATCAACCACTACCTAGAAAAATGGTACAAACAAGACCCCCCTAGCACCAACCCGGCCAATGACATTACATTTTTCTACAGAAACTACATATCTTCCGACCACACAACAGACGAATCCATTATGAAAGAAATAATTCACAAAAACGTCCTCCCCACCAACCCTGACCCTGACAATAAAATAAAACTCATTATTTACTACAAATCTCCTAAGACCTCCAACCTTGTCCTCCGTAACCGCCCCATTTCCACCAACCAACCGAAAGACGATCATGTGATATACCAGCATATTTGCACCTCTGGGGACTGTGGACCCCTATCCTATGTTGGAATGACACAGACTCGCCTTTCCCGTCGACTAACCCTCCACCTTCAATCTGGCGCTATAAAAGATCACTATCAAGCCCCCCACCATCTTGCCCTAACTCGCACCGACCTAGACAAACAAACTACCATACTCGACAAAGAATCAGACCCCAGAAGACTAGCTATTTTAGAAGCTCTATATATCCAAACGCTCAACCCCAGCATCAACAACCAAACACAAGACCTTCAAATTCTTCCTTCAGGCAAGCGCTACAGGCATACTGCCCTCGTTCCTCTCGCCCTGTTCCCCCCTCCCGTACCTTTCCGCGATCAGCACACTACTGACAACACCAACCAATCACAGCCACCCACAGCCAACAACCAACCACCGATAAGATTTAGTGCCCGTCTCGCGAATAGACTGCCTTCCACCAATGAACAGCCACCCCACACCCAGTAGCTCCGCCCACCTACCTATTCTTGATCCTTGAATTTTGTATAAATATGTTGCTTTGTCCTTATTCTAATCATTACCTGCCCTTTCCCTGAAGATGCAAGATGTTTACTTGTGAAACGTTGGATCCACCATGAATTTTGCTAACCTGTTGTACCTCATCTCTGAACCCCCAGGAAAATTGTTAGAAATATTGAAAGCTGTAACAATAAAATACTGAATGCTGAAACTGCTGTTGCCTTTAACCTCGTCTGTTTAAAAGAGAATCTATTACCTGGCTATACTAACATATATATATATATATATATATATATATATATATATAATTATAATACAGTATATATATATATATATATATATATATATATATATATATATATATATATATATATATATATATATACAGTATATATATATTGCCGGACGCCTTTTTTTTTTTTTTTTTTTTTAAGAGACAATGAACGGAGGAAGGAAAAACACAGATAAAACAAAAAGGTCCATGTGCCTAAAGGCATCCTCCATTCATAAAATGTTTGTAACAACTGGATTTAAACATTTGTTGATTATAAGTTTGTGGAAAGCAATTCGAGGGAAGTGAATTCCAAAGAGTAGTAGCTCTAGGGATAAATGAATTCTGATAAGCAGAAGTTCTGCATTGTGGAGGAGAAAGTGTAAATTCATGGGCGCTCTCAGCTGCCCTAGTTCTACGGGGAAAGATGTGGAGAGGCGGCACAATTGAAGCAAGTTCCTCGGAACAATTGCTGTGAAAATATCTGTAGAATAATGCAAGGGATGCAACGTTTCTTCGTATGGCTAATGTAGGAAGGTCCTGTGTGATTGCAGGGTTATTGATTAATCTAATAGCTTTATTTTGAATTTTGTCCAACTGCCTCAATGCAACCACTCCACTTCCACCCCACAGAGGTGAACAGTAATCCATCTGAGAACGCACATGACTTTTATATATTACGGCCAACTGCTCGTCAGTGAAGAATTCTCGAACTCTGTACAGGAGTCCCAGTTTTTTAGAGGCATTCTTAGCAATGCCTCTAACATAATGTGTCCAGCTCAAGTTAGTAGTCAATGTTACACCGAGAATGTCAATACTAGGGGAAGTGGGAATATTTACATCATTAAAAAATATATGGGAGTCAGTGAGATTCTGTCGGTTAGAAAATTGAATGTACTTGGTTTTCTGTGCATTAAAGGAAACTAGATTCTCTTGTCCCCATTCATTAATTCTAGAAAGGTCCTGGTTCAGAGAAATTGCAGTGTTTATTTTTGAATTTATAAGATCGGGTTGGGTGAAAGAATTGGTAAATGTGAAGGAACTGTGGAGTGTTGAGTCATCTGCGTAGGAATGTATTGGATTATGAGTGGTAGATACACCCCCTTACGAGGGTGGCCATACACACAATGCCCCCAAGCGGACTTATTCCCTGTGAGAAGGACAAATATATATATATATATATATATATACTGTATATCTATATTTGATTAATTTCACCACAACACAAAATACCCCCAAGGAAATTAATTAAAGTATATATGATCCGCCGGGATTCGAACCCGGGTTATCACACGCAGATAGCATATACCATACTCTACGACAAGCCACCACTAAAATAGCTCGCGTAACAACCGCTATATTCAACATAAGAACATAAGAACATAAGAACATAAGAAAATGGGAGTCTGCAGAAAGCCGATTGGCCTAAGCAAGGCAGATCCCTGTCCCACACAACCCCAATTACAAAGCCCAATTATAGGCTCAACACTCTAATACCCTGAGGATCATCTTACCAAAACGGTTAGAGATTAACGCAGGATTACGGGGGTCTGCAGAGCGCTGATTGGCCCAACCCTGCTGATCCCCCTTCACACCCAACCCTTCTCGTCCATATGCTTATCCAATTTTATCTTAAAGCTCCCTATCGTTTTTAATCCCACTATAGCACTTGGTAGTCCATTCCACCCATCTACAACTCTGTTACCAAACCAATATTTGCCTATATCTTTTCTGAAACGAAATTTATCTAATTTGAAACCATTGGTACGAGTTCTTTCGCTATCACTGAGCTTTAGTACATTTGTCATGTCCCCTTTGTTAATCCCACTAACCCACTTGAACACCTCTATCATATCCCCTCTAACTCTGCGTCTCTCTAACGAATGTAAGCCTAATTTCTTCAACCTTTCTTTATACTGAAGATTTCTAATATTATGGATCATTTTTGTCATTCTACGTTGTACTCTCTCCAATGAATCTATGTCCATTCTGTAATAAGGACACCAAAATTGAACAGCATAATCCATATGGGGTCTCGCTAATGACAAGTAAAGTTTTAAGATAACATCAGCAGTTCTGTTACTCACACTCCTTGAGATGAACCCGAGAATCCTGTTTGCCTTGTTTCGAACGCTTATACACTGTTGTCTAGGCTTCAAATCATTGCTAACAAACACACCTAGATCTTTCTCACAATTCGAGTTTTCTAATTCCACATTAGCTAGTTTATATTTAACATTTGTATGCATCTTCCCTATCTTTAATACCTTGCATTTGTCAATGTTAAACTTCATCTGCCAATTTACTGACCATTCGTGTAAGGTATCTAGATCCCTTTGGAGGCACTCTATATCTCTATCTGAATCAATTGTTCTCCCCATCTTGGTATCGTCTGCAAATTTACTTATCCTACTAGTTATACCTAAATCAAGGTCATTTATGTATATAACAAACAACAGAGGACCTAATACAGATCCCTGGGGGACACCACTTTTGACTGCTCCCCATTCTGACTTCGTACCATTTATGCTGACTCTCTGCTTCCTACCAATTAGCCATGACCTAATCCATCCCAACAACGCCCCACCTATTCCATGCGCCTCAACCTTTCTCATCAATCTCTCGTGGGGGACTCTGTCGAAAGCTTTACTGAAATCTAAATATATTATATCATATGACTTGTCATTATCTACTGCTTCATATACCTCTGAGAAAAAACTAAGCAAATTAGTAAGGCAAGAACGTCCCTGAGTGAATCCATGCTGAGAAGAATTTATTAAATTAAATGTATCTAAGTGGTTTCTAATTTTACTAGCAATAATTGACTCTAGTAGCTTTCCTATGATTGATGTAAGACTAATGGGACGGTAATTGGATGCTATTGATTTGTCACCTTTTTTGAAGATCGGAACTACGTTTGCAAGCTTCCAAGCTTCTGGAACTATACCTGTCTCCAATGACTTGTTAAATAAAAATGTTAATGGGTAACTTAACTCATCCCTACATTCTTTTAATACTCTAGCATATACCTCATCAGGACCAGGCGATTTATGAGGTTTCAGTCTGTCAATTTCCTTAAGCACATCATTTCTACTTATAGTAACCGTACTTAACCTATTTTCTATACTATCGCTATATACCTTACGGACTTCTGGAAACTGTGCCAAATTTTCATTAGTGAAAACGGAAAGAAATTGACCATTTAATGTACTGCACATTTCTAAATCATTTTCTGTCATTTCTCCTATCGAAGTTTTAAGGGGACCAATTACATCTCTAACCTTGGATTTATATAGTTGGTAAAAAGCTTTAGGATTATTTTTTGAGTCATTGGCAACCTTAATTTCATAATTTCTTTTTTCTTTCCTAATATCCTTTTTTACCTGTCTTGATAGATTCTGATAGTAAGCAAGTAGGTGAATTTCGCCTTTTCTAATTTTTCTATATATTCCTCTCTTTTGTCCTAGAAGATCTAATAGTCTATTATTCATCCATTTGGGTTGGTTCTGTGTTGATCTAAATTTTCTTTTGGGGATGTATTTATTTTGTGCATTGAATACTGACTTGATAAAATTATCGTATGTATCTACCAAGGTTGACGTCTCTTCCTGACTTAAGATGACAGGTGCCTGAGAAGGGGTACACTCATTTGGACACCTGGATCGACTTAATTTTTTGACCATAGGGTCCGCTAATAGGGCTCTTCTTAACCCACCATAATTGGCTTTTCTAAAGTCAGGTATTAATGTTGTATTCTCTCTGGTATTACCTTTCCATTGTATATTAAAATACACAGAATTGTGGTCACTATTTCCTAGGTGGTCCCCTATCTCTACATTATTTACCATATGTTCATTGTTACTGAAAACTAAATCGAGAATATTATTACCTCTAGTCGGCGTATCTATGAATTGAAATAAAAAACTATCTTGTACTACCTCTATAAACTCCTCAGAATCAGAGTCTCCTATTTGATGCTGCCAATCTATATTCGGAAAATTAAAATCCCCCATAATGCACACATTGCTAAACCTTGATGCCATTTTAATTTCCTCCCATAATGACGTTCCGTCATTTCTACTCATATTTGGCGGTCTATACATAACTCCAATAACTATGGTCTCACTACCTTCGTTAACCTCTACCCAAACACTTTCATTATCGTTATTTAGTCTAATACCTGATTTAATACAGCTTTTTAATGTACTCCTGACAAACACTGCTATACCGCCACCCCTCTTACTTGTTCGGTCATATTTAAACAAACTATATCCTGGTATATCAAATTCTGCTAAAAAATGCCTGGTTTCTGTATTAATCCACGTTTCAGTTAGCGCTATTATGTCTATATTTTCTTTGCTAACAAGGGCTCTAAGTTCGTTCATTTTGTTACATAGACTCCTACAGTTTGTGTAATATACTCTCAATTTACTTCTTTTCTTTATACCTAATTTACCTTTGTTTTTAGCGACATTTCCATCTTCTGTTGCACCATCACTACTATTATTTGCATTATAGTCATCATTTTTAGCATGAGACTGAATATCCTTATCGCTTTCGCCTGACGCTAAAATTGTTCCAATTAACCTCTCATTTACACTCTCAATATTTCTGTTCAAAACCCCACAACCACCCTATCTAAAGAACTAGCTAATGTAGAAACCCCTAACCGTGAAAGATGAACCCCATCCCTTGCGTACATCCCATCAACGCTTCTGTTGGTGCGTTAAATCCAGCATTGGTATAATTTTAAGGTGGCCCCAAATTACGTTCTCCTCACTATTCATGCAAGGTATAATAATTGCTTGGTGGGACTCCTCTATAGTATCATGACTGAGTTGATGTACGAGGTGTAATAAGAGAGAGAGAGAGAGATTTAGACATACTGTATCTAACTGATAATAAGACAAATCTAGATATGATGGAAATAAGAGAAGGCAAATAGAATATATATAGACAATCAGTACATATCAGATACATATCTTTCTGCCTCACACATCAGGGGTATCAGGAAAACCCTCTTTATATAACATACACATCCAACTTCACGACATTGCCCTACATCGCTATCCTCTATCCATAAAATACTACTCTTCCCACTACATATCATACATGTAACACCATACACTTACCTTATAAATATGGCAGTACAATTGTTAAGAGCAAACCTGGTGGTCCCTCGGATATCCACCCCCGGCAGGGTTGGGTTATTGACACAGGGCCCTCCCGGTCGTCATCATGCGACTGTGTCAAGAGCATTGCAACGTCCCAAAGCTGCTTGTCAGTACAGCTATTTCTTTAGTAATATAAGGGGACTTCACTCTAACATCAATTCTGTACACCAATTTCTTCAAGCAGAATCCCCTACTCTCCTTTTTTGACAGAGACTCAAGTAACATCCACATCTGACACATCTAGATTTAATTTTCCAGGTTATCAACTGCTCCAAAATTTCAGACCTAAAGGTGGTGTATGTTGCTTCGCAAAATCTGAAATTGCCCTGGAGGAGGTTACTAGTTTCAATTGTCCCTATTTTGATTATTCTATATACAAATTAATTTCTGCTGGTAAATTTAAATACATATGTTGCATCTACCGTTCCCCAAATACTCCTCCAGAGCAAAGTCTTTTTGATTCTCTGTCCTCACAACTCAGTGTCCTCAACTTAAATGCTTCTTCTGAAATCACTGTGTTGGGTGATTTTAATGTCCATAATGTTGAATGGCTCACTCATTCAGCCAGGACTGATGATGCTGGTCTTGAATGTGAGCTATTTGCAGACTCATTTAATCTCATTCAACTAGTCAACCAACCCACCCGTGTACCAGATAATCCTAATCATAATTCCCACCTACTGGACTTATTTTTAACAACCAATTCAGAAAATTATGATGTTACAGTGAGGTCCCCACTTGGATCTTCTGATCACTGTCTGATACAGGCCACCTGTCTATCACCTACCACACCTTCCCACTCTGAACCTGTTTTGGTGACTAAATGGCATTACGATAGGGCAGACTGGGAGGGTCTTCAAGGTTTCTTTATTGATATTCCCTGGACCTCTTTCTTTTCTAATGATGCACACTCCACCTTGAGCCACATACAAGATTTTGTAAAAATTGGAATGGAAACTTTTATTCCTCATCAAAAGTACAGTAAAAGATCTAATTCACCTAAATGGTTTGACCATAATTGTGCTAGAGTAACTGAACAAAAAGCAATAGCCTACAATGCATACACAAGATCAAAAACACATGAAGCCTTTAATTACTTTAGAAACATCAGAAATCATGCCAAAACTGTATTAAACCTAACTAAATCAAACTTTCTCCATAAGCAGGCAAATAAACTTCTAAATAATCCAAATGATAACAAAATATTTTGGTCTACTCTTAACTCATTCAAATCCAACTTCACTACTGCTTCATCCATTCCACCATTAAAATCTCCGACTGGCAATCTTGTAAGTGACCCACGAGGTAAAGCTAACCTTCTTGCAGATATTTTCTCCACCAACTCAACCTTAGATGAAATAAATCAAGATGTCCCTGTACTTAATTTTAATTCACCTGAAATTCCCTCACTTAAGATCCACACCAGACATGTCAAAACTATTTTGCAGAATCTCTCAGTAGATAAGGCTCCTGGTCCAGATGAAATTCCTCCAATAGTACTTAAGAATTGCTCCTTGGTGCTCGCTCCTGTATTGGCAAAATTTTTCCGTCTGTGTACTCATACCTCATGCTTCCCAGTACCCTGGAAAGAAGCAAACATCCATCCAGTTCCTAAAAAAGGTGCCTCTTCAGATCCATCAAACTACAGACCAATAGCTATAACTTCCACTCTTGGCAAAGTTTTTGAAATTATATTAAATAATCACATAATTAAGCATCTGGAGAATAATAAATTAATCAGTGATAGGCAATATGGTTTTAGACGATGTCGATCAACTGCAGACATTCTTTGCCTTCTTACGCATCAAATCAACCAAGCTACAGACCAACATGGTGAAACACATACAATAGCACTGGATATATCAAAGGCATTTGATAGAGTCTGGCATCAATCCTTATTGTCGAAGATGTCACACTACGGCCTTGCATCATTAGTTCCACTAATTTCTTCTTATCTTCATAACAGAAAAATACGTGTAATGGTAGATGGCCTTTATTCTCAATTTCACTCAATAAATGCTGGTGTTCCCCAGGGATCAGTTTTGGCCCCAACTCTGTTCCTCATTCATATCAATGATCTCATATCTACCACTCATAATCCAATACATTCCTACGCAGATGACTCAACACTCCACAGTTCCTTCACATTTACCAATTCTTTCACCCAACCCGATCTTATAAATTCAAAAATAAACACTGCAATTTCTCTGAACCAGGACCTTTCTAGAATTAATGAATGGGGACAAGAGAATCTAGTTTCCTTTAATGCACAGAAAACCAAGTACATTCAATTTTCTAACCGACAGAATCTCACTGACTCCCATATATTTTTTAATGATGTAAATATTCCCACTTCCCCTAGTATTGACATTCTCGGTGTAACATTAACTACTAACTTGAGCTGGACACATTATATTAGAAGCATTGCTAAGAATGCCTCTAAAAAACTGGGACTCCTGTACAGAGTTCGAGAATTCTTCACTGACGAGCAGTTGGCCGTAATATATAAAAGTCATGTGCGCTCTCAGATGGATTACTGTTCACCTCTGTGGGGTGGAAGTGGAGTGGTTGCATTGAGGCAGTTGGACAAAATTCAAAATAAAGCTATTAGATTAATCAATAACCCTGCAATCACACAGGACCTTCCTACATTAGCCATACGAAGAAACGTTGCATCCCTTGCATTATTCTACAGATATTTTCACAGCAATTGTTCCGAGGAACTTGCTTCAATTGTGCCGCCTCTCCACATCTTTCCCCGTAGAACTAGGGCAGCTGAGAGCGCCCATGAATTTACACTTTCTCCTCCACAATGCAGAACTTCTGCTTATCAGAATTCATTTATCCCCAGAGCTACTACTCTTTGGAATTCACTTCCCTCGAATTGCTTTCCACAAACTTACAATCAACAAATGTTTAAATCCAGTTGTTACAAACATTTTATGAATGGAGGATGCCTTTAGGCACATGGACCTTTTTGTTTTATCTGTGTTTTTCCTTCCTCTGTTCATTGTCTCTTAAAAAAAAAAAAAAAAAAAAAAAAAAATGAGAAATGGTAATTTTGGAAAAAAGCACAGGAACGGATGTAAAGATAAAGAGATTCATCAAATTAGGTAAAACATAGAGAAACGTATGAAATATTTAAGCCTGCTATAATCACTGTAAATATGCAAACATTCCCTCCATCAATCATATCAATATTTTTTGGAACGAAATTGTATCTTATAAAAGGAGTTGAATTGCCTTGTACTATGTTGAGAGTTTAATACATTCCCTCTACATATACAGTATATACAGTATACTCCAATGTATACACACACTTCTGTACACTATTCAACAACAAAAACTAAGCCCATCATCTTGCTAGAGTATGGTGTTCACAGACCATATAAAACGAATGTACACATCAATTGTGACCTAAGAAAACTATTGGGGTCAACTCTAAAAAAGCCAACAGCTGCGAGCAAGGGTGATAAATATCTTGGAAGTGTCGCAGGTGGTGCTGGGTAAAAGGTTATGGCAACTATACTTTATTTCTTTTCAACTGGTAATACATTTAATCGTTTATCAGCTACTGTCTCTACACTTAGTGAACAATATCAAACTACTATGTTTCTGCATCTTAGTAAGACCAAGTATACAGTACATAGTTAGCATCATAATTCACTACAACATCTTCAAAACCACTGAGAAATCGTGATAGGAAAATATGGGGTTAATATAGTTAAAGTTGTAACAAACTAGAACCCTAGAGGTTTAATTTTGAATATTATTGTTGGCATCATTAGATGGTTATATGAAAGTTAGGAAAATTTTGAGGATCGAAAGGGCAAATATAATCTTAATTATCTATGCGAATCCTACGGTAATAACATTGTTATAGTTACTTAAGTCCGTCCAAAATAAAGTAAAACAGATGAAGATGTTATGAGAAACATCAATTAAGATTATTTAATTAAGTCACCCAAGCGGTATATTCGAATATGTGTATCCTCTCCACTGAAGGTTGATTAAACTATATGTGCAATACATAGTATGCTAACATAAATATACAAATAAACAAAGTAAAGCATAAATATATAAATAAATAAATAAATATAGTAACTCACATACAATCCTTATATTTGGTTACTCATTTCCACCCATACTCCGTGCAACTCTCCAACTCAAGGTTGAATCAATATTCCCAGGTATTCTTCAATTCAACAGCTGAGCTTTGAGACTATCTCCCTGAACCCATCTTTCCCACATCCTATGACTGAAATTGCTTGAAACTCCTGGTGTCCAGCCATTTTGGTTGCAACGCTTCGCTTCGTGATTTTGGCCCTGTCACTCTTTCAACTCTGGGGGAGGCACTTTTTTCCAACACACCTAGATTACCTTTAATGTACCTGAATTTTGTTTTTTTAGCACTATTTCAACGTTGGGGCACTTGTTACAGGCAGCTTTGCCTTTTGACTTCTTCATGCACAGAGGAAAAACAGTAAATCAATAGTTTAAATAAGTTAATTACAGGAAAGAGAGAGAGAGAGAGAGAGAGATGTAATACATCTAACACGTCCGGTCCTGATTATTACCTTGATAACAGTGTAGGACTTGTAGCGGCATAAATCTCTCTCTCTCTCTCTCTCTCTCTCTCTCTCTCTCTCTTTCTCTCTCTCTCTCTCTCTCTCTCCTCTCTTCTCTCCTCTCTCTCTCTCTCTCTCTCTCTCTCTCTCTCTCTCTCTCTCTCTCTCTCTCTCTCTCTCTCTCTCTCTCTCTCTCTCACATTTACACTGATATACTTTTATCATAATTACATCCTTCGTTTTTCTAAAATAAATATGAATTAATTAGGAGTGGGCTATGCGATTGATTGATATATTTGTAACATGTATTTCAACAGGTACTTCTTTAGCTGAATATAATCGTCTAAAGACAACCAGTATGTTATGGAAAAAGGAGTCATATTAGTGAAAGACATGAAGATTAAATTGAGATTACACTGACTCAAGGTAATCTAACTTCGACCTGTTTGCCGATACGAATGTAAAACAGTACCGATACGTTGCCAGAAAGTTGATAACCAAATAATCTTGTGTGACTAAACCTTTCTGTCTTCTTTTGTTGTATTACCCTCAAATCATTATTTATCCTGAAATTTTATGTAAGACCACAGTTTGGGATCCAATTACTGTTTCTAATATTCATTAACTATATTACCTCTCGACTGGGTTGTAAGATTAGGATGTTTGCTGATGATCTTAAAGTATACTGTTACGCCTGAGGTTTAAATATATCAGGGCTCTGTCTACGTGGTGCGATGCATAAGGTGTTGATTTTCGGTGTGAGCATCCTGGATTCGAATCCACGGACTGCCACATGTGTTTGTAAATTTCATTAATCGATTTTAGGAGTATAGTTGGTTGTTGGAAGGAACATAATAATTCATTGGACTAGTAATAGCATAAATGCTACAACGGAAAGCGCTAGATCCAACATCTGATGTATATTCCCAGTGAACAAAGAACACAAATACTCTCCAGAGTTCTATATGCAATAATAGGTTATCAAACTCTCAATAAATGTGCGTCTACTCTAGGCTTAATGTTATGTGAAAACAGCCTATTACTACCTATAACCGAAGGTGCTTGGTTATGGTATGCAAAGTAAGGTGGTAAGAGAAGTTACAGCTTACGTTACTTTAATCAATAAATGTCAGGCACTCCTGCATAAAAGAAAGTGCACTAAAGTCCTTCAACACCAACAAGGAATCTTCTTTAAATGTTAGATGCTATCAAGATGCTCGAATCGGAAATGGAACCCAAAAAGGCAGGCAGCGGAACAATGCTCGTGCAGGCTATGCACACAAAAAAGGCAGGAGATATAATGCAGTCGGAGCCAAGAATATCCTAAACGCTACAACAATAATAATAATCGCCACGACAATGCAGTATTCCTATCAACAAACAGAGCCTAAGTCGTTTGTGTCTCAATACATCAAACTAGGCTGCGAAATGCTTGTGTAATCATAAACGGGTATGCATAATAAGAGTAATTGGTTTAATATACTTAATGTCTACTATGACTGATAAAGTCTACCTAGAGTCAATGATACGAGATACTGGTGCGCATGGCATGCCGCATAGCCTAGTGCAAATCTCAAGTCTGTGCGTCAAGTATTACGTTATAGTGAAGGGTAGCTCTCTTGAGAAACCTTAATACCGAAGTATTAAGCGTTCTCCTGGCGTACCTCAAAGACAAACAACCGAGCTTAGAACAGTGCAGCATAGTATAGGTAAAAAGCCCTCATTCGTGCATGCTCTACTCTCAATGGCACACAGACTAGAATTTACCCAATCAACTCCAGTTCTCAGGTACGTCGTGCAGCTTTTAACTAAAGCCAGCACCCATCGGAAACAATACCTTATAATATCAGATTCCTAGTCTAGCATTATCTAATCCAGCAGAACACTAATAATTATAGGAAGCGGTACTGAACAAAGTGAATGCCAACCAATGCTTCGTGATCAACTTATCTTAACAACTAAACATACAGCCATGGGTTATATAAGACCTTAATGCAAAATACAACTGGCCAGCATGAAGCTGATTATGCAGAGTTAACCAGAGGGGGTATAATATTAATAAAAGGTGGTGAAAGATATGGAAAATGAGAGAGATAGGCAGAGGAAAAGGATCTCAGGTGCTGAGAGGGGGACAGATATCAAAGGGATAAGAGGGATGCATTCTAGAAACCAGATCTGAGGGAGAGAGTGGCAAGAGAGCTGTATATATACTGGGACTAGTTTGCACCGCGTAGGCAGGGCGGTAACAAGTCCTCCAGCCAATCTCCAGGAGGTCAACCAACCATGACGTCACCAAGCATGGTAAAAAACTCCTCCAACCAATCCCCAAGAGGCCAGTCAGCCGTGACGTCATTGAGCATGGCAAAAAACACTGCGCGCCTCCCCACACTCTGTTCTACTCTCTCTCTCTCTCTCAAATCCTATCATTACTACTTAATGATAAAACATATACTTTGCAATTAAATATATAAAGCCTTGACATGGGTGAAAACAAAGAGCCTTTCTGGACTGCCCATGACACGAGCTTTCATATGAAATAAAGCACACAATAATACATCAACTGTAGCCACATCCACTGCCCTGGCGATCCTAGCGAGTCACCGTAGGACAAGCCATGCGGTTCTAACGGAGTGGTTAACGTCACACCCCCCCAAGATTTTTCTCAGAGGCCCAAAGCTCAAAAAAAATCTGATGGTTAGAACCCATGCTATATCTCTACTTCCCATCACCCAGCGGCAGTAAAATATCTGGCACAGTTCTTCAACAAAACATTTTACAAAACTATAACCCTCCCCAACACAATAGGTTAAATCATATGTAGTTATGCTCCTCAAGAGCGAGCTTCTCTACCCCAGCATTCTGAGAGGAGTGCAACTCAGAATTACTGCTATAACATACTGAAAAAATTCAACTATCAAAGAAAGAGTTTTTATTTGATTTTTATGTTTTTAATTTGTTTATTTCGGCTGCACTATAGGGGCAAGCCTAGTTTTTTCTTCTATACCAAACGCTCAACTCCTGCTTTACGACCCAATACGCTGGGCTACAACCGCGAGCCAACAAGCACCAAGCGCAAAATACTATTCAAACTAAAGCAGGAGGCTACCCGTGTGTCAATCTACCCAGGATCATCTACCCTTGAAAGACAATCTGCAACCACGTTGTCACAACCGGCAATATGGCGTATGTCCAGGCTATACTCCCGTAACACCAGCGACCACCCGGTCAGCCTCATATTCCGATTGTGAAACTTGTCCAAGAACTTGAGAGGGTGATGATCTGTGTAAAATACAACGACCGGACCATAGGCTGGAACATAGACCTCGAAATGCCCCAGCGCAAGCACAACCGCCAGCAGCTCCTCCTTGACAACAGAGCAGCTCCTGGGCCGAATTGAACTTCTCCGAGCAGAAACTAACAGGATGCTCCAGCCCATCATCGTCCTTTTTCACAAGGACGGCACCAGCCCCCACACCACTAGCACCCGCTGCCAGCTTGAAAGGCAGGCCAAAGTCAGGGGCCCTGAGGATCGGGCGAGTGCACAACAGGTGCTTCACCACTCCAAACGCCCTCTCACACTCAGGCGCCCACTCGAATTTCTTATCCTCCACCTTAGCTTAACTGTCCCGTTCTCCTTCTCCACCTTGACTGCTAAACGTCATCACAGGCACAGTGAGAGGCTCAGGAGGGTATCTCACATACTCCTTCATGAGATTAACGTGACATAACTGATTGCGCTTCCGTCTGTCTGGAGTGGCTACCAAGTAATCCAGGTCCGATAGCTTCTCAACCACCCTATAAGGACCAGTGTACTTCGCGGATAAGGGGTGACCTACAAGGGGCAGTAGAATCAACACCTCCTGACCCACGTGAAACTCGCTGAGTTTAACCTTGAGGTCGTACCTGTCCTTCATGAGGGCCTGAGAGCTAGTCAAATTACGGCCAGCCAACTCCAGACTGCGCAACATCCGTTCTCGACTGTCGAGGACATACTTGAGCATAGAACAAGGATTTTCTGCGCCCTCCCATATTTCTTCAACCATATGGAGAGGCCCTCTGACACGGTGTCCAAAGACGAGCTCATTAGGGCTGAATCCCAAACTTTCCCCAGGTACCTCCCGTGCAGCAAATAAAACATATGGCAGGCCAAGATCCCAACCTTTCCCACTCTCAAAGCAACAACAACGAAGCACAGATTTTAAGGCTGAGTGCCATCGCTCTAACACACCCTGGCTCTCCGGATGATACGCAGATGACCCAACCGTAACAATCCCATGCTGCGGCACTGCTTGAACAAAGAGGTTAGAAGTGAAGTTGGATCCTTGGTCTGACTGAATCTCCCACGGGTAACCATACTGGGAAAAATACACTAGCAAGTTTCGGACCACCGTCTTCGCTGACCCATTTCTCATAGGGTACACGTCAGGGTACCTTGTTGCTACATCTCCCGACTGTGCATCACTGTCCTCCTCCAACTCGACAGGACCGGTACCACATTCAAGAACCTCCGGGTCTTCTAATTGCAATTTACGAATGTCCGAAGGAGCAAGCTTATCTAAGTGTTTGCGAAACAACTCATGCCCCCCTCCTACATTGAATTTAGCCTCCCGTTGCTCTCTCTCTGTGTATCGTTGCTGTCTCTTCGTCTTTTTAAGCCCATCCTCTGCCTTCTTAGTAACAGTTAATGGGTCTTCTCCAGACTCGAAAATCGGTCCTAATAATGAGTTCCCGAGAATGTCCGTTGATACTAAACTCTCAACCGCATCAACTTTCAACCCCTTCTCGGTACCTTTCCTCCGCTTGTCTAAAGACTGTTGACCAGAATGTGACTCCCTGGATGCAAGAGATCTGGTGACAACACACGCCATAGGTTGCACCTGACACTTCTCAACCCACTCCTGCTCCTCCCTACTCACGTCGGCCGGCTTCTCGGCAACAACTAAGAGTGGAGCCTCAGAAGTAGGCCCCGCAAAGTCGTTGGCGAGAAGGAGGTCGACGCCCCCAACAGGTAACTTCTCCACAATTCCTACATCCAGGTCACGAGTCACACCATCAACTTCCATCTTCATTCTTACAAGCGGGTATGACCTTGTTGCATTAACCCCCTGAACCACAACCACCCGCGCTGTATTTACAGGTTTACCAGTGAAATTCCTCAACAATGTTTGCGATGTCCCAGTGTCACGCAAAATTCTCACCTCATGTCTTCTACCCCCCACTCCACACAACCGAGTCCCCTATGGTCACTAAAGGCATCACGGACAGGGAATAAGCCTTCCGGATCCTTCTGCACTGGCAGTGTATATACCTCGGAAGAATTGCCTCTAACAAACTCTGATGTCCTCTTGAACACTCCAATGCCGTGAGCAAAAGACACGGCTGCCAGAGGAGGTCGACTAGGGCACTCATTTGCTTTATGACCCTCCTGGTGGCACTTAAAACACATAAATTTCGGTTTCGGATTATACTGTGATGTAAAAGGCCCCGACTTTTCTTATATGGCGTGGTGTCAGGTTTGGATTCAGTGTTAGTTTCATTGCTCTTTTGTTTAAATGTGTCATTGCTACGGGGAGGGGAAGGATAACGGTCCTTAGCACTTGCATCGTACTTCTGTGAGGACCCGCAACCCCGAATCAACGACAGCCGTCGATCAGCCATTTCTGCTGCTTCGACTAGAGTTCTTGGGTTTTTCTCCTTTAAGTTCAAAGTTAGATCACCGCCTGTGCTCTTAACCCAGGAACTGCGGGGAGACTCTTAAGAGTTCCCCCGGCGGACTGCGGGGAGACTCTTTAGAGTCCGAGAAAAAAAAAATCAACTTTTGACATTGAAAACATTTTTTTTTTTTTTTTTTTTTGGCCCCTGGGCCATGCAAAATCTCAGTCCTCTACCTCCCCTCCTTCCCCACTTTCCTCCTCTCCTTCATTTATCACCTATTTTCCCTGTTATTCCCTTATTCTGAGGTATATTTTCGTGCTAACATTAGAAATCCAGTTACAGGGTGTGGTCATCACTGATAGCAAGCGAATGCAAGAGAGAGAGAGAGAGTATCGATCGACTGTGTCTCAGTGGCCTTGGGGGAAATTGGCGGGAAAGCAGCTTGCCTCACCCATACATTATACAACTCGCGGGCTATATCTCCGATTTTGACCATCCAAACGCTGTTTTCACTCGTTTTATTGTTGTTTCAGGTTAATACCTTTATAATCAACCCATAATAGGCGCATATGGATAAGTATTAATGCTATTAATGGTACAATGAATATTTTAGTGACGGAAACACCTCAAATACGTCGGCACAGGGGGACGTTTCCAATTACCCCCATGCGCACTTGTTAGGTTAAAGAACTGCTCCAACATCATTAACTACTTAATTCCATCAAATGTTGTTACCTTCTCAGATCGGAGCCAGTTCCCCATAGCATCGGACAAGTCCCGGGCGTGTTCCAAAAAGGTGCTATCTCTTCTCTTGGTTACACCCCGGAACTTCAAACGGTACGTTTCTGGTTGCAGTTCGTAAGCCCTCACGACAGCCTCCTTGAGATCCTCATACACAATACATGACTCCAAAGGTAACGCATCGTAGGCTTTAAGACCCTTGCCTATTAATCTAGAGGATACAAGTGCTGCCCATTTATTCTCTGGCCACTGGTGTTCCTGGCACTTCTTCTCAAAGCGTGGAAAAATTCTGTTACACCACTCTCATCAAACACCGGAACCAGTTTCAATAAGTGCGAGAGAGATTGATCATGAACACGGATACCAGCCCCAAGTCGCTGTCCCGTTGTCTCTACTCGCGACTTCTCTACGTCCATGTCGGCACAGTACCTAGTCGACTCTAAATCAGCTTGGATTTTTGCTAGCTCTATGTGCTGCTGACAGATAGTTTTTCTCTCTTCTATCTTGGCTCTCCCTTCTATCTTGGCTAATTCTATTTGCTGCTCAGATACCCTGATAGCCTTTCTCTCTTCGATCTTAGCTGATTCTATTTGCTGCTGGATCTTAGCTAATTCGAGCTGAAGCAATAATTCTGGAGTTAACCTTTGAGGAGGTGAAGGTGCTACAATGTTTGAAATTACCGGTGGTCCCCCCAGGGGCAACCCACCCTGCCAGTCACCACCCAACTGTGGACGCGTACTCGGGGTCGGCAAACTACTGGGATGGCTGGGAGTCGAGTGTAGGGGAAGCATGGCCGAAGGGCTCTGAGCACTCAACCCATCTCGCTCACCAGTCACCCTGCCCAGTACACACGTTATCAAGTTATCCCTGGTCATGCTGCTAGTACCCGCATGACCGATAGCTGTGGCCAGGCATTGAAGACCGTACCGATCCATACCCTCCAACCACTCGGCAGTAACAGGCCATTGCAAAAATATCCTAGCATCCTCCTCACAGTTCACCTGATTAACCATTTCATCATATTGCTGTTCCTCAGTTTCGACATTACGTACTGTGTCTCCATTCTCCTCTGATCCGGTATAAGACATGATGCTCACAAAAATTTCCCACCTCAATATTCAGAAAAGAAGCATCCCAAACTCTTATACTTTAATATACACACACAAATTCTCGGAAATACTCAAGGGCCATACTATGTTGCAAAAAAAAAATATTCCCCAAAACAACAAATGTTCCCTGCTAATAAATGTAGGTTCACCAAATCCTAGGTAAGGTCGCCATTTGTTACGACTGAGGTTTAAATATATCAGGGCTCTTATTCATTGGACTAGTAATGTCATAAATGCTACAACGGAAAGCGCTAGATCCAACCTCTGATGTATATTCCCAGTGAACAAAGAACACAAATACTCTCCAGAGTTCTATATGCAATAATAGGTTATCAAACTCTCAATAAATGTGCATCTACTCTAGGCTTAATGTTATGTGAAAACAGCCTATTAATACCTATAACCGAAGGTGCTTGGTTATGGTATGCAAAGTAAGGTGGTAAGAGAAGTTACAGCTTACATTACTTTAATCAATAAATGTCAGGCACTCCTGCATAAAAGAAAGTGCACTAAAGTCCTTCAACACCAACAAGGAATCTTCTTTAAATGTTAGATGCTATCAAGATGCTCGAATCGGAAATGGAACCCAAAAAGGCAGGCAGCGGAACAATGCTCGTGCAGGCTATGCACACAAAAAAGGCAGGATATATAATGCAGTCGGAGCCAAAAATATCCTAAACGCTACAACAATGATAATAATCGCCACGACAATGCAGTATTCCTATCAACAAAAAGAGCCTAAGTCGTTTGTGTCTCAATACATCAAACTAGGCTGCGAAATGCTTGTGTAATCATAAACGGGTATGCATAATAAGAGTAATTGGTTTAATATACTTAATGTCTACTATGACTGATAAAGTCTAGCTAGAGTCAATGACACGAGATACTGGTGCGCATGGCATGCCGCATAGCCTAGTGCAAATCTCAAGTCTGTGCGTCAAGTATTACGTTACAGTGAAGGGTAGCTCTCTTGAGAAACCTTAATACCGAAGTATTAAGCGTTCTCCTGGCGTACCTCAAAGACAAACAACCGAGCTTAGAACAGTGCAGAATGGTATAGGCAAAAAGCCCTCATTCGTGCATGCTCTACTCTCAATGGCACACAGACTAGAATTTACCCAATCAACTCCAGTTCTCAGGTACGTCGTGCAGCTTTTAACTAAAGCCAGCACCCATCGGTAACAATACCTTATAATATCAGACTCCTAGTCTAGCATTATCTAATCCAGCAGAACACTAATAATTATAGGAAGCGGTACTGAACAATGTGAATGCCAACCAATGCTTCGTGATCAACTTATCTTAACAACTAAACATACATGGGTTATATAAGACCTTAACGCACAATACAACTGGCCAGCATGAAGCTGATTATGCAGAGTTAACCAGAGGGGGTAGAATATTAATAAAAGGTGGTGAAAGATATGGAAAATGAGAGAGATAGGCAGAGGAAAAGGTTCTCAGGTGTAGAGAGGGGGACAGATATCAAAGGGATAAGAGGGATGCGTTCTAGAAACCAGATCTGAGGGAGAGAGTGGCAAGAGAGCTGTATATATACTGGGACTAGTTTGCACCGCGTAGGCAGGGCGGTAACAAGTCCTCCAGCCAATCTCCAGGAGGTCAGCCAACCATGACGTCACCAAGCATGGTAAAAAACACCTCCAACCAATCCCCAAGAGGCCAGCCAGCCGTGACGTCATCGAGCATGGCAAAAAACACTGCGCGCCTCCCCACACTCTGTTCTACTCTCTCTCTCTCTCTCTCAAATCCTATCATTACTACTTAACCTGACAAGCGCTAAATAGACCTAGGGGCTAGGTTATTTGTGCATTTCTAGCCTTGGATTCTGACAGAATTCGTTATATTTACAATATAGAGCATTATTTGTTTTCGGTATGCTTTTATTTTACATATATGATGTATATATGAACCTTCAAGAGTGCTAAAATAAGTGGGAAAAGCATTTGGGTGGTGAAAAACGAAGATATTGGCCACCCGGTCATAATCTCAGGCGAGAGAGAGCCACAGGCAACCCTCCTCTCTCGCTGTCTGTGAAGTAACTGAGACGAGCGGGGCGGTGTGGGCCGGTGTCTGGGTGTTGCATAACGATCTTTTCTGCAACCCACTTGTGCTACATTATCGCGGGAGAGAAAAATAACCGATAAATGATGATAATAAGAGGAAAAATAGGTGATAATTGAGGAGGGGAGGGAGGGGGGAATAAGGTGGGGAAGGAGGGGAGGGGGGTGGGTGAGATTTACATGGATGAGTACTGGAGGGGAATTATCTCACCTAGAGACAAATTCCTTTGTTTTGATAGGCCCTTTTTTTTTATGGAAGGCTTTTTTTATGGTCTTGCTTCCGTGAGGCCTATCGCGTTCCCTATAGGAAGCCTTCCGTGAGGCCTATCGCGCTTGCCGGGTTAATGATAAAACATATACTTTGCAATTAAATATATAAAGCCTTGACATGGGCGAAAACAAAGAGCCTTTCTGGACTGCCCATGACACGAGCTTTCATATGAAATAAAGCACACAATAATACATCAACTGTAGCCACATCCACTGCCCTGGCGATCCTAGCGAGTCACCGTAGGACAAGCCATGCGGTTCTAACGGAGTGATTAACGTCACAATACCTTCACTTCTCCCGGCCCTCAGATCCTAGGTATGTGTTGGCGGATCTCCAGCGCGACATCGATTTACTAAATTAGATCTCCTTGTCTTGGGGTCTCAAGTTCTCTACTGAAAAGTGTGTACATATAAGATTCTCCCGATCCCGTGCAAACGATGCTGCCCATGACCTATACACACTAGGAGGTGTACCCATTAAACGCTCCACTCTCACAAAGATCTGGGTGTTACAGTTGACTCTGACTTAAAATTTCACCAACACACCAGACTTAGTGTAGCTAAGGCCGGAGGAGTCTCATCACACCTACTTAAGTCCACCAATTTTTGGCGTTCTGCTCAATTTATGACTAGATTATTTATAAGTGATGTTCACCCTATTATTGATTTTGCTTCTCCAGTTTGGAATACAGGTTATATTGGTGATGTTGAACTGATTGAATCTGCGCAACGTAGGTGGTCCAAGCAGGTCCACGATCTCAACCAGCTCTCCTATTCTGACAGACTCGATAACCTAAGATAACCTAAATCTGTATTTAGCTAAGGGTAGACTATTAAGGTGCGATTTGATCTACTGTTATCAAATTATCCATGGTCTGTCCTCTGTTTAACCTGAAGATCTCTTTGTCCTTTCTCTTAATGTTGGCCGCACTAGATGCCACAGATTCAAAATCCAAGTTCAACATTCCCAGGTTGAGGCCCACAGAAGATTTGTTTCTTGCCGTGTTGTCCAGCAGTGGAATTCTCTTCCTGACCATGTAGTTGATGCTCCCTCCCTTAAAGCTCGATTCACACATACACAAATTAACGTCCCGTCCGGCCTCGACCTCTTAATTCGCCTGCAAATGGGCAAGGACGCCGGCAAAATCGCCTATGGACGGTACAGGGATGTGTGGTGTCGCCAGCACACGGGAGGGGGGGCGGGAGGCGGCGACCATTTTGTGCATGCATAAAATGGTCGGTGTGGGCCGGGGCAACTGCCACAAAACGTTTCAGGCCGGGACACACATGGGAGCATTCGGCGTCTAGACGCCAACTGGGGGGTCTAGACGCCAACTGGGGGGGTCTAGACGCAAACTGGGGGCGTCTAGACGCCGACAAATGGGATGAGAACGGCGGCAAAAAACCGTTGGAAGGAGAGTCGGCGATGTGGCACCGTCGCGTCACTTGAGCTGGCGACACCTCACGTCCGTGTCCCGACCATAGGTGATTTTCCTGGCGTCCCTGCTTATTTGCAGGCGAATTAAGGGGTCGGGGAAGGACGGAACGTTAATTCGTGCATGTGTGAACCGAGCAAAAGGGGTCGGGGATGGATGGGATGTTAATTCGTGCATGTGTACCATGGGGCCTCCTGATTGATGCCGTCCAGCCTATTGTTTGGGTCGTGGCCGGACGGGACGTTAATTCGTGCATGTGTGAACCGAGCTTTACTCATTTAAATCCAGACTCCACGATGCTTTACGAGACTCCTTGTTCAATTACATTAATACTTGATATACAAACCAACCCCACCTCCATTCCCCATTTATTTATTTTTTACTTTTGTTTTGTAGTGTCAGAGTGTAAACGTGTATAATGTTTGTAGTGTGAACTGTATTGCTTGGCTCGAATCAAGATACAATACAAACATTTCCATGTCTGCTAAAGAGCTCCGGCTCAGCAGACTATGTCGTGTTATCTTTATATGTGTTTAATCTTAAGATCAATGTTCTACTGTATATTATGGCAATAACATTTTGAATTGAATTGAATTGTCCCCTAGAGCTGTAAGCCCATGTTAGTCCTTATCTGGTATTTTATTATTTGAACTCATGAACTTCTTTTTAAACTAACTCTTGTGTAAGGTACACTAAATCAGTCAACCTATCTATCTATCTATCTATCTATCTATATGCTCAGGCCCAATCCCCATTTTGGGGGTAGCCGACTCAAGACAGAGCAAGAACAGGGAAAACACAAAAACAACATTAAAACAACGAATAAACACAGATAAAAAGCACAAACTCACACACATCCAGGTCACCCAGGAGAAGACCCAGAGACCAGGGTCACCAAGGTCGCTCCAGCACTCCCCCGGCCCCCGACCACTCGAAGAGGTTCCGATCTCGGCAGGCAGACATGCAGCGGAGCCAAAGCCACAAGCCCTCCCACCACACTTCCAGGCGCACCTTTCATATTAATCGTCTCCCTGGGCCAGGCGCCTGATGGACTATTATCTAGTCCAACTTGCGCCCGACCCCTTACTCCAAATGACCACGTGTTCACTCAACTATTCACAATTCGCACTTGTACGAACTGCGCCAGTAGGTTTGGTGAGTCCATGTTTGTTACTGTCGATCTTCAAGTCTGCCGTCTCTGCCAGCAACAAGAGAATTTGACAGTGAAATTAGATGAAGCCTACAACAAGATCAACGTCCTCACCATGAAGCTGGAATCACTCGAAGAGTTGTAACACTCAACGTTGGAGTACCACAAACTTCAATTGTCACCGCAACTCCAGCAGCCACCAACGCCCCAACGTCAACTGCCAACAATTCAACGCCTGCAGTAGCCATTTCATCTGATGGTTACGATACTCAAGAAACAAATAGTAACTCTCTTCCCCCTCAAGACAACTTCCGTGTTGTTAGGAACAACGTTTGCCCCAAGACCAGGAAACCCATACCGATTACCGAGTGTCAAAACCGCTTCCAGATACTCGCAGACTCAGATGACGAAGCGGAAATAGAAGAAGTCCGGCTCGTGGGAGACTCGATGATACGTGGTCAGCTCACAGAGTTTTGCGCCAGAGCACTTAAGACCAGGTAGCGTTTTTGTATCCCTGGTGGTGGTGTGGACGACGTAGTTGCTGCAGTTGACGAAGTATCTAAGCTGGCCCCTGCTAATACAATGTACGTCATCCACGTTGGATCCAACGATGTACAGCGAACCCGGTCGGAAGATTTGCTTTTAAAGTACCAGCAGCTGATCAAGTCGTTTAAGGAGAAGTCATCAAGGATCATCGTCTCAGGAATCATCCCCCGGCTTGGTGTAGAGAGCCGATTTTACAACATAGCCACCAGCACAAATCGTTGTCTAGCAAACCTCTGCAGGAAGGAAAACGTGGGATTCGTCGACACCTGGGACAATTTCTACTACGATGACTATTTGTTTTCGGACGATGGAGTTCATCTGAACCAGGTGGGAGCAGCACGTTTTGGGCGTCTTCTCAACGATGCGGTGAAGGATTTTCGGAGAAGAAATCGACTCAGCACAGGACAACCAGGAAGGAGGACCGAAGACAGCGAGGGCGGCAACCTGCGAAGGAATTAAATGCTAATCTGTCAAGAACCGCGAATTTGGATAAAGCTCCACCAACACGACCCAAATTCAAAACCGCCAGGGATAACAACCGAGGACCGATGTCAGCCATGAATGTAAATGTAGATCCGATCAGAACCAAAAATTTGATTAAAGAACGTTCTGTGAGTTCTAAAACCGCAACTTTAAAGGTTTTCTATGCAAACGCTCGTAGCATACGCAATAAATTTTCAGATTTAGAGGAACTAGTGTTTACTGAAAATTATGATGTGATTGGTATAACAGAATCTTGGCTCAATACAGTAGATAGAGACTTTTTAGCAGAGTATTCACTTCCCGGTTATGTAATGTTTGAGAAAAGCCGAATAAATAAAAATGGAGGTGGCGTTTTATTTTATATCAAAGAAAGTCTTAACCCGACCCTCTTGTCAAAACCTCAAATTGTGAACGTCGACACATCTTTTGTGCTAATAAAGAATAATAAAGGTACAAAAATAATACTTGCATTAATATACAGACCTCCAGCTCAATCAGTGCAAACTGACCGAGAAATTTATGAACAAATTGCAGATGTAAGTAACTCCCAAGATACCGTATTTTTTGGCGACTTTAATTTACCTGTGACCAAGAGGGGCGATACTCTTACTTCACACTCCGGACATGACTTGTATACGAACTTGCAAGAGAGTTCGCTTTATCAATTTGTTCGAACACCGACCCGTGGTAATAACGTTCTTGACATTGTACTTGCAATAAAAGAAGAATTAATAGAGAATTTGAATGTTGGTGATGAATTCAGTAACAGCGACCATCGTACGATAACTTTCACTTTAAACTTTACTAGTAACGAACCAAATAGTAGCATTGAAAAAGTCCCCAATTTCAAGAAAGCAAACTTTCATAAACTTAGAGCTATGTTTAAAGAAACTGACTGGAGCTTTTTAATTAACAATAACGACATAAATACATCTTAGAAGTTATTCGAAACCACTTACCTAAAAGCAGTGCAAGACTGCATACCATCGAAAATACGGCGTCCAGGCCATAATAATAAGCCCAAATGGTGGGATAAAGATATTTCAAACTGCCTGCTTGCTAACAAATTTGCTAATGATAGATTAAAATCCTCACAAAATGATGAAGAACGGGTGAAATTTGTAGAGCTACGACGCAAAGCCAAAAAGTTAATTAAGCAAAGTAAAAAGACCCTAGAGTTACATATTGCGAATCAAAGTAAAACAAACCCGAAAGAATTCTATAGTTATATCAGAAAGAAAAAAGTAGTTACTTCAACTGTTGGACCGTTAGTCGATGAAAATGGAGAATGCACCAAAGACGAAATACAAATGAGTAATGCCCTCAATACCTTCTTTGCATCAGTTTTTACAACAGAAGACCTCAGTGATATCCCTACACCATCGCCGATTCAGATTGATAATTCAGATGTTCTAAGCAATATCACTGTTACAGAGAGAGAAGTATTGAATTGTTTAGATAAACTCAAGGTATATAAAACGCCTGGACCTGATACAATCTCGCCTAGAGTTCTAAAAGAAGCTAAGGATGAGCTCTCCAAACCACTGACATTACTATTCAATAAATCCTTGCAGTCTGGCACTATGCCTGATCAGTGGAAGATAGCCAACGTAACACCGATATTCAAAAAAGGCAGCAAATCCCTACCCAGTAACTATCGTCCAATTAGCTTAACCTCAGTTGTATGTAAAATGCTAGAAACGGTCATAAGAGACAGACTCGTAAATCACTTAGAGGAAAATAACATACTTAAAGATACTCAACACGGCTTTCGTAAAAAACTTTCCTGTTTAACAAACCTCTTAGCTTCTTCCACGATATCCTCAACCTCTACGATGAGAGTAAAGCTGTAGATATTATATACCTTGATTTTCAAAAGGCCTTTGACAAAGTTCCCCACAAACGTTTACTGCTAAAACTAAAAGCGTATGGAATACAAGACGGTGTATTGAAATGGATAGAAAATTGGCTCAGCGACAGAAAGCAAAGAGTAGTCATAAACGGTAAGGCATCTAAATGGACCAATGTAAGTAGCGGGGTACCCCAGGGATCGGTACTAGGACCAATTCTCTTTCTAATTTACATCAACGACATAGATGAGGGTCTCACCTGTACAATCTCAAAATTTGCTGACGATACAAAAATTGCAAATAGCGTACTCTCAAAAGATCAAGTTGACGATATGCAACACAATCTAGATAAATTGTCACATTGGGCCCAAATTTGGCAAATGAGTTTCAATGCGGATAAATGTAAAGTACTACATATCGGATACCTAAATGAGAAAGCAAACTATTCGATGAATGGCACTCAGCTTAAGAATGTAAACAGAGAAACCGATCTGGGAGTAACAATATCGAGTAACCTAAAACCGAGTCAACAATGTTCAGAAGTTGTTAAGAAGGCAAACAAAATAATTGGCTTTATAGGCAGATCATTTGAGCATAAATCCAAAGACGTAATTCTAACCCTTTACAATTCCTTAGTCCGCCCTCTTCTGGAATACTGTGTTCAATGCTGGTGCCCTTATTACCAAAAAGACATAAACAAGCTAGAACGAGTTCAACGTAGAGTTACCAAAATGATACCTAGCCTAAAGAACAAACCATACGAAGAGCGTCTTAGAGAATTAAATCTATTTCCTTTAACCCAGCGCAGATTAAGAGGTGACTTAATTCAAGTGTTCAAAATCATCAAAGGCATCGACAATATGAACTGTAGTAAGTACTTCACTATCGACCAATCTAATTACACGCGGGGAAACGGTTGCAAAATTATTGGTAAATCTTTTAACTCACACGAATCTAAGAACTTCTTCTTCAATCGAGTTGTCAACTTGTGGAATAAGCTTCCCCGAGACGTTATAGACTGCAGCACTGTTGATTCATTTAAACTTCGCTTAGACAAATATCTCGCATCAAACCCGCGACTGACTGCGTTTGTAAATGAATAACTTTATTTTATCCCCCCCTCAGTTACTAACCCATCTGTCCCCTACTAACTTCCTAGTCCTGCCACGTTAGTGGCAGGGCAGTAGTTCCCTTTCCAATGTTCCCTTACCCACTCTAAACCACTGTTTGGACACTTGATCCTCAGTGTTTTGGAGGACAAGCAGCCTAGAAGGGTCACTAGATCTGTTGTTGCTTGATTTCCTTTGTACTCCTTTGTACAAGCATTCTCCATTCACTCCTGTCCACCACCACTTCCCCTGCCTGATCTATAGTCATTCCTCTATTATCCAAAGCTTTTCTTACACAGTCTCTCCATCTCAATGGGGGTCTTCCTGCCCTTCTATCTTCCCTTGTACCTGACTCACATATTCTCTTTGTAAGCCTTTCATCTCCCATTCGTTCAACATGACCATACCAGCTCAGCACCCTTCTGTCCACTCTGGCTGACAAATATTCCTGCTGCCCCACTCTCCTACGTATCTCTTCATTCCTCAATCTGTCTCTACGAGTAACTCCACACATACTCCTCAAGCAGCTCATCTCCGTCACATCCACCCATCTTTTCTCCTTTTTCTTCAGAGCCCATGTCTCAGCCCCATACATCACTGTTGGCACAACAATTCCTTGATACAGTGTACTTTTTACTTTCACTCCGAGATTTCTCGTCTTCCACATACTTCCCATTGCTCCGAAAACTTTCCTTTCTTCACACACTCTCTGTTTTACCTCCATTTCCATACCTCCACTCCTACTTATCATTCCTCCTAGATATTTAAAACACTCTACTTGTTCCAATATTTCCCCATCCAGCCTCACATCTACTGTAGATTCACCCTATGCTCTCCCCTATTACACACCATTACTTTACTTTTATTGACGTTCACCTTCAGTTTCCTCCTTCCACAAACTACACCAAACTCTTTGACTACCCGCTGCAGTTTCTCATCAGAATCCGCCACCAATGCTGTGTCATCAGCGAACAGCAACTGATTCAACTCCCAATCTCTACCATTCTTTCCTACTAAACCCAATCCTCTTCCCATACTTCTCCTTTTCACCTCCCTCACCACACCATCCATAAACATATTAAACAGCCATGGTGACATTACACAACCCTGTCGCAAACCTACCTTTACCTCAAACCATTCACTCAACTCATCATTTCCTACTCTCACACATGCTCTGCTCCCTTCATAAAAACTCTTAACTGCTTCTAACAAATTTCCTCCTATTTCATAAATCCTTAACACCTTCCACATTGCTTCACGGTCCACACGATCATACGCTTTTTCCAAGTCCATAAAAGCCCAAAATATCTCCTTATGCTTCTCTAAATACTTCTCGCATAACTGTCTTACTGCAAACATCTGATCCACACACCCTCTTCCCCTCCTAAAACCGCACTGTTCATCTCCTATTGCAACTTCCATACACTTTATTATCCTCTCTATCAACACCCTGCCATACAGCTTTCCAACCACTGACAATAAACTAATACCTCTATAACTTGAACACTCCTGCCGATCTCCCTTCCCCTTGTACAACGGGACAATACATGCACTCTTCCAGTCTATTGGTACCATGACACAGCAAAGCACACATTGAAAAGTCTCACCAACCAATCTATTATCACATCTCCACCCTTCTTTATACACTCCACAGAAATACCATCCAAACCTTCTGCTTTTCCCGCTCTCATTTGTTTCACTGCTTCTTTTACCTCATTTTCCTCAATCCTTTCATTCATTCCCTGCCACCTGGGTGGCCTGGGTAACCTATCTCCATCCACCTCTGCTTCTCTTCTATCTCTTGTATTTAACAAAGATTAAAAATACTCGGCATATCTTTTCCTCACTTCAACTGGTTCCACTAGTAATTCTCCATTTGCATCTTTCACTGACTCTTCCCTCTTTTGTCCTCCTTTCCTTACTTTATTTACCTCCTTCCAGAACATCTTCTTTCGTTCTTCAAAATTCTCACTCAACCTTTGACCCCACCTTTCGTTTGCATCTTTTTTTGCTTCTCTAATTTTCCGTTTTGCCTCTCTCCTTTTCTTCTTGTATCTCTCCCATACCTCAACACTACCATCCTGTAAAACCCTCTCAAAACACTGTCTCTTCTCCTCAACTGCCTTTCTCACCGTATCATTCCACCACTCGCTTCCCTTCCTGATACCTCTGCCTCCTACTTTCCTGTTGCCGCATACTACCTCTGCACTTGCTTTCACTCCTTCCTTAAACTGTTGCCATTCAACCTCTACTTCTCTCTCTTCCATCTCTCTCACTTCCATCCAATTTTCATCAGTCAACCATTACTGTTATTTTTTTGGTCTGTAATTTGCACGTTTGACTGGCGTACCCGGCTATTGTTTTGGGCCACACCCCTCCCTCCAGTCAGAATTTTGGCTGGACGCCGGAGCGGGTGGCCCCACCAGGTAAGAATTGGGTTATTTGAAGTTTGCGGTATTGCGGTATGTGTACATGCTTAGATTGATATGCAGGATTCGAAGTTGCATAATAAATCGTAGGCAGTGTCCACCATTCTTTAACTGTCTTCGTGGTGCGATGCATAAGGTGTTGATTTTCGGTGTGAGCATCCTGGATTCGAATCCACGGACTGCCACATGTGTTTGTAAATTTCATTAATCGATTTTAGGAGTATAGTTGGTTGTTGGAAGGAACATAATAATAGTAATTACGCTTTTAGCTAATAGCCTATTTACTATTGTAGATTATTAATTATAAGTTGAATATTGGCTTGAATGCATAGATCTGTAAATTAGCTCTGGATATATAATGAAACAAGCTCACAAGTTCGAAGTATTATTTGAACCGGCAGCCATATTGTATTCTCACAGCTGAGCTCAGGGTCTGACGACTAGTCTCTTATTATCAGCCGTACCTTCAACACTTCCCCCCGGTTTTGACTCCACCTAGAGATCACCAACCACTACCACTATTATTATATATCTTCAGTCCATCATCACCAGTCCTCAATAAGCTAAGTTCATTATGTATTGATATTGTGTTATGTGAACATTCTTACATTTCATTCATGTGAACTAGCTGTGCGAGAGGACAGGAATTCAACCCATCGAAATCATCATATTTCATATTGGTAATTAACTTATTTTACTTATTATCGGGGTTAATTTATGTACCAGTGATTGAATAATTTAACCTATATATATAAATTTTCCACAACCGCAATAAGCCCGACAAAGTGAAGGTGAAAATGAAAGTGAAAGTGAATTTTGTTATTTTGCCAATCAAACATACACTATACTGTATGTTAATTTTACAATAAAATAATGTAATGGCTGCGCCTTTTGAGAACAATCTCTCTTAAAGGCACCTTCAATGCAAGTCAATGATTATTTTACATACAGTAAGATTATTAAAACATGTGTCATATTATATAATTATATCTAATGAGGCACAGCCCCACCCCCGCAGCCACAGCAAGAAGGGATTCGGAACAGTGGCCAGGTATAATTACCTAGCCACCACCCCGAACCACCCAGACCGCTGTGGGTAGAGCAGACCCCAGCCTTATATACAGTACGGTACCTACATTTTGACCAACACCAGATCAGTATCTTAATTTGTTTCTGATATAAAGGTGATTGTAGTTTAGGATTGTGGTTGTGGCAATTTAATGTTAAGTAAGATTAATATTTAGACATTAGTGAAGATTTGAGTGATATTTTGAAACTAGACAAAGTGGGTTTATTTTGTAAGTCAGGAGACAACTGATTCCAAACTTTCGCACCATGGTATTTTATTGATGTCTGGGATTAGGTCATTAGAGGTCATTAGGGGAATATATAAAGAATTTATGTTTCTTAATGCATACCTTTCATTTTCACGGTCTAAATACTTCCACATTGTTATGGCCGTTTAATGCTTTGTATACAAAGATAGCACTGTAAAATATGTTAATATCTTCAAATTTTAAGAGATTAAGTAGTCGAAATAGTTCATTGGTATGAGCATATTTGGATCTAAATGAAATTGTTCGTATAACTTTTCTTTGTGCAACTTCAACAGATTGTAATTTACTTTTACCCGTCGCTCCCCATACTGTATGACCGTATAAGAGAAGTGGATAAATTACTGAATAATATAAAAGTTTTAGGGCATTTAAGTCGAGACATAGGCGTGTTAAGTACAGTATACCACATTGTTTGTTTAGTTTATTTGTTACGTCCTTTATGTGTAAGTTCCAAGACAGTTTTCTGTCCACCGTGATCCCCAGAAACTTAACGCTCTCCACTTCTCTCACTGATGTATTACCAAATTTAATTGATTGCATATAATTTGGAATGTTTTTGTTTCTGTGAAAGATTATAAAGTTAGTTTTATCAACATTTAGTGTAAGTTTATTGGTAGTTATCCAATTATGTACATTCTTAAGTTCATTGTTTATAGAAACAATAAGAGCGCGCAAGTCCCGGTGACTGGCGTACAGAGTACTGTCATCAGCAAACAATATATATTGAAATAACATACTTGAGTTTACAATATCATTAATAAGTAAAATTAATAATAATAGACCCATATTGGGTTATCGTTCAGCTCAGGAAAGGATATATAGGAGTATGTGCTCACTTAAACAATATAGGAGTATGTGCTCACTTAAACAATATAGGAGTATGTGCTCACTTAAACAATATAGGAGTATGTGCTCACTTAAACAATATAGGAGTATGTGCTCACTTAAACAATATAGGAGTATGTGCTCACTTAAACAATAGGAGTATGTGCTCACTTAACAATATAGGAGTATGTGCTCACTTAACAATATAGGAGTATGTGCTCACTTAAACAATATAGGAGTATGTGCTCACTTAAACAATATAGGAGTATGTGCTCACTTAAACAATATAGGAGTATGTGCTCACTTAAACAATATAGGAGTATGTGCTCACTTAAACAATATACTATTTTAGATCTTACGTAAGACTGATGGGTCGTTTTTCTGGCCCCCCTTCTTTCTCATGCTTAGCCCCCTTAGTTTTCAGATCACACGTTCACCCCATCAGTTTGGCGATTTTAAGAACTTTCTCCTCATTTCTTTGTCAATATTAAGACTTTTTGTGTCATTTAGGTGTATTATTTTTTGGCGAGCGATAACGAGCCTGTAATTGGAAATTTTTCTATCGAAAACTGTACAAATTTATCTTGAAGGAGGGTCTTGGGCGGATGTTTTTTTAAGCTTGATGGAGGTCTAGGGAGGAAACAAATATTTATTAGAATTACACATAAATGAGCCAATAAATACGCCCATCCCCCTTAACCCGAATACAATTGTCCACCGTTTTCTAGAACACAATGCCATCATACAGAGAGACATACAACCTTAGTACAACTGACCACTTACGAGTTCAGGCTATGAGGAAGTTAGAGCCGTAAATATGATTAATTAAACAACAATACAATATTAATGCAGGTTTTTGATGGATATAGAGAATGTTGCATTGGGTTTTATTTGTTTGAACATGTACTACAAGCTTATATTAGCTGGAATGCTGCTAAATATGGATGTCAACAGCTCCAACTTCCTTATAGAACGAAACTCGCAAGGGGTTAATTGTCGGTAGGATGTGTAATATCTGTAGAATGTGAAACAACTCTGGTATTACCCTCACAAAGAATGTTATCTTAAGGGGAAGTTATTTTATAAATGTTATTATATATTTATTTTTTACTGGTATAATGTTCTTTCCACTCACTAAAACATTAGGCTTCCTATAATGCAGTTAGGTCTGAGTACATATATAATTAGATTGATATCCAAAATTCGAAAATGGACATTAATCGTGATCGTGTACTCAACCTTTAACTGTGTTGGTGGTGTAATAGTTTAGATGCTTATGTTCTGGGAGTGGTGTCCCGAGTTCGAATCCGGGGAGGACCATATGCTTTCATTAGTTTATTCAAGTGCATTGGAGTTTGTAATTGATGATCAATGTTAAGAACGGGGTGTTACTTAAATATATATAAATAAATATATATATATATATATAATTATATATATAACTTCCACTCTGTGGAACACCACCCCTCCTCAGCCAACCCTGACCTTCTCTTTCTCACCGAAACGCAATTGTCTGGGTCTCCACTGACAGCAAACCCGTCTCTGTATCTTCCTACTATCTCTATCCTCAGTTTCAAGTCAAAAGTGGATGTTGTGTCTATGCACGTAACAATCTTGCTTTCTCTCGTGTTCCCAACTTAGATTCTTCTGGATTCTCAACTCTCTGGCTAAAACTTCTAGTCACTCTCAAATTAAATACGTCTGCGCTGTGTATCTGTCTCCTAATTCTACTATCCAAAATTATTTGAATATCTAACGTCTAAAGTGGAACACATTCTATCCATCTCTCCTTTCGCAGAAATCTCCATCTTAGGAGATTTCAAAGTTCACCACCGCCAATGGCTCTTCTCTGTTTCCACTAACCAACCTGGTGAACAAGCCTTCAACTTTTCTATCCTAAACGACCTAGAGCAGTTAGTCCAGCAACTGTTACGACTGGGGTTTAAATATATCAGGGCCTTATTCATTGGACTAGTAATGGCATAAATGCTACAACGGAAAGCGCTAGATCCAACCTCTGATGTATATTCCCAGTGAACAAAGAGCACAAATACTCTACAGAGTTCTATATGCAATAATAGGCTATCAAACTCTCAATAAATGTGCGTCTACTCTAGGCTTAATGTTATGTGAAAACAGCCTATTACTACCTATAACCGAAGGTGCTTGGTTATGGTATACAAAGTAAGGTGGTAAGAGAAGTTACAGCTTACGTTACTTTAATCAATAAATGTCAGGCACTCCTGCATGAAAGAAAGTGCACTAAAGTCCTTCAACACTAACAAGGAATCTTCTTTAAATGTTAGATGCTATAAAGATGCTCGTATCGGAAATGGAACCCAAAAAGGCAGGCAGCGGAACAATGCTCGTGCCGGCTATGCACACAAAAAGGCAGAATATATAATGCAGTTGGGGCCAAGAACATCCTAAACGCTACAACAATAATAATCGCCACGACAATGCAGTATTCCTATCCACAAAACGAGCCTAAGTCGTTTGTGTCTCCATACATCAAACTAGGCTGCGAAATGCTTGTGTAATCATAAATGGGTATGCATAAAAAAAGAGTAATTGGATTAATATACTTAATGTCTACTATGATTGATGAAGTCTAGCTAGAGTCAATGATACGAGATACTGGTGCGCATGGCATGCCGCATAGCCTAGTGCAAATCTCAAGTCTGTGCGTCAAATATTACGTTATAGGGAAGGGTAGCTCTCTTGAGAAACCTTAATACCGAAGTGTTAAGCGTTCTCCTGGCGTACCTCAAAGACAAACAACGAGCTTAGAACAGTGCAGAATGGTATAGGCAAAAAGCCCTCATTCGTGCATGCTCTACTCTCAATGGCACACAGACTAGAATTTACCCAATCAACTCCAGTTCTCAGGTATGTCGTGCAGCTTTTAACTAAAGCCAGTACTCATAGGAAACAATACCTTATAATATCAGACTCCTAGTCTAGCATTATCTAATCCAGCAGAACACTAATAATTAAAGGAAGCAGTACTAAACAATATGAATGCCAACCAATGCTTCGTGATCAACTTATCTTAACAACTAACATACATGGGTTATATCAGACCTTAACGCACAATACAACTGGCCAGCATGAAGCTGATTTTGCAGAGTTAACCAGAGGGGGTATAATATTACTAAAAGGTGGTGAAAGATATGAAAAAAGAGAGAGGTAGGCAGAGGAAAAGATTCTCAGGTGCGGAGCGGGCAACAGGTAGCAAGGGATAAAGATGAATGCGTTCTAGAAACCAGATCTGAGGGAGAGCGTGGCGAGGAACTGTATATATACTCGCACTAGCTCGAGACGAGTGGGAAAAAAACGGTTACAAGTCCTCTAGCCACTAGCAACGGAGCTAGCAGCATGGTAAGGACCTCTCTCAACCAACCCCCACGAGGCAGCCAGCCGTGACGTCATCGAGCGGGACAAAAACACTGCGCGCTCCCTCTCACTCTGTTCTACTCTCTCTCTCTCTCCCAGATCCCATCATTACTAGTTAATGATAAAACATATACTTTACAATTAAATATATAAAGCCTTGACATGGGTGAAAACAAAGAACCTTTCTGGACTGCCCATGACACGAGCTTTCATATGAAATAAAGCACACTCTAATACATAAACTGTAGCCCCATCCACTGCCCTGGCGATCCTAGCGAGTCACTGTAGGACAAGCCATGCGGTTCTAACGGAGTGGTTAACGTCACACAACCCACACGTATCCTGGATCGCTTCGGAGATCGACCCAACATTCTTGACTTATTTTTAACCTCTAACCCTTCTGCTTATAATACAAAGCATTTCTCTCCTTTGGGCTCCTCCGACCATACACTAATATCTGTCACATATCCTATCTCTCCAATACGGCCACCCGATCCTCCCAACCGGCGGCGCTTGTGGCACTTTGGTGCTGCCGACTGGGAGGTTCTTCGGTAGTACTTCTCTGATTTCCCATGGAAAGACTTTTGCTTTCTTGGCCGGGGACCCTCGGAGAGTGCTGAATGCATTACCGAGGTAATCCTCTTGGGCATGGAAGCATACATTCCATTTTCTTTCTCTCAGTCTATGCAAAACAAATCTTGGTTTACTCACGCTTGCTCTACTGCTGTCCGCAACAAGGAGGAAGCATTCAAACAGTACCGATGCCTTAAAACTCAAGAATCTCATTCTTCCTATGTCTCTGCCCGGAATCAAGCCAAATTTGTCCTTTAACACCTTACGAGCGGCCTATGCGGTTTATTTATGTGTACCGCCCAGCGGGGTGTTTTTAGCCAAAATAGGGCTGTTTACGTGATCATTTTCATGCCTAAATAAGACCCAAAACGTAAAACAAGTATCTATCCCTGAAAGGGCATAAACAGAGCTTTCGAATGACACCATAACGATCCTTGTATGATGGATAGTTTTCTTGCAATAACCGTGCAACGCGAGTGCAAAAAGCAGGTAATTCGGTACTTTCGGTACATAATTGAGTATGTAGAGAGGGAGGAGGGAGCTGAGATTTGTGTCAGTAGGTTCGCCGCGGTGGTCTGGAGCAGTCATACGCTCGCTAGTCTCCTGCCACCACTTGTCTCTCTCTCTCAGCCACATTACGTGCTGAAATTGCCACTCGAGTTATGTCGAGCGCCGCCACATAGTCCAGCTTTATTTAACTCGACTTAAGTGGTGAGCCGCTTTTTAAGGGTTAATTACTTGCCAAGCACTTTTTCATCAATAATAAATGCACTGAACTATCCAAATCTAGCTCTTCCCAAGCTTTCTGGCATCTAGTCAAAAACCTCCCCAACATTTTTTCTTCCTCGTTTTTCCCTCCCCTTTTCCACTGATTGCATAACCATCACTTCTTCCTCTGACAAAGCTGAACTCTTCGCTCAAACCTTTGCTAGAAACTCAATCTTGGATAATTCCAGTGCTATTCCTCCCTCTCCACCCCCCTTTCTCCTACCTATGCCTAATATCCTAATCTTTTCTAAAGATTTACTTTCTACCCTCTCTGGGCTTAATACTAAGAAGGTGTATGGTCCGTACGGTGGTACTACTGTTGTACTAAAAAATTGTGCTTCTTTGCTGACTCCCTGCCTAGGCAAACTCTCACGTCTCTGTCTCCCCTCTAATATTTTCCCTTCTTGCTGGAAGTTTGCTCTCATTCAACCTGAAGAAGGGTGACCGCTCTCAACCCTCCAACTATCGTCCAATCGCTCTCATCTCTTGTATCTCTAAAGTTTTTGAAACTATGCTTCCAAATTTCTTAAGCATTTCTCTTTCATAATCTGCTCTCAGACTGCCAGTATGGCTTCCTTAAGGGTCACTCTACTGGTGATCTTCTTTCATATCTTACTAACTCTTAGTCATCCTCCTTTCTAGACTTCGGCGAGACCTTTTTCATTGCACAAGACATATCGAAGGACTTCGATAGAGTCTGGCACAAATCTTTAATTTCTAAACTACCCTCCTTCGGTTTTTACCCCTCCCTCTGTGCCTTTGTCTCTAATTTCTATTCCAGCTATTCCATAGCGGCCTTTGTGGACGGACATCGCTCACTTCCTCATCCTATCAACTCCGGTGTTCCTCAGGGCTCTGTCCTATCTCTTATTCTCTTTCTAATTTTCATAAATTATCTTCTCTACTGTACCTCCAGTCCCAGCCATTCATACGCCGATGACTCTACCTTACACTACTCAATTAGTTTTCCAGAGTGCCCCAGCCAGCAATCCCTCAAAAACAAACGTAATGAAACCATACAACACTTATCTTCGTATCTAACTACTATTTCCAATAGGGGCAGAGAAAACCTTGTTGGCTTTAATGCTCCCAAAATCCAATTTCTCCATCTTACTACCGGTATGGAACTCTCAGAGGACTATACCTTATTCTTCAACAATACAAAAATCAATCTTTCATCATCTCTCAATATTCTTGGTGTCTCTTTTTCTTCTGCTCTCACTTGGAAGGACCATATTACCAGTCTTGTTTAGGCAGCCTCCCAGAAGCTGGGTGTGCTTTACCGCCTCAAGGGGCTCTTTACCTCTGCACAGCTTCTTGCTCTGTACAAGGGCACAGTGCGTCTCTGAATTGAATTTTGTTCACATGTGTGGGGAGGATCCTCTCACACTGCACTCCTAGACAAAGTAGAAAGGAAAGCCTTTAGTTTCATTAATTCCCGTCCATACACCAACTCTATGCAATCTCTCTCTCCCTTCGCCGCAATGTTGCATCTCTCTCACTATTCTATCGCTACTACAATAATCAGTGCTCCTCAGAGCTCTCCCAGTGTATACCACCTCCTCTACGTAGGGTACGTGGTACCCGTCTTGCAACACAATCCCACCCTTACTCTGTGCAATTTTCCAACCCAAGAGTTAAACGTTACTCTCAGTCTTTTTTCTATTCAACAGCTGAGCTCTGGGACTCTCTCCCATAATCAGTCTTTCCCACCTCCTATGACTTAAATTGCTTCAAACTCTGTGATTCCAGGCATTTTGGCTCGAACGGCCCTGTCACTCTTTCATCTATGGGGGAGGCACTCGCTACAGGCAATTCTGCCTTTTGTCTCCCTCACTCACATAGAAAAACAAAAAACAACAAAAATATATATACCGTATATATAAATTATATATATATTATATAATATATATATATATATATATATATATATATATATATATAGAGCGAGAGAGAGAGAGAGAGAGATAACACGCACATGTATGTTTCTCACACAACCGTGCACAAGAATTACGCACGCACGGACGCAGAAATAACTCTCTTAGCTCACTATACCAAATAAACTGTTAAAGGCTCATGGCACTATTCATGCGTAATTAAGTGAGTCCGGTCCGCACTGACTGGGGACAGAGCGTGGGTACGTTTCGTTCGTGACCACCCCTTCGGGGATCACGGCGTCCGGCGATAGATAGATAGATTGATAGATAGAGTCTTTAAATACCAATCAAGGCACTTTCTTCTACAGACACGGAAAATAATTCACACCAGTAAAGCCAGTTCATTGTTCAACTTTTGTTTATGTATATGCAGACAAAAGGCAAAGCTGCTTGTAACAAGCGTCTCCTCCAAAGTTGAAGGAGAGACCCAAAATATATACAACACAACAACATAATTACAGTATTATAAAGAAGAGTGATGTGCTCGTTTAGTGTAATTAAATGGATAGGGCCAGGTGTTTTTGAGAGCTAGCTGGATTACTCACTGTGTAGGTGAGACACAAATATAAACAGTGAGGGAAGCCAGACAAATGAAACAGGAATTCCAACAACACCTATATCACACGCCTACGAGACCTCCCCTGTGTATTGCCCTGCTCGACTGTTACTTTATTTACACAGGGAAATTGACACGTGAGGAGAAATTTCGGCAATGTGTGCGTCAGTGCGTGTGTGTGAAATACTACACTACTACTACTACTGGTACTACTACTACTTATATATATATATATATATATATATATATAATTTAAAAAAATATTACCATTAAAATCAATGATTACAACATTAGTATGACTATAATAATAATCATAACAATAATAGTAATACTAATAATACAAATTATAATAGTAAACATAGTAATAATAGTGTTATCGAGCCCATAACCAAAATAAAGCTCAACATACATTATTACACTATATACGGTTGTAGTCATTCAAATTATGACTACAATTTCACCATTGTATTATTATGGCGATTTAGCAGCATTTGTGTTCTATTTGAATGGTGAACAGTTTAAAATGGAATGCGACCAGTTTCTAGTCACCGTCACGAGATTTCCCTAAATTGACTGCACGCCAAATTCCATCCAAAAATGATTTTCACAATGTATTTTTGTTTTCTTTGTCCTTTTCCTTTTAAAATCGTCCCTGGGCTAAATGGTTTTCGACTGCATGCGGAACAGAACAAAATCATCCGAGCCTCTTCTATAGATGAAACGAAATCTATGTTTTGCATCAACAATGCAGTATTGAATAAGTGCATTGTTCAGCATTTCAATCACGCCAGGAATAATAATTTTATCCTAAATTAGTTTTACTTAGATATTCAAACTGTTAATATATATAACATATTATGATTTCACTCAATCACATTGAAATTTTTTATATGTTTACAATAATATTGCAATGGAACTCTTAGCCTATAAGAACGTCATAAATATGAATCAAATGTTAGCATTATAATTTAAGACAACTTTGTTTTTCTCTCATCGTTGCTCGTAATGGAGTAAGTAACGATTTCCCACTTAAGCTTTACGAATTGGTACAGTTGTGGTAATTAATTCTGATACATTTGAAAGCCTCGACATTTTTACAGATATATCCGATAAACAAATATCAGATACAGCCATGAGCCATAATACCAGCACACCCATTTGAAACTGTACCGAACCCAAGGAACTGGGGTTCTCGTACAGAGGCTCCAGTCCCGATCACTATCCAGGAAGACGTCTGGGGTTCTCGAGCAGGTCAACCTCCGGGTTTATATTCCCAGTATACCAGGGGGTATACATTTGGGGGATCTCTGAGATTCCGGTCTTACATTCTTTCAGACTTTAAGGTGGGCTTAATAATCCTCATGGGTCGATAGCATTATTTGTCGAGGGTAGGGGGCGCAGCCCCTGCCCAAAATCGTCCCCGGTTTACACTCACTGGCAATTATAGAACACAGCTGTTCTAGGTATACTTATTCATAAATATTAACCTCATGAATCGTGCTCTGGTATCGGTTGGGTTTACTTATTTTTTTGTCTTAAATGTAATGAACACAAGGTAGCTCTGGACAAAAAGTTCATACTAAAGTTTCTTGGTAGCAGTAGTAGGTCCAGTGAGTAAACTAATGCATTCCTCTTTAACCAATGAATATAGAAATACAAAGGGATATATTCTGATAGATATAGATAAGGTACATTAAATATTTCACATAACATACCTAATAGTGTGCTGTTGGTGATGATTTGGAAGATACGTCCTGGGTCCATGGCTGCTGATAATGCAGACGCTCAAACACAACCACTTCCTCACTGTATGCTTATAATATTATTATTTTTGTTATTATTATTATTATTACCTAAATTTCACAATGAAAGCGTTATATATTTATATTATTACTTAATTTCTAATTGACATTTCCACATATATTTTCCCAAAAAAATATAAAACGTTATTTATATAATAATATAAAGTTTTCAATTATACTTTAGTTATAATTTGATTTGCTTAGTCTTTTATATGACGAACCATAGAATCATTACTCTCTTAATCACAATTCGCAGTCAGGTACTCACCAACGCAATTTAACTAAAGATTTGGTCGTATAATTTTCTGTTAGAATTATAAATTAAGTTTTTGAGTGTTTTGTTTGTTTTCAGATGAGATATACATACCCTGGATTTTTTTCATCGCACTGTGTACAACATTCATAGCGGGGAGAGTTAATAATATTGGTCTATATCCAGAACTATTCATTCATTAGTAAACTGTATCCAATAAATAAGTCATACACATTGAACATATACTGTATGTACATATACATTACTGTAAACACATTTTCACAACTATCATTAGCTCGTGTAATTAGGTAATTAGGCTTGCCGCAGAGACAAAGGGAATTATTACACTTGTCATATATTTGGCAATTTATGAAGGCTAAGTTATATTGCATAGCACGACGACTTAGAGCCTTCAGTGATATGAACCAGAACGAACAGTTGTTACATGAGCAATCTGAGGGCACTGAATATATATATATATATACATATTACATAGATTTACATATATACACTGGCCACACAGACCTTACGATCCAAACGAGGTGGTCAGGACTTAATTCTAGTAGAGATGGTATCCGATAGAAAAGGAAAATTGAAGGAAAGGAAAGAAAAGAAAAGAAGAGAGAGAGAGAGAGAGAGAGAGAGAGAGAGAGAGAGATAGAGCTAGAGCTAGAGCTAGAGAGGGAGAGAGAGAGATATCAGTCACCCTGACACTAAACAAAGACCGGCTTTGTCCTCGTCCTTAATCTGTCCTTTGTTCCAACAACATTGATCTCTTTCTTGATCCCCACCTGTGACGCCTACACTCTCCAAACAGGTTGATCACAAGATACCGGGATTAACTTAAGGGGATATAGGCCATTTCTTGATCCCCACCTGTGACGCCTACACTCTCCAAACAAGTTGATCACAAGATACCGGGATTAACTTAAGGGGATATAGGCCGTTTCTTGATCCCCACCTGTGACGCCTACACTCTCCAAACAGGTTGATCACAAGATACCGGGATTAACTTAAGGGGATATAGGCCATTTCTTGATCCCCACCTGTGACGCCTACACTCTCCAAACAAGTTGATCACAAGATACCGGGATTAACTTAAGGGGATATAGGCCGTTTCTTGATCCCCACCTGTGACGCCTACACTCTCCAAACAGGTTGATCACAAGATACCGGGATTAACTTAAGGGGATATAGGCCGTTTGTTGATCCCCACCTGTGACGCCTACACTCTCCAAACAGGTTGATCACAAGATACCGGGATTAACTTAAGGGGATATAGGCCGTTTCTTGATCCCCACCTGTGACGCCTACACTCTCCAAACAGGTTGATCACAAGATACCGGGATTAACTTAAGGGGATATAGGCCGTTTGTTGATCCCCACCTGTGACGCCTACACTCTCCAAACAGGTTGATCACAAGATACCGGGATTAACTTAAGGGGATATAGGCCGTTTCTTGATCCCCACCTGTGACGCCTACACTCTCCAAACAGGTTGATCACAAGATACCGGGATTAACTTAAGGGGATATAGGCCGTTTCTTGATCCCCACCTGTGACGCCTACACTCTCCAAACAGGTTGGTCACAGGATACCGGGATTAACTTAAGGGGATATAGGCCGTTTCTTGATCCCCACCTGTGACGCCTACACTCTCCAAACAGGTTGGTCACAGGATACCGGGATTAATTTAAGGGGATATACTGTAGGCCGTTTTTCTGGACCTTCTTTTCCCTCGTGTTTAGTCCCATTAGTTTTCAGATTTTAAGAAGTTCGTTCCTTTAGTTTGGCGATTATAAGACCTTTCGTCCCATTTCGTTTCGTTGTCAATGTTAAGACCTATCGTGTCACATGGGTGTCCATTTTTTCCTGGCAAGCAATAGCGAGCCTGTAATTATAAGAGGAACCGGCCTTCGGTCAGGACATTTTTCTGCCGAAAAATGTACACATTTATCTTGCAGGGGAGTCTAGGGGATGTTTTTCCAAGTTTGAGGGATGTCTAGCGATAACACTGACAAATAAATGAATACATGAATTAACCCGTATAGCCCCAGCGACGCGCCTGACGCGTCGGCGGTGTATGTAACGCACAGCCCCAGAGACGCGCCTGGCGCGTCACCCTAATTGCGCCGACCGTAACCTCAGGTGTAGCCACTCAAGAGGGCTCAGATTTGTATGGGAACTGTGTACGTATCCCACGCAACCGTGCCGATGGTTGAAAACTCTGAAAGTCCACGTGCGTGCGCGCGAGCGCGCAATAACCTGTTTTTTTGGGATAATTGCCTTCAATTTTTTACTCTTGTAAAATCCATTTTCGGGGGCTCTGTAGGACCATTTTTTAAGCTTTTTGAGCGGTTTTTCGTGGTTTTTCCTTCATTCCTAACCCATTCGCTATTGTTTCTGGAATAAAACCATTTTTTGAAAACCGGCCGGGTTCTGGTGCGCAAACATTACAAAACTAGCCGGGGCTCCACGGGTTAAGGAGAGACGGACCGTTTATTTGGTCATTCATTCCTTTATTTCCTAGTTTCCTCACTAGACCTCCATCATGCTTAAAAACAAAATAGCCTAGACGATATAGCCTAGCCTAGCCTTGAAGATAAATTTGTACATTTTTCGATAGAAAAATGTCCCGGCCGAAGGCCGGTTCCTCTTAAAATTTCAGGCTCGCAATCGCTCGCCAGGAAAAAATCGACAACTAAATGGCACGAAAGGTCATAACATTGACAAAGAAATGGGGCGAAAGGTGCTAAAATCGCCAAACTAATGGGCCGAACGTCTTAAAGCCTCAAAAGTAATGGGGCTAAACATACAAAGGAGTACAAAGGAGTACAAAGGAGTACAAAGGAAATCAAGCAACAACAGATCTAGTGACCCTTCTAGGTTGCTTGTCCTCCAAAACACTGAGGATCAAGTGTCCAAACAGTGGTTTAGAGTGGGTAAGGGAACATTGGAAAGGGAATTACTGCCCTGGAACTAATGTCCGTGGCAGGATTAGGAAGTTAGTAGGGGACAGATGGGTTAGTAACTGAGGGGGGGATAAAATAAAGTTATTCATTTACAAACGCAGTTAGTCGCGGGTTTGAAGCGAGATATTTGTCTAGGCGGAGTTTAAATGAATCAACGGTGCTGCAGTCTATAACGTTTCGGGGAAGCCCATTCCACAAGTTGACAACTCGATTGAAGAAGAAATTCTTAGATTCGTGTGAGTTAAAAGATTTACCAATAATTTTGCAACCGTTTCCCCTCGTGTAATTAGATTGGTCGATAGTGAAGTACTTACTACAGTTCATATTGTCGATGCCTTTGATGATTTTGAACACTTGAATTAAGTCACCTCTTAATCTGCGCTGGGTTAAAGGAAATAGATTTAATTCTCTAAGATGCTCTTCGTATGGTTTGTTCTTTAGGCTAGGTATCATTTTGGTAACTCTACGTTGAACTCGTTTTAGCTTGTTTATATCTTTTGGTAATAAGGGCACCAGGATTGAACGCAGTATTCCAGAAGAGGGCGGACTAAGGAATTGTAAAGGGTTAGGATAACTTCTTTGGATTTATGCTCAAATGACCTGCCTATAAAGCCAATTATTTTGTTTGCCTTCTTAACAACTTCTGAACATTGTTGACCCGGTTTTAGGTTACTCGATATTGTTACTCCCAGATCGGTTTCTCTGTTTACATTCTTAAGCTGAGTGCCATTCATCGAATAGTTTGCTTTCTCATTTAGGTATCCGATATGTAGTACTTTACATTTATCCGCATTGAAACTCAATTGCAAAATTTGGGCCCAACATGACAATTTATCTAGATTGTGTTGCATATCGTCAACTTGTTCTTTTGAGAGTACGCTATTTGCAATTTTTGTATCGTCAGCAAATTTTGAGATTGTACAGGTGAGGCCCTCATCTATGTCGTTGATGTAAATTAGAAAGAGAATTGGTCCTAGTACCGATCCCTGGGGTACCCCGCTACTTACATTGGTCCATTTAGATGCCTTACCGTTTATGACTACTCTTTGCTTTCTGTCGCTGAGCCAATTTTCTATCCATTTCAACACACCGTCTTGTATTCCATGCGCTTTTAGTTTTAGCAGTAAACGTTTGTGGGGAACTTTGTCCAAGGCCTTTTGAAAATCAAGGTATATAATATCTACAGCTTTACTCTCATCGTAGAGGTTGAGGATATCGTGGAAGAAGTCTAAGAGGTTTGTTAAACAGGAACGTTTTTTACGAAAGCCGTGTTGAGTATCTTTAAGTATGTTATTTTCCTCTAAGTGATTTACGAGTCTGTCTCGTATGACCGTTTCTAGCATTTTACATACAACTGAGGTTAAGCTAATTGGACGATAGTTACAGGGTAGGGATTTGCTGCCTTTTTTGAATATCGGTGTTACGTTGGCTAGCTTCCACTGATCAGGCATAGTTCCAGACTGCAAGGATTTATTGAAAAGTAATGTCAGTGGTTTGGAGAGCTCATCCTTAGCTTCCTTCAGAACTCTAGGCGAGATTGTATCAGGTCCAGGCGTTTTATTTACCTTGAGTTTATCTAAACAATTCAATACTTCTCTCTCTGTAACGGTGATATTGCTTAGAACATCTGAATTATCAATCTGAATCGGCGATGGTGTAGGGATATCACTGAGGTCTTCTGTTGTAAAAACTGATGCAAAGAAGGTATTGAGGGCATTACTCATTTGTACTTCGTCTTTGGTGTATTCTCCATTTTCATCGACTAACGGTCCAACAGTTGAAGTAACTACTTTTTTCTTTCTGATATAACTATAGAATTATTTCGGGTTTGTTTTGCTTTGATTCGCAATATGTAACTCTAAGGTCTTTTTACTTTGCTTAATTAACTTTTTGGCTTTGCGTCGTAGCTCTACAAATTTCACCCGTTCTTCGTCATTTTGTGAGGATTTTAATATATCATTAGCAAATTTTTTAGCAAACATGAGGGAGAAGGTGGTCCAGAAAACGGTCTGCCTCCCCTTAATAGGCCAAAAAAACAGCCATTGTCCCCTTAATATTCACCTTGTTATATATCGCGTAACATCTGTCCTGCCATAGTCACTTAATATTCACCTTGTTATATATCGCGTAACATCTGTCCTGCCATAGTCACTTAATATTCACCTTGTTATATATCGCGTAACATCTGTCCTGCCATAGTCACTTAATATTCACCTTGTTATATATCGCGTAACATCTGTCCTGCCATAGTCACTTAATATTCACCTTGTTATATATCGCGTAACATCTGTCCTGCCATAGTCACTTAATATTCACCTTGTTATATATCGCGTAACATCTGTCCTGCCATAGTCACTTAATATTCACCTTGTTATATATCGCGTAACATCTGTCCTGCCATAGTCACTTAATATTCACCTTGTTATATATCGCGTAACATCTGTCCTGCCATAGTCACTTAATATTCACCTTGTTATATATCGCGTAACATCTGTCCTGCCATAGTCACTTAATATTCACCTTGTTATATATCGCGTAACATCTGTCCTGCCATAGTCACTTAATATTCACCTTGTTATATATCGCGTAACATCTGTCCTGCCATAGTCACTTAATATTCACCTTGTTATATATCGCGTAACATCTGTCCTGCCATAGTCACTTAATATTCACCTTGTTATATATCGCGTAACATCTGTCCTGCCATAGTCACTTAATATTCACCTTGTTATATATCGCGTAACATCTGTCCTGCCATAGTCACTTAATATTCACCTTGTTATATATCGCGTAACATCTGTCCTGCCATAGTCACTTAATATTCACCTTGTTATATATCGCGTAACATCTGTCCTGCCATAGTCACTTAATATTCACCTTGTTATATATCGCGTAACATCTGTCCTGCCATAGTCACTTAATATTCACCTTGTTATATATCGCGTAACATCTGTCCTGCCATAGTCACTTAATATTCACCTTGTTATATATCGCGTAACATCTGTCCTGCCATAGTCACTTAATATTCACCTTGTTATATATCGCGTAACATCTGTCCTGCCATAGTCACTTAATATTCACCTTGTTATATATCGCGTAACATCTGTCCTGCCATAGTCACTTAATATTCACCTTGTTATATATCGCGTAACATCTGTCCTGCCATAGTCACTTAATATTCACCTTGTTATATATCGCGTAACATCTGTCCTGCCATAGTCACTTAATATTCACCTTGTTATATATCGCGTAACATCTGTCCTGCCATAGTCACTTAATATTCACCTTGTTATATATCGCGTAACATCTGTCCTGCCATAGTCACTTAATATTCACCTTGTTATATATCGCGTAACATCTGTCCTGCCATAGTCACTTAATATTCACCTTGTTATATATCGCGTAACATCTGTCCTGCCATAGTCACTTAATATTCACCTTGTTATATATCGCGTAACATCTGTCCTGCCATAGTCACTTAATATTCACCTTGTTATATATCGCGTAACATCTGTCCTGCCATAGTCACTTAATATTCACCTTGTTATATATCGCGTAACATCTGTCCTGCCATAGTCACTTAATATTCACCTTGTTATATATCGCGTAACATCTGTCCTGCCATAGTCACTTAATATTCACCTTGTTATATATCGCGTAACATCTGTCCTGCCATAGTCACTTAATATTCACCTTGTTATATATCGCGTAACATCTGTCCTGCCATAGTCACTTCACCACACACATAAACGCTGACTAAATTGTACCTAACTTACTTTATCCTAACCTTGACCTAAATCGAATATAACATAACTTAGCCTTAACCCATACAGTACCGGTGAAGTCCTTTTCATTAAATGTTTGCAACTCTTAGACAATTATATTCAGATTAGGAAGAACCTTTAGCAATAATAAGGCTTCAAACTATCTCAACCATGGTCCTTTTAACTGCCACAGATCCTTCTTAAGCTGCATAATATCGTCTAAATATAGCTAGAATAAAATATAACACACGTCGCTGGTACTCAAAGGGTTAACCTTGACCTAAATCGAATATAACATAACTTAACCATAACTAACATTAATCTAACATAACTTAACCATAACTAACATTAATCTAACATAACTTAACCATAACTAACATTAATCTAACATAACTTAACCATAACTAACATTAATCTAACATAACTTAACCATAACTAACATTAATCTAACATAACTTAACCATAACTAACATTAATCTAACATAACTTAACCATAACTAACATTAATCTAACATAACTTAACCATAACTAACATTAATCTAACATAACTTAACCATAACTAACATTAATCTAACATAACTTAACCATAACTAACATTAATCTAACATAACTTAACCATAACTAACATTAATCTAACATAACTTAACCATAACTAACATTAATCTAACATAACTTAACCATAACTAACATTAATCTAACATAACTTAACCATAACTAACATTAATCTAGCCATTATTAAGCTAGGTTATGGATGGCAGTACCTATGCAAACCTAACCTTGCTTTATTCTAGCCTAACCAAATTAAAGCTATCGTTCCCTTAAGGGGAGATGGGCCAGTTTTCTGGACCACTTTCTCCCTCATGTTTAACTCCATTAGTTTTGAAATTTTAAGACATTTGCCCCATTAGTTTGTCGATTTAAAGACCTTTCGCCCCATTTCTTCGTCAATATTTAGACCTTTCGTGCTATTTAGGTGTCGATTTTTTCCCTGGCCAACGATAGTGAGCCAGTAATGTTGGAAGAACTGGCCTTCGGCCGGGAAATTTTTCTACGGAAAAATGTACAAATTTATCTAGAAAGGGGATCTAAAGGATGTTGTTTTTATAAATGTGATGGCCGTCTAGGGAGGAAACTAGAAAAATAATGAATACATGCAAAAATCGCCCAAAAAGTTAACCATCCCTCGTTAAATAAAACTAACTATAAATCTCACAGTAATACCACTCCGGCACAAATCTCACAGTAATACCACTCCGGCACAAATCTCACAGTAATACCACTCCGGCACAAATCTCACAGTAATACCACTCCGGCACAAATCTCACAGTAATACCACTCCGGCACAAACGAGAATAATGACGACCGGACATGGAAGCGAAGGGAGCATTAAGGGGACACTGACCGTTTGTTTGGTCTATTAATTCATTGATTCATATATTTGTGTAGTTTCCTCCCTAGACCTCCAGCAAGCTTAAAAAAAACACCCCCTAGACCCCCCTTCAAGATAAATTTGTAAATTTTTTGGTAGAAACATTTCCCGGCCAAAGACCGGTTCCTCTTGAAATTTCAGGCTCGCTATCGTTCGCCAGGAAAAAATGTACACATTTATCTTGAAAGGTGATCTAGGAGGTGTATTTTTAAGTTTGATAGAGATCTAGCGAGGAAACTTAAATACATGGGCATATATATATATATATATATATATATATATATATAGCCCACAAAAACAAGTACTACCCCCTTAATTAGAACAGGTCCAGCTGCTCCCGAGAAGCAGGAATACCCGGTGTCAATGGTTAATTTGGCTTTGGATGTTGATAATCAGAAGGGAATTTTATATCGAGAGATCATAATGTGTTGCTAGTTATATTCTGGACAGGCAATTGTTCTGTATTTGGGAGGTGTTTGTGTGTGTGTGTGTGTGTGTAGAATAGCATTGTTCAGTTAAGGGAAGACTGGCCGAGAAAAAAAAAACCTAGACACCCCTTCAAGATAAATTTGTACATTTTTCGGTAGAAAAATGTCCCGGCCGAAGGCCGGTTTTCTCTTAAAATTGCAGGCTCGCTATCTCTCGCCAGGAAATAATCGACACCTAAATGGCACGAAAGGTCTTAAAATTGACAATGTAATGGGGCGGAAGGTATTAAATTCGCCAAACTAATGGGCCGAACTTCTTATGATCTCAAAAGTAGTGGGGCTACACTTTAGATAGAAGGGGGTCCAGAAAAACGGTCCGCCTCCCCTTAGCTTGATATAGTATACAGTCTCCGTCATAATATACAAAAGGGACTGGAGTTCTCGAAAAGAGGCTCCAGTCCTGACGCTATTCTTGACTTACAGTGTGCTGGTTAAATAATCCAGAAGGGTTGATAGCCTCTGAAGTCCTATTCTAACTAACTAAATAATATTATAATCATGCACCTTCCTACCCCTCTCAACCAGTCTCCGGGCTCGGTCTTTTCGTTTCTATCCCGCAAGTTACTAAAGGGTGTAGGGAGGGATGGGTATGGAGGTGGCGGGTTATGGATGGGAAGCTGTGTGGTGGTGGAGGTAGCGAGGAGGGGTGAGGGACTAGCGGAGGAATGGTGGTTCAAGAGTGAGGGAGAAATCAAAATCAAGAATACTAATTATGTGCCTAACTTTTCCTCAGTACAGATTGCTTTAGTTCGTCTTTGGCAAGTAATTCTGTACTAAGTTATCCACGTTTATCTAGATGTTGCTGAATAATTTAGGCAAAGTACAGGTTTTTAATTTTTACAAAACGAGCTTAGTTAACCTCTGCATAATTGTGTCATGTTATAAAACATATTTCCCTTTTGTTATATTTGTTAACCCATAGGATCCGAAAATAGATTTTTTGGGGGGCAGTTATGTTCAACAAGTTCTGTCAGGCACTTCTCTCAGCTTCTCTCTATTCCAATAGGCAGCTTGTATTCAAGGGAATGTCGTGTGGCTCAACTCGTGCTCGGTGTACTGCATTATATTCCCCCCCCCCCCTCATCTCGAGAAAATGCTGTAGAGTAAGCATGCACCGCTGCTACTGTATGTTAATCACAGGGTACTAGACATTTGGCTGGAAGCGCTGGATAACATGCACCGCTGCTACTGTATGTTAATCACAGGGTACTAGACATTTGGCTGGAAGCGCTGGATAACATGCACCGCTGCTACTGTATGTTAATCACAGGGTACTAGACATTTGGCTGGAAGCGCTGGATAACATGCACCGCTGCTACTGTATGTTAATCACAGGGTACTAGACATTTGGCTGGAAGCGCTGGATAACATGCACCGCTGCTACTGTATGTTAATCACAGGGTACTAGACATTTGGCTGGAAGCGCTGGATAACATGCACCGCTGCTACTGTATGTTAATCACAGGGTACCAGACATTTGGCTGGAAGCGCTGGATAACATGCACCGCTGCTACTGTATGTTAATCACAGGGTACTAGACATTTGGCTGGAAGCGCTGGATAACATGCACCGCTGCTACTGTATGTTAATCACAGGCTACCAGACATTTGGCTGGAAGCGCTGGATAACATGCACCGCTGCTACTGTATGTTAATCACAGGGTACTAGACATTTGGCTGGAAGCGCTGGATAACATGCACCGCTGCTACTGTATGTTAATCACAGGCTACCAGACATTTGGCTGGAAGCGCTGGATAACATGCACCGCTGCTACTGTATGTTAATCACAGGGTACTAGACATTTGGCTGGAAGCGCTGGATAACATGCACCGCTGCTACTGTATGTTTATCACAGGCTACCAGACATTTGGATGGAAGCGCTGGATAACATGCACCGCTGCTACTGTATGTTAATCACAGGGTACTAGACATTTGGCTGGAAGCGCTGGATAACATGCACCGCTGCTACTGTATGTTAATCACAGGCTACCAGACATTTGGATGGAAGCGCTGGATAACATGCACCGCTGCTACTGTATGTTAATCACAGGCTACCAGACATTTGGCTGGAAGCGCTGGATAACATGCACCGCTGCTACTGTATGTTAATCACAGGGTACTAGACATTTGGCTGGAAGCGCTGGATAACATGCACCGCTGCTACTGTATGTTAATCACAGGGTACTAGACATTTGGCTGGAAGCGCTGGATAACATGCACCGCTGCTACTGTATGTTAATCACAGGCTACCAGACATTTGGCTGGAAGCGCTGGATAACATGCACCGCTGCTACTGTATGTTAATCACAGGGTACTAGACATTTGGCTGGAAGCGCTGGATAACATGCACCGCTGCTACTGTATGTTAATCACAGGGTACTAGACATTTGGCTGGAAGCGCTGGATAACATGCACCGCTGCTACTGTATGTTAATCACAGGCTACCAGACATTTGGCTGGAAGCGCTGGATAACATGCACCGCTGCTACTGTATGTTAATCACAGGGTACTAGACATTTGGCTGGAAGCGCTGGATAACATGCACCGCTGCTACTGTATGTTAATCACAGGCTACCAGACATTTGGATGGAAGCGCTGGATAACATGCACCGCTGCTACTGTATGTTAATCACAGGCTACCAGACATTTGGCTGGAAGCGCTGGATAACATGCACCGCTGCTACTGTATGTTAATCACAGGCTACCAGACATTTGGCTGGAAGCGCTGGATAACATGCACCGCTGCTACTGTATGTTAATCACAGGCTACCAGACATTTGGCTGGAAGCGCTGGATAACATGAACCGCTGCTACTGTATGTTAATCACAGGCTACCAGACATTTGGCTGGAAGCGCTGGATAACATGCACCGCTGCTACTGTATGTTAATCACAGGCTACCAGACATTTGGCTGGAAGCGCTGGATAACATGCACCGCTGCTACTGTATGTTAATCACAGGCTACCAGACATTTGGCTGGAAGCGCTGGATAACATGCACCGCTGCTACTGTATGTTAATCACAGGCTACCAGACATTTGGCTGGAAGCGCTGGATAACATGCACCGCTGCTACTGTATGTTAATCACAGGCTACCAGACATTTGGCTGGAAGCGCTGGATAACATGCACCGCTGCTACTGTATGTTAATCACAGGCTACCAGACATTTGGCTGGAAGCGTTGGATAACATGCACCGCTGCTACTGTATGTTAATCACAGGCTACCAGACATTTGGCTGGAAGCGCTGGATAACATGCACCGCTGCTACTGTATGTTAATCACAGGCTACCAGACATTTGGCTGGAAGCGCTGGATAACATGCACCGCTGCTACTGTATGTTAATCACAGGCTACCAGACATTTGGCTGGAAGCGCTGGATAACATGCACCGCTGCTACTGTATGTTAATCACAGGCTACCAGACATTTGGCTGGAAGCGCTGGATAACATGCACCGCTGCTACTGTATGTTAATCACAGGGTACTAGACATTTGGCTGGAAGCGCTGGATAACATGCACCGCTGCTACTGTATGTTAATCACAGGGTACTGGACATTTGGCTGGAAGCGCTGGATTTGGGGCAGCCTTGAAACAGTTACCTTTTTCTTCCATATTCCGCTTTTAGCCTCAGCTTGCCAACTTTCTACTGTTTTGCACCAATACTTCACTACATCCGTGTACATGATCCGGGGATAGGCCAACCGAACCTCCATGATGTTCGCTGGTCGGGTCACGGTGATCGAGTGTCTCAGAGTCGCTCCTCACGTGACTCTGTTGGCGGAGCCGAAAATTGTATTGCAAGCCGATTGTCTTTTCTCACACAAGTGTTTCACAACGCTGTTTACCAGTCCACGATGCCTGCTCGGCATACCCATGGGTTGCTGAACCATTCTTTTCATAATAATACCCAGGTAATGAACCTTTCTGTGAAGTTTCGTCACATACAAAACTGGTGATTGACGAAATTATCTCGATCCAAAATAATTCGTGCAATGCTCGGGGTTTTGGGTAAAGGTAGTTTAATGAGAGGGCGCTCTGCCTCCGCTAACTGTAGCTTGCCAATCAATGTAGGGATCACGGACACAGATATCTCTCTCAGTATGATGTTTTGCAACCTCCAATGCTAGTTCCTGATTGGTTGCATCGCGTAGTATTCCTCTAAGCTTATCTTCTTCCCCCTTTAATTCCACAATAATATTTGTTTGCATTATAGTTATTTGAATTACTAAATGCATTTGTAAATATAAATAATGGTAAAATAAGTAGTAGTTGTAGTAGTAGCAGTAGTAGTAGATACAATAGTAATTGTATTTGTAATATATTATTATTCACCACACACACACACACTTACATTTCTTTATAGAAAAACATCCAACCACACCACTAAAACTCTGCAACCCATAACAAACATCCAACCACACCACAAGAACTCTGCAACCCATAACAAACATCCAACCACACCACTAAAACTCTGCAACCCATAACAAACATCCAACCACACCACTAAAACTCTGCAACCCATAACAAACATCCAACCACACCACTAAAACTCTGCAACCCATAACAAAACACAAAATTCCACCGAAACTGCAAACACACACATCAACACAGTTACTCCTTTTACCTCGGGTGTTTTTTTAACGTTCATATTGTCACACAGGCATACACCGAGTTCAAAACTGTATACAGCCAGACAGGCAGAGACAGTTATACATAGACACATGTAGACAGACGGACACAAATATATACATACATGTACACACAGGTACACTCACGCGTACTAAAAGTTGCTCAGGGGTGGGACCTTGCTTCCCCTACTCCACCTTGGGCAGGTGGAAAGGGGGAGTCGAGTCTAAGTCTACCCCCACCTTCAACCCCCAAATTATCCCCAACTCCCCCACCTTCCTCCTCTAGCTGGCAGTTAGTGATTAGCGACGATTGTTCTCATGTATTGCAAATTATTGTTACACCATAATTGCACATGCTTACAATTGCCAACATTTAAAATTTATTAGGAATCTATTTATACAATAATCTGTATAATTGTATGTCTCAATATGAGTTTCTATACACAACGTGGGTCACACAAACCTTGGCTTTAGTGGTATTGTGCTTCTCTTTCTCTTTCTCTCTCTCTCTCTCTCTCTCTCTCTCTCTCTCTCTCTCTCTCTCTCTCTCTCTCTATATATATATATATATATATATATATATATATATATATATATATGCGTGTATTTGTCTTTCTCTCATTGCACTACTTTCTACGATCAAGACTTAATGTCTATCTATCTATATGCTCAGGCCCAATCCCCATTTTGGGGGTAGCCGACTCAAGACAGAGCAAGAACAGGGAAAACACAAAAACAACATAAAACCACGAATAAACACCGATAACAAGCACAAACTCACACACTTAAGAGAGACTTAATGTGATTTGAATATATTTATACCGTAATTAAGTCCAATCTTATACAGTATTCAGGATATTATGTTCACCATTATTGCAATACTCATCAACGTGCCCTCTACGATTTAATCCTAGGTTTTCAAATTACACTGCCGGTCTTTATAATTATCATAAAAGGAAAGGACTAAAGGCAGAGATTGGCTGGAATAGTGTTGCGACTGTTATTGATTGTTTCGTTTATCATTTCATCAGTTTCTCCTATGTATTCAATACCATACATACTATAAACGGTCTGTATTTAATTATATGTGGCCTATACACTTTGTTCAATCAATTAAATGTAGAGCTCGACTTACTATCAAAGTCGGTGTTAACTATAAGTAAGGTTTGAGTATCGAGCTTGAGTAGCAGGGCTCGCCTTCTCACTTCCCCCTTCTCTAGCTGTCTCTATCTGTGATCCCAGCCTCTACCTTTACAAACCCCCAAATAATGAATAGGTTTAATATACAGTTTTACCATCAACTCTCCTCTATTTGTATCGAATGCAGGCAACATTCATCACACACACTAATGAAGGGAAATATACCCCATTCAGATGCGTTATATCTTGGTTGTAGAAAGTGTGTGCTATGAGAGAGTTACAAGGAATAGTTACTATCTCAAAGACCTTGCGGTCCATTTCGGGAAAATATTTGAAGTGGAAGGAGAGACATTGTTCAGTGCACTACACTCCTTACAGTGTGCGAAATACTATCTACTGACTACTGTCTTCTTGAACTGCAACTTTTGAGGACAGTTTTTTCCAAGTAGAACATATCTTAAATGGGAAACAGTTTCCACAAATACTAGTGCTGAACCTTTTCAATTCTAACTGCTAGCCATGGTTGCGTATTGTATTCATATTGAGGTTAAACTTTTTGTTATGATACACATTTCCAAACCCATTACATATTTTAAAAACTGGAATGAACTGACCTCGTAGTCTGCGTGTTAGAGAGAGAGAGAGAGAGAGAGAGAGAGAGGCAGAATATCCCTACAGCCGAGATTCGTGTAACCCACGTTGTGTAGACTCATTTTGATAATTAATTATACAGTATATTATATTTATAAATTCATATTTTTTTTTAAATGTTGGCCATTGTAAGCATGTGCAATGATGGTTTAACAATAATCTGCAATGCACGAGAACAATCGTCGCTAATCACTAACTGCCAGCTAGAGAAGGAAGGTGGGGGAGTTGGGGGTGGAAAGTGGGGGTAGACTTGGACACGACTCCCGCCTTCCATCTGCCCAGGGTGGAGTAGGGGAAGGAAGGACCCACCCCTGAGCAACTTTTAGTGCGCGTGAGTGTACACTGATACGAAGGATAAACAGTCCGAAATATGCACTATCATAAAACAATCTGTCTCCTTGCTCTTGTCACTGGGTCTCTCTCTCTCTCTCTCTCTCTCTCTCTCTCTCTCTCTCTCTCTCTCTCTCTCCATAATAAGCCCAAATGGTGGAATAAAGATATTTCAAATTGTCCGCTTGCTAAAAAGTTTGCTAATGATAGATTAAAATGATTAAAATCCTCACAAAATGACGAAGAACAGGTGAAATTTGTAGAGCTACGACGCAAAGCCAAAACGTTAATTAAGCAAAGTAAAAAGACCCTGGAGTTACATGTTGCAAATCAAAGTAAAACAAACCCGAAAGAACTCTATAGTTATATCAGAAAGAAAAAAGTAGTTACTTCAACTGTTGGACCGTTAGTCGATGAAAATGGAGAATACACCAAAGACGAAGTACAAATGAGTAATGCCCTCAATACCTTCTTTGCATCAGTTTTTACAACAGAAGACCTAAGTGATATCCCTACACCATCGCCGATTCAGATTACAGAGAGAGAAGTATTGAACGGTTTAGATAAACTCAAGGTAGATAACACGCCTGGACCTGATACAATCTCACCTAGAGTTCCAAAGGAAGCTAAGGATTAGCTCTCTAAACCACTGACATTGCTATTCAATAAATCCTTGCAGTCTGGAAGTATGCATGAACAGTGGAAGCTAGCCAACGTAACACTCAGCTTTAGAATGTAAACAGAGAAACCGATCTGGGAGTAACCATATCGAGTAACCTAAAACCGAGTCAACAATGTTCAGAAGTTGTTTAGAAGGCAAACAAAATAATTGGCTTTATAGGCAGGTCATTTGAGCATAAATCCAAAGACGTTATCCCAACCCTTTACAATTCTTTAGTCCGCCCTCTTCTGGAATTCTGCATTCAATCCTGGTGCCCTTATTACCAAAAAAGATATAAACCAGCTAGAACAAGTTCAATGTAGAGTTACCAAAATGATACCTAGCCTAAAGAACAAACCATACGAGAGCGTCTTAGAGAATTAAATCTATTTCCTTTAACCCAGCGCAGATTAAGAGGCGACTTAATTCAAGTGTTCAAAATCATCAAAGGCATCGACAATATGAACTGTAGTAAGTAGGCTACTTCACTATCGACCAATCTAATTACACGAGGGGAAACGGTTGCAAAATTATTGGTAAATCCTTTAACTCGCACGAAACAAAACTCCGCACAACACAAAAAACACCCACATTTCATATTTTCACCACCATCAGACAAGACCGGGCTGTCGGCGGGGGCGGTGGACTCATCACTCTGGTACACAAAGAAATATCATACATAGTAACCAGTGTACAAACCAAATCCCTCCTCCCCCCAAATGATAACACAACAGAAATACAGTCAATTAAAATACGCACTGGCAACAACTCCAACATAACCATCATAAACACATACATCCCTCCCCAAACATCCCCTACAGTACCAAATGAATACAGACCACACCTACAACACATCACAAACACCCCACACATCATCCTGGGTGGTGACTTCAATGCCAAGACGTCAGCCTGGTTTGTCGACAACCCCGACACAGACAGAGGGCTGGTACTACAAAACCAAACCGATAACCTCATCATCCTTAACGACATCCATCAACATACCCATATTCCTCACCAAGCCCTCTATAACCCATCATCTCCAGACATCACCTTTTGCTCCCCAGAACTCGCCCCCACAACATCCTGGAGGGTGGTCAGAACCTTAGGCTCTGACCACCTCCCGATCATTATCACCACCAAAACCAGACTCACCCCAGCTAGCCACAAACACACATACACCAATTATAAAAGAGCTAACTGGGAAGCATTCACAAATGAGACAGAACAACACTTCACAACTCTAAACAGTACACCCATCACTAACATCAACAATGCTGTACACATACTCAATAAAACTATCCAAAACGCTGACAAGAAACACATTCCAAGAGGTAACAGAAAAAGACACAACCCCAACTTCACACCAGAAATTCAAAACCTCATCAGACAACGCGACATTCTGAAACACTCCCCAGCACCCCACACACAAGACATCACACAACAAATTCAAGCACTCAACACCCAAACTAACAACAAAATACAAGAACAACAAAAACTAAATTGGAATAACTTCCTACAAACACTTGATCACAAAACAAACCCCAAAAAACTCTACAAAACACTAAACAGCATCACACTTTCCAACAGCAACACAACACAATCACATGCTGCAATCACAACAACAGACTCTACTCCTTCATGTAAACAACAAGCAAACACTCTCATCAATCACTTTTCACATGTCAGCCACCTAAAACCTCACAAAGACGACCGACGTGTCATCCGACGTAAGAGACAATTCCCCACAGACCCTGACTATACACCCTTCACCAATCACCAGACAAAGCATATCATCAACAATCTCAAGCACTCACCCGCCTGTGGCCTAGACAACATAAGCAACATACACCTCAGACACCTGGGACCACAAGGCATACTAACTAACTAACAAGGCACTCACTAACATATCAAACTACAGCTATTCACACAACACAATACCAGACATTTGGAAGAATGGTATCATCATCACACTCCCCAAACCCAACAAAGACCCCATGCTACCCTCCTCGCACCGCCCCATCACACTCCTTTGCTCCCCCTCCAAAGTCATGGAACACCTAGAATTACAACTAATTACACCTGACCTACCCCTAGCTCCAACACAACATGGCTTTAGGCCACTGCACTCCACAAACACTCTTCTCACAGACCTTACACAAAGAGCTTTCGACGGCATGATGTGCACACGTATCTTTTGCCGGTCAGTCATCTAAAATCAGAAACTTTCCAAACGGAGTCCCACAAGGATCCGCCCTATCGCCCGCACTCTTCAATCTGTACATGCACGATATAACTACACCCAATACGCCCCAAATAAACTTAGCCTCCTATGCAGATGACATAACACTCCCATGCACACACCATGGCCCAAAAAGAGCAACAGATCTCCTTCAACTCTATCTCAACACACTACATGGCTGGTGCACTACAAACAGACTTAATCTAGCCCCAGCCAAATCCACCGCAACCCTGCTCACAAGTTGGACAGGAGAACACGAATACATCCCTCAACTCGCCATAAACAACACACCCCTAACACATACACACACACCCAAAATCCTAGGAGTAACATATGATACTCATTATGACATTCAAACAGCACACCACAAACATTAAAAAGAAACTGACACCCAGACTTAACGCCCTCAGGTCACTTGCTCACACAAAATTTGGACACAACAAAGAAACTACCACCACAGTATATAAACAATACATAAGATCAGTGATGGAATACACAAGCCCAGCCTGGGCTTCTAACCTAGCTGAAACACATCATAAGACCTTACAGACTATTCAAAACAAAGCCCTGAAGATCATTACAGGTTGCACAGCTACTTCACCCACAGATCACCTACATCAAGAAACCAAAATCCTCAAAGTCAAAGACCATCTGGACATGAGAGGCACTCAATTCCTGGCAGCAGCCTCTACGAACCAAGACCACCCACTAAACTACATGGCAACACACCCACAGACACCAAGAAATATCAAAACAACACCCAGCACACGGTATCACACACAATTATTGTCCTCTCTCCCTCCCTGCCCACCCCGAACCAACTTCCAAAAGCACATCCATACTCATATCTCTCACCGATCCATCCACTCACTCACAGACAACACGCAGCTGCATGCACGACCTCCCGAAATCCATCCTTCCGAATCCTCCCTTCTTCGCGACGACAGAGTTCACCTGGCCAGGCTGAGATGCGGACACCATCCAGCTCTCCTGAGCTATCAGAAGAGACTGGATGACTCCGTTGTCGACGCCTGCCTGGGATGAAACACAGCACCCCATACCATTAAACACATCATAGAAGACTGCATTTCACACAACCACTTATGCCAACAACACAATCTACACTCAATGAGAGCTCTATGGGAAAGCCCGATTGTGGCCATGGCCTTTTTCAGGGACTCGGGGCTGTTCGGCCAGGCAGCTTAGGGAACAACAACAACAACAACAACAACTCGCACGAATCTAAGAATTTCTTCTTCAATCGAGTTGTCAACTAATGGAATGGGCTTCCCCGAGACATTATAGACTGCAGCACCGTTGATTTATTTAAACTTCGCCTAGACAAATATCTCGCATCAAACCCACGACTGACTGCGTTTGTAAATGAATAACTTTATTTTATCCCCCCCTCAGTTACTAACCCATCTGTCCCCTACCTACTTCCTAATCCTGCCACGGTCATTAGTTCCAGGGCAGTAGTTCCCTTTCCAATGTTCCCTTACCCACTCTAAACCACTGTTTGGACACTTGATCCTCAGTGTTTTGGAGGACAAGCAGCCTAGAATGGTCACTATATCTGTTGTTGCTTTATTTCCTCTGTACTCCATTGTACTCTCACTCTTTCTCTCTGAAGGTAAGCGTCTTGTGGACTTTACACACGAAAACTGTTTGACTCAGTGGGTGAACGCGCCAACTAGAGGGAACAATATACTAGATCTTGTGTTCACCATTTAAGATGAAAGTGTGACCAGCTTATCTGTTGGGGAATCACTTGGAGGTAGTGACCACAATCTAGTTAGGTTCCCTCTTCCCACCTTTAGCAGCAGACCCACCAATCCTCAGAGTGCAAAACTAGATTTCCGTCGTGCAAATTTTGAAGGCCTTCGGGGAAGCTTATCCCAGATCAGGCTTGAGGGTGAGAATGTTAATGCAATTGGTGCTCAGTCAAACAGCAGTTTATGGATCGACAAGCTGCATTCGTTCCTACTAAACTTACCAAATCAGGCTCAACCCAACCAAAATGGTTCACAAGAGACATTGCTTCAGTAATTAGAAAGAGAAAGGTTGCAAACAGGAAGGCCAAAAGAAGTCAAGACCAAAGTTGTTTAGATTCCTTCAAAAATATGTGTAGAAGAGTGAAACTTCTTATAAAGGAAGCAAAGCAGAATGAAGAACTAAGGGTTGCAGCCCTCTGCAAAGAGAGTCCTAAAGAGTTCTTCAGCTATGTGAACAGCAAGAAACCATTCAAAAGTAGCACTTGACCTTTAAAGGATCCAACAGGCCAACTTCAAACTTCTAACACTGATATAGCTAATTCCCTAAACGATGATTTTGTCGTAGTATTCACAAGGGAAAATACCAGTGACATGCCAAGTCCAGGATTAATGCATGAGGGTGAAGTTCTTAGCAAAATAGGATGTACCCCAGAGGATGTAGCAAAATGAATAGATAAGTTAAATAGGTTCAAGTCATCCGGCCCAGATGGCTTTCTTACTCGAGTTGTACGTGAAATCCGAGATGAAATTGCACCTTTCTTAGCAGACATCGTCAATAAATCACTATGAAATGGAGAAGTCCCTGAAGACTGGAAGCTGGCCAATGTGACCCCAATCTTTAAGAAAAAGGATCACGAGTGTCCCAAGAATTATCGGCCAATTAGCTTGACTTCTATCATAGTAAAACTCTTAGAAGGGATACTAGTAGACAAGATAGTCGACTACCTAGAAACCCACAATTTAATTACAGATTCCCAACATGGATTCAGGCGATACCGATCATGTCTTACCAATTTGCTGGAACTTTTCCATGAAATGCTGAGTGAGTATGACAAAAGTAGAGCCATAGACATCCTTTACTTAGATTTTCAAAAAGCTTTTGACAAAGTACCTCATTGCAGGCTAATGTCAAAAGTGAGTGCGCTAGATATCAATACAGAGGTCACAAATTGGATAGAAAGTTGGCTAACAGGTAGACAACAATGGTGTTTCTTCTGAGTGGACTTCAGTCACTTCTGGAGCTCCACAGGGATCTGTCCTTGGCCCACTTCTGTTTATCTTATATGTTAATGACATCGATATTGGTCTGTTGAGTATGATCTCCAAGATTGCAGATGACATGAAGCTTGGACTGAATGTGAAATGTGGGTTTGACAATGTGGATTATAGCAAAATGATTAGCCTCAATATGAACACAACACGCAACTATGGCTGGAAATTAAAAATGAAAAGGTTCAGCACTAGTATCTGTGGAAACGTTTTCACATATAAGATCTGTTCTACCTGAAACAAACTTCCCTCCGAACTTGTAAATAGTTCTTTTGTAGAGCAGTTCAAGAAGTGAGTAGATAGTATTTTGCACACTCTGTAAAGAGTGTAGTGTACTAAACAGTCTCTCCTTCCACTTCGAGTATCTCCTCAGACTGGACCGTAAGGTCTCTGAGATAGTAACTATTCCTTGTAACTCTCTCTCTCTGTCACACACACACACACACAAACAAAAAAACACACGCACACAAACACATATAGAGGTTATGAAAACACAAACGAACGCGAAGTAGGTACAACACAAATTCCCACAGATTCATACATTCGAATGGAAATTAGTTAGTTAGTTAAAATAGGATTTCAGAGGCTACCAACCCTATTGGATTATTAATCAAGCACACTGTAAGTCAAGAAAAGCGTCAGGACTGGAGCCTCTCTGCGAGAACCCCAGTGCATTTGAAAATATAATAAAATCAATATATAAATATACTAAGCAAAATTACACCCACATCCACACACAGAATCCGAACGTTCAACTCGTGGATTTTTGTTTTAACCGAAACAGTGAAATGATAATAGCCTAGTAGCGATGGGTTGGTTGGTATGGAGCTGTGTACATTGGCTCAACTGATGTTTCAGAGCTCGCATACAGAGTAGGTTCGAGATCCACCCTACATTTTGCCAGAGTTTGTGAGGTTTTGATTCTGACATATTAACACCTAATCACCAATAAAATACAATGCAAGCAAACCAGAACAATATCACTGCTCTGGTGATAGCTGTCCCCCTGGTATCTAAAAGGGGTGTGTCCCCCTGTAATAGGGGTGTCTCTGGTGATAGCTGTCCCCCTGGTATCTAAAAGGGGTGTGTCCCCCTGTAATAGGGGTGTCTCTGGTGATAGCTGTGCCCCTGGTTGTTGTTGTTGTTGTTTTTGTTCCCCAAGCTGCCTGGCCGAACAGCCCCAAGGCCCCGAGCAATTCCAAGGCCATAACTGAGTGCCGCCACAGAACACTCCCCGCCGACCACAATAAAGCCTGGGTGACCGAAGCCACTCCATGACGGGGGGGCTAAGGAGGGTGCGGAAACGCCCGGGAAACCAAAGCCCCACCCAGGGCCCTGTGCCCCTCAGCAATTATGAAGAGAAAGTTGAGGGGCAAGGGAAAAATGTGACTCTTTGGCTTCCAATCTTGGTAGATTGGGAGGTCAATCCACGGAAGAGACGCCGTCACTTGAGAATAGAAAATATATAAGTTAAAGGAAAAGTCAGAGTAAGCTATGGGTATGGCAGAGATTGCTCAGCTCTCACTCTGATAGACCAGCCCATCACCCCCCTGGTATCTGAAAGGGGTGTTTCCGGGTAGATGGGACTTGATAGCCTTGGCGCGCAACCTATCTAGGGGAAAAAAACCTACACAAATTACCGATGGGCGACACGCTAATTGGTGCCACTTACAGGTGGCGATTTTTATAACAGATAACAGATAACCACTATCTTGTTTCTCACCTCCTGTACAGTTGCACACCAGAATGTACATACTCCTCATTGACTCTTTGAAATTTTAAGACCAATCTAATAAGCGATTCGGAAATACAGAGCATTATCTTATATCGTTTTGGACCTCACATGAGCAAATAAGGATATCCTTACTGTGACTTGTGATTTTGTAGTCAATATCAATAATTCCCCGGAATACTTTGATGACAATTTGTTTGAAATCAAGAGAGATGGACATTAACTCTTTCAGTGAGGGTCCTTCTATAGGGTTATGTACGCCACTGCGGGGTCTTCTAGCTAGTTCTCGCCCACTATAACGTGCCATAGGGCGATAAGTATAGGAACGAGCAGAACAGGACTATTCTCATTGAAACATTCAGGCTAAATTTCCCCAACAATAATCCAGCTCATTCACATAATTATATACTCGGTGACCTTGACAGTGGTGGGGACTAATCTCTGTGTCGGCCTGGGCGGTGGGGCCCCTGAACGAATGTATTATTATCTCAGTTTATTTATTTCTCCACTTGTGATAACTCTATGAAATAACCAGCAAATGTAGTAAATCACTTGTTTGTTGGACAGTATGAGTTATGGCCTGTAAGATAGAATGAGCTTAACATTTGTACCTCTTACATAGCTTCCACAAATACACATGGAATTAGGCCTTTTCACTGTTGAATTGTAGCTTCCAAATCACCTCTTCCTTGGACACACACCTTCCCGCTACTGAGGCCTGTAGCATACTGATATTGAAATGGGAGTGAAGGCTAAAAGCAATTATATTGCTAGGCAACAAGCGGAGTGGCACGGTGCTACTCAGCAATACCAGTACATACTAGGACATTGGCCACAGTAAACGATAATATTTCATGTAATGTACCAAGACGTTAACTGCACTGAAAGGTTTAACTTAACACTTCTACAATGTCACAGGCTATTAACAATGTACTAAAACTGTCAGGGAAAGCTAATAGTAACTAAATATAATAGTGTTTATGATTCAGTTATTGGTAAACTATTGATTTTGGCTGTACATTCTGGGATTTAGTTGTATGTGTACTTATTACAGTTTTGGAGTTCTTTCCCATTATAATCGGCAATTATACTGAAGGTACATTGAACAACTTTGAAAACTTAGTTGTAGAGAAAATGGTATATACATGAACGATTAAAACACTCTATAGGTTCCACATTTACATGGTATATACATGAACGATTAAAACACTCTATAGGTTCCACATTTACATGGTATATACATGAACGATTAAAACACTCTATAGGTTCCACATGAACGATTAAAACACTCTATAGGTTCCACATTAAAACACTCTATAGGTTCCACATTAAAACACTCTATAGGTTCCACATTTGTTACATTAAAACACTCTATAGGTTCCACATTTGTTACATTAAAACACTCTATAGGTTCCACATTTGTTACATTAAAACACTCTATAGGTTCCACATTTGTTACATTAAAACACTCTATAGGTTCCACATTTGTTACATTAAAACACTCTATAGGTTCCACATTTGTTACATTAAAACACTCTATAGGTTCCACATTTGTTACATTAAAACACTCTATAGGTTCCACATTTGTTACATTAAAACACTCTATAGGTTCCACATTTGTTACATTAAAACACTCTATAGGTTCCACATTAAAACACTCTATAGGTTCCACATTTGTTACATTAAAACACTCTATAGGTTCCACATTTGTTACATTAAAACACTCTATAGGTTCCACATTTGTTACATTAAAACACTCTTTAGGTTCCAATTTGTTACATTAGATTGTTAGGTGACGAAATAGACCATTTGCGAGTTTCCGGCTTTATGTAAGTTAGTTCTATAAACATGATTATTTTGCCAGAATGATTATCTAACATTCGGTCGTAGTGCATTAATAAATACATAAAACCATATTCATCATAATTTACACCCATCATAAACTTACATTATTATTGCATTTCTGTTTTATGTTGATGTGTTTGCCTCCAATCTTTGTCTTAAACTAGCAAGGGGTCTATTTTGATAAAGTTTACATATTGAAATTGCGTGGACACAAATTATCAAAAGAAAGAGCTCACGTGATACTGGCCTTATGGGGGGTCACCTGCTGTTATTATTTTTCTCTACTTTTCTCTCTTTCCCTGGCTTGTATCCATTCGGCCCCATTCAGCCAACTCTTTTAAGACGTTTATTCCCATCCAGGTGTCGATTTCTTCTTGGCGAGCGATAGAGAGCCAGCGTTGTATGGAGAAATCCGGCTTCGCCAGAGAAATTTTTCTATCGAAAAATGTACAAACTTAGCTTACTGTCAAAACAAAAATATATATATGCTGGCTCGCTACCGCTCGCCAGGAAAATATTGACACCTGGATGGAGATAAACGTCTTAAAACAGTAGGCTGAATGGGGCCGAATGGATACAAGCCAAAGAGAGAGGGAGAGAAGGAGAAAAAAAGCGAGGTTGGCTCCCTTAAATCGAAGCCAAATGCTTGGTCGTTGAAGACATAAATTACGGATGTCATAAAATTTAGACGACTGGGAGACGTATTGGATTGGCCTTCATACATTTCATTGTTATTTCAGGTATGGCGTTGCTAGTTGTGTACAGCTTGTATAGGACATCTCGTATATTTCAGGTATGGCGTTGCTAGTTGTGTACAGCTTGTATAGGACATCTCGTATATTTCAGGTATGGCGTTGCTAGTTGTGTAAAGCTTGTATAGGACATCTCGTATATTTCAGGTATGGCGTTGCTAGTTGTGTAAAGCTTGTATAGGACATCTCGTATATTTCAGGTATGGCGTTGCTAGTTGTATACAGCTTGTATAGGACATCTCGTATATTTCAGGTATGGCGTTGCTAGTACAGGTAGTGTAGGACATCTATATAGTTGTGTACAGGCTTATATTTCAGGTATGGCGTTGTGTACACTTGTACATCTCGTATATTAAAGATTAACACAAATGTATTTAAAAAATAAGGACGAAATGTTTGGATGCATATACAGAACAAGAAAGAATAAGTAAAATATGTCTCAAAAATACAATATAGTTGCCTCGGTACTAAAAGCAATATCACTCATTGTAAGGGAACAACATAACACACACATACACACAGACACACATAAATACATATATTTATATATTTATTTATCTATCGATCTATCCATATATATAGATATATATATATAGTATATATACTATATCAAGCATTACGACGAAATATTAGAACGGCGGCAGTAAATGAAAAACTAAAATATATAAGACGAGCAGGACAAAAATAAGAGTGACCTCAAAAATATAAAGAGTGAGGGCAAAAGATGAAAGACCAGGGAAAGACTCGGGAGACGAGGAGAAAAACAATACAATTATGACGAATTGAAGGAGAGAAAGTGAATGTACAAGAATAATTACAAGAAAAGGATAACAAAGCAAATATGAAACATGAATGAGAATGGAAGAGACAGAAAAAACGTAAGAAACGAAATTATCAAACACCAGAACAAGAAACAAGGAACCCAAATACGGTATTCTGCGATTCGTTAAATGTTCTTGTTCCAAGAATACTCTTCTGTTGTAAGATAGAGCTAAATTATAGACTACAGTTGACCCAAGAACCATTTTACTAGTGACAGAATCCAAGAATACTCAATCAAGTTTATTAAAGGATAGCAAAAAGACAGTATCCAAATATGATATTATAAAATGTTTGTATAGTATATAATTGCAGTTTCAATTATTTATTTGCTGTAGGTCAAGGATGTATGGCAGACTTGCTAATCCAATGCTTATTTTTGAAGTGATATACAGTAGTACCGACTTCTCAATTAAGTTAATCAAAGGACAGTATAAACAAATGTAATACGTATATTTTGAGCTTTATTTACACCATATTTCCCCCTACACTTTTGTTGAAGGAGCAAGTTATGTTATGCTAGTTGAGCAAATGATTTATTTTGGAATGTGTATTATATACTAGTCGATCAAGGTTCACAATGACGCGAAAATCCATAATCGACACTTAATATTATGGCATTATTGTATATAATGTAGGAAAATACAATGGTTGTTCGCTTTTAGCTAGGGATAAATTGCATACAGCAGTTGATCAACTTACTATTATCCGGAGTGATAGATCACTGAATACTTCATTAAATTTACCCTAGGGTTTCAGATACCCACACATATCGAGCACAACAAAATGGTATAAGTGTTCTTAAAACAGAATTATGTTTTAAGTCGCAAATATTCAGATCAAGTAAATGGTTGTCCCGTGTTGGATATTGAACACATTGTAATACAGAACTTTCTAGTAGAAAAACGTACAAGTCTGATGCGGTTACAATGACTGTTGTCTTGTAAACTAGAGATAAATTGCATTATAGCCGAGTCAAAGATTATGTTCACGACCGCTAGATTATGTTCACGACCGCTAGATTATGTTCACGACCGCTAGATTATGTTCACGACCGCTAGATTATGTTCACGACCGCTAGATTATGTTCACGACCGCTAGATTATGTTCACGACCGCTAGATTATGTTCACGACCGCTAGAATTATGTTCACGACCGCTAGATTATGTTCACGACCGCTAGATTATGTTCACGACCGCTAGATTATGTTCACGACCGCTAGATTATGTTCACGACCGCTAGATTATGTTCACGACCGCTAGATTATGTTCACGACCGCTAGATTATGTTCACGACCGCTAGATGTTCACGACCGCTAGATTATGTTCACGACCGCTAGATTATGTTCACGACCGCTAGATTATGTTCACGACCGCTAGATTATGTTCACGACCGCTAGATTATGTTCACGACTGCTAGATTATGTTCACGACTGCTAGATTATGTTCACGACTGCTAGATTATGTTCACGACCGCTAGATTATGTTTACGACCGCTAGATTATGTTCACGACCGCTAGATTATGTTCACGACCGCTAGATTATGTTCACGACCGCTAGATTATGTTCACGACCGCTAGATTATGTTCACGACCGCTAGATTATGTTCACGACCGCTAGATTATGTTCACGACCGCTAGATTATGTTCACGACCGCTAGATTATGTTCACGACCGCTAGATTACACAATACTCAATCAAGATTATCAGAGGACTTTATGTAACACCAAATTACTGAAAACTACACAGTAGTTGTTAGTGTTCTCAGAGTAGACATAGGCGGTGTTACGCGGACACCTGTATCCGATATTCAGTATACTATTTTGATATCTGAAGTAATGTAACAGTTCTTAGTATTTACATAATGTACTCGTGTTTTAAGGTGTATTTTTTATATTTGTATGAATGAAACTAAAGGCAGGTTGTCTGTAATGAGTACCTCCCACAAAGCCAATAAAATAAAAAAGAAGAACCAAATTCAAGGGATATTGGGGTCAAAATGCCTGGACACACGAAGTTTAAAGCATTTTAAGTCATAGGATGAAGGACAAATGTATTGAGGGAGATAATTCAAGAGTTCACTTGTTGAGTAGAACAAAGACTGAAACACTTTGCTAATTCTTGGGTTGGAGAGCTGGACAGAATAGGAGTAGGACTGTGTTGAAAAGTAGGTGACTTTCACTCGCCGCAAGGGCGGTCCAGGATACGGGAGGGGTGCTGAACTAACTGTTTTTTGTCATTTAGGATAAACAAAAAGATGTAGGTTTGTTCAGGTTGGTCAGTGAAAAGAGAGGAGAGCCATTGGTGGTGGTGAACATCGAGATCTCCTAAAATGGAGATTTTAGAGAAGGGAGAGATGGATAGAAAGTGTTCAACTTTAGAAGTAAAATATTAAACAAATGTTGGATAGTTAGTAGCATTAAGGGAGAGACAAATAGCACAGATATATTTAGTGAGAGAGTGACAAGATTCCTTAAGCCAGATAGTTGAGAATTCAGAAGAGTCAAAGTTGGGAACACGAGAGCAAGTAAGATTGTTGCATACATACACACAACATCCACCTTTGGCTTTGAATTGAGAATAGAGATAGTAGAAGAATATAGGGAATGGTTTGCTGTCTGTTGCCTTAGACAACTGAATGTCGGTGAGGAAAAGTAAGTCAGGTTTGGTAGAAGAGAGATGGTGTTCTACAGAGAGGAAGTTAGAGGAAAGTCCACGAATGCTACAGACATTGATAGATACATTAGAAGGCAGAGGTCCAGGGCACTTTAAGGAATCTGCATCAGGGGTCAGTCTGATGGGAGCATTTCTGCATCCCCCCCCCCCCTCCCCAAACAAAGGAATGCAACTGGAATGAAATTGAACAAGATACAAATAAAAAGAGAGAGCGAGAGAGATTGATTGACGGATTACCGTTGAATGAAAGAGGAGGAAGAATGCCAGACATATAAACTATCCCACAAAAAGTTCACCGTATAACCAAAAGTTAAATTCGGGAGCAAATCTAATTAATGGGAAGGGTTTCAGATAATACTTAACTGTGTCTGTCTTAGCTATCTACCCTGTCATTAGAGTAGTCTGTCAGGAGAACTATTCATTAATGCCATTGAAAGATAGCTAGATAGAGAGATACATATATAGATAGATAGAGAGGGAGATGGATAGATAGATAGATAGACAGATTAAGAAGAGATACAACCAAACAGATATGCATACTCACAAACAGTTTATCGTAAAATCAAGACAAGTAAAATGAACAAACATATACAGTACACGAGTACAGAACAATGAACAAACATATACAGTATACGAGTACAGAACAATGAACAAACATATACAGTATACGAGTACAGAACAATGAACAAACATACAGTATACGAGTACAGAACAATGAACAAACATATACAGTATACGAGTACAGAACAATGAACAAACATATACAGTATACGAGTACAGAACAATGAACAAACATATACAGTATACGAGTACAGAACAATGAACAAACATATTATACAGTATACGAGTACAGAACAATGAACAAACATATACAGTATACGAGTACAGAACAATGAACAAACATATACAGTATACGAGTACAGAACAATGAACAAACATATTATACAGTATACGAGTACAGAACAATGAACAAACATATACAGTATACGAGTACAGAACAATGAACAAACATATACAGTATACGAGTACAGAACAATGAACAAACATATACAGTATACGAGTACAGAACAATGAACAAACATATACAGTACACGAGTACAGAACAATGAACAAACATATACAGTACACGAGTACAGAACAATGAACAAACATATACAGTATACGAGTACAGAACAATGAACAAACATATACAGTATAAGAGTACAGAACAATGAACAAACCTATACAGTATACGAGTACAGAACAATAGCTAAGAGGAATATATTGTATCGCTCTAATAAATAAGGTATAAGGTAAAGCGTTGCAGATAAAAGTTTGCTCTGTTTACTGAGTTAGCTAACTAGCCTGCCATTAAGGGGGGAGGGCCGTTTTTCTGGACCACTTTCTCCCTCATGTTTAGCCCCATTAGTGTTCAGATGTCAAGATGTTTGCACCATTAGTTAGTCGATTTTAAGACCTTTCGCCCCATTTCTTCGTCAATATTTAGACCTTTCGTGCTATTTAGGTGTCGATTTTTCCCCTGGCGAACGATAGTGAGCCTGTATTGTTGGAAGAATCGGCCTTCGGCCGGGACATTGTTCTACCGAAAAATGTACAAATTAACCTAGAAGGGGTATCTAATGGATATTTTTTTTAAATTTGATGGAGGTCTAGGGAGGAAACTAGAAAAAAATAATTAATACATGCAAAAATCGCCCAAAAAGTGAACCATCTCCCCTTAAGAGTGTTTTGTCTAGAGAACTGTCTATTACTGTAGTTGCTGTTGGTCATGAAGTGTGTGTGTGTGTGTGTGTGTGTATATATATATATATATATATTTACTTATTGTGCACACTCTACTGTATTAGTTATGTGTATGTCCGCATTCATGTATTCTTGAGTGTGTATGTGCGTGTGTGTTTGTGTGCATATGATTATTACGTGAGTACGTGTGTGTATTCGCTCAGTTACTGCACAAGCCAGATCATTTCCACCTTCAATCACTGTCACGGCGTTTTATGCTCAAATTAGTTTTACCTTTTTACTTTAAATTAAAGCTTCGGTATTCATGGCTCAAATTCCAGCGGGATAGCCGAGTTTCTCAGGATACACAAAAAGTGTGTTATTCTTTTGTACTACTGTAATTGATTTTGTATTCATGTACACTCAACGAGATAAGTTAGGGCCTGCGTTTTGTATTCATGTACACTCAACGAGATAAGTTAGGGCCTGCGTTTTGTATTCATGTACACTCAACGAGATAAGTTAGGGCCTGCGTTTTGTATCATGTACACTCAACGAGATAAGTTAGGGCCTGCGTTTTGTATTCATGTACACTCAACGAGATAAGTTAGGGCCTGCGTTTTGTATTCATGTACACTCAACGAGATAAGTTAGGGCCTGCGTTTTGTATTCATGTACACTCAACGAGATAAGTTAGGGCCTGCGTTTTGTATTCATGTACACTCAACGAGATAAGTTAGGACCTGCGTTTGTTCAGTTATCCCATTAATTTGTTTACCTATTATTTACAATTCGAAGGTTCGTTTTCCAGTTTGAGAGTTCTTATTGAACCCGGATTTATGTCGTTGACTGTACTATCAACGACAGACGTTCGTCCCCCCAAACAGCCAATGTGTGAATCCGAAACAACCTGGTGTCGAATACGAAGCATATGAAAGAAGTGAAATTTACACCCAACAAATACTTCGTTATTCGATCCCCGGGTGTTTCGTATTAACACAGTGGATGGTTGGATAGCTAACTTTTGTCGTTGATAGTACGCAATAGGACACAAATTATGGCCGTTTCTATCACATCGAACGCTTTAAATAAACCCTTGCAATGAATCTAATTGGTAAAGAGTTAATCAAAATATTCAATTCACTTCGAGACAGCTTAGAACACCAAAAGTCACGATTTATGTTTTAGAATGTACAGTTGGCCACAATAATGTGTATATTGTCTATGATTTTATTTATAGAAGCCGAAATCAGATCAACCAATCACAATCCCTCTAACGCACACCTCCTTACTACACCCATGGTATTGCCAGATAAAACTGTGAGTCTCGGAGCGATCGAGGGTGGGCCAGCGGGATCTTTGACAGACTGTACATTGCAACCCTAAAATATTATTAACCCATTCAGTACCGGTGACATCCTTTTCAGTATATGCTGGAAACTAGTTGACAATTGTATTCAGCTTAAGAAGGACGTCTACTAATTAAAAGGCTACAGACTATCTCAAATAATCCTTTTAGCTACCATATACTCTTCCTTAGCTTAAAAATCTACTAATTGTAGCTGAAATCAAATACAACAAAAACTTCGCGGTACATATTGATCCCATGTATGTGACCTTATATTGTTTACTTCTATTCTATCTATATACTCAGTCCCAATCCCCACTTTTCCTTTGGGGGGGGGGGGGGGACTCAAGACAGAGCCAGAATAGGGAAGCTCGTATTCTTAGGGTCCGGAACCACGAACGCGTTCCATTGCCCCTATCTCTGTCTCGTCTTTTTGGTAGGTTCAATTAAGGGGGGAAGGATACCAGGCCCCCCGCCCCCGATCCCCTTTAGCCGACTTCTACGTCTCGCGGGAGAAAGCGGTGGTGGGAATTTCTCACCCCTCCACCACAGAGGAGGCTAACTGCACCAGAAAGTGGCGGGCGTTGGGGTCACCGCATCCCTACGCCATGCAAAACTAATTATATACAATTATTTCATGAGCTTAATTTACTTTTCTCTGTGTTAATACAATTAGCCTAAATCTAACCATACTTGGTAATATTATTGAGATAAGACACAACGTCTGAACCTGACTGTATCTCATAATGGAAGCCCCGACTAATGAATCGTGGGTTCAATCCTCACCAACGACAAGCTCAAGAAAAAGAAAACAAAATGTGGCCGTCGTGAGGGATTTGTCTCTAACGGTGACCCCCCCGGCAGGTCTCAGCTGAATGATAGGACCTATCATTCAGCTGAGACCTGCCGGGGGGTCACCGTTTTGTTTTTGTTTTGTTATCTCTCTGTCCTTTTCTCTCTTTCTCTGACTTGTATCCATTTGGCCCCATTCAGCCAACTGTTTTAAGACGTTTATCCCCATCCAAGTGTCGATTTTTTCCGGGCATTGTATGGAGAAATCCGGCTTCGCCGGAGAAATTTTTCTATAGAAAATTTTACAAATTTAGCTTGCTTTAAAACAAAAATAACTACATGCTGGATCGCTACCGCTTGCCAGGAAAATATTGACACCTGGATGGGAGTAAACGTCTTAAAACAGTAGGCTAAATGAGGCCGAATGGATACAAGCCAAAAAGAGAGGGGGAGAAAGAGAAGAAAGTGAGATGGGTTCCCTTAATTAACCCTAACAGTAGATGACGCAGGTATAGAGGCGAAATCACACGAGAACCTTTGTCGCCAATTTTCACTGGCTAATATTTGTCTAGCAATATATATTTTTCTTTTTAATTTTTAACGGAAGCAAGATTGATGAGAGACTAACTTAGATGACAATTTTTTTTAGAAAGTTGATCTAATGAACCGCCTATCCAGTGTTGAGGAATTCATTTTGAGGGGAAAAAAACGGTTGTGCGATACCGGCTTTGGAGAATAAGTGGCACCAGCCTTTTAACACATTTCCACCCCTACTGTGTCCACTTATCTAACCCAAGAGCGAACTGATTTTCCCAGTGTGACGTTACCACTCCGTTAGAACCGCATGGCTTGTCCTACAGTGACTCGCTAGGATCGGCAGGGCAGTGGATGGGGCTACAGTTTGTGTATTAGAGTGTGCTTTATATCATATGAAGGCTTGTGTCATGGGCAGTCCAGAAAGGCTCTTTGTTTTCACCCATGTCAAGGCTTTATATATTTAATTGTAAAGTATATGTTTTATCATTAACTAGTAATGATGGGATCTGGGAGAGAGAGAGAGAGAGTAGAACAGAGTGAGAGGGAGCGCGTAGTGTTTTTGTCCCGCTCGATGACGTCACGGCTGGCTGCCTCGTTCGCGGGGTTGGTGGAGAGAGGTCCTTACCATGCTGCAAGCTCTCTTGCTAGTGGTTAGAGGACTTGTAACCGCTTTTTTCCCACGCGGCTCGAGCTGGTGCGAGTATATATACAGTTCCTCGCCACTCTCTCCCTCAGATCTGGTTTCTAGAACGCACCCATCTTTTTCCCTTGCTATCTGTTCCCTGCTCCGCACCTGAGAATCTTTTCCTCTGCCTACCTCTCTCTTTTTCATATCTTTCACCACCTTTTTATTAATATACCCCCTCTGGTTAACTCTGCAAAATCAGCTTCATGCTGGCCAGTTGTATTGTGCGTTAAGGTCTTATATAACCCATGTATGTTAGTTGTTAAGATAAGTTGATCACGAAGCATTGGTTAGCATCCATATTTCATAGTACCGCTTCCTTTAATTATTAGTGTTCTGCTGGATTAGATAATGCTGGACTAGGAGTCTGATATTATAAGGTATTGTTTCCTATGAGTGCTGGCTTTAGTTAAAAGCTGCACGACATACCTGAGAACTGGAGTTGATTGAGTAAATTCTAGTCTGTGTGCCATTGAGAATAGAGCATGCACGAATGAGGGCCTTTTGCCTATACCATTCTGCACTGTTCTAGTCTCGATTGTTTGTCTTTGAGGTACGCCAGGAGAACGCTTAATACTTCGGTATTAAGGTTTCTCAAGAGAGCTACCCTTCCCTATAACGTAATATTTGACGCACAGACTTGAGATTTGCACTAGGCTATGCGGCATGCCATGCGCACCAGTATCTCGTATCATTGACTCTAGCTAGACTTTATCAGTCACAGTAGACATTAAGTATATTAAACCAATTACTCTTTTTATGCATACCCATTTATGATTACACAAGCATTTCGCAGCCTAGTTTGATGTATTGAGACACAAACGACTTAGGCTCTTTTTGTTGATAGGAATACTGCATTGTCGTGGCGATTATTATTATTGTTGTTGTGTTTAGGATATTCTTGGCTCCGACGGCATTATATATATTCTGCCTTTTTGTGTGCATAGCCTGCACGAGCATTGTTCCGCTGCCTGCCTTTTTGGGTTCCATTTCCGATACGAGCATCTTTATAGCATCTAACATTTAAAGAAGATTCCTTGTTAGTGTTGAAGGACTTTAGTGCACTTTCTTTCATGCAGGAGTGCCTGACATTTATTGATTAAAGTAACGTAAGCTGTAACTTCTCTTACCACCTTACTTTGCATACCATAACCAAGCACCTTCGGTTATAGGTAGTAATAGGCTGTTTTCACATAACATTAAGCCTAGAGTAGACGCACATTTATTGAGAGTTTGATAGCCTATTATTGCATATAGAACTCTGTAGAGTATTTGTGTTCTTTGTTCACTGGGAATATACATCAGAGGTTGGAGCTAGCGCTTTCCGTTGTAACATTTATGCCATTACTAGTCCAATGAATAAGAGCCCTGATATATTTGAACCCCAGTCGTAACACCAGGCTTTCTTCCACTCAGCAAGCTAACTATGGAACTCTCTTCTTCAATCTGTTCGAACGCCGACCCGTGGTAATAACGTTCTTGACATTGTACTTGCAACAAAAGAAGAATTAATAGAGAATTTGAATGTTGGTGATGAATTCAGTAACAGCGACCATCGTACGATAACTTTCACTTTAAAGTTTACTAGTAACGAACCAAATAGTAGCATCGAAAAAGTCCCTAATTTCAAGAAAGCAAACTTCCATAAACTTAGAGCTATGTTTAAAGAAATTGACTGGAGCTTTTTAATTAACAATAACGACATAAATACATCTTGGAAGTTATTCGAAACCACTTACCTAAAAGCAGTGCATGACTGCATACCATCGAAAATACGGCGTCCAGGCCATAATAATAAGCCCAAATGGTGGAATAAAGATATTTCAAACTGCCTGCTTGCTAAACATTTTGCTAATGATAGATTAAAATCCTCACAAAATGACGAAGAACGGGTGAAATTTGTAGAGCTACGACGCAAAGCCAAAAAGTTAATTAAGCAAAGTAAAAAGACCTTAGAGTTACATATTGCGAATCAAAGTAAAACAAACCTGAAAGAATTCTAGTTATATCAGAAATAATAAAGTAGTTACTTCAACTGTTGGACCGTTAGTCGATGAAAATGGAGAATACACCAAAGACGAAGTACAAATGAGTGATGCCCTCAATACCTTCTTTGCATCAGTTTTTACAACAGAAGACCTCAGTGATATCCCTACACCATCGCCGATTCAGATTGATAATTCAGATGTTCTAAGCAATATCACCGTTACAGAGAGAGAAGTATTGAATTGTTTAGATAAACTCAAGGTAAATAAAACGCCTGGACCTGATACAATCTCGCCTAGAGTTCTAAAGGAAGCTAAGGATGAGCTCTCCAAACCACTGACATTGCTATTCAATAAATCCTTGCAGTCTGGAACTATTCCTGATCAGTGGAAGCTAGCCAACGTAACACCGATATTCAAAAAAAGGCAGCAAATCCCTACCCAGTAACTATCGTCCAATTAGCTTAACCTCAGTTGTATGTAAAATGCTAGAAACGGTCACACGAGACAGAATCGTAAATCACTTGGAGGAAAATAACATACTTAAAGATACTCAACACGGCTTTCGTAAAAAACGTTCCTGTTTAACAAACCTCTTAGACTTCTTCCACGATATCCTCAACCTCTACGATGAGAGTAAAGCTGTAGATATTATATACCTTGATTTTCAAAAGGCCTTTGACAAAGTTCCCCACAAACGTTTACTGCTAAAACTAAAAGCGCATGGAATACAAGACGGTGTGTTGAAATGGATAGAAAATTGGCTCAGCGACAGAAAGCAAAGAGTAGTCATAAACGGTAAGGCATCTAAATGGACCAATGTAAGTAGCGGGGTACCCCAGGGATCGGTACTAGGTCCAATTCTCTTTCTAATTTACATCAACGACATAGATGAGGGTCTCACCTGTAGAATCTCAAAATTTGCTGACGATACAAAAATTGCAAATAGCGTACTCTCAAAAGAACAAGTTGACGATATGCAACACAATCTAGATAAATTGTCATGTTGGGCCCAAATTTGGCAAATGAGTTTCAATGCGGATAAATGTAAAGTACTACATATTGGATAACTAAATGAGAAAGCAAACTATTCGATGAATGGCACTCAGCTTAAGAATGTAAACAGAGAAACCGATCTGGGAGTAACAATATCGAGTAACCTAAAACCGAGTCAACAATGTTCAGAAGTTGTTAAGAAGGCAAACAAAATAATTAGCTTTATAGGCAGGTCATTTGAGCATAAATCCAAAGAAGTTATCCTAACCCTTTACAATTCCTTAGTCCGCCCTCTTCTGGAATACTGCGTTCAATCCTGGTGCCCTTATTACCAAAAAGATATAAACAAGCTAGACCGAGTTCAACATAGAGTTACCAAAATGATACCTAGCCTAAAGAACAAACCATACGAAGAGCGTCTTAGAGAATTAAATCTATTTCCTTTAACCCAGCGCAGATTAAGAGGTGACTTAATTCAAGTGTTCAAAATCATCAAAGGCATCGACAATATGGACTGTAGTAAGTACTTCACTATCGACCAATCTAATTACACGCGGGGAAACGGTTGCAAAATTATTGGTAAATCTTTTAACTCACACGAATCTAAGAATTTCTTCTTCAATCGAGTTGTCAACTTGTGGAATGGGCTTCCCCGAAACGTTATAGACTGCATCACCGTTGATTCATTTAAACTCCGCCTAGACAAGTATCTCGCATCAAACCCGCGACTGACTGCGTTTGTAAATGAATAACTTTATTTTAACCCCCCCTCAGTTACTAACCCCTGTCCCCTACTAACTTCCTAATCCTGCCACGGAAATTAGTTCCAGGGCAGTAATTCCCTTTCCAATGTTCCCTTACCCACTCTAAACCACTGTTTGGACACTTGATCCTCAGTGTTTTGGAGGACAAGCAACCTAGAAGGGTCACTAGATCTGTTGTTGTTTGATTTTCTTTGTACTCCTTTAATCTATCTTGCCCTCATCCTATGACTTGGGCTGCTCCTAGCTTCTGGTGTCCAGACATTTCAACTTAAACGTACAGCCGGCAAGGTTTCCAGCTAGCTCTGGGTAGTTGTATGTACTTTATTTTATACATATAGAAGTATTATTATGAGAAAAGCATAATCAGAAATAAACAGACTATTGGCTAGAGTCGCTAGACTAAGCTTCGACTGACTTACGCTTGTCATTGCTCTAATAATATAGTTTACATTGCATAACAAGAAGTCTCACTGGGCCAGTTGGATATATTGGCGGGTTTACCTTGAATTAGGATTTCTATCCCTTACTCAATTTGGGGTTGTGTATGTGTGTGTGTGTGTGTGGGAGGGGGGGGGGGGGGGCATCGCCTGCAATATATGAGGTAATGCTGGTGGCCAGAATATACTGCATATTATAATTATGTATATATATATATATATATATATATATATATATATATATATCTATCAATTGCCTGACGCCGTGATCCCCGAAGGGGTGGCCTCAAACGAACCGCCCCTATGCACCTCTGTCCCCAGTCAGTCGATGCCCCTCCTCCCAACCAGCTCCGCCTTCATTCATATACTTCCTCACTCCATCCGTCCACCTCTCCTTCGGTCTACCTCTCCCTCTCTGTCCTTCCACCTCACTCTCGTACACCCTCTTAGTCATTATCTCGCTTCCCATACATTCCATATGGCCGAACCATTTCAAGTTGTTCCTTTTCACACTTTCCAGCACATCTACCTCCTCACCACACCTTCTTACTTCCTCATTCGTCTGTCTATCCCTCCATGTAACTCTGCAATCACTTCTCAAGTAACTCATTTCCACCGCTCTCACTCTTGGTCTGAGTCTCTTCCCGAACGTCCATGCTTCGCTTCCGTAAGTTAGTGTCGGGATTACCACACTGTCATGCAAGGACTTCTTCACTTCCATACTAACCACTCTATTTCATGTTACTGCTTTCAACGTCCTAGAACTCTCTTCCCCTGTTGCACCCTCTCCCTCACTTCTTCATCCATAGTCCCATCTTTACTCAACACACTGCCCAGATATTTAAAAGAGCTGACGATCTCCATAGCCTGACCGTTCAACTTCACCTCACACTCTGTGACTTCACCCCTTTCAAAGATCATAACCTTGCTCTTCCCCGCATTTACCTTCAAATTCCATTTTTCGCACACTGTTCCAAACTCATTTACCAGACCCTGCAATTCCCATTCATTACCGCTCATCAGAACTGTATCATCCGTAAACAGCAGTATAGGCAGCTTCCACTCATTTCCCTCCCTTTTCAGCGATACACCAACATCCACTGCTCTTCCTATTATTTCTTTCATGACTCCATCCATATATACAGTAAACAACCACGGGGACATCACACACCCCTGTTTCAACCCAACTTTCAGGTCAAAGAACTCGCTATGCTCATTCTCAACACGTACTGCCACCTTTGCACCATCATTCATGCTCTTCACTGCTTTCAGCAACTTGCCATCTACTCTGTATATTCTAAGTATTTTCCACATGCCTTCTCTATCCACTCTGTCATAGGCCTTCTCCAAGTCCATAAAGGCAACATACACCTTTTGTTGCTTCTCCAGATATTTCTCCACAACACAATTCAGGGTAAAAATCTGATCTACACATCCTCTTCCCTTCCTAAAACCTCCCTGCTTGTCGCCTATCCATTTCTCCGTTCTCACTCTCACTCTCTCAATCACTACCCTACTGTACACCTTTCCTACTACGCTTAAAAGACATATTCCTCGGTGGTTACCACACACTCCTCTTTCCCCTTTGCCCTTAGATAGGGGGACTATTATGCCAGTCTTCCAGTCATCGGGTGCATTCCCCTTCTCCCATGCTAGTTTGCACATTTTCCATACCCATTCGATCACTATCTCACCACCATACCTCAACATTTCCCCACACACTCCATCTGTTCCTGGTGCTTTCCCCAACTTGTTTTTTTTCATAGATTCCCACACTTCTGACCTCCTGATCCCCACCTCCTCCTCCACTACTTCTCCTCTTCTCCCTCCCATACCATATCCAACTATGTTAGCTGGCTCTTCATTCCTTACATTTAGCAACTCATTGAAGTACTCCCTCCATCTTTCAATTCTCTCTTGCTTCTCGGCTAGCATTCTCCTATTCTTATCTTTCACACCCTTACTGTTTCCCTTGCTACCTTCCCTAACTTTCTTGACTTCTTTCCAGAACAGTTTCTTACACTCCCTCCATTTTACACACAGATTCCTTCCAAATTCCTCATCTACTCTTCTCTTACTTTCCTTCACTACTCTTTTCACCACTCTCTTTCTCTCCACGTACCTCACTCGTTTCTGCCTCTCCAAATCTTCATTCCCTCTACAACCCAACCACTCTCTATACGCTTTCTCCTTGTATTCCACAGCTATTTTTACCTCTTCTGTCCACCATGCTGTACCTTTCACTACCCTCCCTCTTCTATCACTCCACACACCTCCTCACATGCTGCACAGATCTCTTCCTTAAACACCTTGATTATCTCCTCCACTTCCTCCATATATTCCAGGTCGAACCCACCTAGTCGTCTTTCTACTGCTCTCCTGTACTCTTCCCTGATTTCCTCCTCCTGTAGCCTCTCCACCCTCCTCACCATTCCACCTTCCTCTCGCCTCCCTCCAGCTCTCCTCACCCACTTTTTTTGTATCCTAACCTTAGCTACTACTACATAATGATCAGACAGACCCCCTCCAATACCCCTTTACACCCTACCATCCATCACAGATTTCTTCATTCTTTCATCCACACATATATAATCAATCAGTGACTTTCGTTCCACCACTGTCTTATCCTTCATCTTCCACACCACTTTCCATGTGTACCTGTGTATCATTCTGTGTCGGAAGGTGTTGGCTAACCACAATCTCCTTCCCACACATACGTCCACAAGTGCACTACCATTCCCATTCACCCCTGACGGTACCCCCCACCTTCCCACCACTCCATCAACTTTCCTATCACCCACCTTACCATTCATATCCCCAATCAGAAATATTCTTTCGTTCTTGTCAAATTTATCCAGGCACGCCTCCACATTCACCCAGAACTCCTCTTTCTCTCTTACAAGTTTATCCACTGTCGGAGCATACACACACACAATCACCCACATTTGTATTCCTACTTTCATTCTCACCCACACAATCCTTGAACCCACAGACCCATATTCTCTTACACACTCCTTCCATTTGTTACTTACAAACAAACCTGCACCTTCTCTCGCTGCTCCCTCACTCATTCCAGCACACACACCCATTCCACACTCCCACTCTCTTACATCTGTACCCTTCCATTTGGTCTCCGTCATTCCACATACATCCAGCCTGGCATTCACTAACACTTCCAGTACCTCCCTCTCTTTTGTGCCATCATTCATGCCACTCACGTTCCTTGTACCTATTCTCAAAATGTCCGTAAGCTTGTCCATAGTCGGTCGGGGTTAGTCAACAATCACCCACACAATCCCACGCATCCGAGGCTGATTGTTCGTTTATCGTTGCTACTTATTTTTTTCCCGGGTGGGGGTCGCAAGCCCACTGACCCATATATATATATATATATATATATATATATATATATATATATATATATATATATATATAAACGGTATACATTTATTTATATATATATAGATATTGTATATGAGAAAAAGCAAATATACACAAACATGCATATTCTATGTACAATGTAGGCTATCTACTTACAATACAAAAAAGTACACCTATAAGTATCCCAATACAAATCAAATTAATTTAACACACTCAAAGCACCAAATAATCAAAATGCTTAAAAAAACAGATGTTTGAAAGGATAAATGAACCGTTTCATGCAGCCCTTCTCCCTTATTCTTTTCCGAGAGAATGAAGAAAATCAAAGCTCACTCAGGCCGGATTAACTCATTTGCAGTTTGTGAAGGAAGAATGAGAGAGAGAGAGAGAGAGAGAGAGAGAGAGAGAGAGAGAGAGAGAGAGAAAGACGGAGACAACAATATAATCATATTACGACTAATGAAGAAGCTTCCGCACCAGGCTTTTGCACGCACGAGATCAAAAGTTAAACACAAAATTATAAAAATATGTAGACGAAGTAATGAAAGGATAAATACACTCTTAGACATAAATAATGGCATTAGGTTTTTGAAGTTTTTTCTAACTGAATCGAATCTTGTCATGAACCCATTCAGTACCGGCGATGTCTATTGTCATTAACCCATTCAGTACCGGCGATGTCTATTGTCATGAACCCATTCAGTGCCGGCGATGTCTATTGTCATATGTCATGAACCCATTCAGTACGGCGATGTCTATTGTCATGAACCCATTCAGTACCGGCGATGTCTATTGTCATGAACCCATTCAGTACCGGCGATGTCTATTGTCATGAACCCATTCAGTACCGGCGATGTCTATTGTCATGAACCCATTCAGTACCGGCGATGTCTATTGTCATGAACCCATTCAGTACCGGCGATGTCTATTGTCATGAACCCATTCAGTACCGGCGATGTCTATTGTCATGAACCCATTCAGTACCGGCGATGTCTATTGTCATGAACCCATTCAGTACCGGCGATGTCTATTGTCATGAACCCATTCAGTACCGGCGATGTCTATTGTCATGAACCCATTCAGTACCGGCGATGTCTATTGTCATGAACCCATTCAGTACCGGCGATGTCTATTGTCATGAACCCATTCAGTACCGGCGATGTCTATTGTCATGAACCCATTCAGTACCGGCGATGTCTATTGTCATGAACCCATTCAGTACCGGCGATGTCTATTGTCATGAACCCATTCAGTACCGGCGATGTCTATTGTCATGAACCCATTCAGTACCGGCGATGTCTATTGTCATGAACCCATTCAGTACCGGCGATGTCTATTGTCATGAACCCATTCAGTACCGGCGATGTCTATTGTCATGAACCCATTCAGTACCGGCGATGTCTATTGTCATGAACCCATTCAGTACCGGCGATGTCTATTGTCATGAACCCATTCAGTACCGGCGATGTCTATTGTCATGAAACCCATTCAGTACCGGCGATGTCTATTGTCATGAACCCATTCAGTACCGGCGATGTCTATTGTCATGAACCCATTCAGTACCGGCGATGTCTATTGTCATGAACCCATTCAGTACCGGCGATGTCTATTGTCATGAACCCATTCAGTACCGGCGATGTTTATTGTCATGAACCCATTCAGTACCGGCGATGTCTATTGTCATGAACCCATTCCGTACCGGCGATGTCTATTGTCATGAACCCATTCAGTACCGGCGATGTCTATTGTCATGAACCCATTCAGTGCCGGCGATGTCTATTGTCATTAACCCATTCAGTACCGGCGATGTCTATTGTCATGAACCCATTCCGTACCGGCGATGTCTATTGTCATGAACCCATTCAGTACCGGCGATGTCTATTGTCATTAACCCATTCAGTACCGGCGATGTCTATTGTCATGAACCCATTCAGTACCGGCGATGTCTATTGTCATGAACCCATTCAGTACCGGCGATGTCTATTGTCATGAACCCATTCAGTACCGGCGATGTCTATTGTCATGAACCCATTCAGTACCGGCGATGTCTATTGTCATGAACCCATTCAGTACCGGCGATGTTTATTGTCATGAACCCATTCAGTACCGGCGATGTCTATTGTCATGAACCCATTCCGTACCGGCGATGTCTATTGTCATGAACCCATTCAGTACCGGCGATGTCTATTGTCATTAACCCATTCAGTACCGGCGATGTCTATTGTCATGAACCCATTCAGTACCGGCGATGTCTATTGTCATTAACCCATTCAGTACCGGCGATGTCTATTGTCATGAACCCATTCAGTGCCGGCGATGTCTATTGTCATTAACCCATTCAGTACCGGCGATGTCTATTGTCATGAACCCATTCAGTACCGGCGATGTCTATTGTCATGAACCCATTCAGTACCGGCGATGTCTATTGTCATGAACCCATTCAGTACCGGCGATGTCTATTGTCATTAACCCATTCAGTACCGGCGATGTCTATTGTCATGAACCCATTCAGTACCGGCGATGTCTATTTAACTTTACTCATGTTACTAATAGACGATTTTATTCAGTTTAAGAAGGGCCTTCAATAATTAACAGGCTTCCAACTATTTTATTAACCCTCTTTACTACCACAGATCCGTCTTAAGCTCCATGAAAACCGTCTAAATATAGCTAGAATAAATACAAAAACACGTCACCGGTACAGAAGGGGTTAAGGTTTTAGGTAATAATACTTGGGCGTTCGAGGATTCATATTGATCCTCGATTTATGTCTTAAGCTGGTATCACACGAGAGCTTTTATAGTCAACATACGAAGATCAAAACATTTCTGACAACATTTCTGGAATATTTTGCACTGGTATCGGAAACTAGACTGATGGTAGATGAATTTAGACGACATACATATTATATATGTTTACCTCATAAGCTGCCAGACCAGTGTTGAGGATAAATGTTGAGGGAAAAGCGCTCGTGTGATACCGGCTTTAGAGTGTACGGTTATCTTTTGGTGATATAATTATATAACAGACGGATATGTATAATTTATTCGTCAAAAAGAAAACACGGAAAGAGTGGAGCTTATATGAGAGGGTGAAACAGTATTTACAGTACAGTAGATAGATAAGATTATTATTAGATAGATAAGAAGACCGGGCAACAGACAAATAGACACGCAGATAGATTCATATATAGATAGATACATACATACAGTAGGTAAATGACACACACACACACGCACACACATACAAACATACACACCCAAAGAATAATACAATCAACTAAAGAAAATAAATCTAATGAAACACATAAATTGAGATCAAAGCGTTAGATTGAATCAAAAGACTCCTGTATAAAAAGGAACACATCTCACAAATCCAAGACCTCATAAAATTGGAACTAGGACATGGAGATCAAATTACAAAGAGAGAGAGAGAGAATTCCATAAAACGACTGAGAGATAGAGAGATAAATGAAATCATAAACTCATACGTATAGCTTAACCCTGTGAAGCTCTGACGGGTTTTAGCAGTTTATTTTGGCTATCATTGGACGATTTTATGCAGCTTAGGAAGGATCTGTGGGTATTAAAAGGGTAAATACTATCTCAATCAACCCTTTGACTTCCATATATCGTTAGTAATCTGTATAAAATCGTCTAATAGTGGCCAGAAACAGAACAGCAACGCGTATTGAAGCTTCAAAGGGTTAATCGAATGGAAAACTAAAAAAGGCCACACTTCTCCCAATAAATGATATAATCAAATTAAGGGGAGTCATCGTTTTTTTTTTTTTAATCTTTTCTCTCTTTCCCTGGCTTGTTTCCATTCGGCCCCATTCAGCCAACTGTTTTAAGACGTTTAACCCCATCCAGGTGTCGAATTCTTCCTAGCGAGCTATAGCGAGCCAGCATTGTATGGAGAATCAGGCTTCGCCGGAAACATTTTTCTATCGAAAAATTTACAAATTTAGCTTGCTGTCAAAACAAAGATATATATACCGGGTATATATATATATATATATATATATATATGCTGGCTCGCTACCGCTCGTCAGGAAAATATTGACACCTGGATGGGGGTAAACGTCTTAAAACAGTAGGCTGAATGGGGCCGAATGGATACAAGCCAAAGAGAGAGGGAGAGAAAGAGAAAACAAGCGAGGTGGGCTCCCTTAAAAGTATGATATAGATCACGTCATAAAGGGTATAATGAAGAAATAACCATTTTAGATTTATGGAAATGGAAAGTGAAGGCTGCAAATTATATGCAGTATATTAAATACAAATATACGGTACATATCAATCAAATTATGTACGATTTGACTATCATAATTGACAGATAGAAATATAGGTAAATAGATAGATAGGTAGACATATACATACATGGGAAGACAGAGAAAAAGCTAAGCCGAGGATAAATAAAGAACACGAAAACTTTATACACAAAATAATAAAACAAATAATAATAACAATCTTAGATCAAACAGCAGAAGACATTTCCAAAATCAAACACTAAATAACATTGCAAGCATCACATAGAGATTAACCTACATTGGAAAGTTGAAGAGCAAAAACAAAACAAATTAAATCTAGCTTTGCTGATATTGAAACTGAAGGCTGAATTATATTTTAGCAAAAGAAAGGGATCATAAAATTAAAATAAATATATATATACCGGTATATATATATATATATATATATATATATATATATATATATATATATATACATATATATACAGTATATATATAGGAGCTCTAGGAGTTCTTTTTGCGAACTTTTTCATGGGTACCATCGAGGAAGAGCTCCTAGCTGCCCAACGACCCGCCGTCTACTGTAGATACGTGGATGACATCTTCGTGCAAATCAAGGACCTCCACGAACTACAGGAACTCCAGCGTAGATTCATGACCTCCTCCGGACTTAACTTCACCTTTGAAAAATCTAACAATGGACAACTCCCCTTCCTCGACATCCTCGTAGCTCTGAACGACCATGGGTTCAAAACCACCGTCTACATTAAACCAACTAACACAGGACAATGCCTCAACGGCCATAGTGAATGCCCCCGCCGTTATCTTCTATCCTCCATCTCCGCCTATGTTAGGAGAGCCCTCACGCACTGCTCTACCTGGGCCGACACCCACCAGGAACTAGAAAGACTATCCCAAGTTTTAGTAAATAACGGATACTCCAACTCCGACATCTCCAGCACCATCAACCACCATCTTGAAAAATGGTACACCCAAAGCCCTCCCAACATTGACCCCCCCAATGAAATTAAGATCTTCTACCGCAATTACATGTCCTCTGAACACAAAAATGACGAGGCCGTCTTAAAAGAAATAATCTCCAAGCATGTCCAACCAACCCGGAAAACAAAATCAAATTAATAATTTATTACAAATCCCCCAAGACCTCCAACCTCGTTCTCCGCAACAAACCAGCCTCCACCAAGATAAAGAGCCCGATGACCGACGATCACGTCATTTACCAACATACCTGTAATTATGAGGACTGTGGACCTCATTCCTATATTGGTATGACGCAGACTCGTCTTTCACGTCGGCTAACTCTTCACCTTCAGGCTGGAGCCATCAAAGACCACTATCTCACCCTAACCACCCTCACCTCACACGCAACGAGTTAGAGAAACACACCACCATACTCGATAAAGAAAGTGACCCAAGGAGATTACCTATACTCGAAGCTTTATATATCCAAGCCTTACATCCCAACATCAACAACCAAACTCTGGACCTTCAGATCCTTCCTTCTGCCAAAAGGCACTTTCCTACAGGACCTAACACCCCCCCTCGCCCCCCAGTGCCCTTGACGCAGCCCCCCGCGCTACCTCCTTCAGCTTCGTCTTCCGCAGGCGCCACACAACTTAGGCCACGCCCCTCGACACGCAGCCAATCAGCTTCGACCCCACCAACCGACCACCATCCCGCATCCAGTGCGCATGCGTGAAGCGGTTCCCCCCTTTCTCTTTCCCAAAATACCCCTCCACCAATAGTAGACTTTTGCCCCTTGTTTTTCGCCTCCTCTGATCCTCCACCCTCTATATATACCCTTCCTGTTTACCTTTTATATCATTCCATCCTTACTTGATAATGCTGGTTGTCCAGTGAAACGTGTCGTATATCCTGTATCATCATTTACATTTATGTAACCCTGTACCACCATGAATTTTGCTCATCTCCTTCATCTACTTCCTGCCACCCAGCGAAAACTCATCAGAGACCTGGAAACTTTGAATAATAAAATTTCCAACGCAGAAATTGCCATTTCTTTCAACCTCGTATGTATTAAAGAAAATGTATTACCTGGCTTTACTAACATATATATATATATATATATATATATATATATATATATATATATATGTTCTGTAGATGAGGGAGACAAAAGGCAAAACTGCCTGTGACAAGTGCCTCCCCCGCAGTTAAAAGAGTGACAGGGCCTAAATTAAGGAACGTTCGAGCCAAAATGTCTGGACAGACGGAATTTTAAACAATTTAAATCATAGGATGAGGGAAAATGGATTGAAGGAGAGAAAATCATTGATGAAAATGAGAAAGAGAATGGGAGATAGGACAGAGCCCTGAGAAACACCGGAGTTGATAGTATGAGGAAGTGAGCGATGGCCGTCCACAACCGCAGCTATGGGACAGCCGGAAAGGATATTAGAGACAAAGGCACAGATGGAGGGATAGAAATCGAAGGAGGGTAGTTTAGAGATTAACACCTTAAGAGCGGGTGGTGGAGTATATTTGACCGTACCGCCCAGCGGGTTTTTTTTTTACCATAAATGGCGTTGTTTCCGTGCTCTTTTTCATGCATAAACAAGAGCCAGAGCGTAATACAAGTATGTATCCGTGAAAGGGCGATAATTGAGCTTTCCAATGACACCAGAACCATCCTTCTACGATCACTGGTTGTCTTGCAACGATCGTGCAACCGAAGGGTAAAATCGCTAAAATACGGTATTTTTTTTTATATAATTACTTGTGTAGCGAGGGAGTGAGGGTGGATGTATGGGGAGTACATCTCAGTCGGTCCACGGCGGCTGTGGCGAGTGGTCATGAGGTAACCCATGCCCCTCCCGTCGCTCGTCTCTCTCTCAGAGCCAATATTGCGCCAAAATTGCACACAGACTAAAGTCCGCCCCCGCCACATAGTCCAAGTTTTTCGATACGGACTTAAGTCCGCCCCCGATGGTTAGGGGTTAAAGATGTGTGCCAGACTCTGTCGAAGGCCTTCGATAAGTCTAGTGCAATAGAAAAGGTCTCCCCGAAGTCCCGAAAGGAGGATGACCAAGAATAAGTAATATATGAAAGAAGATCACCAGTAGAGCGAACCTTAAGGAAGCCATACTGGCGATCTAACAGTAGGTTATGAGAAGAGAAATGCTTAAGAAATTTGGATGCAAGAATAGTTTTAAAACTTTAGAGATACAAGCGATGAGAGCAATTGGACGATAGTTGGAGGGTTGAGAGCGGACACCCTTCTTTCGGAAAGGTTGAATGAGAGCAAACTTCCAGCTAGAAGGGAAGACGATAGAGGAGAGACAGAGACAAAAGACTTTGCCTAGGCAGGAAGTCAGCATGGAATCACAGTTTTTGAGTACAACAGGAGGAACACCATCTGGACCATACACCTTCCTAGTATTAAGCCCAGTGAGGGTAGAAAATACATCTTTAGAAGATATTAGGATATTAGGCATAAGTAGGAGAGAGGGGGTTGGAGAGGGAGGAATATCACCGGAATCATCCAAGGTGGAGTTTCTAGCAAAAGTTTGAGCGAAGAGTTCAGCTTTGTTAGAGGAAAAAGTTATGGTTCTGTCATCAGAGTGGAAAAGGGGAGGGAAAAGACGAGGAAGAAAAATTGTTGGAGAGGTTTTTGGCTAGATGCCAGAAAGCTTGGTAAGAGCTAGAGTTGGATAGTTCAGTGCATTTATTATCGATGAAAGAGTGTTTGGCAAGTCGAAGAACAGATTTGGCTTGATTCCAGACAGAAACATAGGAAGAATGAGATTCTTGAGTTTAAGGCGTCGGTACCGTTTGAATAGTTCCTCCTTGTTGCAGACAGCAGTAGAACAAGTGTGGGTAAACCAAGATTTTTTTGCATTAGATTGAGAGAAATAAAATAGAATGTATGCTTCCATGCCCGAGAGGATTACCTCGGTAATGTATTCAGCACTCTCCAAGGGTGCCCGGCTACGGAAGTAAAAATCATTCCATGGGAAATAAAAATAACTACTGCCGAAGAGCCTCCCAGTTGGCAGCGCCAAAGTGCCACAAGTGCCACCGGTTGGGAGGATCGGGTGGCTGTACCGGAGAGATAGAACAGGTGACAGATACTAGTTTAGGAGCCCAAAGGAGAGAAAAGATTTACATTATAAGCAGAAGGATTAGAGGTTAGAAATAAGTCAAGAATGTTGGGCCGATCTCCGAAGCGATCCAGGATACGAGTGGGTTGCTGGACTAACTGCTCTAGGTCGTTTAAGATAGAACAGATATAGCCGTGTTCACCAGGTTGGTCAGAGGATAGATGGAGAGAAAGTGTTCCACTTTAGAAGTTAGATAGTCAAATAATTTGGATAGTCAGTAGAATTAAGGGAGATTTAGACAACACAGAAAGTTTGAGAGTGACAAGAGGGCTTTAGCCAGAGAGTTGAGAATTAAGAAGAATCTAAGTTGGGAACATGAGAGAAAGAAAGATTGTTGCGTACATAGAAGCAACATCCACCTTTTGCTCGAAACTGAGGATAGAGATAGTAGGAGGATACAGAGAAGGGTTTGCTGTCAGTAGTTCCAGACAACTGTGTCTCGGTGAGAAAGAGTGGAAGTTAGAGGAAAGGCCACGAATATTACATAAATTAATAGTAAGAGTAGAAGGTGGTGGTCCAGAGAATTTTGGCGAGTCTTTTCCAGGGGACAGACTGATAGGGGCATTTCTGGTCTCCCCCATCCCCACCCCTTGGGGACTCCGAGGCGGGTTGAGATTTCGTAATGTTTGTTGTTTTGAAAAAGTTAGTAAGGTGTTTGTAGTATAATGTATTGATAGGAGGAGAAAGTGTTTTGGAGGGCAGGCTGGGGTTGCCCTCAATATTGATGAGGCAGAGAAAGGATCAGCTAGGGAGGTAAGGTGGTGAAACAAGAGTTCCAGCTGTCTTATCACCCACCTAGCACTCCCGGAAGTACCGCCCTGTTCGGCTGGTATCTATAGCCTCTTCCTAACAATTCTGGAGGTGGGATTCCCGGTCCCAACCTCCAGGGGCTATCTGCGCCACAAAGTGACGGGCGGTGGGGTTGCCACATCCCTACGCCGTTAGTGGTTCAGATATGATATATTAGTTGATAACAATATGTTCTATTGGTTGAATTGCTTGGAAACCCATGAATATTATGGAAAATACCAATTGTCAAATAAGTTTTAGTAGTAAATAACCTGTGACTTTACATACTGTCTCAATTCCAATGTGTCAATAGCAAATGTTTAGCAAGGTATTTGTATATATTGGAAACGAAAAATAATCTATCATATATATTGAGTCCGTTTTATATTATAAATAATTGTTAATCCTTGTTCTTGATATCATTCCTTAACTTTATTTGTAAAACATAAATTCAGTATAGGCCTACAGTACCATTTTCGAACGAAATTTTGTCCTGTATATAATATTTAGATGAATATACAGTATGTGTATCCTAGAAAACCTTGGCCTTACAATATCTTCAAAAGTTACATGAAATCGCCTGGCATTAGCAGAACAAATGAAACAGTTGTTATACGATTGAAAAGTTGGGAGGTCACTACATATCATCAAAACTATGAACATTGAGTGTCTAGAGAAACATAATGAAGTTTTAAATCTATACACAAATGCAGACAGTTTTAACTCTATTGCAAAGTGAAGAAAAATAATTCGGTAATTTTTGAGTAGAGAGTAAAAGTGACTGCTAGTCCTTGGTGTATGCATAACGATATGCGATATGCGCTTCATGTATCTATTTAGCAATTATTGTATATTAATTTGTCAACAAGTCTATCTGTCTGTCTATCTTTCTACCTATCTATCTATCTAGTTACTAGATAGATAGATAGGTCTACCTTTTTGCAAGTGTAAGTCTTTTTCAGTATGATTCAATGTCATATTGATTGCCACATATCCAGTAAATATATTAATGCTGTAAAGTAATGTGATTCATAACACAAACTAAACATCAACATAATAAAACATAATTAATTACTATGTAACAAAACTGTCATTAATCAATACTAAGACTTGTCCTTTCACGATAGACCACGCTATTTACTTAGTAAATCTTTCTCCAGAGTTTGCTGAATTTTGTGTAATACAACATTTTTAGTACGGTGACTTTAAAATCATCTTACTCTAGTAAATATAGATAATTTTATATATATATAGATATATTTTGTGCAAAACTAAGTTGGCAAATTGACAAGGAAAAACTAGCTTACATTATTATATTTTCCTGCGGAGAGAGTGTCAAATTCACATGCAACGCTATTGAAAGCTTGCATGTCTGTACAAATGTAGCCCTTTCAGCCTCTTCCCCTTCTCCAGTATCTTAATAGTGTTATCCGAGTGATCAAACGTTCAATAGGCATGGGTTTGACTTTACTCAAAGCAAAAGTGGGCAGAAGATTTAGCTTCAGATTGTACACGGCAAATTGTAGCCTTACGTAAATTATACTTTGTGGTGTAGAATTTTCATGTTTGACCTTTATTTACCAAGCTCAGATATTATGGGAGGAAATTACTCGTCAGGTTAACCCTTTCAGTGATATGTAATTGTGTCTACTATGATCTGAATAATCTTTAACTACTTTACTCATCTTTGAAAGTCTCTCTACCTAATTCAGTAAACCTTCTGACTCCTATAATCGTTTCTTAACTTGACACAAATCGTCTACTGAGAGCATGAATAAAAGGAAGTCTAGTATCATCGTATACTAAAAGGGTTAAATAAATAAAGTAAATACAGCTGTGTGCAGTCAAAGGTTCGTCTTCTTCTGTTACAAAGCTGCGACAGATACTTCAATTTGGAAGCTGTTTCACTTAAGGCTTTCAAAAATGTAAGTTTTAGAGCATTTTCTATATAACGTAATATTGGTAGAATTATTGAAATTGTATGCATACTTAAGCATCAAATTGTCCATATTTTTTAAATAGTACAGTCAATGCGTCAATTATATGAATATCGAGTAAAGGCACGAAAGTTTTACAGCATCCTCGAAACTTTTCCCAGTAGTTTTGTCCTTTATAATTAACAATCGTTCAGCCATCGTACTCTCAGTTTTCATTTGATAAAAGTACGATAATCAAATGAATGCCTTTGATTTCGAACCAAGGGTCACAAGCTTGCCTTCCAAAGCTCGGAGACGGGTCGAGTGCAAATGCTGGAGCGATTTGGGCAACACTCCTACTGGCACCAGACGTAGCGAGGCACTGAGCAGAGATCTGGGTTGTGCAGAGAGTGCCAGCACCCCTCACCCTCCCTCTCCACCTTCCTCCTCCCCCCCTTAACACCCTCAATGTCACCTGCCTACAGTATACTGTATAGACCTGAAACTGTCATTGTAAATATATATACTTGGTCAGTACCTCAATTTGGCTCCGATTACCAACTTCTCTCTCTAGGTAAAATATGCAGTGTCATTTTTGTTCACGGTTATGACTTAGTAACTCCATGGCCGCTCCCCGTCAATTTAAAGGGAGGCAGAGGGTTTTTCTCGACCTCCTTCTCCCTCATTTTTAGCCCCATTAGTTGTTATAGATTTTAAGGCGTTCCAACCATGAGTTTGGCTATTTTACCAGTTTCGTCCCATTTCCTTATTAAGAACTTTCGTGCCATTTAAATGTCGATGTTTCCCTGGCGAGCGATAGCGAGCCTGTATTTTTAAGAAGAACCGGCCTTCGGCTGGGACATTTTTCTATCGAAAATGTACAAATTTATCGGTCTAGAGTGTTTTTTAAGCTTGATGGAGTGCTAGCGAGGACACTAAAGAAATATTTAAATGAATACAAAAATAGACTAAAAACTAACCACTGGGGGGGGGGCCCCCCCCCCCCTAACAGGTATAAAGAGGAACAGGACAATCAATCGGCTTTGCTGAACCAAAATCCTGTGAAAAATGAAACCTGTTATTATAGTTTTGTAATCAATAATCCACAACTTAATGTAGCTTGGTTTCTACAGGTAGGGATATCACATGGTCCGTTTATAACCCACAACTTAATGTAGCTTGGTTTCTACAGGTAGGGATATCACATGGTCCGTTTATAACCCACAACTTAATGTAGCTTGGTTTCTACAGGTAGGGATATCACATGGTCCGTTTATAACCCACAACTTAATGTAGCTTGGTTTCTACAGATAGGGATATCACATGGTCCGTTTATATCACATGGTCCGTTTATAATACACAACTTAATGTAGCTTGGTTTCTACAGGTAGGGATATCACATGGTCCGTTTATAACACAACTTAATGTAGCTTGGTTTCTACAGGTAGGGATATCACATGGTCCGTTTATAATACACAACTTAATATAGCTTGGTTTCTACAGGTAGGGATATCACATGGTCCGTTTATATCACATGGTCCGTTTATAATCCACAACTTAATGTAGCTTGGTTTCTACAGGTAGGGATATCACATGGTCCGTTTATAATCCACAACTTAATTTAGCTTTGTTTCTACAGGTAGGGATATCACATGGTCCGTTTATAATCCACAACTTAATTTAGCTTTGTTTCTACAGGTAGGGATATCACATGGTCCGTTTATAATCCACAACTTAATTTAGCTTTGTTTCTACAGGTAGGGATATCACATGGTCCGTTTATATCACATGGTCCGTTTATAACCCACAACTTAATGTAGCTTGGTTTCTACAGGTAGGGATATCACATGGTCCGTTTATAACCCACAACTTAATGTAGCTTGGTTTCTACAGGTAGGGATATCACATGGTCCGTTTATAACCCACAACTTAATGTAGCTTGGTTTCTACAGGTAGGGATATCACATGGTCCGTTTATAACCCACAACTTAATGTAGCTTGGTTTCTACAGATAGGGATATCACATGGTCCGTTTATATCACATGGTCCGTTTATAATACACAACTTAATGTAGCTTGGTTTCTACAGGTAGGGATATCACATGGTCCGTTTATAATACACAACTTAATGTAGCTTGGTTTCTACAGGTAGGGATATCACATGGTCCGTTTATAATACACAACTTAATATAGCTTGGTTTCTACAGGTAGGGATATCACATGGTCCGTTTATATCACATGGTCCGTTTATAATCCACAACTTAATGTAGCTTGGTTTCTACAGGTAGGGATATCACATGGTCCGTTTATAATCCACAACTTAATTTAGCTTTGTTTCTACAGGTAGGGATATCACATGGTCCGTTTATAATCCACAACTTAATTTAGCTTTGTTTCTACAGGTAGGGATATCACATGGTCCGTTTATAATCCACAACTTAATTTAGCTTTGTTTCTACAGGTAGGGATATCACATGGTCCGTTTATAATCCACAACTTAATTTAGCTTTGTTTCTACAGGTAGGGATATCACATGGTCCGTTTATATCACATGGTCCGTTTATAATCCACAACTTAATGTAGCTTTGTTTCTACAGGTAGGGATATCACATGGTCCGTTTATAATCCACAACTTAATGTAGCTTTGTTTCTACAGGTAGGGATATCACATGGGGTCCGTTTATAATCCACAACTTAATTTAGCTTTGTTTCTACAGGTAGGGATATCACATGGTCCGTTTATAATCCACAACTTAATGTAGCTTTGTTTCTACAGGTAGGGATATCACATGGTCCGTTTATAATCCACAACTTAATGTAGCTTTGTTTCTACAGGTAGGGATATCACATGGGGTCCGTTTATAATCCACAACTTAATTTAGCTTTGTTTCTACAGGTAGGGATATCACATGGTCCGTTTATAATCCACAACTTAATGTAGCTTTGTTTCTACAGGTAGGGATATCACATGGTCCGTCTATAATCCACAACTTAATGTAGCTTTGTTTCTACAGGTAGGGATATCACATGGGGTCCGTTTATAATCCACAACTTAATTTAGCTTTGTTTCTACAGGTAGGGATATCACATGGTCCGTTTATATCACATGGTCCGTTTATAATCCACAACTTAATGTAGCTTGGTTTCTACAGGTAGGGATATCACATGGTCCGTTTATATCACATGGTCCGTTTATATCACATGGTCCGTTTATAATCCACAACTTAATGTAGCTTTGTTTCTACAGGTAGGGATATCACATGGTCCGTTTATAATCCACAACTTAATGTAGCTTGGTTTCTACAGGTAGGGATATCACATGGTCCGTTTATATCACATGGTCCGTTTATATCACATGGTCCGTTTAAAATCCACAACTTAATGTAGCTTTGTTTCTACAGGTAGGGATATCACATGGTCCGTTTATAATCCACAACTTAATGTAGCTTTGTTTCTACAGGTAGGGATATCACATGGTCCGTTTATATCACATGGTCCGTTTATAATCCACAACTTAATGTAGCTTGGTTTCTACAGGTAGGGATATCACATGGTCCGTTTATATCACATGGTCCGTTTATAATCCACAACTTAATGTAGCCTTGTTTCTACAGGTAGGGATATCACATGGTCCGTTTATAATCCACAACTTAATGTAGCTTGGTTTCTACAGGTAGGGATATCACATGGTCCGTTTATATCACATGGTCCGTTTATAATCCACAACTTAATGTAGCTTGGTTTCTACAGGTAGGGATATCACATGGTCCGTTTATATCACATGGTCCGTTTATAATCCACAACTTAATGTAGCTTTGTTTCTACAGGTAGGGATATCACATGGGGTCCGTTTATAATCCACAACTTAATGTAGCTTGGTTTCTACAGGTAGGGATATCACATGGTCCGTTTATAATCCACAACTTAATGTAGCTTTGTTTCTACAGGTAGGGATATCACATGGGGTCCGTTTATAATCCACAACTTAATGTAGCTTGGTTTCTACAGGTAGGGATATCACATGGTCCGTTTATCCAAATATATTGCATGACAACCGGATTACTACATGTTAACCCTTTCAAGCTCCAATACGCGTTTCTGTTCTGTTTCTGGCTACTATTAGACGATTTTATTCAGATTAGTAACGGTATATGGAAGTCAAAGGATTGACTGATATAGTATTCACCCTTTTAATACCCACAGATCCTTCCTCAGCTGCATAAAACCGTCTAATGATAACCAAAATAAACTTCTAAAACGCGTCAGAGCTTCAAAGGGTTAAATGTACTGTATATAGAGCAAGCTGATCATAAAAAGTAAGCGCACGCAATGTAGTTAACTACAGTTTGAAATATTGATATTGGCTTAGATAAACATGATTATACTTCCCTGCCATACCAGGCACTTTATATACCACGAAACACTTATACAGGGTAGCTTTGAATACGGCTACTTTAAGGGGCTAGTGCTTGTTGTGGGGGCTATTAATTAATGTATTCATTTATTTTTTTAGTTCCTCGCTAGACTTCCAAGTTTAAAAAAACACCCTCTAGACCCCCCCTTCAAGATAAATGTGTACATTTTTCGATAGAAAAAAATTCCCGGCCGAAGGCCTATTCCTCTTAAAATTACAGGCTCACTATCGCTCGCCAGGAAAAAAATAGACACCTAAATGGCACGAAATGTCTTGCATTTGACAATTAAATGGGGCAAAAGGTATTAAAATCGCCAAATTAATGGAAGGAACGTCTTAAATTGTCAAAACTAATATGCTAAACACGAGGGAGAAGGAGGTCCATAACAAACGAGTAGTACCCCCTTAACGTGGTATCACACGGGTACATGTTTCTGATCATGCATATCAGAGTCTTGTATTTACAATGAATTTAGTAGCATGATGTTAGCATTTGGGTAATTTGTTCGTGTACCTTGCTATTTTTCCTGATTTTAAGCTAGTCTTATAAACTCCTGTACCGGCGACGTCTTATAAACTCCTGTACCGGCGACGTCTTTCATATTATATTTCAGCTACATTTAGACGATTTTGTAAAGCTTAGAAAATATATATGGTAGCTAAAAGGATGAATTAATATAGTCTGTAGTCTTTTAATGGGTACTCGTCCTTACTAAAATCGTCTAATAGTTGCCATAATATAATGAAAAGGATGCCACCGGTACTGTATGGGTTAAATTACGCCAAACTGGAATTAGTATTGTCAAAGAAAATTAATATAATATCAAATAATATATCTTGTGTATATTTTCAATCTGTCAAACGTGAATCCAAGCCTATATAGTCCGTTCATTCTAGGTTGGGCAGCAATTGTAACCCCTAACCTCTCATAACTCAAAAAGGACTAGAGTAACCAAGCTAATAATTATTTCTACCAAATAGGAAGACTTAGCTAGGAAATATTTGTATACATTGACAGCATATTTGCTCTAGCCCTTTTTGAGTTGCAGAGGTTTGAGGTTGCGATTTCTGCTCAACCTAGAATGAACGGACTAAAGCATCGAATACATGCTCACGTATGGCACCACCTTTAAGGTCCAATATTGATGTTTGTCCTTGGCTAATCGAGTTTAGTGCCACCGTCTATATTCGTAAGCTATCTAAACCAAAAATAGATAAATAAATAAATACAAATAATAATAATAATAATAAATGTATAAATATAACACAAATATCGACAACGTCACTTGGTGAACATATTATATTTGCTCTTGAATAGGTCCTAAAACATTTAATTGGCATTCGATGACGCACCCCTCCCATTCCCGACTTCATCCTTCTTAGGAAGGGGGGGCTCCTCCCTACTCCACACACACACACACACACACACACACACACACAGTCACACACACATTGACCCCTACCACATACACACAAGCACAACAATTTACATTTATCCCAAGAAGTTGTCACGATGTTCAAGATATCATAGATTATTCATTATCACGAGTTTAAGAAGTGAGACCATTTAGATGTAGAGCCTCTTCTAATTCAGGGATGACTTGAGCAAACGGCCTGTAAATGTTCACACCTATTTACAAGTTGACTGTTTCTGAATGGTAGAAATATCATCTCGATTGTCAATGTATTTTTACAGTTATGAAAGGTTGTGGTATGCTATTTCTACACTCTTCATAGTTAATCAATTGTAGTTATGGTTGATGTTTGTAAATGAAAAACTGAACGCAAGGTACATTTAGTTTCTGAGCAAAATTCTTTACTATACCCGCCAACTTGTCTCATCATTTATCTGAAATATATTTTACTGGACCATTATTCATCGTCTCTTACATACGCTCCACAGCAATCCATCTTTGGCACCGGTGTATTTTTATCTCACGTTTTCAGGTTACCAGAACAATTAACCCTTTCAGTGCCAGGGATGTCCTTTTCATCATATTCTGGCAACAATATGACGATTTTATCTAGCTTTGGAAGGACCTCTTGCAATAATAAGGCTTCAAACTATCTCAACCAACCCTTTTAACTACCCGAGATCCTTCTTTAAATTAAGCTGCATAATATCGTCTTAACACATCATCGTATTATTTATATACATCAGTCTCGTATCTTTCTCTTTAGTTTGTCCTATAAGAACACATCAATTATTATGTATGGAACCACTGGGTTAGTCAAGCATTTTCTCTCTTTCTTTAAGTCTGGTACGGGCCCAATATGGGTCCTTTAAAAAAAACTATGTAGTACTGCTAGGTGTTTACTGGAACAATTTCACCACCTCAGAGCTGGCCAATAGCTCGACTGGAAATCTTCGCTCCCATCTACTATCTGCCGTCCCTCTTGAACCGCTTGACTATAGGTATGCAAGCCAGCGATGTGACGGCAGGCGGCCGGATACTGAAGGTGTATCCGCCTAGTAGGGGAGAGCGATGCTAGACCCGAGGTGAGCTTTACTGGAACAAGTGATGAGGGCTGGGAGGCTGGAATAAGTGGATCCGAGTTCCCTTTAGTGCCCAAGCGAGAGAGAGAATGTGGGTTGCAAGAAGTTAGCCCAGTGGCAGCCGAGAGGTGAATGACCCCGGCTACCTTCCCCACCTCCTTGATATAGTCCCGCCTCCCGCTCTCCGGCGCTGTGATTGGCTGAGCGGTCCGCCCGGCCATGCAACATTCTGGCCGCGCGCTTTGAATATCCCTACCCTTCGCCTCCACTCTTCTCTCTTCATAATACGTTCCTGAAAGCTGGTTGCGAACGTCTTTTAGTGGCTTAAGGGAGTATAGGGCTGGCACTGATGCATTAGACCCATGGCAACCAGAGGAAACGGCCTGTGAAGAGAGTGAGAGCGAGTTTAAAGGCGAAGCGGCACGCGTAGCCGTCAGCTACGAAAATGGAGGCTGCTGATTGGTCGGGCGGGAGGGCGTGGCATGTTTACGTGGTGGGCCCGAAATGTCAAACTCAGCTGGCTTTGAGGTAAGGTTAAAGGGAGTGCGGTGATTGGCGGATGGCCTTTTTATCTTAATAATAATAATAATAATAAAAATAATAATAATAATAATAATAATGATAGCAATAATAATAATAATAATAATAATAATTAAAGTAAAAAGGCCATCCACCAATCAGCTTGGCCCCTTTTACCTTCTCTGTTAATCAGCTGAGTTTGACAATTCGGGCTCACGTCATAAACATGCCACGCCTTCCCGGACGACCAATCAGAAGCCTCCATTTTCGGAGTGCACGGCTACGTGTACCGCCACACCTTTAAACTCGCTCTCGCTCTCTTCACCGGCCATTTCCTCTGGTTGCAATGGGTCTAATATATTAGTGCCAGCCCTATACTCCCGTAAGCCACTAAAAGACATTTGCAACCAGCTTCCAGGAACATATTATGAAGAGAAAAGAGTGGAGGCGAGGCGAGAGAGAATTCAAGACGCGCGGGTGGCCGAGCGGCCGGCTCAGGCAATCACAGCACTGGAGAGCGGGAGGCGTGACTATATTAAGGGGGTGGGGGAGGCTGCAGTGGTGATTCACCTTTCGGAACCCACTGGGTGTGCATCTTGCAACCCACTTCCTCTCTCTCGCTTGGGCACCAAAGGGAACTCGGAACCACTTATTCCAGCCACCCAGCCCTCACCAAATGTTCCAGTAAAGACCATCTCAGGCCTAGCATCGCTCTCTTCTACTAGGCGGATACACCTTCAGTATCCGGCCGCCTGTCGTCACATCGCTGGCTTGCATAACCACAGTCAAGCGATTCAAGAGGGACGACAGATAGTAGACGGGAGGGAGAATTTCCAGAAGAGCTATTGGCCAGCTCTGAGGTGGTGAAATTGTTCCAGCACACACCTAGTAGTATACAATAAATATATTTTTAAAGGACCCATATTGGGCCCGAACCAGACTTAAAGAAAAAGAGAAAATGCATGACTAACCCAGTGGTTCCATAATAATTGATGTGTTCTTATAGGGCAAACTAAAGAGAAAAGATACTAAAATTTGGTGATAAATAAAATGATGATGTGTTAAGAGGGAAATAGTTATTCTTGTAGAGAAGGCTCCATGCCGATTAGTTATAGCTAGTATAGGATCTGCTAGGACAGCCCATAGATATTAATAGTAAAGAAAAAGGAAATAATTCTTGAGGACAAACAGGCAACTATAAGGCTCAGGGGAATAAATAATAGTTGCCATTAGACTAGCTTTAGTTTGAGAAATAGGTAGGAAGGACACTAGTCCGTATGATCAACGAAATCTTTGGTTATAAAGGAAACATTATCTGTTATCATAGTTAAAGGAATATTCGGTCGGTGTTAAGCGTTACGGATGTTAAGTCCAGGATAATACATTATTGTAATCATAAGAATCTATGAAAAGGGATAAAAGCGGAGAACCTTGTCCATGTAGAGTTACTGAGGTGCCACTTGCATTAGGTTAGGAATTATTATTGACCAGGTGATATATGTGAATATAAATTGTTTGTAATAGGATTACGCGTATATATAATCTAAGAGTATTTAGATAAGGCAATCGAGGTAACTATCCCAAAGAAGGGTGACCGCTCTCAACCCTCCAACTATCGTCCAATTGCTCTTATCTCTTGTATTTCTAAAGTTATTGAAACTATTCTTGCTTCCAAATTTCTTAAGCATTTCTCTTCTCATAACCTGCTCTCAGATCGCCAGTATGGCTTCCTTAAGGGTTGCTCTACTGGTGATCTTCTTTCATATCTTACTAACTCTTGGTCATCCTCCTTTCCGGACTTCGGTGAGACTTTTTCTATTGCATTAGACATATCGAAAGCCTTCGATAGAGTCTGGCACAAATCTTTAATTTCTAAATCACCCTCCTTCGGTTTCTATCCCTCCATCTGGGCCTTTGTCTCTAATTTCCTTTCCGGCCGTTCCATAGCTGCAGTTGTGGACAGCCATTGCTCACTTCCTCACCCTATAAACTCTGGTGTTTCTCAGGGCTCTGTCCTATCTCCTATTCTCTTTCTAATTTTTATAAATGACCTTCTCAACTGTACCTCAACTCCCATCCATTCATACGCAGACGACTCAACCTCCATTAGTTTTTCAGAACGCCCAAGCCAGCAATTCCTCAACGACAAACGGAATGAAGCCATAGAACACTTAAATTCTGATCTAACTACTATCTCCAAATGGGCCAGAGAAAACCTTGCTACCTTTAATGCTTTCAAAACCCGATTTCTCCATCTATCTACCCGTCAGGAACTCCCTGCGGACTATCCCTTATTCTTCAACAATACACAAATCAATCCTTCATCTTCTCTCAATATTCTTGGTGTCTCTTTTTCTTCTGCTCTCAGTTGGAAGGACCATATTACCAGTCTTGCTAAGGCAGCCTCCCAGAAGCTGGGTGTGCTCAACTGCCTTAGGGGGTTCTTTACCCCTGCTCAGCTTCTTACTCTGTACAAGGGCATAGTGCATCCTTGTATTGAGTATTGTTCACATGTGTGGGGAGGTTCCTCTCACACCACTCTCTTAGACAAAATTGAAAGGAAGGCTTTTCGTATCATTAACTCCCGTCCACTCACCAATTCTCTGCAATCTCTCTCTCTTCACCGTTGCTTCTCTCTCGCTATTCTATCACTACTATTATAATCAGTGTTCCTCAGAGCTTTCCCAGTGTATACCACCTCCTTTACGTAGGGCACGTGGTACCCGTGGTACTCGACGGTGGTTTTGAACCTACGACATCCTCGTAGCTCTGAACGATCATGGGTTCAAAACCACCGTCTACATTAAACCTACTAACACAGGACAATGCCTCAACGGCGATAGTGAATGCCCCCGCCGTTATCTTCTATCCTCCATCTCCGCCTATGTTAGGAGAGCCCTCACGCACTGCTCTACCTGGGCCGACACCCACCAGGAACTAGAAAGACTATCCCAAGTTTTAGTAAATAACGGATACTCCAACTCCGACATCTCCAGCACCATCAACCACCATCTTGAAAAATGGTACACCCAAAGCCCTCCCAACATTGACCCCCCAATGAAATTAAGATCTTCTACCGCAATTACATGTCCTCTGAACACAAAAATGACGAGGCCGTCTTAAAAGAAATAATCTCCAAGCATGTCCACCCAACCAACCCGGAAAACAAAATCAAATTAATAATTTATTACAAATCCCCCAAGACCTCCAACCTCGTTCTCCGCAACAAACCAGCCTCCACCAAGATAAAGAGCCCGATGACCGACGATCACGTCATTTACCAACATACCTGTAATTATGAGGACTGTGGACCTCATTCCTATATTGGTATGACGCAGACTCGTCTTTCACGTCGGTTAACTCTTCACCTTCAGGCTGGAGCCATCAAAGACCACTATCTCACCCCTAACCACCCTCACCTCACACGCAACGAGTTAGAGAAACACACCACCATACTCGATAAAGAAAGTGACCCAAGGAGATTACCTATACTCGAAGCTTTATATATCCAAGCCTTACATCCCAACATCAACAACCAAACTCTGGACCTTCAGATCCTTCCTTCTGCCAAAAGGCACTACCCTACAGGACCTAACACCCCTCCTCGCCCCCCGGTGCCCTTGACGCAGCCCCCCGCGCTACCTCCTTCAGCTTCGTCTTCTGCAGGCGCCACACAACTTAGGCCACGCCCCTCGACACGCAGCCAATCAGCTTCGACCCCACCTACTGACCACCATCCCGCATCCAGTGCGCATGCGTGAAGCGGTTAACCCCTTTCTCTCTCCTAATTTACGCTTCCACCAATAGCAGACTTTTGCCCCCTGTTTTCTGCCTCCTCTGATCCTCCACCCTCTATATATACCCTTCCTGTTTACCTTTTATATCATTCCTTCCTTACTTGATAATGCTGGTTGTCCAGTGAAACGCGTCGTATATCCTGTATCATCATGTACATTTATGTAACCCTGTACCACCATGAATTTTGCTCATCTCCTTCATCTACTTCCTGCCACCCAGCGAAAACTCATCAGAGACCTGGAAACTTTGAATAATAAAATTTCCAATGCAGAAATTGCCATTTCTTTCAACCTCACCGCCTTAAGTCGGTCCCCGCCACATAGTCCCTTCTTCTCTAGACCGACTTAAGTCGGGTCCCGCAAACCAAGGGTTAAAAAAAAAAAACCTAGACCCCCTTCAAGGTAAATTTGTAAGTTTTTCGATAGAAAAATGTCCTGGACGAAGGCCGGTTCCTCTTAAAATTACAGGCTTGCTATCGCTCGCCAGGAAAAAATTGACACCTAAATGGCACAAAAGGTTTTGAAATTGACAGCGAAATGGGGCGAAAGGTGTCAAAATCGCCAAACCAATGGAAGGAATGACTTAAAATCTCAAAACTATTATGTTAAACACGAGGGAGAAGGCGGTCCATAAAAAGCGAGTAGTATCCCCTTAAAGTAACGCGAGTAGTATCCCCTTAAAATAACGCGAGTAGTATCCCCTTAAAGTAACGCGAGTAGTATCCCCTTAAAGTAACGCGAGTAGTATCCCCTTAAAGTAACGCGAGTAGTATCCCCTTAAAGTAACGCGAGTAGTATCCCCTTAAAGTAACGCGAGTAGTATCCCCTTAAAGTAACGCGAGTAGTATCCCCTTAAAGTAACGCGAGTGGTATCCCCTTAAAGTAACGCGAGTGGTATCCCCTTAAAGTAACGCGAGTGGTATCCCCTTAAAGTAACGCGAGTGGTATCCCCTTAAAGTAACGCGAGTAGTATCCCCTTAAAGTAACGCGAGTAGTATCCCCTTAAAGTAACGCGAGTAGTATCCCCTTAAAGTAACGCGAGTACAAGTCCCCTAAAGTAACGCGAGTAGTATCCCCTTAAAGTAACGCGAGTAGTATCCCCTTAAAGTAACGCGAGTAGTATCCCCTTAAAGTAACGCGAGTAGTATCCCCTTAAAGTAACGCGAGTAGTATCCCCTTAAAGTAACGCGAGTAGTATCCCCTTAAAGTAACGCGACCGAAAAGTGGTGTATACAGTGTTGCTATACCTGCCACGTTAATTAAGTAACACCCCGTTCTTAACGTTAATCATCAACTACAAGCCCCAATGCATTTGAATAGAATAATGAATGCATATGGTCCTCCCGGGATTCGAACTCGGGACACCACACCCAGAACATAAGCATCTAAACCATTACACGTCCAACACAGTTAAAGGTTGAATACACGATCACGATTAATATCCATTTTCGAATTTTGGATATCAATCTAATCATGTGCTCGAACGGGAATACAAGAGCCTGGGATGACCGTGAGATGACTCTGAACTGAGAAAGGCTGTACAGTTACCCTCTAAAATACAAGTGACATTATTATTTCCACTGCAAATATGTTATTTAGTATTGATGTTCGTATATAGTTTTCCTAAGTATTCATATTTGTAATAGCACGGCCCCCCCCCCCCCCCCTCCTTCCCCACCAACACACACACACCCTTCTTCCTTAACCTTCTCCTCTATCCTTTTCTACCGATTTCTCTACCTCCATCTTCTCTTCCACCTGTTTCTCTTCTTCTTTATCCTCGTAATTTTTCCACCTCCTACCCCTCTGCCGCGCCGAAGTGAGTTATGAGTGGCAATAAAGACCTGAGTTCGTATTTTTAACGCCTGGTGCCCAGAGACGGAGAAACAAGAAACAAGGAAGGGAGATATCATCTTCGATAGACAATCAATTTAGGTATTTTTTAATTAGAAGTGCACCCCCCCACCCTCCCCCCACCCCCACACACACACATGTACAGTTGGTCAAAGTTCCAGCTGACCCACCCTCGCTCTGGGGCTCGCAGAATTAGCTGGCAATACTGGTGTAGTTGCCAATCAGTGGATATAATAACTTGAATACTTAAGCAAATCTACGAACTTTGGGTGAATGGTCGGGATCATACATAGTGATGTAGGCATTTTTATTTGAGATAGGCTTAATTTCCCTTCTTTAGTATATATTTTAACAATGATATAGCCGAAATCAGATCTACAAATCCCAATCTTTGTAAGACCTTCCTACACCAGTATTGCCAGATCATTCTGCGAGCCCCAGAGAGAGCTGGAACTTTGACCAGCTGTACTGTACATGCATATACAGCCAATCACACTAACACCCGAGCGTGCGCAGAGGGATTTGCCAAATATAAATGATATGCAGTATGTTAGTGTCGCTAGATTATTGAGCTAGAATGTTCCCAATAGTGTATATTGCGTGAGTAATCATTAGTGTATCCAAATCGTTTAAAACCATAGTCGAGTAATCTGTGTCAGTGAGTTTAATGGTAACACTCATGTTGTTGTTGTTGTTCCCCATGCTGCGTGGCCGAACAGCCCCAAGGCCCCGAGCAAGGCCAAGGCCATAACCGAGTGCCCCCACAGAACCCTACTCGCCGACCACAATAAAGCCTGGGTGACCGAAGCCACTCCATGGCGGGGAGCTGAGGAGGGTGCGGAAACGCCCGGGAAACCAAAGCCCCACCCAGGGCCCTGTGCCCCTCAGCAATTATGAAGAGAAAGTTGAGGGGCAAGGGAAAAATGTGACGCTTTGGTTTCCAATCTTGGTAGATTGGGAGGTCAATCCATGGAAGAGACGCCGTCACTTGAGATCTAGAAAATATATAAGTAAAAGGAACAGTCAGAGTAAGCTATGGGTATGGCAGAGATTGCTCAGTTCTCACTCTGATAGACCAGCCCATCACCACATGACTAGAACCCAATTCTCTCAGCATCAGCTAGGAAAGGCCCTAGAAAGCCGCCTTTGGCGGGGGGATAGCTCCCCTATTTCAACACTTTTCGGGGTTGGGCACCCGCCATGGTAACATTCATTTACTGTGTTAGTGAGTTTAATGGTGACACTCATTTACTGTGTCAGTGAGTTTAATGGTAACACTCATTTACTGTGTCAGTGAGTTTAATGGTAACACTCATTTACTGTGTCAGTGAGTTTAATGGTAACACTCATTTACTCGTCCAGTAATCCATTATTGAAGCTTCCTTAAGGGAGCCCACCTCGCTTGTTTTCTCTTTCTCTCCCTCTCTCTTCGGCTTGTATCGATGTGGACTCATTCAGCCTACTGTTTTAAGACGCTTACCCCCATCCAGGTGTCAATATTTTCCTGGCGAGTGGTAGCGAGCAAGCATATATATTATTTTGTTTTGACAGCAAGCTAAATGTGTACATTTTTCGATAGAAAAATTTCTCAGGCGAAGCTGGAAAATCGACACCTGGATGAGGATAAACGTCTTAAAACAGTTGGCTGAATGGGGCCGAATGAATACAAGCCAGGGAAAGAGAGAAAAGGAGAGGAAGATAAAAAAGAAGCCGGTGACCCCCCTTAAAGAAATTAGCTGTCCTTTATAATGGCTATGTGTGTATCTACATCGTTTACACAAAATATATCGTTTTTTGAATAGTGTGTGATTTAGTGAGTATTGGTGTATAACCAATATGAACAGCTGAATTTACCATTAAAAGTTGTCATGAATGTGTTTGTGTTATTTACTGCATATTGGTGTAGCTGTAGTATATAAACAAGAATAAAACAAGAACTGTACAATATTGTATAATGGAATTGCTTGGGCAGTGTTATTGGGCCTTCAAAGTAACACAATTTTTTTTTATTTTTCTATATTCCAACTACTTCCTCTCGGGCATAGGCTGATAGCCTTTACACTCTACCGCTGAACACGGTGAGGCCCGTGAGGTCTTGCTCCAGTCTAGGGAGTGAGACATGTGAAGCTTCACGGATCAAAGCAACTCCATCTCTGAAGCTGCTCCGCCTCTGTGCTTCACAGTCTCATCCCCCAGGCTCGGACCCTCACTCTCAGAACGCTACCTATTGAGCAATTAACTCACTAGGCATTGCCCCCCTGTAGCATATTTTTGAATATGGGAATATTCATACAGTGTTATTTAATCAGGGAACAATGAGGGTATTTTTTTGGCATTTCGGTGTGCTGTGGTAATGCACTGATACTAGGTACAGCACAAATTCCATCCCAATAATATCTTCCCATTGACATATTGGGATTCGAACCCAGGTCCATTGGATTACCAGTCCAGTGGCAAGACCACTCCGCCACACCTCTGAATATATTAATATTTACTCTGTAAATATTTAATTAACACTAAAGTTACCAGAACCCAAATGTATACGTGCTATTCATTGGATAATTATACAACTAAAATATCTAAGCAACAATAAACAAATCTATCTATAACATATGATGCTCGTATATTACTGGATAATGGTTAGTTAGTTGAAATAGGACTTCAGAGGCTATCAACCCTATTAGATTATTAAACCAGCACACTGTAAGTCAAGAAGAAAGGCATGACTGGAGCCTCTATGCGAGAACTCCAGTCCCTTCTGGATAATGGTGTATCTCCAGAATGTAATTTAACCTAAAGTTCAAAGGGTCACTATATTGGTAAAGTAAATAAGCTAATATTGGCATAGTCACTTGAATGGGGTTAGAGGGTGTTACGATCCAGGTTCTCAAAGACACAGGGCTCTTCAACATTGGACTAGATAATGGCAAAAAGCAACAACGGTAACACTAGATCCAACCCCTGCCTTAAACACTGGAAAACAAAACACCATTACCGCCCTGAGTCGTGCCTGGACAACGAGGTATCCTATGACTCGGTAACTGGTGCACACACACTAGGCTGACGCTCAATGAAACAGCCTATTCTCAAACAGTAAAAGATTACTCGATTATGTTACACAAAGAAAAGATAGTTAACGTGATTAATTAACGTTACGGTAGATACTCAAATAACTGGCACTCCTGTATTAAAGAAAGTGCAATGCTAGTCCTGCGACATCAACTGGAAACTTCTGAAATAAGTCTGATGCTGGGAAGATGTTCGTAAAGAATCTTGAACAATTATAATGCAGAATACGGGTCACAATAAATGCTAGGACATATAGTAATAATAGGCAGGCGAATAATAAAGACTGCGCAAAGGTAGTAATGCTCGACAACTAAAGAAATGCTTCGTGACACAACACAGCCTACTCGGGTTGTGCAACTCAACAACAGTCTCGGCTCAAAAGTACAGTGAATAATAATGCTGCATACATATAATAATGGGGCTTATCTCTATCCAGTGTCTGCTCAGTTAATAAAGTCTAGCTGGGGTATCAAGGCAGGGCAACAATGGGCGAGCATTTGGCTCGTAGCCTAACGTTGTCCAAGGGTGGTATAATGAAGATTACGTTATATGACGGGGATGCTCTCTTGATAAATCTAGGTCTCTAGTACCTAGCTCTATCCTGGCGATCCCTCAGAAGTCAACACAAAGAGGCAGCACTATGTTGTGAGGGATAGGCTATGGTCCTCTCACACCACAGCGCTGAGCTCGCAAAGTAAACCAACCCGAAGACAACTTAGGCTCCCACAGTACCTGTCGATGTCGTGCAGAGCTTAGCTAACACTGCACACCTCGGAGACAACGACACAGTAACCTTACCCCTAGTCTAGCTTTAGATAACCAAGCAGAATCACTCAACACCTTGCAAGGGAGACATATACCGGTCTACAACCTTCCCGAGAGAGGACACATACGGAAAAGTCCGTCTCTCTAAACCTCAATAAAGCATAATACCTCCTTAACCTAATACATGGAAATATCTGAGAGCTTCGCGTACAATACGACTGGTCGACGGTGAACGTCTATGCTGAAACCAGAAGGGATGATGAGTTTAATAAAGATTAGAGAATGAGAAAGGAGAAGTCGAGAGAGAGAAATAGTATGCAAAGTCGCGAGTATGGGGGACAGAATTGCAATGGATGTAGGCGATACGCGTATACGCGTGTCAGGCAAGCTCTGAGCTGGTAAAGAACACGAGGCAGCGACGGGAAGGGACTAGTTGACCACCCGGCCGCCAACGCCGTCAGCGCCCAAGCGAGCCGCGTCATAGCTCACCTCGCTGCCGGGTGTACTCCCTCACACTCTCTCGCTCGCCTCCCACACAAGCAACATTTATATTATAGCGAATATAAAATATAAGACGCGGCCAAAGACCATTTCTAGACTGTCTGTGGCAACACGACACTAATGAAATAAAGCAGATCATTCTAGGACAACTGTAGCCTATCCCCCCATCCTGGCGAGCGCTAGCGAGCTGCAATGCCCCACGCAACCATTCTGCTAACGCCGGGAGGCGTCACAAGGGTCTTTGATTGTGTGGGGTCCTTTCTCAATTGACCACTTGCGAGTTTCAGGTTAAAAGGAAGTTGGAGCTGTAGGCATCGACATTTAGCAGAATTAACAACTAAAATACGGTCCTAGTACATTTATAAACACATTAAGCTAAATTAGACACACTTTCTATCCTTCAGAAACCTACATTATTATTGTATTTCTGTTCTATGTCGATGCTTACGGCTCCAACTTCCTTATAGCCTGAACATCGCAAGGTGTCAATTGCAATAAATCTCCTACTGTTTGCCAGAATAGCATATATAGCACAACTTTGTATTGAGATGGATAAAATAGAATACTCCGAGTCGTTTCGCCAGTGTCAGTGTACCTATAAGGGGGATCACCGTCTTTTTTTAAGACGTTTATCCCCATCCAGGTGTCGATTTCTTCCTGGCGAGCGATAGCGAGCCAGCAATATATGGAGAAATCCGGCTTCGCCGGAGACATTTTTCTATCGAAAAGTGTACAAATTTAGCTTGCTGTAAAAAAAATATATATGTATTATATATATATATTTGCTGGCTCACTACCGCTCGCAAGAAAAATATTGACACCTGGATGGGGTTAAACGTCTTAAAACAGTAGGCTGAATAGGGCCGAATGGATAAAGGCCAAAGAGAGAGGGAGAGAGAAAAAAACAGCAAGATAGGCTCCCTTGAAGCACCATTCATTTACGCCTTGTACTGTAAATAGTGCAACAGTTCTCCTGAGCCGGGGAATTCGGGACAACTACATTTTCCTGTTATTGTCGCTAACGTTAGACCATTTTTATCAGCCTTTGAAGGACTTTTAAGAAATCAGTAGGGGTATAAGCTATGTCTGTCAGCCCGCCTGACTCCATAAGTGTTTCTACTGTAAACTGTATTCTCTATACTTTGGCTATTATTAGGTGATTTTATTCACCTTAGGAATTAATCAAGGGAGCCAGATGTACTAGCATTCTTTATACCTAGTAGTCAGTCTAAGTACATATAAATATCGTCTAATATCTGCCAGAATAAGCATTAAAAAGCGTCCTCTGATACTGAATGGCTTGATGATAGTCAGAATAAGAATAGAACAACATTTGTCTTGAGCCTGGCGAATACTACTCCCTGAACACAGCCCCTAGATCTACACGACCTAGATAGCAACAAAGGGGGCAATCGTATACAAGTGTATTATGTTTTTGTTTATTTTTATTTTTAATGATATTACTTATCATACTGATAGTTTTAATATATATATATATATATATATATATATATATATAACCAGTATTCGAGGGCTCGTTATAGACGATTTTATGCACATTTGAAAGGGTTAGTAGAGGTAAGAGTTAATGTAGATGCCTATTACTCTTTTTGCCTCATTGGGGGTCTGTCATACCTCCGTGAAATCGTCTAATATTACACAGAATAAAATCCATTAAGCCATCCAGATACCGAAAAAGGTTAAATTCAGATAGCAAAAGGTAAGTGGGGGTGCTCATAATACAACTTCAGAACAATGTTTTCCTGTATATATGAATAGGTCCGAATCAAATGATAATCACCGTTTTTTAATGAATAGTCAATGTTTAGCAATATTTAGTGGTAACCATATGCATTGTATAAAGTAATGGGTATGAAATGGTGATTAATGTGTCCATAATAATCTACTCATTTGGAGGTATATTGGTGGTAATAAACCTACATTATACAAGAATGTAAAAGTATATCACCATCAACATTGACTATGATGGTATATACATTTGTCATGCCCTTCTCATACATGATTATTTATAGTTAATAGGTAAAGTGGTACCGGAGACGAGGGCATCCATAGTTGTGTTGCAGTGTGGTATTTATAGTTATAGGTAAAGTGGTACCGGAGACGAGGGCATCCGTAGTTGTGTTGCAGTGTGGTATTTATAGTTATATGTGGTACCGGAGACGAGGGCATCCATAGTTGTGTTGCAGTGTGGTATTTATAGTTATAGGTAAAGTGGTACCGGAGACGAGGGCATCCATAGTTGCGTTGCAGTGTGGTATTTATAGTTATAGGTAAAGTGGTACCGGAGACGAGGCATCCGTAGTTGTGTTGCAGTGTGTATTTATAGGTAAAGTGGTACCGAAGACGAGGGCATCCGTAGTTGTGTTGCAGTGTGGTATTTATAGTTATAGGTAAAGTGGTACCGGAGACGAGGGCATCCGTAGTTGTGTTGCAGTGTGGTATTTATAGTTATAGGTAAAGTGGTACCGAAGACGAGGGCATCCGTAGTTGTGTTGCAGTGTGGTATTTAGTTAATAGGTAAAGTGGTACCGGAGACGAGGGCATCCATAGTTGTGTTGCAGTGTGGTATTTATAGTTATAGGTAAAGTGGTACCGGAGACGAGGGCATCCATAGTTGTGTTGCAGTGTGGTATTTATAGTTATAGGTAAAGTGGTACCGGAGACGAGGGCATCCGTAGTTGTGTTGCAGTGTGGTATTTATAGTTATAGGTAAAGTGGTACCGGAGACGAGGGCATCCATAGTTGTGTTGCAGTGTGGTATTTCCCTCGCTGACTCCACCACAAAAATAAACAAATACATAAAGGTAAAACTAAAAATACGAATTTGGGTAGAACAGTTTTAAGCTTATTTTCTTAAACAATAATTTTCCTTCCCATCGCCTGATACCGAACGAAAATTGTGTTAATGAGTGTTGTTTACAGAGAGTGCGCGCACCAACATTTTAATTTGTAAAGGTAACGTCATATATCAAAATAATTCATCCATTTACGCGAAGGCTCTCCCCCCGGTAAGATTAATATTACGGCCCTTACACGCACCTGCCAGTCTGTCGTGTAGATAACATCCAAGCCTTGTATAATAATTTATTGATTTTATTTTGTGAATTTAATTGTCTGTACGACGATACTTTTTGTTTTTATTCTTCAGCTATAACTAAATGACTTTATTCAGTTAAGAAAAATCCCGAAATTGTTCCCTGACTGTCTACTAAAGGTTTACTCCTGCCTGCCCTCCCACTTCTAATTCCGCAGTGCTTTTTCTTGTTGCCCGGTAATTTAATACGGCAGCAGGGCCTGCGAAATTGCGAGTCATGGTTCCGTTTCGTGTCACGGTCCTTGTGCTCCCCTTGCTTAACGAACTGCTCTTACTGTCTTGATATTGTTACGACTGGGGTTCAAATATATCAGGGCTCTTATTCATTGGACTAGTAATGGCATAAATGTTACAACGGAAAGTGCTAGCTCCAACCTCTGATGTATATTCCCAGTGAACAAAGAACACAAATACTCTACAGAGTTCTATATGCAATAATAGGCTATCAAACTCTCAATAAATGTGCGTGTACTCTAGGCTTATTGTTATGTGAAAACAGCCTATTACTACCTATAACCGAAGGTGCTTGGTTATGGTATGCAAAGTAAGGTGGTAAGAGAAGTTACAGCTTACGTTACTTTAATCAATAAATGTCAGGCACTCCTGCATGAAAGAAAGTGCACTAAAGTCCTTCAACACTAACAAGGAATCTTCTTTAAATGTTAGATGCTATAAAGATGCTCGTATCGGAAATGGAACCCAAAAAGACAGGCAGCGGAACAATGCTCGTGCAGACTATGCACACAAAAAGGCAGAATATATAATGCCGTCGGAGCCAAGAATATCCTAAACACAACAACAATAATAATAATCGCCACGACAATGCAGTATTCCTATCAACAAAAAGAGCCTAAGTCGTTTGTGTCTCAATACATCAAACTAGGCTGCGAAATGCTTGTGTAATCATAAACGGGTATGCATAAAAAGAGTAATTAGGTTAATATACTTAATGTCTACTATGATTGATAAAGTCTAGCTAGAGTCAATGATACGAGATACTGGTGCGCATGGCATGCCGCATAGCCTAGTGTAAATCACAAGTCTGTGCGTCAAATATTACGTTATAGGGAAGGGTAGCTCTCTTGAGAAACCTTAATACCGAAGTATTAAGCGTTCTCCTGGCGTACCTCAAAGACAAACAATCGAGACTAGAACAGTGCAGAATGGTATAGGCAAAAAGCCCTCATTCGTGCATGCTCTACTCTCAATGGCACACAGACTAGAATTTACTCAATCAACTCCAGTTCTCAGGTATGTCGTGCCGCTTTTAACTAAAGCCAGCACTCATAGGAAACAATACCTATAATATCAGACTCCTAGTCTAGCATTATCTAATCCAGCAGAACACTAATGACTAAGGAAGCAGTACTAAACAATATAAATGCCAACCAATGCTTCGTGATCCACTTATCTTAACAACTAACATACATAGGCTATATCAGACCTTAACACACAATACAACTGGCCAGCATGAAGCTGATTTTGCAGAGTTAACCTAAGGTGGTATAATATTAATAAAAGGTGGTGAAGGATATGGAAAATGAGAGAGATAGGCAGAGGAAAAGATTCTCAGGTAAGGAGCGGGGACAGATAGCAAGGGAAAACAAAATGGGTGTGTTCTAGAAACCAGATCTGAGGGAGAGAGTGGCGAGAAACTGTATATATACTCGCACTAGCTCGAGCCGCGTGGGAAAACAGCGGTTACAAGTGATCTAACCAATAGCAAAGCTTTACAGCATGGTAAGGGCCTCTCTCCACCAACCCCCGCGAGGCAGCCAGCCGTGACGTCATCGAGCGGGACAAAAAACACTGCGCGCCCCCTCTCACTCTGTTCTACTCCCTCTCTCTCTCCCAGATTCTATCATTACTAGTTAATGATAAAATATATACTTTACAATTAAATATATAAAGCCTTGACATGGGCGAAAACAAAGGGCCTTTCTGGACTGCCCATGACACGAGCTTTCATATGAAATAAAGCACACTCTAATACATAAACTGTAGCCCCATCCACTGCCCTGGCGATCCTAGTGAGTCACTGTAGGACAAGCCATGCGGTTCTAACGGAGTGGTCAACGCACACCCCCCCCCCCAAGATTTTTCTCAGAGGCCCCAAGGCTCACAAAAATCTGATGGTTAGAACCCATGCTATATCTCCACTTCCCATCACCCAGCGGCAATAAAATATCTGGCACAGTTCTTCAACAAAACATTTTTCAAAATTATAACCCTCCCCAACACCATAGGTTAAATTATATGTAGTTATGCTCCTCAAGAGCGAGCTTCTCTAGCCCAGCATTCTGAGAGGAGTGCAACTCAGAATTACTGCTATAACATACTGAACAAATTCAACTATCAAAGAAAGAGTTTTTATTTGATTTTTATATGTTTATAATTTGTTATTTCGGCTGCACTATAGGGGCCAAGCCTAGTTTTTTCTTCTATATCAAACGCTCAACTCCTGCTTTACGACCCAATAACGCTGGCTACAACCGCGAGCCAACAAGCACCAAGCGCAAAATACTATTCAAAACTAAAGCAGGAGGCTACCCGTGTGTCAATCTACCCAGAATCATATACCCTTGAAAGACAATCGGCAACCACGTTGTCACAACCGGCAATATGGCGTATGTCCAGGTTATATACCAATAACCTTAGTGACCACCTGGTCAGCCTCATATTCCGATTGTGAAACTGGTCCAAGAACTTGTGCGTGTGATGACTGGGTAAACTACAACGACCGGACCATAGGCTGGAACACAGACCTCGAAATGCCTCAGAGCAAGTTACAACCGCCAGCAGCTCCTCCTTGACAACAGAGCAGCCCCCTGGGCCGAATTGTCCTTCTCCGAGCAGAAACTAACAGGATACTCCAGCCCATCATCGTCCTTTCCACAAGGACGGCACCAGCCCCCACACCACTAGCCTCCGTTGCTAGTTGGAAAGGTAGGCTAAAGTCAGGGGCCCTGAGGATCGGGTGAGTGCACAACAGGTGTTTTACTTCCCTAAACACCTTCTCACACTCAGGCGCCCATTTGAACTTCTTATTCTTCCAGTTATCCTCCACCTGAGCTTGACTGTCCCATTCTCCTTCTCCACCTTGACTGCTAAACGTCATCACAGGCACAGTGAGAGGCTCAGGGGGGTGCCTCCCATACTCCTTCACGGGATTATCATGACATAACTGGTTACGCTTCCGTCTGTCTGGAGTGGCTACCAAGTAAACCAGGTCCGATAGCTCCTCCACCACCCTATAAGGACCAGTGTACTTCGCGGATAAGGGGTGACCTACAAGGGGCAGTAGAATCAACACCTCCTGACCCACGTGAAACTCCCTGAGTTCAACCTTGAGGTCGTACCTGTCCTTCCTGAGGGCCTGAGAGCTAGTCAAATTACGGCCAGCCAACTCCAGAATGCGCAACATCCGTTCTCGACTGTTGAGGACACACTTGAGCATAGAACAAGGTTTTTCTGCGCCCTCCCATACTTCTTCAACCATATGGAGACGCCCTCTGACACGGTGTCCAAAGACGAGCTCATTAGGGCTGAATCCCAAACTCTTCCCAGGTACCTCCCACACAGCAAACAAAAAACATGGCAGGCCAAGATCCCAATCCCTCCCACTCTCAAAGCAACAACAACGAAGCACAGATTTCAAGGCTGAGTGCCATCGCTCTAACACACCCTGGCTCTCCGGATGATAGACAGATGACACAACCCCAACAATCCCATGCTGCGGCCATTGCTTGTACAAAGAGGCTAGAAGTGAAGTTGGGTCCCCGGACTGACTGATCCCCTGCGGGTAACCATACCGGGAAAAAATACACTAGCAAGCTTCGGACCACCGTTTTCCGCCGACCCATTTCTCATGGGTACGCGTCAGGGTACCTTGTTGCTACATCTCCCGACTGTGCATCACTGCCCTCCTTCAACTCTTTCGTCTTTTAAGCCCATCCTCTGCCCCTTTCAGGAACAGTTACTGGGTCCCTCTCCAGACTCAAATGTGGTCCTAATAATGAGTCCCCGAGAAGGTCCGTTGACACTAAACTCTCAACCGCATCAACTTGCACCCCCTTCTCGGTACCCTTCCTCCGCTGATCTAAAGATTGTTGACCAGCTCCGGTGACAACACACTCCATAGGCTGCCCCGGACACTTCTCAACCCACTCCTGCTCCTCCCTACTCACGTCGGCCGTCTTCTCGCAACGACCAAGGGTGGAACCTCAAAAGTAGCCCCCGCAAATTGTTTGCCGAGAAGGAGGTCTACGCCCCCAACAGGTAACTTCTCCACAATTCCTACATCCAGGT